>CM021765.1:8291174-8351555 GCA_011076525.1 Nettapus auritus
TTTTTTTTCTTTTTTTTTTTCTTTTTTCTTTTTTTTTTTTTTTCCCAACTGTCATTTCCCAGACAAGTGTGTCACTGAGTAAGACTCACACTAGTTGTATTTGATTTTGCACATTTGACCAATTTCACTTCATATCTGTATTTTCTCAGCAAATATTGAACAGTAGTCTAGAGAAAGAACAACAATGAAATGCTAGAAATGACTCTATGGTTCAGCCCTGAGACAGCAACAAAATAGGTTGAACTGACTTCTTGCTGGGCCAGATAAAGTCTTAGGCAAGGGACACAGTGCTTCCAACAGCTGATCCTACATTCAGGAAGACAGATATTTGGGAAAATGAGGCATTACCACTTCTGATATTTGCTGACTCCTAGCACTGGAATAGGATAGCAGAGCTCAAACATTTGTCCCTGATGTTACTCCATCCTCACAGTGCTCTCTTTGCTCAGTGCCCACTGCATTATTATTATTATTATTATTATTTGTTTATTTGTTTATTTTAAGGAGAGAAAGGGGAGGTATTTCTCCTTGCAGGTATGCATAAATTTTCTACAAGAACATACTTACTTTTCTATGGATGGATTACGAAGAAACAGTTCTGAAATGACTAAAATTCCCCAGTATGACCAATTGCTATAATCTAAAAACTACTCTACCAAATCTACTACACTCATACAAAACGTACAATAAATGTCCTTAAAGCTTCAACATGTTTCAGTTTGCACTTGTTTTCATAAGACGTCTCTAACCATCCTATCACATTCTTAGTATCTACCATCAAACTACTGTTGTTCAGAGCTATTTGAAATACAATGGTAAGCTTTCCTAATCATTAAAAATGCACATTTTTTTCATACATTCCTTATTTTTCAATGTTGGATTTGCCAGGGAAAAATAATTTTGGGACTACTACCTGGGTTGAGAAGAAATGAGTTATTCCAGATGGAAAAAGTAAAAAAGAGAGTTACAGGGTACTGAAAGAGGTCTCACAGAAATCTTTGTGTAGCTTTAGTGACAGGCATTGCCTTACATTCTGCCTGTAACAAACAAATATTTCATTGCAGCTTTAACTCCAGCTGGGAGTCTGGCTATGTATGTTGTAAAGTAATACAGAGTGAAAGGACAGTTGTATGGTGAAAACAAAGTATTGGGTGTCAGGAAGTTATAGGCTTCAGACCGGTATTTGCCCCTGACTATGCACTGAAGTAAACCATTGGGTCTGTTTCTCCATCTGAATAACCACTTGTAAAATTAATGTAGTACTTGTACTCCTCTAGAAGGTACTGGACTGCTAAATTGGTTTCATGGGGTAGAAGTTTGGTTTCATGAATGGTACAAATTGCAGACACTGACAGGAGAATTCACCCTCAGCATCGTTCTCTATCATTCGGCCAATATATATATATATATATATATATATATATATGTTTTTTTAAAAAAGATAGTTACAACATGACATGGTAAAAGTGGTATTATTAATGACTGTTTAAATGTACTGTTTTGACTATCGACAGGGTTTTATACTCTTTATATTAAATATCTAAGTTTGAACTATTGGAAGTCTAAATTTAACTTAGCAAAAATTTAGGATTATTTTTATTTCCCATAGAGAGGACTATCTTCCTTCAAATGATCATTCTGAGTATGGAAATTAGATTTTTGTTTTAAACCAATTTCCAGAGGAGTCATCACTGATTATTCAGGGAGTGAAGGGTAGTTAAGCATGAGATGCACTTCATGGGTTTCGGTGCTTGATAGCTGGATGCTTTCACCTGACTTTAATTTAGATTCAGTGGGGAGAAATAAGCACTTCAGACTGTGCAAAATACACATTTATGAAAAGAGATGCCTGTTTCTCTGAACAGACATAAAGAGATGGTATATATCTGATATTAAGTAAACTTCTCAATTGAAGACATTTTAGGTTAGATTCCTAATCTCAATACTTCTTTTTTTTCTAACCTTGACCCATCCACCACATGAAACAGATGTACAGGTTATCCTTAGTGTTAAAAAGGCTAACACTTTCATTTTAAACACAGATTGAAATAAAGATTATCCCCAAAACAGAAATTCTGGCAGCAAGTAATTTTGGTCTGACTCTTACTCTCAAGTGACAAAACTTTAGTTGAACATACTCCTTGGGTTCAGGATTTAATTCTAAGGTAGGAATGCCAAACCCAAATAGGCCAGCACTCAGGGCAATCTGCCCATTTCATTGCAGGAACATGAGGCTCAGTTCTTCTCATGCCAGACGAGAGCCGTATCCTCCAAGTTGCTGGCAGCTCTTCTCTGGGTCTCTCTTTTTCCTCTGCCTCCCACTATCCCTGCCTCCCTTCCCCCACTTCTGCCAGGCTTGCCTTAGTTTCATTCTCCATCAGAATAGAAACAATTTTTGTAATCTAAAATCTAGGAGGAAAAAAAAAAAAAAAATTGTTTTCAGGCCAGACTGCTGAGAAGAATCCTTAGCATAATCAGGTCAGTATAATCAGTGCTGCTTAAGTGGTCAAAAGCATTTGTTTTTTCTTAAACAGAAAAATACACATTGCAGCAAGAATAAAATGGAAAAAAAAAAAGGGGGGGGGGGGGGAGGGTGTGGAAACTAAGCTAGTCTCTCAAAACAGTTCATATTAAAAATAATAATAATAATAATTTTCTGGCTTCACTCAGTTTTCTGTTTCTACATGTTACAATTGCATTTTAGTAAAGTGATATATTATTGCAGTCTTTGCAGTAGATAGTGGTTTGTGGTAAACAAAATCTGATCCATCTTTTTCCAATACTTTTGTCTGGCTAAATAAAATTTTTCTAATGTTTTTTGAATTTGTCTAACAAGAAGTATACTCATACCTCCTGTTTTCCATTCTTTAAAAATATAAAAGAACAAAAAATCTCTCAGTCTGAATGTTGTTTCCACCTTCATTTTTATTCCTGTGTAATATTACTCTTTCAGATCTCATTGAAACAATATTGTTTTGGGTTATGATCTGGGAGACTGTCATAGAAGAAATGGCTCTTACAAGGAATATTTTCCTGACCAAGGTTTATGGGATTATTAACGTTTTTTGTTGTTGTTTGTTTGTTTGTTTGTTTGAACAAGACTCTAGATGATGATAACTAAAAACAGACACCAGAGTGGTTCTGTTTTGAAGATCCTTAAGTGACAAAACCTATCTTCGTTATCATGCACTATTTCTCCTTGTGCTTGGCCATTCTTCATACTTATTTCTGCTTCACTGCCCGTTCCATGACTTTCTTTTCACTTTTTCTCCTTTGTCTTTTTGGGTATTCAGAAACAAGGTTACTCCAGAACCCATGTTACAGCCTGACAAATACACTGATTGCTCATCCTGGCCACTCCTGGCTCTATAGAAAGCAAAGTTGGTGCACTTACAGCAGGTTCTTGTTTGTATACCAGGATCTCAAACTGAAAGAAAGCCCAGGTGATTTTCAAGAAAATTACTTCAGCTTCATTCCTTACACAAGAACTTTTGCTAACTATGTTGTGTCATTGTCTGCACAAAATACAGCAGAAAGTGCATGAAGTTCTACTCTTTGTGATTCTCAGCTGGCTGTTGAACATATGCCCAGTCTTGTACAATACTTAACATATTGTTCTCTCGCAGGAGGTCATTGCATACATATTGGGCATATAATGTGACATGAGACCTCAGAAGAACCGTCTCAAAGTGATTTTCTCTCTTGTTTATAAAAAAAGGGAAAGAGAAAGAAAGAAAGAAAAAGAAAGAAAGAAAGAAAGAAAGAAAGAAAGAAAGAAAGAAAGAAAGAAAGAAAGAAAGAAAGAAAGAAAGAAAGAAAGGGAAGAAAAACAACTGCATTTTTTTAACTCTAAACCAAATCAAAAGCAGAATTGACTGCTCAGGAATTCGTTCTTCCAGAGGTGGTTTTATGCTTAGAGCATGATGGTCATTAAATATAGTAGTATGCTTTTACAAGACCAAGACACAAAGTCCAGTAGCTTCAGATTTAATGAAGGATAGAAAAGGTATATGAATATATGAATAAGAATCCTGTCATGATTATTTAGGTCCATCTAATAATTATCCAGTACCTCAAACTTTGTAATTAATTTCTCCCTTCGTAATTGCTGTTTAATGTTAACTATATTTTAGGAATGGATTAAATGATTCCTGTGAAAATTCCTGATTCATACAGGTGAATGTATGATTTTAATGGTTTCAACAGAGAGTGAAAATCTTTTCCAGCTTCTGGAGGACAGGTTTAATCCAAACATACTATGAATTCAAGAGGCGAGCACCATCTGCCTGGATCTGATCCGCTTCATATTCTCCTCTGTAATGTCCTTCACTTACCTTTCTAAAGCTTCTGCTTAAATGATTAGTAGAGTATTCCATTTTGTTCCCATTTTATTCCCAATACAATTGAAAAGAACAAAGATGTTTTATTATTTTGTTCTAGATCCTGAGGAAGGAGATGGTATTTCACTATCCACATAAGTCTGAACAGAGTACCTTTGATACCAATTGACTAGAACTTCTGTTTATATTAAAGGATTTCCAGGACAAGTGATATCTTTAAGATAAAGTCATACAACAAGAATATAACACAATCATATTTTATGTATTTTCTGGAAGTGTTTCTTTAACATGAATATCAACATCCCCAAAATCACAAAATCACCCACAGGAAAAAAAAAAAAAAAAAAAAAAGATACATATACTTTGAATTAAGTTTGTTACAATGGACCTTCCTAACAAGTTCATTCCATTATTTGAGCTGAAGAAAACCTCCATCAGTAGATGACAGCAGAAAGCCTTTTTGACTCTGGAGGGAACTCATTAGAAAGTGTTGCAACCATAAATGTACAAGCAATTTTATAGCTGGCATTGGTCTTGTTGCAATGGGGTGATGTGTTGTGGATCTTATGTAGCATGTTGTTAGACATATATCATCTAAAGTTCTAACAGACCCCATCTGGATTACTGCATTCAGCTCTGGTTCCCGATGCATAAGAAAAACATAGACCTTTTAGAGCATATCCAGAGGAGGTCTGAAAAGATGATCAGAGGGCTGGAGCACCTTTCCCATGAAGACAGGCTGAGAGAGTTGGTGTTATTTAGCCTGGAGAAGAGAAGGCTCTGAGAAAACCTTATAGAGACCTTCCAGTATTTAAACGGGGCCTACAAGAAAACTGAAGAGGGACTCTTTATCGGTGAGTGTAGTGATAGGACAAGGGGTAACAGTTTTAATCTAAAAAAGGTTTAGATTAGATAGAAAAAAGAAATTCTTCATGATGAGGGTGATGAAGCACTCAAGCAGGTTGCCCAGAGAAACAGTTGATGTTCCATCCCTGGAAATGTTCAAGGCCAGTTTGGATGGGGTTTTGTGCAACCTTGTTGAGTGGAAGGTGTCTCTGCCTATGGAAGGGAGGTTGAAACTAGGTGACCTTTAAGGTTCCTTCCAACACAAACCATTCTATCATTCTATGATATCAGGTCTCATCATCTGAGTCTCTCTTCACTGTCAGTGGAGAGAAATCATCACTGTAAGATGATTCAGATAACTAGCTATTTATATGTATATAGCATGAGACAGTTTTCCTCAGGAATGTCTTTTTTGTTGTTGTTTTCGTCACCTTTCAAGTGACTTTGTAATGGCCATCGTATTCCACATCTGCCTTGAAGTCTTTTCACACCAATCAATTTCACTTTCATGAAGAGCCTGTGTGAAGAGACTATGTTTTCCAATTGCAATTGCACTCCTACTCCATCATTGCAAACCAGCTCCAAGGCTTTTCTGATGTACAGATCCCAGAGCAGTTTAGCATCTCTAAATGTGACGTTGCAGACATAGAATTCTGAAATACATTGTAAAAATTCAGGTTTTATGTGGTACTTTGAGATACTTGAGTGAAAGCACAAACTGTACAGTTCAAGCCCAGATGTTCATTAATCAGCCCTGTATCATATGAGTTCTTTATTCTTTATTGTCCTGTTTCAGAAGCATATTTCCAGACTAGTTCTGTCATCTCCAAGACAGACCGAGTCTTCTATTTTCTCATCAGTCTATGAATACACTCAAATTCTTACCTTTTGGAGAAGATATTTTGTCTGAGCAGTTCCATGTGTGCTAAAGCATATCCATCTGGCATCCCTGAAGGAAACTCAGTATGATAAATATTACTACAAATTAGCATAGTTTGAAACCTTGGCTCAAAAAAAAAAAAAAAAAAAAAAGGCTTTAATCTTTAATTAACTCTATTTACTGAATGGTCTTGGGATGTGTTTTAAGACTACTCTCTGCAGAGAAATTGAGGTAATCACAGAGATTTTGATGCAGTATGTGTGTGTCTGCATGTGCATATACCTCCTCTGATCCTTTTTCTTTTCCAAAATACAGGTCTTGTACTCTTGTTCCAAATGGAATAATCAGCAATTTAGTCATTGCCAGTAAAACTTTGGGTGTCTTAACTCTTCAAAATAAAATAATAAAATGTCAATAGTTTTTTTTTTTTTTTTTTTTTTTTTTTTTAACTCATGACTTAGGGTAAAAAAGCTACTGCCAAGGTTTATCAGTCGTTAAAACTTCACTCAGTGCAGATACGATCTTTTTCTTTGGAGTTTAAACTAGAAAGAATTTGTATTACAAAGCATAAACAAAGATCTCTCATGATTATAGTGCTGACTTATCTTTGGTTAAAATACTTCATGGAACAGCTATGTACGTACTTATGGACATGTATTCAATTGGTAAATTGATGAAGATTCTCCTTCTGGCAACAGCAAATTCCAGGTGTAAGATGAATAGTAGTAGAGAAGTAGCCAGATTGTTGAGAAAGGGTAAAAGAATATAATAAATGGCAGTTGGAATAATGCTTGCATGGATAGAAAGATGGAAATAAATTGAGAAATTTCAAAACTAAAGTAAATTATACACATAAAGAAAAAATTAAGAGACTGAGAAACCAAAGGCATTAGAAATATTAATATTAATAATAATAATAATGAAACAACAGTAAACACCAAGAACAACTGCTTAGCTTTACTAATTTAGGTAAAATATAACTCCAGATGTACCACCAGCAAGATAAATAAATATGGTAAGGATACTTCAGATTCAGTCTGATGGACATCATATCACATAACCAGCACTACACACTAAAAGAACAATCCACCTGCAAAATCTCACACAATAATAGTAATGTTTTCTGGAAGACAGGAATAATATTACTTCACAAAAGGATACTGCATCAAGTCCTCAGCTGTTGCAAATTGGCTGAGCTACCTTGATTTCAGTGGAGTTATGCCAGTTAATTCTGGACTAGATCTTCAACTGAAGTTTTTACTTGTAAAGGATTCAAATGTTTCATTAAATATCTTCTGTGATGGAACAATTCTCACTGCCATTCTTCCTCCATACTTCTGATCTTGTCCTATAATTTTCTCAGCCTCTTTTTGCAGCGATTCTTGCCTTTTAATGAATTAGTTAAAGTAGAATAAATATTTTCCAGATAGACATAATAGAAATATGAAATGTATCACTTGAGTTCATGTGTAAGGGAGAGCAAGCCCAGCCAGAATGGTGTTTCAGTTACTGATTTCTGGGAATGAGTACATTTAGACTGGTACATTCTGGGAAGATAAATACAGTTAAACTCATGCTTATTTTTTATTATTTGGAACATGGATTTGACCTTTGCTATACTTTTATTTTTTATAGGGCGCTTGACATGACCCAGTATTGTACTGTGTGAGATATTATCAACATAAATTGTTGATATATCTAATCAACTTCTCTTTTTAATTTATATCTCAAATTTTATATTTTTACAAGCAGTTAGAAAACACATAATATACAACATAATTATAAGACACTATAAGCGTGAGATTAGGAATTATAGGTCACAACAATATATAACCCAAGGTTTTAAGAAATGGAACCTCTGTTTCTAACTTCTCAGGTTTTCCACAGGTTTTTTGGAACCTGCTCATTCTCTTTGCTTCAGTTTCCTTCTACTTCACTTTAATGAATTGTACTTTTCTTCTTTATCAATACATAATGAGGATAAAGTTGTAAGCACCTAAAGTATTTACTTGACATGTACAAGGTAAATGTGATTCACCTCACCCAACTTTGTCTTCCGTTCTGGGTTCTTAGGTGCTGTAGTCTTTAACTTTGTAGACCTAGAGAGAGCCTAGATTTCTAACTCAAATAAACTTCCAAGTAGCTCAAGTTAGATGACATAATCACAGACGTGGTCAATATATTAATTATTTGCACAGCCAAATAAACTGTTTTGAGAAGTCCAATATTTATAAGTTGAGATACACATAAAACAACTCACATAATCTCTAGTGACCATTGCTGCATGGGAATTTCCTAACAATTCATAGCAGAAGTATCTGAAGGATGAATGAGGAGAAGGAATATTGAGGGGGAACAAATGATTACAATATGCTTTGGTTCAGGTCAATCTTTAGGAAATATTTTGCAGAAGATCAATCATTAAATATATCTTTGTTATAATCTTCCAGTTACTAGACTTGTCATATGTCAATCCTTCTGACTTGAAAGAACATAAAATATGCAGGGCTGGAAGCAAATTCTATGTGTATCATGACAAGCATCAGGAAGATGTAGAATGAAACACTCTAGTTTAGAGAAACATTACAGACCTATTTTTAAGGCTTAAATGATGTGTCTCCCATAAGATCTGTAAACTTGCTTGTTTCATAGGCAAGCCATAAAATTGATGCCTGGAGGGGTTCAGCTGTCCCACCCAGTATTTTTTTTTTTTTTTTTTAATCTTTTTAAAATGGTTAGATTGTGGAGCAGCCTATAAAATCAAGACCTCTGCCTGCAAGGCAGAAACTCTCTGACCTGTGATTACTCTGTTTTTGCCAAAAGACTTTGCAGGAGCAACACACAAATAAGATAGGCCCCTGTCAGTAGGACACTTTTGCTTGACCTCAACTCGCTTTGCCATTGCTGCAACACATGACTAAAAATTATTTTTTTAACTAAGCTCACCATTCTTCTTTACAGAATACTTCAGGTTGGTAAGAGGAAGTTTTGTGCCCCTTTCAAATACAAAGTTCCTTCAAGCATTCTTGGACAGATCTTGAAAGATATGCACATGTACACCATATGCACATATAGAGTGTATGCACACATACAACACATATGTACTCTTTTTTACTGTGGTACAGCTCAAACATTTTTACAGTGTTTATTGGAAGTTCCACTTCTACTTTAGACTTAATTACTTAACTAGTCTCTCTCTCTCTCCTTTTTCCTTTTTTTTTTTTTTTTTTTTTAAACTCCAGTAATTAAATCTCAAATCTTTCTTATACGCAATATTAACAGCTGTTTGGAAAATAAAACCAGCCAAACAAAAAAGATGCATCATTTTCTCAGCTTATATTGGTGTTAATAATATACAGGGTGAAGCTGTAGATATCAACAACCCCCATGATCATCAACTAACACAACATATTTTCTAAAATCACAAGAACAGGGAAGAATGAATTCTTTCCTGCTATTAAATGAGCTCTAGAATAAATCTAAGAAGTTACTTAATCCCTTATCAAGAGAGGGAAATCAATCATCTTCTTGGGAGGATAGAGAAGCTGCAATGATTTACTTTGGTAAAAACCCAGAGGCTTGTAAACCTTCAAAGTTATGTTCATTTATCAATAATAGAATAAGCATGGTGATGCTCAGGCAAAAATATTGTTTATTCTTTTGATCTTTGTTTTTCTTACATTTTTTTTCCCCTCACTAGCTATATTTGCTACTTTCTACCACAGCACTTTCTGAAGGTGAATTATTCAATGCATTTCTAGTCCAATTCAGAAAGCTTCATGTAGATAGAATTAAATGTCACATATAGAACTAAGTGGAAGTAACTCAATGAGCAGATAAATCACTAGAGTTTTTCCTTTAGGATATTAGTGGACTTTTAGAAGCTAATAATCTACATAAAAACATTTGAGACTATGAAATGTAATACTTCCATCTGCGTGGCCATATGAAACACTCTTTTTCCTAGTCTTCTGTCTTTATAGAAAATGGAGAGAAATTCAAGCATTTACATACCAAAGACTACAGATATAAATTATTTACCATCTAGTTAAGACTGCCTCTATTGACAGTCTTCTCTCTCTCTCTCTCTTTTTTTTTTTTTTTTTTTTTTTTGATAAACTTTAGGCTAGAAGAAAAAAAAAAAAATTACATTTGCACCTCTCCTTATTTCTTTGTGATGTGGCATTTTTGTCTGTCTGACTTTGTGTTATTGTTATATTCGCCATAATCTTGTGCTTCTTCAAGAGCTGAAAGGAAAAGCACAAAAGCCTATGCTTATTTGTATTTGGTTCTTATGTTTTAATCTCTGATAAGTGCTTGGGATTGCCTTGTCTGGTGTAGCCAGCAGGTTTAGGACATGGCTAGACTTGTAATATAGATACAGATCTATAGCATCAAGCCTACTTTTTTTAACATGCCACTCTTGGGAGGTCTGCTGTGCTAAAACCTGCTGATCAATTCACTGGTAAAAATCAGTGCTATAGATTGCTGATATATCAGAACTGATTTCTGATACGACAGAACAGTGATCTACTGGTTTTATAACTTATATATTATCCAAGATTAATTTTAGCAAACTGTACAGTTGAATTGAACTTTCATTTTCAGATTGAATTTTAGATTCCTTTTTCAAGCTCTATTTCTTTCACTCATGCATTTTCTCTAATGGGATTCTCCTACCTTCAGAAATGATATTCTGACTCCCTACAGCAGTTCTTCATGAAAGCCAAGTCACTGACATTGTCTTGAAGTTGGAGAGGGAATCAGTAAGAAAACAGAAAATGTGAGTAGGAAAAAAAAAAAAAAAAAAAACTTTATGAATAATATAACAAATACTTTAAACTTATCTTCTTTACTCCCTACCATGAATTTCATCTATTGTAATTCATTTGTAATATTCTATTATATTGTAATATTGTAATATTATTATTAACTTTCCATTGTATGCCTTATGTGTTCTCACCCATAAAACTCAGAAATAAATATCAAGGAAAAAAAAAAAAAATAGACTAAATCCACTGCAACCTCCTCCCTCTACACACACACACACACACAAACACATGCATTGTATTAACATAAATATGTTATTTCCTTTTGACTGAAACTGATAATAGTTTCAGACATGAATCCCCTGGATTAACTTTACCCTCACTCACAACTCTTTTCTCTTGGTTCTAACTCACTACTGACTAATCAGACCTCTGTCAGGGTCTGGGGTATAAAAAGCATCAAAGTAACTTAGCCACCTTTGTTCTCCCCTTACTTCCATGAGGAGCTGCAGAATACACAATCTAATTCATCGTCCTTTATACCACTTCATAGCCGTCTCTCATCCCATTTTCTTCTCACTAATGGCAGTAAATGCATCCTGCCTAACTTGGGAAAACTATGGCCTTGAATGCTGATGATTTCCTGAACATGATTCAGATGGTACATACACTCAACCTTTGTATTTCCTGGGATATTGGCCTGACCACTAGGAAATGTACAAAAAGTTCATTCACATTTCTTTTTTAGCAGCAGAAAGGGATATTATGTAACACTGGAAATTTGATAAAGATTAAGCTTCAGAGATTGGCTAGTTAATGAAAGCATTCTGGTTTCCTCAAAAGAGTCTCTTTGCAACAATCATGGCTGAACAGTCCCCAGGGCATGGAGTCCTCTTCTGTACTGCTGAAAGGATAATATTTAGAACAGAGACAATCAGCCATTCATCCCCTGACCTGATTTATGTTGTACACTTGGGATAATACTCACCCAGTAGTGCCGGTTCTCAAAGCTTTGCCTATATTTTAGACCCTGGGTAAAAATGGAAGGGGAAAAAGAAGCTCAAACAAATTAGTGAGTGTGATACATTCTGCCCTGTGCAAAGTAGTTATAGAAACATTAATATGCTTCTCTGGAAATAGTTCTGACCTCAAGGTGTTCAGAGCCTCAAATTAGTATGCTTTTGTCTTGAAAAAGAGCTGAAAGACCCTGAAAAAGGTCATGGAATTTACTCTCTGAGGCACCATAGAGAGCAACTGCTACAGTTTTTTTTACAGCATGACATGCAGCTTGAAGAAACACCCAGAAGTACACAGTAGGAAGAGCAGAGAAGAGAACTTCAGAAGACAAGAAAGACTGGCTTCATAACACAGGTTAATAAGGTAGTCCTGAGCTTGGGGAAAAAGCATAAGGCTAGGAAATGTGTGAACTACAACTGAGAGATAATTATGAATAGAAGAGAGTCGTTGTTTGATGGTGTAGGCCTGACTGGGATGAGAGTTGTGATGAGAGAGGTGACTTGTTTACATCATGTAGGTCATTAGTAAACAAAAATATAGACCTCTTCCCTAGGCTCTTAGATATCTATTATGCTTTGGGCCCCCCAGTCTCACCACCCACCAAGTTTCCTGTAGACAGCTTGAGGGGGTGTGGGAGGGGATTATTCTTCAGACAGCAACAACACTAAATTTTTTTTCCAGATACATCACGTGGTTCTCAAATTATTTTTTCTTTCATTCTCAATGGGAGGCCCTGGGATAGGAGATAGAAATAATGGTTTGTCTCTATGGCTCTCAAGAACTATAGACCCTATCTTCTCCTGATGTATGTTTGTGCAGTCTGCCTCCTCCCCTTGTCAAAAGGAATTCTTTAACAGATTCTACTCCTTGACTCTGTCACTGCCTCATGTTGGAATCTGCCTGGAAATGTGCCCCTTCTTTTGTCTCTATCTTCTTTCCCCCAGTCCCCTGTGATGTTAAGATTGTGTTGTGCTTTGGTTTGAAGTACAGGGAAAAAAAAAAAAAAAAAAAAAAAAAAAAAAAAAAAAAAAGTCTGTGAGGCCTACAGCTTCCTCTGGGACTTTGTAGTTGATCTGATGAAGAATTTCAAATTTTCTGCCCTACAACTCTTTCTTTCTTCCTTCCTTTCTTCCTTCCTTTCTTCCTTTTTTTTCTTCCTTCCTTCCTTTCTTTCTTTTTCTTCCTTCCTTCCCTCCTTCCTTCCTTTCTTTCTCTTTCTTTCTTTCTTTCTTTTTCTCTTTCCCTCTTTCTCTCTTTCTCTCTCTTTCTTTCTCTCTCTCTTTCTCTTTCTTTCTCTCTCTTTCATTTCTTTCCTTAAGTAAAGAAATTTCTTCTAATATCCAGCCTAACCCTCCCCTGACACTACTTGAGACCATTTCCCTTAATCTTATCACTTGCTGCTTGAGAGAAGAGCCTGATCCCTATCTCACTATAGCCTCCTTTAAGGTAATTTTACAGTATGATAAGGTCTCCCCTGAGCCTCCCTTTCTCCACGCTAAAAAAAAAAAAAAAAAAAAAAAAAAAGGACCTTTTTACTGGCAAAGGACCTTCTGGAATTAAATAGAAATACTAATAAATAAATAAATAAATTAATTAAAAGAGCTTAAAGAAAAAGGAGAGAACCTTACCAGAGAGAATATCTTCTTTACTGTCTTGTCAAATGCAATTATCAGCAAGTTAAATCAGTTATAGGGAGCCCTGTCTGTGACTGGGCTGGAGCCAGTAAAGTCATTCTGTTAGATGAATCCTGCACTTAATTAGATGTTATTTTGCCCCACCTAATCAACAGTGTGCTGGGATGACCTTGGCTGGCTGCCAGACGCCCACCCAGCCACCCTGTCACTCACTGTCCTCAACGGGAGAGGGAAGAAAGTAAGATAGAAAAGCCTTTAGGTTGAGATAAAGACAGTTTAATAAGAAAAGCAAAAGCTGTGTGTTGAAGCAAAACAAAAAGAGGGAAATATTCACTACTTACCATTGGCAGGCAGGTGTCCTGCCAGTTTTTGGAAAGCAGTATGCCTAGTGGTTGTTCAGGTGAATAAATGCCATAACCATCAATTCATGAATGTCCCTGCATCCTCTCCTTTCCCTCAGCTTTTATTCCTGACCATGATGTCACATTGTATGGAGTACCCCTTTAATCAGTTTAGGTCAACTGTCCCAGCTGTGTCTCCTCCTGGTCTCTTGACCACCCCCAGACTACTGGCCTTTGGCAGGAGGAGACTGAAGAGAAACCCTTGAAGCTGTGAAAGCAATGTTTAACAGTAGCCAAAATATATGTGTGTCAACACCATTTTAGCCACAAATGCAAAGCACAACTCCATATGGGCTGCTGTGAAGAAAGTTAACTCCAGTTAACTGCTAGATCCGGTACAAAGAGCAAGTAAACAAGTCCATCACCAAATAATCAAAAATGATTAAAATCTCAGTAGTAGGTGATCAAATACTGTCAAGAAATACAAGCAACTGAAAAGTGTTGCAGGATAAATATTCTAAAAAGTTTAAGGAAATAAATAAATTCCTGCATTTATGGGATGTGCAAGTAATTTCGTGTATTTTCCTGACATCCCTCCTGGCATAAGTAAGTAGTGCTCCTAGAGACATTGACTTGCCTACAGCAGTGCCTGGCCAGAAGGCCTTCATATACAGAAAAGAATGATGAACAGGGATTCTGTAGAAGAATTCTGTAGAAGAGGAAAATTATCTGGTATTTATTAGTTGATGTTACTAAGCAAGATTGGCTTCAGTACTTGGTATGAACCAAGTAAGCTCTTTGGAAGTGAAGCACTCTTCTCCTCACTTTTTTAGTTGGAGACTATGCTTCTAGCTGAACTAGAACATAAGATTTGAATGCTCTTGTCTATATTCTTAAAGGGAGATAAAATTACCTTGTTTCTGAAATAATTTAATTTCTCAGTTGCCACTGATCTTTTTGAAGATAGACAGTTCCCATTTAATGAAAAAAATGTTCAATTAAAATTCATTCACTGAACAAAAATATTCCCTAAAACTAAAGTACTAGAAAGTGCACTACAACTTAAAGTTGCATTGGAGCCCAGAGTTCATTAAATGGAAATGATAACAAAAAGGGTATCTATCTATTAGTTCTGTTTAAACACTTAAATGTGTGAAATATAAATTAATTTTTTATCCACATAATGTGAGTAGATGAAGGAAGAATGATATAGCAAACAAATTTATAATTTATCCACAAAGCCATGCTGTATCTTTAAACAACAAGGTTCTTATGCTGACATTTCCAGAAGAAACCATTGAAAGATACTGGAGATTATAAACTTTTAGAATGCTGAAATACTAAGACAAATGTCTAAGCATTGTTATAAAAGTGTTCTTTGGGGATGATAAGTCTTACCAACCACAAAAATCACTAAGCTCAAACTCCACCTTCTGTATCTAATACTGCACTAGTTCACTGCCACTCAATATACTCATTAACAGTATTTTGACATTTTCTACATTACTGAAAGTGATAAAATAAGTAAATCAAACTGATAAAAATATTGCCAGCTTCAAACATTTATAGACAGAAAAAAAAAAAAAAAGGAAATGCCTAACACAGATGCACTTAACCCAGTTTAACCCTCATTTAGCTTGTGTGAATAAATCCTTGTGTTTTTATGACTAACAAATCAGTTGTTTGTATGTCATTGCTTTAAAAATGTCAGATACAAAACCCATTTAAACCAATCCAACACTTCAAACATTGAGCAAGCTTTAATCATTCTCTGGTGTGGCAGGACAGGGACTTAAATTCTAAGACTACATCCCAGTGGAAATGTTAAAGATCAGAAATGGGCTGTCTAATTTCACATTAAATAGGAATATTAATCTTCATGGAAAGATCATGACTAACCTAGAAGTCTAACAAATTCAGGTACTTCTATAATGTTTATTGATAAAAAGAAAACTTTCTAGTTCCATAAGTGTTATGAGCACAGATTACTGAGCGTTGACATTCATTCTGTCTGATGCAACACTTCTAGATTTATGGTAAATGGAGGTGTGAAAGTACTTCTTTGTTACCAAAATATTTTATAGTTTGTATGTCTGAAGATGGATATATTAAAATACATATATATTTGGTGGGAATATCAATTAGAAAAGCATGTTTGATCAGAAAGAATGAAAAACAAAAACAAACAAACAATGACAACAAAAAACAATCTGTTAGAGTTCACCAGTTTTATATTACCAATATCAGTTGTAGAAAAGTGGCAATGAACTTTGCTCACCATGCAATCGAAACCTGTCCAGTGTCTAGTCTGACTGCTTAATTCAAATAAGTGTTTTGAGTGTATATTACCTACTAAAAATACTGCTGTAAAAGCCTTAAGCCCATATAAATATTAATCCCAGAACGTATAATTTTACTTCTGCATAATTAGTTATTATTATTATTATTATTTGGGAATAGCAGACTGGAATTGTTTAGCTGCCTACTTTTTTTTATTATTATTATTATTTTTTTTTACCATTATTCTAGTTGGTACGGTTCTAAAAGGAATCTTCTGTGTATCAACTAAAAATACCTGGGAGGAATGTCTTATTTAAAAAAAATACATATATATATATATATATTTTAATGTAATGTAATATAAGATTCTGGGTTTATTAAATGTTTTTCAGGGTGATTTTCTGAATAAATCCAGACAATGTTCTGGTTTTAAAACTACCAACTTTCTAATAATTTTGTCAACCATTTGTTTTGGTTGTGACTTGCATAGTTACTTTTCAAGTTACTTTTCTTCTTAATGTCTAGTATAGTGTTGTATTTTAGATTTGGGATGAGAAGGTGTTCAAGACCAGGTTGGATGAGCAACGTGGGCAGCCTGGTTTAGGGGGTGACATCCTCACCCATGGCAGAGGGATTGAAACTAGATGGTCTTTAAGGTCCCTTCCAACCCAAGCCATTCTATAATTTTGTGGTTCTGTGCTTCTATGAGAATAATGCTGATAACATACCAAAGTTCTAGTCGTTGCAGAACAGTGCTTACAGAAAGCCAAGGACTTTACTGCTTCTCATACTGCCCTGACAGTGAGGAGGATGGGGGTGCACAAGAAGCTAGGAGAGGACAGAACCAGGACAGCTGGACCAGACTTGCCAAAGTGATATCCCATACCATATGGCATCATGATGAACAGTAAAAATGGGGTCAGCTGGCTGCAGGAAGTACTGCTGCTCAAGGGCTGGCTGGTCATCTATTGGTGTTGTTTTGTATACTATTATATTATTAATATTATTCATTTTATTAATATTATTATCCTTTCATTTTCTATCCTATTAAATAGTCTTTATCTCATCCCACAAGTTTTACCTTTTTCTGATTCTTTGGTTTTACCTTTTTCTGATTCTTTGTCCCATCTTTCTATGGGGGGAGTGAGTGAACCTTGTGTGATTCTTAGCTGCCGGCTGCTCACCATTGAGATGTTGGGAACAAGCTCTGGATCTTACAGTGGACTGATACCACTAATTTAATTCATCAATATTAGTGATACCTCTCTCTTCTTGGTAAATTCTAATGGTTTGTTCTCTTCTGAATATATTTTATAGTGATTTGGGGTTGCCTATATATGCTCTGGTTTTAAAGATTCAAATTATTTATACAGCTTTATACAGATTGGAAGTAAGTACAGGGTATATCTGACAAATCTAGACATCAAAAGTCTATGTCTGGCCACTGAAGACTCTCTTTGCAGACAATGGAGTTATTTAGCAGAGGCATATTACCTCACATCTTAAAATAGATGTCAAAAATAGGTCAAGTGTATCACACCCTGGAAGTACTTATTTCTCTGTATTGACATTTGCAAACTCAGCTATTGATGTCTGTTGCAGAAACACTAGCACAAGTGTTTATACTTTCATTGTCAGATGTGATTAAGAACTTACACAAAACAGTAAAGTGGCTGAAGAAACATTTCTGAGGCCTCTACTCTAAATCTGTCCAGCTTTTGAAGAGCTCTCTCTATTTCTCAACAAGAATTTTAAAAGGTTTAGTTTAAGGCTATAAAAAACTTTATATTCTCTCTATATTCTATCTATATAAAACTTTATATTCTCTGAGTAGGGATTTCAGTTGCATGTGTAGAAACACAGATCTATCTATGCTGCTTGCAAACTTAATGAGTTTATGGCAATTCATTATGGCAAGGGAGAACACAATAGGATGAAAGAAATCACAAGTGAGAGAAGGCCCAATGGTTCTTTCTGAGTCTCAAAGATATCTGCTGTTGAAGGTTTCAGAATTGCTGATAATTGGCAGCTCTTGGATTCAAACCAAGAGTTTATATATGATCTAAAGATAACCCTGATAGCTTGGAGCTAGTTTCATGAATGTGTCTGGGATCACTTATATCACTTCATGAAAACAATATGTATTTCTAAGTGATAACGAGTTCATTTCTGCGGAGCAGGGAAGAAGTAAGGTGTGGAAAAATGACTCGTTTCCAAATATGATAAGAAAAGAAGTTAGTGTTTAGCTTGGAAGGTGTGTCTGACAGCAAACTTTAATGTATACATTAAAAAAAAAAAAAACTTGAAATACTGTCATGCTGAATTGCAGTTTACCTCCATCAAGGAGGTAACCTCTTTTGTTTCAAGTGAAGTCTATGGATATATGCAGAACAGATCCATTAGCAATTCAATCACTGACTCTGGAGAACTATACATTTTCAGGTCTATTATACAGAATAAATAAAGAATAAAATTATTCAACTATTTGAATAAGAAAAGAAAAAGAGCAGGAATGGAAATTCAAAATTTGATTCCAAATCAAAATGAGTTTTGAGGATAGCAGCAAAGAGATCTAGCATCAACTAAAGGCAGATGGTCAAGTTTCTGGGAACTTAGATTTTCCTGCAAGAACTGATTTAATTCAATTAGGTCAAAATTATCATGCTTCTAGTGTTCAACAGAATTGAACTAAAATTTTGTGTTCTTTTCTTTCTTTTTTTTTTCCTCCTTTTTTCTTTGCTTTCATATTTATTATTATTATTATTATTGTTATTATTATTTTCTAGTTATTCACAGAAACCTTATGGACAGTGAGACGTGCCTTAGAATTCTCACTAAAACCAATAATTTGCTAAAACTGAGTACTTCAATGAACAGTTGCATCTCTCTTCAGTGAAGATTGTTTCTGAAAACAGTGAAATAATGAAAGATCACAAAAGACTAAGTAAAGACTATGTTCCTGAAGTGAGCTTTGGGGCCACCACGCTCCTCAAGGTAAGTTTAATCCATCGGCAGGTCTGGGACTTCACAAATTCATTACAGCCTCCCAGCCAAGGGAGAGCATGGAATCTGTGACCTCACTGCCTTGAACATGGAGAGGGAGCCTAGAACTGTAGGTCTCTAGGGAAAAATCCACTTAACCCTTTTCTGAAGTTAGCAAAATGTTTGTTGAAAAGGAAATGTTTCAAAACAGCCTGAGTTCAATAAATCTTTTCTCAATTAATACTGTTTATTGAATATCCCAAGAAGTTCTGAATTAAGAAGATGAAATATTTCAGTTTCTAGGCCTTTCAAAGCATAGTAAGTGAAAGGGATATAAGCTGTAATTTCCTGATATAAATTAAACAGTTTTAGAATGTACACAGGGGTCCATTTAGAAATGTAAGGGGCTTTGATTTTCCAATAGCCAACAGATTATTTGTTCCCAACAAAGTCTCTTTGGTGCACTCACCAAATTCATGTCTAAATAGAAAGTGAAAACTGACCTGTTTCAAGAAAATTCAGTTGTTTGTGTTGGTTACTCATGAAAGATTTGACTTATTAAGGAAATACATCACCTTCTTACATGCAATTACAAGTATGCTTTTTTTCCTTTAAATCTATTGTAGCTAAACATGAGCTTGCTTGGCAACCTACAGAAGAACCTAGATGAATAGATGCAATCTGTTACAGTTACAGTAATCTGCAGCGATTATTTCACAATTCAGAACTGTGGAGGAGTTGAAGCCATACCTGAACCATTAACATCCCAAAAACATATAAACAACTTCAGTGTCAAAGAGTCTCTTTTCCCACAAAGATTCATCATGGTATTAAAATTTCCACCTGAGGCTGCAGGGTAGGGATGTTAACAGCTAAATTGGAATAAAGTATACTCTAGATAGAGTTCATTCTATTAGACTGACTTGTCAGAATTAGTTTCACTTTGTAATATAGTACTGTAACTCAGTATAGTATTTCTACAATGAATGAATTAAATAAAACTTCATTATTTATTTTAAACATCGATCTGACTACATATAAATGATTGCAATAACAATATGGTTATGTTTTGCATAATTCAGAGATATTTCATGTACTTATCAGTTCCTAGTGATGTCTTAAGAAACAGCATTTTTAAAGGTCAAACTACATGTGCTCATGGAATATATCTGGCTCTTTCAGGGAAAGCCTGTCACACTAAACAAGATATTTTTCTGTGAGTTATCTGATAACTGGCCCATGTTCCTGCAGAGCTCTCATGTAAATCTTAGAAAAATGTAAGAAAATCTCATTATGATCACAATATGATCTTGGATGTTTTTTAAAGACAACAACTCTTCTAGCCAATTTAATATTCCTGCCCTGGGAGGGACTCCTCCCTGTGTTTTGGGAGCCCTACAAGTTGTTTCTGAAATTCCATTATAATTACCAGTTTTATACCAGAAATGCCATGGAAAAGATCTGATTAGAATGTGTGCACTTTAGAAAACTGTGTGATTTTCTAAAGACTTCTTTTTGTAGCTCTGTTTAGTGGACCTGACTCAAACCTCAACCTTACAAGTACGGAAATACTTTCCTTCCCAACCTGTCAAAATATGGTCACTTGCTCAATTTAAGAATAAGCATATTCATATTCCTTTCCATGCTGCTGCTCATGATACAGCTACAAGGCCATCTCTTTAACTTTCAAATCATTCCTTAAAACCGTTCCCTGAGCTGCTTAGAAATAAGCAAGCTAACACCAGGCTATGGCCTTTGACCATAACAGTGATCACCAAATTGACCAATGATATCTCATTTTCTTAAAAGCCCTTGGCTGCTTATTCATATCTATTCCACCTTCAGATTTATTCTTTGGCCTTTGGTGACATGGCATCTAAAAGACTAGTGCTCTCCGGTGCTACAGTCAAGATCCAAAGTGCCTCCTTTCGTCATACAAGGTAGACATTATGACACCTTCAAAAAATAGACTTGGCAAGGTGTTTATAATAATATACCTACATGAAATGTTCTTACATGTAAAACAGGTATTTAACTTCCTTTAATATTTATTAACAATACAATCAACACCATTGAGAGAAATTACTGAACAGTTCAATTCACCTTTAAAAAGACACATAAAGTACAGTTCAGTATTCTAGATTTAGGCATGTAAAGGCATTAGAGATATTTTAGAGCATTCAAGCTACATGGCCAGAACTGAGTGATATGACACATCACAGATGACCTTCCAAAGCAACACTTCAGGCCATCGTGAATGATACTTGAGATCTAAATTGCAGCCTTAGTCTTAAACTGAATTTCACTTTTGGCATGTGGAGGGTAATCTAGACTATATGGATTTCTTCTGTCATTAATACAGAGCCAAGGTAGCTCTGGCAGATGATTGGGAAAGTTTGTATAAGTGATGAGCTACCTGGAGTGCATTAAAATTAGCTCATTTCAGACATATCCAAATTTCTTCTTTTCTATAGACACTTTCATGGGGTTACACAGTAGGCACTGCTGTTCATTTGTTTCCATATGCTGTTCCACAACCTGGCTACTTCTCTATTAGTACAACCATTCTGTTCCAGGGATTGATGTCTGATCCTGAGTCCAAGTGGAAGGGCAAGGCATATGCTTAAACTACTCAGAACTGCTTCCCTCTAAAACACTGGCAGAGCCTCATAGACACAAGACTGTATCTATTTTTGTCTCTTTTCTATTCCCTTTGCTTTTACTTAAGGCATACATTCCTTTAGAAGCTGAGATACTTGCATCATACAGACTGCAGAACTGAGATCTCTGAGTTCCTGAAACTGATAAATTAATAAGTTAGAGCAGGTATTCCTGTAGATGCTCTCGTTATTCCGCTGAATATTCCTAGTTAAACATACTGGCCCCGTATACTCCACTATAGATAAAAGACACCAGCTGCACAGTTGCCAGCATCCTTCTTTCCAGAAGGGAACACTTTTGAAAGACCACTAAAGAAACTTATTCTGCCTCAGCTGGTGGTTAAAATGGTGATAATCTAGTAATTGCCCTTTTCAAATACACTTGCTAAAGGACTGTAGTCTAAATTTAGCATAGTGAATGCTTTTGTTCAAAGGCTGTGCTAGTCAACAATTTCCAGTGCTGGAAAATATTATAAAGATGGCTGGGAACAGCAGGCTGTCTGTTTTTTTCCAAGAGCATTAGAAATTACCAGCTCTGAAATGAGACCAAGACTACTGGTTAGCATGGAAATGAAATAAGAACCACCTAGTCTCCAATGCAGATCTTGAATTAATTCTGGCTTCTGATTGGAAACATAACTCATTTCCCTTTAATTCTGATGTTCTTGAAAGTTTTTTTGATTAAAACTGGGAGATGATGTGAGAGAAGAATGCCAACTTTGTGCTGCTTGTTTTTTGAGAACAAGAAAACTGGTTCCTGGTTGGAGGAAAGAAAAGACATTTTCTCATAGGAAAAGGTCTGTAATTTTGGTTGGTGAGAGGGGGAGAAGAAGAGAGAAGAAGAGAAAGAGGGAGATAGAGATTAGTAAAAAGTGGAAGTTGAAAACAGAAAGCTGTAAGTGAAGAATAGATAGTTGTTGGGTTACTGTTCCAAGGGTTTGTCCCTGCTGAGCTCCTGTGCTGAATGAGTACATTCCACACTACAAAAGGATCATATCTGGGAAAACAAGTAGAGGAAGATATATCCTCTGACTTAACCTCTCACATCAGATTGTCCGGGCTGCCATCACAAGTCAATTTTACTGCAGAGATAAGACAAGTTTAGAGACAGGATTGAGCACGGACTACGGAGTTTAAAACAAAGTGTGGTTTCAGTGTTAAGGGATTGTGTGGTGTATAAGAATGACTTAGAGAGCTTGGCTATACTGTTACAGTCACCCTTATTCAAAATCTAGCAGGTTCACATAGGTACAATAGCTGTTTAGTTTTCACTAGGTGACACTAATTGAAGTGCTTTTGGTTTTGTTAATAATCAATGTTCTACAGAAATGAAGGTGACACTATTTCAGTGAAGGCTTATCAGATCCAACTCTGTAAATTACTGTGGTTACTCATCTCAGAGATTTTAACTAAAGTTTAATATTTGCACAGTTGCAGGCAAACACATTTAAAGAATAGAAAAATAACAACAACAAACTTTTCAAACAAGCAAGCAAACAAACAAAACCACGTAAAACCCTGTATGCCAAGTGTTTCATTTTATTTTATTTTAGCCGTGACAAGAGTAAAGGAAAAAATTTTATTTTAGGAACACGGTTTAGGAATAAATCTCTGCTCAAGACAGCTTAATTTCCATTGACACCTGAGGGACCTAAACACATTATTCATATTATACAGATACTTAAGTGCTTCCCTGAATAGGACTGTGACACAGTGACCCAGCCCCAAAAGTATATTATAAGTAGTCTCTATAATATGCCAGTAAGCCAGAAATAAAATGGCTGCTTGTGCCAAAACATCTCATGATATGTAGCTTGCAGAATGGTACATTGTAGGATTACTACTGTAATTCATTTTTATCACTGCAATTCAGCTGATTTCCTGAGAGAAAAGGAAAACAGGGTAGAAGAATCATCACTCCACAATTCCTCTGTACCTAAAGATATTTATCCTCAAATAAACATATGAACATTTCTTTAGCGATCTGATAGACACCAGGCAGCTAAAAGAAAGGCCATGTTATTCCCATGGCTCTCAAACAGTAGAGAAATAAAAGAATTCCTAAAATATGGTTTGAAACTTTGTCAACATTCAGCAGGAAATCCTCAAATATAAATGAAAGGCAGAAGTACTCTACTAGAGAAGAATAGAATAAATTCATTCAGCAGCTTCTCAGTTCACTAGTTGAGAAATACCCTCCCATGTGATAGCTAGCATAACACGTTAAGATTGTTTCCTTATTTTATTGATTTATTATGTAGGTATTTCCAATTTTATAATTTAGAACCTTACTCTCTTGATTAGCTGGAATATAAATTATCTTCATATTAAGTCCAGAATTCAAACTGGTTAGATAAACCTGGGGGTACATACACATGTTCAAGAAAAAAAAATCCAAATAAATGAATGTTGCAAGTAAGTCTGTTGAAGGGTCTATAATTTGAGAGGAATTAAGGAATCAAAAGAGATGGGATGTTTCTTACTAAATTACAATTCTCAGTTTAGGGTCTGAAAGCAATAAAAAAATGCTCCTAGATGGTATTAGGTAATTCATGATTTCTAATCATGCTGTCTCAGGGGAATAATGCTTGGCCCTGTTTGAACAGAGCTGAAGCAGGAGGACTAGGATGGAAATAAAGGCAGACATTTGGAGCTGAAGTAATGATGATAGGTTGGTAAAGATGTTCAGGAGATTAATTCAACAAGGTGAAGTCAATCCAGAGTAAAAGGAGGCAGCAGATGAAGGAGCTCAGAACATGGAATAATTTTGATTGTTGCATGAAAAAGCAGGAGTGTGACCTGAACATCAGAATGCCACCTGGAAGCTAGGTGCCCTGTGAGAGGATGGCACATGGAGCAGATACTATAACCTGCTCTCGGACCACTTCAAAAAGTGGTTCACCCTATTTCCAAATATTTCCTGTGACTGGGTGTCAGGATCAGTCCTGGGGAAAGGAATTTAGATCAGCCCCAGCCTCAGAATGGCTGGGGAGGGTGGTGGAAATGGGGCATTTCTGTTACTGATGCCTGATTTCCCAGAAGCCATGTGAATTCTACCATGTATAGCCATGGTACTATGTATAGTCATACACTCAGAAACAAGAAATGCTGCAAATGAGAATTTGTAATTTTAACTGTTGAAGAGGATTTAAATAACTGAGTTTAAATTAGTCTGTTTAAATTGATTTCCATAGCTTATGAATTGAATCTTAGTTTTGGTGTAATGTCTGAATTGTAATCTAACTGATGAAAGAGGCACTATTTCCCATATTACTGCCAAATAATCAGTCAGTGCCCAGATAACATTAATAATAATAATGGGCTGAAGCTACACCAGGGGAGGTTTAGGTTGGATATTAGGAAGAATTTATTTAAGGAACGGGTCATTAGGCATTGGAATGGACTGCCCAGGGACATGGTTGAGTCACCATCCCTAGAGGTCTTTAAAAGACGACTAGTTGTAGAGCTTAGTGATATGGTTTATTGGAGGACTTGTTAGTGTTAGGTCAGAGGTTGGACTGGATGAACTTGGAGGTCTCTTCCAAACTAGATGATTCTGTGATTCTTCTCAGAAAGAGCAGTCAGACATTGGAATGGACTGCCCAGCAAGGTGGTGCAGTCACCATCCCTGGGGGTGTTTAAAGAAAGGTTGGACCTTGTGTTTAGGGAAGCGGTTTTTGGGTGACATTGGTAGTAGGGTGATGGTTGGACAAGATGATCTTGGAGGTCTTTTCCAACATTAATGCTTCTATGATTCTATTAGTCAGGTCATTTGTGTCTGAAAAGTAGGAGGAAATGAGGGAAGCTTCTTTCTCACTTCTTTGGCCTTATTTTGTCTTCTTCCATAAGCAAAAATGAATACGAACTGTATAACAAACAGCTGAAAATCCAAACAGCAGGTGTGGAAGGGTGGAGGAGTGGGGAAGAACACAATGCATTACTTGCCTACAATACTTCTAAAGCAAGCTTCTTTTGGAATATGGTCCTTGGCATGTGATGTCCGTGTTCAGACTAGGACTGCAAGCTGTGTGATAAGAGACTTCCTCCAATGCGGCCCAGCCTTCTTCTCTTCCAATCTGTCAGGTACTATTTGTCCATTTCCCTGCATCATTGTGAGCCATAATCAGTTAAGACAAAGCTCATATAACCACAAGTGGAAAAGGTTAAAAGGGTCTCGATGTGGTCCAAGCACTTTAAAACCTCAGAGGAAAGGTTCAGTGACTGAACAATATTATCTTACAGGCTGCTCTCCTCCTCCCCCTGCTTCCCTCTTTTTTTTTTTTTCCCCCCTTCTGCTTAATGTAACTAGATGTGCTTTCACTGTAATGAGCAGAAGTGACCACTAAGGTCATTGATAATACTACACATTTATAGAACCATTTAGAAATATTCCTATATTCATAGCATACATATGGAGGAGTATTACAGTCCTTTACTTGGAGCAATGGTGAGGAAGTTAGATTTATATAGCTTGGCTGTTTTTGCTTCCTCAGGATTAATAAAACCTTTGGATCTTCACTACTCAGGAATTTTAGGAAGGCTTTCATGGTTCTAAATTAAAACTGTGGAGGATCAATATAGCCAATAGTGCTTTAAACTAACATATGATAGCCTAGCACACTGAGTAAATCAAAGGGCAGCTGTTAAGATATTACAGCTACTCCACCACTGACACCCAAAACTACTCCCAATACATTCACAAAGTAATCATATATCTCTGTTTCAGGATAGGAGGAGGGTTCACAAACAAGGCATTTGAGTGGGGAAGCTTATGAAGCTTTTGAATGCATTGTGAATAGAGCATTTCAGACTCCAGCATTTCCATTTGGAACTTCTTCAAGAATGCAAAAACAACTTTAAAAGAAAAATTCAACATCCTGAAACAGCTAAATCTTTCCTAACAGTGATAAGAGACTTTTATCTTTTAGTGAAAGCTAAAGTCTTAGTCCATCAACATAATTCTAAAAGCTTTTTAAAAAATATTTTAATTTTTATTATGTATTGTGATGAAGTATATTTGTCATGGGTAGTTGGAGAAGTGTTTATTTTTTGCACTGCATTCACAATAAGATTTTTACCTAGCAAAGACCCAATAAAACATTGGAAAGTAGAACTACACTCATTAAAACTAGAGCATAGAACAAGGTGATACCAGAGCAGTGTGCTAACAAGTGACCCATTACAGAGGTTACTTAAATGTTTGTGATTAAAAAAGGTAATGCCTCTTCAGGTGGTAGGTTAGTAGCCTGAGCACTGTTAAAATGTTAAAAATGTTAATGAAAGAAATCAGAACAATCCATCTGTAATCCATTTAATTGTTACAGAAGGATTTTTCTTTTTCTGCAGTTGGAGTCCATCATTATCTAAAAGGTCTACACAATATTATTGCCATCATTACTCTTTAAAGAGAATAGCCTGTTTTAGTATGTTCTGATGGTAAGACTTCTGCAGCAAGCTTTTACAGTTCTGTGTTTATCTCTACACATAGACTTGTATTAAAAAAAAAAAAAAATTAAGTATTGGTAACCTTGTCTCTAACAGCAGACTATTGCCTCCATACACAATCTCAAAGGTAATCTCAAAAAACTCACCCACAGCAAATCAGTACATTAATATTCTATACCATGAGCAAAGAATTAGTGTTTTGTAAGAGTATCAAACATAGGAGTTGTTGTTTAGATTTAAGCAAATCTGAATACTGGATTGGATGTGGTGCTGGACTGACATTGGCTGGCTGCTAGGTGCTCACTCCCCCTTCTCAGCAGGATGGGGAGAAAATAAGGTGGAAAAGCTAATAGGATGAGATAAGGACAGGGAAATTACTCAATTACTGTCACAGGCAAGACACTCAACTTGGGGAAGATCAGCTTAATTTAGTAATAAATTAATATCATCATAGGATAGTCAGAAACTAAAACAAAACTAAGAATATCTTCTCTTGCTGTTCCTTCTCCCCAGGCCCTGTGGATCCTTTCCAGTGTCCAGTGCTTCAGGAACAGACTGCTCCAGCAGGTGGGCTCTTGGCAGGAACACAACACACCAGTTTCTGACTAGAACCTTCTTCTGTATGGGCTCTCCAGGGTCTGGAGATTCCCTCAGATTACATATATAACTGTTCTGGTGTGAGGTCTTTCATGGTCTACATTGCTGATATCTGTTCCAACATGGTACACCATGAGTTGCAGAGGGACTACTTGCTTCACCAGGGTCTTACTCAAGGGCTGCAAGGGTTTCCTTGCTCAGGTGTCTGGAATACCTCCTCTCCCTCCTTCACCTATCTTGGTTGACTGCAGGGTTGTTTCTGTCATTTTTTTCCACTACTCTCATAGTTGATGCTCAGCACTTTCTATCCTTCTTAAGATATTTTATCACAACGGCTTTACCAGCTTAGACTCAGCTTTGGCTAGTGGTGGGTCTGCTTTGGAGACATCAGGAACTGGCTCTATCCAATATGGAGGCAGCTCCAGATCTCCTCTCTGTGAGGCCATCCTGCAACCCTCCTACTGCCAATAGCATGTCATGTAAATCCAATACAGAGGTAAAAAGATTTACCTTTATCATCTGGGGATTTTATCATTCTGGGGATGATAACACCCAAACACCCTGAGCAGGGATCAGTGACTCTGCGATCTCATAGACATAGTGTAATTCTATAGATACTACACTCTAGACTCACCCTGTGAAGTGATATAGCCAGAAGATAGTTCAAATCCCCCAGTAAGATATCATCCATAAACTAGCTGCAGTCATAGAATCATAGAATATTCCAAGTTGGAAGGGACCAATAAGGATCATCAAGTCCAACTCCTTGCACTGCACAGGTCTACCCAAAAGTTTAGACCACATGACTAAGTGCACAGTCCAAATGTTTCTTAAATTCAGACAGGCTTGGTGCAGTGACTGCTTCACTGGGGAGCCTGTTCCAGTGCACAACCACCCTCTCACTGAAAAATCTCCTCCTGATATCGAGTCTGAACTTCCCCTGCCTCAGCTTTACCCTGTTCCTGTGGGTCCTATCACTGGTGTTTCTGGAGAATAGGTCACCTGCCTCTCCACTCCCCCTCGTGAGGAAGTTGTAGACTGTGATGAGGTCTCCCCTCAGCCTCCTCTTCTCCAGGCTGAACAGGCCCAGTGATCTCAGCCGCTCCTCATATGTCATCCCCTCCAGGCCCTTCACCATCTTCGTCGCCCTCCTCTGGACACTCTCCAACAGTTGAATGTCCTTTTTGTACTGTGGTGCCCAGAACTGCACACAGTACTCAAGGTGAGGCCGCACGAGCACAGGGTAGAGTGGGACGATCACTTCCCTCACCTGCCTAGCGATGCCGTGCTTGATGCACCCCAGGATACGGTTGGCTCTCCTGGCTGCCATGGCACACTGCTGGTTCATATTCAACTTGCTGTCGACCACAACCCCCAGATCCCTCTCTGCAGGGCTGCACTCCAGCGTCTCGTCGCCCAGTCTGTATGTACGGCCAGGGTTGCCTCATCCCAGGTGCCAGACCCAGCACTTGCTTTTGCTTTTGTTAAACTTTATGCGGTTGGTGATCGCCCAGCTCTCCAACCTGTCCAGATCTCTCTGCAAGGCCTTTCCACCCTCATCCGAGTCTACAACTCCTCCAAGTTTGGTGTCATTGGCAAATTTGCTCAAAACACCTTCTAGTCCTACATCCACATCATTTATAAAGACATTGAAGAGGACTGGCCCTAAAATAGAGCCTTGAGGGACCCCACTATAGACCTTTCGCCAGCCTGATATGGCCCCATTTACCACAACCCTTTGAGCCCTGCCTATCAGTCAATTGCTCACCCATCATATGATGTTTTTAAGTTGTATGCTGGACATTTTGTCTAGTAGGATCCTATAGGAAACCATGTCAAAAGCCTTGCTGAAGTCTAAAAAGATCACATCATTTTGTTCCCTTGGACGACTAGATGGGTGATCTTATCATAGAAGGAAATCAAATTTGTTAGGAAGGACCTACCCCTCACAAACCCATGTTGGCTGGGACCAATGACTGAATTGTCTCTCAGGTGCGCTTCAATAACTTCAAGGATTATCTTCTCCATAATTTTACCAGGCACTGACGTGAGACTGACAGGCCTGTAATTGCCAGGGTCTTTCTTACCCTTTTTGAAAACTGGCACAACATTTGCCAGCTTCCAGTCTACTGGGACCTCTCCAGATTTCCAAGATAATTGAAAAATAATTGAGAGAGGTCCCACAATGATGTCAGCCAGCTCTTTAAACACCCTGGGATGAATCCCATCCAGACCCATGGACTTGTATGGATCCAGGTGGAGCAGCAAATCCTACACACATTCAGGGTTGCTTGGGAGTTTATTCCCACCATCACGGTCCTCCAGCACAGGGCACCCAGGGTCCCAAAGCCCATCATCAGCGTTGAAGACAGAGGCGAAGAAGGCATTAAACGTCTCTGCTTCACCTATGTCATTGTCTGTGAGTTGACCTTCCCCATCAAGCAGCGGACTTATGTTTTCTTTGGTTCTCCTTTTTCTGTTCACATATCTGAAAAAAAACTTTTTTATTGTCTCCCACAGACATGGCCAGCTTCAACTCTAGTTGGGCTTTGGCCACATAAATTTTCTCCCTACAAACATGAACAGCATCCCTGTATTCCTTCCTGGTCACCCGACCTTCCTTCCAGCAGCCATACACTTTTTTTTGTTTGTTTTTCACCTAAGCCCCAGTAGAAGATCCCTGGTCAGCCAGGCCGGCCTCCTGCCCGGCCTGTCTGACTTCCAATATTTTGGAATTGCCTGATCCTGTGCTTTTAGGAGGCAGCGCTTAAAGACTGACCAGAACTGATGGAAACCCATGCCTTCAAAAGCAGTTTCCCAGGGGACCTTGCCGACTAGTTCCCTGAGCAGCCTGAAGTCCGCTCTCCCCATATCTAGTCCATTCAATAAAAATTGAGTTTAATCTGACTGTTCCTAATTCAAACATCAGAATACCAACAGTAGTCTGTATGTATACAGTGCTATTTATTAGCATTCCTGTAACTTGAGTAGCCTTAAAATCACAGAGGAGCTGAGGTTGAAAGGGACCTCTGGAGGGCATCTGGCACAACCCCTCTGCTCAAGCAGGGCCACCCAGAGCAGGCAGCCCAGAACTACGTCCTGTTGACTTTTGAAGATCTCCAAGCAGGGAGACTCCACGACCTCCCTGGGAAACCTGTGCCAGTGCTCTATCAGCTGCACAGTAACAAAGTGCTTCCTCATGTTTAGGCACCTTTTGTGTTCCAGTTTGTGCCACTGCCTCGTCTTTGTATGGGGCACCAAGGAAAATTGACTTTAGGGAAAAAAAATAAAATAAAATTGACTGGGCACCTGGCTCCATCCTCTTCGCACCCTCTCTTCAGGTATTTATAGGACATGGATAATATTCCCCCTTGCTTTTCTCTAAGAGAAAGAGTCCCAGCTCTCTCAGCCTTTCCCGAGAAAGGAGATACTCCAGTCCTTTAATCAGCTTTCTGGCCCTTCATTGGATTTTCTCCAATAGCTTCAAGTTTCTAGCACTGAGGAGACAAGAGTGGGACACATGGTACTCCAGATGTGGCCTCACCAGTGCTGAACAGAGAAGGATCACCTCTTGACCTGCTGGTAATTTGCCTAATAGCGTTCAGGACACCACTAGCCTTCTTTACAGAAAAGGCACATTACTAACTCATGTTCAACTTCATGCCCACCAGGACCTCCGGGTCATTTTCTGCAAAGCTGCTTTCCAGCTGGGTGACCTCCATCATCTATTGGTGCCTGGGGTTGTACCTCCCTACGTGAAGGACTTCACACTTTAACTTATTGAACTTCATGAGGTTCTCATCAGCCCATTTCTCCAGCCTGTTCAGGTCCTTCTAGATGGTAGCACAATCCTCTGGTGTATCAACCACTCCTACAAGTTTTGTGTCATGGGCAAGTGTGCTGAGGATGCATTCTGCCCCATCATCCAGACCAGGAATGAAGATGTTAAGCAGAACTGGGATGGATCCAAAGTATCTGCTGGTGCTCCATCTGGGAATAAAGCACCTGCTTTTCTTCGACCCTCAGCAACCCCACAACAGAAAGGTCCTCCAAGAGATTGGGCAAGGTAGACAACTGTTTCATGTCCTCTGTCTCCAATGCAGCTTTACCAAAAGCCCAGCAGAACCCTTTTAGGTCCTTGAAATATCCTCTCCTGAGATAGTCTATGCCAAGGATGCACGCAGCATCCGGGCCAGTCACAATACGGTGCTGTTGCCACTAATTCCCAATTAGACTCACTTCAGCCTCCACTACAGTTAACTGCTGGGATCTCCCCATAAATACAGATGGGTTCTGGCCCTTTATAGCTTGATGCCATTACACTACATTGTGCACCAGCATCTACTAAAGCCTTATACTTCTGTGCATCTGACATGCCAGGCCATCAAATCCACACAGACCAATAAACTCTATTGTCCCTTTCCTCCACTTGGCTGGAGCCACGGCACCTCTAATCATGGTCAGGAACTTCATTTTTGTGTCTGGAGGACTTCCCGCTGGAAGTTGGAGCAGCAAATTTCTCAGAGAACCCCTTTTCTTCAGTCATTTTTCCTTGTACTTATGTATATGTGACTCTAGGATTAAGGTAGATTTTCCATCCTATTTTCTCATGTCCTCTCCATGGTCACATAGGAAAAACCACTGGGTGGCAAAGGGCATTTACTCACTATATCATCTTCATTGCACAGAAGTACGCTTACCCCTGGTAGTTGAGACACTGGTTTGTACAGACTGGGAGGAAGATAAACTCTTTTAGTTGGTAGACCTCTTTAGCAAGCGCCTCCACAGCTGAGATGCAGGCCTATACGGAATAGGAGATACTTTCTTCATACTGCCAGAGTTGTTTAGCCAATTCATCCAGTGTGGGCTTCTCATCTTTCTACAAGGCAAAATTTGAATTCACATTAAGGCACCTTTTTCACACTGCCTGTTATTGAATCCTAACAAATACTTAAGAACATTCTTCAAAGTCAGTCTTACCTGCATACAATTGAGCTTTTTTTTTTTTTTTTTAAAAAAAAAGGCTAGGAAGGGAGCTTAGAATCAACATAAGTAATTTCACTGAAAACAGACAAGGTGAAGGAAGTACTCCAACTCCACAACATTAAACAGCTGTAGAACCCAGGAACACTTACCTGCCAGCTTCTGAACTTGAGTCACTTCCAATAAGCTCACAACTTATACAGTGAAGCAGTACTACCAGGGTTTTACTATACTGAAAAAGAAACACCAATGTAACTAGCTCATAAAGCTTTAAAACTATTTCACAGAGATAGCAGAAAACATGAAGAAAAAGCAACGTGAACATTGAGCCCATTTCACCATGACAGAAAAGCACACTAAAAAACCTGAGCTTCAAACTCCCCTGGGAAACCTCCCCCAACTCCTCATGCTTCCTATATAGCAAAGATCAAATGACCTACACCTGGCAAATTTCATTTAACAAGGGTGGAGCCAAGAGACCTTGTGGAATAGGCTCATCTGCCTGGTTTCAATGTTTTAATGTCAATTGCTCCTTATCACTAATAGAAATAACCTGACAAGGGGCTTAGTGGTTAGAGTTGACCTAATTAATTAACTACAAAAGGAGCACAAGGGTTGTATTTCTGTTGGTCATTCTGTGAGGAAGATTTTTATACAGCCTGTTTAAAAAGTTAAAGAAAATATAATAAAAAAATGATCTTAAAGGCAAAATTGCTATCATAGATTTTCATCTGTCTAGTCATGACGGATAAAGTGTGGGGTACCACACTAGTTATTGGCCTCCAGCTACACTGCACCATTGATCACCACACTTCAGGTTTTCCCACTTAGACAGTTTTCAATCCACCTCACTGTCTATCCTTAATATTGTAAAGTGTCTCTAAAACATAAAGGAAGACTTTTTTTTCTGTAATTTTTAAGTGATGTAGAGGCTCTAGAAAACTTCAACTAATTTGATTTAATATTAAATGTTTTCAATTCACAGAGAAGCTAATACGATTAATGAATACTAACACCTGAAAGACTTGGAGATTTGAATATTACATTTGAAACTGACATCACCATCTTACTATACATTCCCAGAATCAATCTAGACTCTCTACTAGTCAGTAGATGAACAATTCCACTGGCTAAGACTTGTTTTCCTCAAAATAAGATTTTCTCATATGGTCCTCTGAAATCTAGTCAATCAAGCAAACTCAGTATTTTAATGTTTCAGTTTCATGAATGGTTCCTTACAGAACCATTCTGTTCTGTAACCATTAGGAAGCTTTTTTCAGTTGATGGTGATTCCTACGGTTTAGATAACATTTTTTTTTTCTATTCAGTCAAACATATTTTTTCTTATCTAACACATGGACAAAACTCCATGCAAACTGATCTAAAATAAACAACAAAAAACAATCAATTTCTATGCTCAGGTAAAGCAGGAACAAACAAATAGGAATAGGAGAAACATTTCATGGGATAGTAGGCTTTCTATGCCAAACACCATTGCAGTTAAAGAGCTGAGAGCTTTGGACAATTTCTTTTCTTTCCATCTATAATTTCATGTTCTTTTTTATATCATGGGCATAAAAGACAGCTGTAGTTAAAACACACAGAAAATGATTACAATAAAGATGAATTTGTGGCAGTAAACAACAGTGTGACTTTTTGTGCAAGTAGAAGACACTCACAACATTTATATTATAATAAACAACTGTAGTTCTTTACCCACTTTTTAAAAAGTTTGTTTTGTAACTAGACTGTGGCACAGAACAGAGTTTCAGGAAAGTAAAGATTATTCATGGGAAACATCTGGCTGTGCAGTAGGTTTATGGCTGATATTTGAATAATTTAAACTTAAGTCACATTCTCTCACAACCAGACAAAGTGATTTTGGACCATGCTGACCTGTAGCTATTGAGACTACTAAATCCTAAATTCATGCTTTTAGATCCGTTTTTCTACTGGTGATGGGAATCCCTGGATTCAGGGAAACTATGTTAAATTAGCCCTCTTTATCTCACTTGAGACAAGCAACACAAGATTGTTTTTCTTTTGTTGCTTTGTCAGGATTAATTCATACCTCTGAATGAGGTCCAGCATCTAACTGTAGCCAGTCTATGATCATGTCTATATCTGCATTTTTTCCATGAGTAATCTGTCACCTGTTATCCACTACATTTCACCATCATTTTTTTTCAAAATTATAATGTTGAATGTTTTTGACTTTCTCATCTTTTATTTTTGCATCTTAGAAATGGTTGCACTTCATATCTTGTACATTTAGAGGTGTTCTGCTTTCTATTGTTTCTAGCTTTTTGGTGTCTTTGATTTTAAAAATATAATTCCATAGTTAGTCCATTATTTTGCCAATTTTTCATTATTACTTTTATCTAGCATAAAAGCTAGAGAGGAAAATATATGTCAGAGTAACCAAAAATTCAATTTATAAGGGACTACTGGATAGCTTTCCTGAACAGAAATCACAGAATTTTCCTTACTATTGTAATAATTTCCATGACTTCAATCAGTATAGTGCTGTGCTGTACAAACTCATATAAAAAGACAGATTTTGACCTTGAACCTTGATCATTTGCAGGACTCAAGTCTGTATTTGGACACATACATTTCTTATCTTGATATAAGAAAAATTTTTTTTCAGTGAAAAAAATCGAACAGAGGAACAACTTTCCTAGGGATGAGGTGTAGTCCACATCACTGCAGATTTTTAAGATGTGACTTGTCAGGTTACTAGGTAATCTTGTCTAGTCTCATTTCTGTGAAAGGTTGCATCAGATGATCATTCAAGGTCCTTTCCAACTTGAGCCATTGTATGATTCTGTGAAATGTATGCGTCCATGATATAATTATCTCCAAGTGAATGGCAGACATTTTTAGAAGTTCTCTTGGTATTTAATGGAGACCTAGGGCATGATTTAGTCATGTTAGATTTGAGATACATTATAGCAGTTGCCTTCCCTCCATCTGCCAGTCAAGAAGGACATTCTTTTGCAGTAAGTACTTTGTTATATTTTCCAGTCCTCTTAGACTCCTTAGGGCATCTCAACTAGTGTCAGAAATACAAATTTAGATAAATTGATTTAATCCTGTAGATGTTAGAGATCACATATGAACAAATACCAGGTGTGATTCTGTAGCCTAAACACAGGAGGCTAATGCCATTTGAAATATTCTGTAGTATCTCATCTGGGCTCCAGCTATCACTCTCTACAGGTATGTATCCCCATTGGCCTGTATCATTATCAACTAGTTCCATGCAGATATCTCTGTTATCTCAGTGTATCTTAAACATCTTATCACACAAATATATCATGCCGTAGATGTCTACCCTTAAAAGATGAATAAATCTCTAGGTGCTGCCAAATCTATTATTGAAATATGGTGATCATTATGAAAGCTTATACACTGACTGAATATTTTTAAAAATATGCATATATATTCCTAAATTTAGACATATTTTAGGCAATATAAATCTACACTGTCATTAACTTTTATTTATGTTGGTTCCAAATAGCCCTGCTGTTCAAATATACAGATTCAGGAAAACAGAGTTGACAGTGTATTGATGTAGGTTACAAACGGACAATGGTAACTTATAGAACTCCATTTTAATAGGCCAGAGACCAGTAGACCCTTGGTTATGGCTTTGTGCTTGACAGTCAAAAACATTCCTGCATATGCACAGTCCAAAATGTTGCATTTTGCTGCCCAGTGACTTGTGCTGCTTTACTAGACAACAGTTCCAAAAGTAAAACTGTCTAGGTCACCTGGTCTTAGTTTTGACAGAACTAATAGCAGGTGTGGAGACACCCCTTTGGCAACAAAATGGACCAACACAATTTTTTGCATTAATACAACATGTGTTTTTAATTTCATTTGCATGAAACCGTTTCCATTCATGTACATTTATCTAATTTAAGAGAAATGTTAACATTGTATAAAAGCACAAGATGTAGCTTTTGGAAAACAAAGTGTGTATTTGGGAAACAACATCATGACTGAGTTAGGCTTTTTTTTTTTTTTTTTTAAATGAAAGGACAACTCACTAAAGTTAATCAAAAATCTTATTCTTGTAACAAAACAAGATTTATCCCTTACTGTCTGATTTTTACAGATTATTTGAGTGTTTATTAGGATCAGGACTCTTTCCTTACGTGACCACCACTCAGTTCCCCCAAGCTCAGCTTTTACTCAGCAAGGCCAGAAAAGCATTGGAAAAAAAATAGAATTTGACTAAGAATTTGTTCTTGCTCCTCTGTTTGTTTTATTTTGGAACTAAAAACTCATCTTTGAGCATTATAGGCACTGTATGTTTATTTTATGCCTAACTTTGAGTTTTTGGGTATCTTTGATGTGATCTTAGTTTACAGTATACCTCTTTCTGTCTACAAGGTAACAGTGCATGATATTTCTAGGTATGTACTTACGGTTCTTGAAACCTGAAAAGAAAAAGAAAAAGAAAAAAAAAAAAAAAAGTAAAAGAAGCCCAGGCATGGAGGAACTCTATGTTGAAATCTAATGGTGGGGATGGAAACCAAATGAGTGGGACCAAAGAGAAAGCTTGAATCACATTCAATTTGCATTTTTTGGTGCTAAAGAGTTTGGAAAAATTCTGTTTAAGTGTGTTGTAACCTGGAAGAAATTATAGCTGTAATAGTCTGTGAAAGTCTGAACAAGCTAATTATGTTTAGGCATGTCTGGGCTGAGGTGTAACCCTAATTTAAGGCAATATTTTGTGGTTTAGAGGTGCAATAGTCAAAAACCATAAGGAAACATTGAAGAGACTATTAGAGTATTAAGTCTCCTGGCAGGAAGAACTGTGTGTGGTCCTTCATCCTATATGTACTCCCAGTAAAATGCAAAAATCACTGGAAAATAAGAGATGATTACTGGAACAAGGGCAGCTTAGCCCAGTGAATGGCAGCTCACATTTCTGGGTCAGTTGTAACTTAGATATGTCCTCACTGAAGTTCAGAAGTGGTGTCAAAGCTCTGGAAATTGCAAATTGCGACAGGAGCATTAGTATAGAGTATCTGGGAAGCATCCAGTTGCCCAAGTCTTCCCAAAATTAAATGAGCAGACTTGAAATCTTTTCAGAACAACTTTTGGAGAAGAACAGCTTCTTATTGTATATTATCCTTCTATTTTAATATTGCCCATTTTTAGGTTCTCTTTTAAAAGATGTTTTATTTGGCTCCTTAACTCATTGATTATAGACCTGAAGTTTAGCTCATTGAGCACCTAGCTAGTTTATTTCACCTTATTTATTAATGATCTCTAGAAATTTAGCCAGGCCTATATCACCGCCTGGATGAAGTGTTACCCTTTTTAACTCAACCATTTCCCTGCCCATTTCATTTCAAACAAAAGTAATCACTGCACCACCAGTGACTGAAGACAAGGTCTCATTCCTCAGTTGCCTTAAATTTATGAGTCTTTAGTAACAATCACTAATCCCAGATGAGTATATGACTAATTCTCCAACAAAAATCACTATTGTATTCTTGGAAGCTGTGTTTATAGTGTTGCAGATCTGGGATGGGATGGGAAACGGGGGTTCATGCTTCTATTTAGAGTGGCGTGTTCTCTTCTCCACTTACCATATGTTCTGCATACCTTAAAGTCAACAACTGATTTACCTAACCTGGCAAGATTAAAACAAACCAAAAAAATAAAACCCCAATAAAAATCTTGTGAAACGTAAAAAGATTAGAAACAAGCCAGTATGTTCTTTGTATCTGTCATATCTTGCTGACTATTCTGCATTCCTATGCTATTGCAGCAATTTCTGAGTATGAAACTTCCTTTTCAGTGGTGTGTGGTAGGGAAGTTACAAATTAGACCTATAGAGAAATACACAGAAATCTGGAGGCATGATAATGTGGATAAGAAATATCCTTTATTCACAACAAAAGGAGGAGCTATCTTCATTAGCATTGTCAATGCCTACACTATTCCACTCAAAATTCTAGATAATGGTCTGTAGTAAAGAATTCTCTGCTGACAACCAGCAGGAGTAACACATCTCTTCTGGCGCCTTTTTTTTTTCTTTCTTTCTTTCTTTATTTTATTCTTTCAACACAAACATGGTATGGGGATTTAACTGATACAGTCTCTAATAAAAACATATACATCCAAGCATGATCTTTTTCCAACTTTTTAAACAAACTTGGCTAAAAAGGAGAAGTTCAGCTCTAAGGAGTTAAATCTCTGAGCACATTCTTTGTTCCCACCCTGCATGACACTTAAATTTGCCTTTTGGTTTGTCATCTCATTTGAACATTCTCTTGCAACTGTAGGGAGATGCTGCTCTGATGATTGAATACAGATTTTAGTGGCTTTCTCTATTAACAGTGTTTCTGTTTCTGCCAAATATCGTTGGCGCTTTGGGATTCTGTGTACCAAGAGCTGGCACATCTTCCTGCATTTGTTCTGGCAGTTTGCAGTCCCAACACTGTAGCAGCACAGACACCAGAAGAGTAACCCAGTAAATCACCCCAGGGACAGAAATGCCAACCAACCAAAGCCTGACTAGTAATGTCCTGGAAAATGGGACTTGGAGGAATTAAATAGAATTTTACAGAAGATGCTATTAGGAAAAAAAGCTTGAATTGAACTCATTTGTAAGGCTAGTGTGAGTCTTATCAAGTAGTAACACATAGCTGCTCCCAGGGCAGGGAAGAAATCAAGCTCTAATCCCCATTTTCTTTGAGAACATGAAAACAACTGACACCAGGTCTGATATTGGCACTGTTTCCTGCTTAATGCTGGCTACCAGAGATGAAAGCATCCACCATCCATTTCCACCCATTTGATGAAGGAGGCAAATTGTGACCTTTCCTCATCACAAAGCCTGAACATTTTCCAGAAAGAGAACTAGCCCTATGAGAGACACCTACCTTTGTCCTCCTGTACAGGAGAGCAGGAGTGATCTGTGCCCATCAGATACGAAACAGGAGCATATAGAGTTTTGGAGGCAGAAACTTAATTGTAAAACTGGAAATGTAGTGAGTCCATGACCAAAAACACAAGTTTGAGCAAGATACCATGAAGGAGAAGTGTTGGAAGACTAATACAGCACTAGGCTGTGATTTGAAGCCAAAGTTGCAAATGTGAAACTTGAAGTCTGGACTATGATTGGCAGTGTGTAATGTGGAGACCTCCAAACTACAAGCAGTTTAATCATGGTTGGGTAATGTAACACACAGAGAGCTCCCTGTCATAGAAAACAGACAGCATGATGACTGGAAGTAGCTTCTCTAAGCCAGCTTGCTCTCACTCTCCTGCTGAGACCAAACATGTTCCAGCTCTGTTCCCACACTGAGTTGCAGAGCAATGGCAATTATGTCAATTTACTGCCCTACCTGTAATATAGGAACTACGGTTCTCATTTAAAATTAAAACTAACTGAGAATGATTGATTTCTATGCTCACTGCTCAAAATAACCCTTCCCTTCTATATATATATATATTTCTCAGATCAACAAGTCATTTTTGGCTCCATCCCAAATAAAATTATTATTTCTTTTCACCTATGCAAACACATGAAACATTATTTTTTTTTTTAATTAATAGAACTGTCATTTTAAAAATATATATTTTTTTCTATAGACAGTCATTAATTTCTTCAGAATGGACAGGTGATATTTTCCTCCTTGTTTCTCACTGCCATTTTGACACTCTTTCCTGTATTCTTGGATAGCTCAGAATAACACTTCAGGAATTCTAAGGGATTTATTTATATTAAATGATGCATTCATCATTGAGGTGGCAAAAGCAGCTCTGGCAAACACAAGAACTTAAACAAATTCCCAGACAGCTGTGATGCCTATTGTGTCCAGCTGTACTTCCTATGACTATTTTAAACATCATTAACAATATTAATGTAACAACAAACTATTACAATCTGTATGCAATGTAAAGGTGCTGTGATTAACGTACTAACACAATAATCATCCATTTCATTTAAAAAATGCTATTAATGGTAGGGATTTGCATACTTAAAAATCTCATGATATATTTAATTTGTCTTTCAAATGCCTTTAAATATATGGTGCATCAGTAATGACCTTTTTGACTGTTCTCTTCTATCTTGTTGAATTAATCCTGACAGCTTCATAACCATGAGAAATCATAGATTAATTAGTTGAAGTTTTGAATCTACATTTAGTTGTCATGACTGCAGCTGAACACTTCTCAAATCTTTAGACCTTTCTGCCACCTCAACACATTCTCAGAAAAGCAGCCTCTCAGTTTACTACAGGAATTATCTACCAAAGCAGAGACAGCAGCCTCCATCTGGAGAATCACTGAACAATCAGCCAGGAAACATTTTTCCCCTTTATTTACTTATTTGCTAGGAAGAAGTATCACTGTTTTTATGTTAATGATTCTTCCTTGATTGTTATCTTGATAAATAGATTACATATGAGTGCCTGTAGGGTTATGCTGTTCCTGCTGCTCATCATTTCTAATTCTATTAATAAGATATCGTGAATTTGTTTCAAACTTAAGTGTTTTCACATAAATTCAATTTAAAACTTAAGTCATCTCTCAGAGATGCAAAATGTCTTGTTGCCTTCCTGGGGATTGTACAAATTGGCATTTATTTATTTATTTTTATTTATTTTTTAATCATGATCTCCCCAGCTTGTGTGTTCTTTTAATCCAGACATAAATTCCTCCTTCCACCTGCAATATTATTCCCTTTAAAAATAACTACTTGGAATATGTCAGAATTAATGTAATTGAGACCAATGGACTCTTCCAAAAAGAGTTGTTATATTTAGATTTGAATAATAAATGGCTTTTATGCAAGACTGCAGATAATCTACAGTATAATTAGAAAAAAAATCTCTTTAGCATTCAAATAGTCATTCAAACAGGAACTCAGCCACTTAAAGAAACTCCTTTCCACTTCATCATCATTCTAGGAAGCATGCCCGTAGACCTGTCCAAAAACCTGATCCCATGGAGTTAATTTTACTGGCATAAAACTGGTATAAGAGGAAAATCAGACTGAGAATTTTCACTTTTTTCCAAGTAACTTTGAGTTAATTACATTTTTGCTATTAATACTGAAAAATGTCAATTCCCTGACTTTTTTTTTTCCCTTTTCTATTTGGATAATGACAATAGAAAGGTAACATTCATAGCAATGCTACAGAAATTAAACCATATTAGCACTGGCTTCATTTACCCATTCCTGAATGCCATGTTTCCCATTCCCGTGTTTCCCATTCCTGAGCATCAGGCTACACTAGCTAGTTTGTATATTTGCTAAATGATTTATGTAAATAAAGTGAACACAGAATGACTTTTTCTTTTTATTGTTGTTGTTTGTTTGTTTGTTTGTTTTTTAAGCGATGTAATAAGGAAATACTTATAATTTACCTTCAAAATAGTTCACTTGATCGATTTCTTACTCACAAAAGCTCTTTAGCTGGCTTCAAAGCTGAATCAGGGTTTGACCATACATAAAACAAAGTTTTGCATTCTACAGATAAGTTTAAAGAGTTAATTTTGTACATTTGTACATCAGACCCCTGACCTATGTGATATTTTGTGGGAGTAACATGTGTTTAACTTCTTCACTGAAACACAAGCACCAATTTCCTCCTCTTCAAGCCACTTATATACTATCCATTTCAAAATTTACGAACTGAATTTCTTGAATATATTTTCAAGAGCATTAAAGGATGTCCTTATGAATAAAGGCTATTCTGTGTAAGGCAGTCCAAAATCTGCATCTTTAAATTATAATGTTGGCACTTCAGCTTTTTTTATTTCACATTCTCCATAGAATGGTATAAATGCCATTTTCCTTTTGAGGCAGGAAACATTAATTTCTATTATTATGTGGCAATATAACTCCATATACAATGCATCAAAGGGAATTTTGAGAAATTTTTGTAAAACCTCCTATTTAGGTCATTTGGTACTAGGAAGTTCTTGACCAGTATACATGGTTTCTTGGAATCCTCTGTAAGAGAGAAAATTTTTAATATTTTATTCCACTTTTCTTTTTGCAAACCCATCCTGATGCTGTGTACATTACTCAGCATTCTTCTGACAATTTAACATTCTTTGCTGCTGTGCAAACAAGATGAATAAACTAGCAATGGTATGCAGACAGATGTGTTCCTTTGTTTATAGCAATCACATAAATCTGTGTGCATTGATATTGGTACAGCGGTCTGTGAGGATCCTGAAAGGGAAGATTTGGGCAGGATATGAATCTCTTATGATCCTGAAATAATGCCATGGGATCTTTAACTTCCACTTGAACAAGCACTAAAGGCAGAGAGATGGAAACTTGGATTAACTTCTTATCCTAGTGACACCTCTCGCAATGTTTTTGACCCTTACTTTAAAGCTGTCACCAATTGCCTTGATTTATGGAAACACTATCCTTTTAAATCCTCCTCACTCTTATCTCTGCAGGCAGTTTCCTGATTTGCTTTTCTTTCTCTTAGATCATCCATATTTTTTCTTGACGGGGGCTGTGTGGACAGCCACACTTTCGGTGGTGCTTAGGAAGAAAAATGGTTCTGTTTCCCAGTAGAGCAGACAATATGATGGACATGTTTGAGTAGTGTCACACAGAAGACTTTGTTTTTCTGTTTCAGGTTATAGAAAGAAAAAAAAAATATATATATATACATAAATAAAACCAAACCCACCACCACTAACAAAAACAACTGCAAAAAAACAAAACAACACTAGAAACTCCATTTAATCTTACTCTTGTTTCGCAAGCTATGTTTCCCATAAAAATCAGAATTATACTATAGTAACAGGATACTATTTCCATCATTCCAAAGAGCTTTCGTTGGTAATACAGAACCTGCTGTTTCACCACCAGAAATAAAACCTGGTTCCAGCCCCAAAGCTTATGTCTATGCTAGTAAATAAAAAAAAAGCCACGACCAGGGAGCAAGCTGGAGCACTACCCCACCAATATGTATGTCATTTAACAGTTACCATACTCTTGTCAGTGTTTTGGCTTGTGCCATTTAGCATTGTCCAGACAATACCTGGGCACAGTTCAGGAGACAACACTTGTCTGGGTCTGTTTCCCATGGTCAGTTTGGGTATTTTCATCTCAGTTTTCTTTGGAGAGAACCTCTATTAAATGTGTGGAGGAAGGCCATGTCATGTAATTGGAGGTCAGGAGCACAGAACAGTCTTTGTCCATTGTTCATAACACAGATGCAGCCAGAAAGTCTGCCACTGAAGCACAAGAAAAGTGGCAACAGAGGATTGTAATGGAGTATCAGCCCACTGATAAAAGACAGAAAAATCTGGGAGGTAGTGCATCACCTGTCATTGTTGATGTAGCCTTGACAATGTTTAAAAAGAGTTTTTCTACCCTTTTTGAAATACTGAGAAAAGTAATTTGTTGGGATTTTTAGTTCTTGCTTTTTAGGCACATACATCAATTTAAGAAATTATAAAGAAAGTATTATTGGCCATACTGTTATTATCTGCTGTCCATACTGATCATTTTCAGTGTCTGTTGGAGAGTAACCACTCAAAAAGTTCAGTTGATTCTGTTACAACAAAAGAGGCAGAAACAAGTGATGAGGAGGGACAAGAAAGGAGCGTATTTCTCCTGCTCCACTGGTGGCTGATCTGCCTTACAGAAGCCTGACTTTTCCCAGACACTCATTCACACACTATAAAATGTTCAATACTCTCTATTATCTTGAATACTGTGCCATGGGTTGGAGAAATCTTATTGTTAGAAAGATAATTTTACAAAGATGACTACTGGTAAATTGGCTATCTATCAGTCTTACAATAGAGACTGACATCTTCTTTGGGATGTAAGAAAGTTTAGAATTATAATCACAAAAATTTGAAAATATTGGGAAGCAAGTTATACTTGATGTATTTCTGAAGAAAAATAAAATTAATAAATTAATATATTTTTTTTTTTTAAAAAAGAAGGCCCACAAAAGTAATGAAAACAAAAAAGTTTTACAAAGTAATATGTCAAATATATTACTTAAATTTCACCCAATGGTCTCTGCAGAGTAATAACCTGAATGACAAAGACATTAAGTAGAAGGACCCCTACAATACACAAAAGAAAAATAAATCTACCTCCAGTAAAGTCACTTTCTTTCTGACTTTATTATTTCAATATTCTTATATTATTCTGCAGATATCAAAATAGTATAAGTATTCTACAAACAAAACAAATTAGGGACTTGCCCCCCAAAACTATAAAAACTTTTTTCTTCTTATTATTATTTTTTTTAATATCCTGGAGTAAGTTTCTTTTCCTTTTTCTCAATTCACTCTTTGGTGAAGAAGTAATCCTTAACATGATGCCAGTTCTCTCTCCAGACATCATTTCCTCCTGCTGCAAACCAGGCAACTTGGGTAAGAGCACAACTAAGCAGCACAGTTCCAGCTGGACACAAGTATCCTGAACTTCCAGGCATCAAAGTTGGCCTTAAGGAAATACAGTATGCCTACCTTAGAGATTTTTTTTTTTTTCTCTAAGAAAAAAGAATAATACATCAAGTTTTATTTGATTTTTAAATCTGTCTTGAGATTTTTGTGGTGCAATAGGGAAAATAAAGTTGTATTTCAGTATCTCTTGAATGTATACAGTGTGAATATTGACTTTTTTTTTTCTATTAAAAATATAAACATTGCTTTCAAAATCCACAAAGCTTCAGTACATGACCAGCATAGTACTCAGACTGGATTTTTTAAGAATATTCAAAGACTGCAGCTATCAAGAGCAGAGGATTGTATTTGATATATTTATTGTGGTTTTCTTAAATAACTTAAAACATAAAAAGTTGAAGTCTTCTCTTTCCCAAAGACAGTTATCACAAAGTTATGGGAGAAAAGTATTTCTTTTTTCGAATGAAATCCAAGTTCTTAAGCCCTGTTCACACAGTTGGTCATGCAAAATCAGCAAAGCTTTTAAAAATTCCCTCGGGTTGGCTTAGACCTCTGTGAATTAATGACAGTATAACAATGGTATAAGGCTTTTTGCAGCTTTCTCAGTAACTTCAAAATAAATAAAATAAAATAAAATAAAATAAAATAAAATAACCCTTTAATTAACCCTTCTGTGACAGAAATAGCAATCACAGTGTTATAAACTGGCAAATTTGTTCAGATCAAGACTGTGACCCCGACTATTTACTGCAGAGACCCCTACCACAGTGTGGCAGTTCACGTCCTACCCTACCACAAGGGTAGCATGTGAAAATTCTTCATTGCTTCATTCTGCACTGCTTTGTTCTGCTACTGTAGCTGAGGTAATTTAAAGGCCAACACATGGGAATTAGTGCAGCACAAATGTGTAATGTGAACATTACATTAATATCAGAAGCTGTTCTAATTTAGCACTTCTGAAGCTCTTGATGGCATAGTAATATATGGTGTGTTGTCTCCTGTGAACAGAAGATATGCCTTTTTTAATGAGAGGACAGTTTTTAACTGATCATTGATAGACATTTTGGCTGATTATTTTACACAATTCTTATGGTTCTTACAATCCTGATTCCTTTTTAACAGAGAAAAACTGGCTGTCTTTCTCATATGAATTGTTCTGGTGTTTGGAAAAGGAAAATAGTCAATAAATGTTACATGAATACAAGAGGGGAAATGAGTTACAGAAGTACCCAAATGCATCCAAACTAGTAAAACTTATATTATTCTTGAATAATACAGACTCTTCACAGGTGCTAGACTGTTTCTTTGGAGTTCTATTTATGTGTCATGAACAAACAAACAAACAAACAAACAAGAAAAAAAAAAACAAACCTGCACCTCCTTATCTTGAATCTGACTTTTCTTAGAGACAGCACCTTGGCATCCATGGATGAGCCTCCTTTAGTTCTACCAAAACTGAGCACCAACAGCTCATCCTGTGTCCATTATCTCTTTCATGCTGTCAAAGCATCAGCTCTACCCCTACTCAGTTTGGGTTTCTGTTACCTATCACTCCAGTCCCAAATGACATAGCCTGAGGCAATGCTCTGTGCCACCCTTGTGTTTTGAAGGACACAGCTGTAAATACCATGTAGTTTTTTACTTTCCTTCCTCTAGTCTTTCCTGCAGTCATATCAACAGTGAGGCCCACAAAACACTTGATAACGATTAGACAGCTGGTCTAGATTGCGAGGGGGCTGTGAAAATATTAGCGCTGTAATTTATTTACTTTAGTTACACAACTGGATCTAAATGAGTGAAAAGGGAAAAGGAGAAGAGAGATGATACGTAACTCTGTACAGGAGGAAAATAAGTTCAAATCTGAAAAGACAAACAAATGAAAACCTGTTCTTTCATTCAACATCCCAATCTAGAAGAAAAGAGTTAGATTTAGGGTCTTTCTGTAAAAAGATACTACTGGAAAAGTGATTGTTCTTCCTTCTGATTCAATAGCCTGTCAGGATAGGGTATCAAACACTTGAGCAGGATTCAAAGGTTTTTTAGGGTCAGGGCCAGGGTCAGGTTCAGGTTGAATGCATTGCTCTGCCTGAAGACATTTGAACCTACTCTTTTCCCCCTAGAAGAATGTAATAAGTAAAGATTCATGGAAGCATTATTCCACTTTCTATAAATAAACATTCACAAGAGCAGAAGTTAGAGTGTGTTTGTCACTTCCTGGCTGAATGTCTCAAAAAAAGTGGATAGAATAACTAGTGATAATGTTTTTGTATAGAAAATGTATATTTAACTTAAAGTCCTCAAGGGAGAAACTGGAGGTAACCTTCAAGATTTCTGACATTCTAGGATTCTAGGTTTGCTAAATTCATCACTTGAAATCATAATGTGGCGTACTAAATGTTGAGAGGACTACTGTGGGAAGTAAAAGATTTGAATGACTTTTGTTCTTAGAAACAAAATTTGATGCTGCATTTTCTGAATTCCAAATGAAATCTGTGATGACTGAGCAAAAGAGACATTGTTGCTATTTCTCTTCAAGGAAGGATTAAGAAACTAGCCTTTTTCCTTCCAATCTTGTAAAATTTTCTGGACACATGAGGGAATTACCACTTGTCAAAAATAAAATAAAATAAAATAAAATAAAACACTTTCACTGTAAGTCTTTTTTCTAGATTTAATCTAACATAATCTAATCCAAGTTTTTCAAGCCCATCAAAGGTATTACACGGTTCAGGGTCTCATTACTATGTATACACATCATTTTTGCCATTTATTTATTCCCAAAATGATTAGTGTCTTCTCATTTGTATTGCACACAGGTGTTTGATGCATGGGAATTCTGTCCCCACGTGCCCAAAGACAAGCTGGTGTGGAAGAAGACCGTCCTGGCTGAACGGAGAGTTGTGGCTAGACCTTAGGAGGTCTAGAAAAGAGGGTTTATGATCTTTATGAGGGTTTATGATCTTTGGAAAAGAGGGCAGGCCACTCAGAATGATTATAAGGATGTTGTAAGGATGTGCAGGGACAAAATCAGAAAGGCCAAAGCTCATCTGTATCTCAATCTGGCTACTGCTGTTAAAGATAACATAAAATGTTTTATAAATACATTAACACAAAAAGGAGGACTAAGGAGAATCTCCATCCTTTACTGGATGTGGAGGGAAACTTAGTGACAAGAGATGAGGAAAAGGCTGAGGTGCTTAATGCTTTCTTTGCCTCAGTCTTTAGCAGCAAAACCAGTTGTTCTCTAGATACCCCATACCCTGAGCTGGTGGAAGGGGATGGGGAGCAGAATGTGGCCCCCACAATCCACGAGGAAATGGTTGGCAACCTGCTATAGCACTTGGATGTACGCAAGTTGATGGGGCCAGATGGGATCCACCCGAGGGTACTGAGAGAACTGGTGGAAGAGCTGAAAAAGCTGGTTTCCATCATTTATCAGCAGTCCTGGCTGTTGAGGGAGGTCCCAGTCAACTGACAGCTAGCAAATGTGATGCCCATCTACAAGAAGGGCTGGAAGGTTGACCTGGGAAACTATAGGCCTTTTTAGTTTGATATCAGTGCCAGGGAAGCTCATGGAGCAGATTATCTTGAGCGTCATCATGCGGCACTTGCAGGACAACCAGGCGATCAGGCCCAGTCAGTATGGGTTTATGAAAGACAGGTCCTGCTTGACAAACCTGATCTCCTTCTATGACAATGTGACATGCTTGGTGAATGAGGGAAAGGCTGTGGATGTGGTCTACCTTGACTTCAGCAAGGCTTTTGACACTGTTCCCCTCAGCATTCTCCTCAAGAAACTGGCTGCTCTTGGTTTGGACCAGCATACACATCATTGGGTTAAGAACTGGCTGGGTAACCGGGCCCAAAGGGTCGTGGTGAATGGAGTTAAATCCAGTTGGAGGCCGGTCATTAGTGGAGTCCCCCTGGGCTTGGTACTGGGACCAGTTCTCTTTAATATCTTTATCGATTATCTGAATGAGGGGATCAAGTGCATCCTCAGTAAGTTTGCAGATGATACCAAGTTGGTGCATGTGTCAATCTGCTTGAGGGTAGGAAGGCTCTGCAGGAGGATCTGGGTAGGCTGCACTGATGGGCTGAGGCCAACTGTATGAAGCTCAACAAGGCCAAGTGCTGGGTCCTGCACCTGGGGCACAACAACCCCAAGCAGAGCTACAGGCTGGGAGATGTGTGGTTAGAAAGCTGCCGGTCACAGAAGGACCTGGGAGTTTTGGTTGACAGTTGGCTGAATATGAGCCAGCAGTGTGCTCAGGCAGCCAAGAAGGCCAACAGCATCCTGGCTTGCATAAGAAACAGTGTGGACAGCAAGGCTAGGGAAGTGATTGTCCCCCTGTACTCGGCTCTGGTGAGGCCAGACCTCGAGTGCTGTGTTCAGTTTTGAGCCTCTCGTTACAAGAAGGACATTGAGGTACTCGAGTGAGTCCAGAGAAGGGCAAAGAAGTTGGTGAGGGATCTGGAGAACAAGTCTTATGAGGAGTGGCTGAGGGAGCTGGGACTGTTCAGCCTGGAGAAGAAGAGGCTCCAGGGTGACCTTATTGCACTCTACAGGTACCTTAAAGGAGGCTGTAGACAGGTGGGGGTTGGTCTATTCTCCCATGTGCCTGGTGACAGGACAAGGGGGAATGGGCTAAAGTTGTGCCAGGGGAGGTTTAGGTTGGATATTAGGAAGAACTTTACAGAAAGGGTTGTTAGGCACTGGAATAGGCTGCCCAGGGAAATGGTTGAGTTACCATCCCTGGAGGTCTTTAAAAGACGTTTAGATTTAGAGCTTAGTGATATGGTTTATTGGGGTACTTGTTAGTGTTAAGTCAGAGGTAGGACTGGATGATCTTGGAGGTCTCTTCCAACCTAGATAATTCTGTTATTCTGTGATACTCTAAGACAATAATTCCTGATGGGAATTATCAGGATTTCCTGGATGTGCAAGAATGTAGAAATCTGAAGACCAATCAAATAGTCACAAAGTATTTTTTGGTCAGAAGTTCTTGTTTTTACTGTCTGATGATATCACAATATTACAGTAACATTGTGATCCACACTGCATCTTCTGCGATATATTTTATTTGAAGCAACACAACTCTCATGATATAATGTTTCCTAAAGCTAAAACTGAATGTTGAATTTTGAATTCTCTTAAGACAGAATCTTAACCCCAGCTGAACTAGAACAATGACCAACACTAGGTGTTCCCACCTTAAATACTTGAACTGCTTATTTTGGAGACCACATCCCAGAAAAATGTAGCAGAAGATTTTATTTTCCAAAAAAATAACTGTCTTGATCTGTCTTGGCTGGTTCATAAAATTGTTGTGTGAGGTTACTGTAAAGCCTGTTTTTCAGGGGAATGTATTCCAGGTTAGATCATTGGACTCTGAGATGAAACCTCTACTTCTGTAATTTGCAAAGTGTTGTATTCTTCAGAAAGATCCAAGTCCAGAAACGCCTGAGGAAAGCCACTGGTCATGCCTTAAGAATCTGTTTTCCAATCCTTTTTCTTATGAGGGGTGGAGAGGAAGGCTGGAGGCACTTGCAGATAGAAGGAAGTCTGGTCAGGAGGAGGAAAGAGAGCAGAGCTAAATTATGACTTATGGATAATCACTTATTTTGCTGTCATAAGGTTTTATTGCACTTGGCAATGAGTGGCTGTGTTGTTATATGAATTTATGCTCATGCCTTATTCAAATTAAGAAAAAAAAAAAAAAATTCATTAGTTCATTTCTAAAACAAAAAGAATATGCAGAAGCATCCACAAAGAAAATGACCTCTTTCATTTGATCCAACTCAAAAAAAAAAAAAAAAAAAAAAAAAAAAAAAGCAGAACCTGATTACCCATTAATTTGGTCAAATTCTGTGTGGTTACCTGTACATTTTATAGTTAGTTAAGCAGTAGGAGGAACTTATTACTCATGTTCTAAACTGTGCAACAGTGAATAAGGGAAGTTAGAAAACTCAGAGTACTTCAAAACACTTTTTCTTAGAAGTTTCTGGAGCTGCTAGTAGAATTAACTACAAGATTATCTATCTCTATCAGAGAGTTCTCTTTGAGAAACAAACACTCTGTTCTCAGAAGGGTTAGGTACATACACAGACTTTAAGAGTTAGTCAAGTGGAACAAGTGTCTGTGGAGCCTGATGTGAGGAAACAAGATATCCCACCTCTGTCTAAGCTGGATATTGTATTTGTTTCTTTTCTGTCTCATCTCAGAGATGGACCTATCCAGTGTCTATACATATTTCCCCTAAAACTCCTAGGTTGCTTTTAAAGCTGAGTGACAGCAACCCTTGCATTAATAAGAAGTAGAGATAGGATTTGCTGGACAAAAGTTCAATGTATGTGGGTGTTTTCCCAGTTAGACACTCATGTGCTCATGGCAACTGACTTGTCATGATGTCCACTTTGATGTGTTATTCTTGGATGGCTGAAATAGAGAACACTTTTGCAGCTATTTGCTTCACTTGACTGAGGATGGAATGGTTCCAGTTGTGTAAATAGTTCCTGGTGCTCTTCCAGCTTTTCTCCTCACTACCCCCATGGAGATGCATTTGCTTAAGCAGGGCATGGCATGAGAGGAAGCACTGCTGGATTCCTCCCTCCAAACCTTCCAGCATATCTCAGACCTGAAATACAGAATTTCTACCAGTCCAGACCTTGACCTTTCCCTGAAGAGAAAGAACCAGTTGTACACCTTCTGGTCATGGTTTTGTCAAGTGGGCAATTCAAAAAATAACTAAATATGTGTGACTCTTGTTAGGACTTAGGTCTCCAGAGACAATCATTTGATATTCAAATTAACTTCACATTCCTCTCATCTTAATTTACTTTAATTCTTAACTTGAGATAATGATCATACAAAGGCAAGTATTATCTAATAAACACATGGCGTTGGAGTCTGGTATTTCTTTTTCTCTTGGAGTGCCTCAATTGAAACAGCTCTCACAGCACTACAGGCTTTATGAGGATTACATAAAGAGTTTTTCCCATACCCATAGTGAGTACGAGTTTCATCCATCAATGCAAGCTTGTATAAGCCCTGTGAATGAATGGTTATGCATAACTTTGAAACCCAATCTCGAGTGGCAAAATGGGAAGCATATAGAATTCTATAATACAATGTGTGGATCTGCACTTTTTCATGTATAGTTACAATCTGTGGTTTATGAATATTGCATTGAGGTTAGAAGACATAACTTGTTTTGTAAAATGTAATTTTCCTTTGTGTACTTGATAAACTAAAAACAAACAAACAAACAAACAAAACCACGGGAATAACAAGCCATGTTTTGATATTCTGTGTCTGAGTAATAATATCTGAATTAAATAAATGAATAAATAAATAAATCCTGGGCTGATATAAACTTCTGTAGTTACATTTGTTTCTGGAGCTATTTTGTTGATGTCTGTTGAGTATATGACAGGCTGTTAGAAAAGTATTTAACAATAAAAAGCATTTACTGTTGTCTGGCTCTCTCCACAGATATCAAAAAACACAGTATGTTGAACATGACAAATCAGGGTGTGAAGTTAGCATTACAGATCAGACACAAGGTCCATCTAGCCTTTTCTCATCCAGAGACTAGTTGCTAGATGAGTTTTAAGTATGGTGAAATCACAGAATCACAGAATCATCTAGTCTGAAAGAGACCTCCAAGATCACCAAGTCCAACCTCTGACCTAACACTAACAAGTCCTCCACTAAAACATATCACTAAGCTCTACAACCTGATAAAGAAAATAAATGTTTAGAATACAGACCACAGTCCAGCTTTGGAGCTTTGTATGTCAAGGGAACTGATACATGTCTTTCACTATGGAGTGTTGTATAGCAATAAAAATGCTTGCAAGTTAAACCGATACTCTTGAATCAGATATCCATTCTGAAATGCCATCATTCTGCAAACGTGAGAAAATCAATAGGACACTTTACATGTCAGAAACTAATAATTCAAATGCAATTGGGAGCATAGGCTACTTAGACAAGTTGAGGCTTTGGTTTATAACAAATAAATTAGGCATATAAATTTTCAGCTCTCTGTGTTTGTCATGTACAGATGTAAACATCCTTTTATTTCCATAATTCAGCTTTAATAATGAATATTCCTCTGAATCATATGATTACAGAGGTCATATATCACCCCTCCATTAAAGAAATGTGACTCCTTTTTTCAGAAAAATGTGGAATGTTGTGTATGTATATAAAATCCTACTCTTAGTTTTACCAAATATATAAATAAATAAATACAAATTGGACTATCCACAAATTGAATTACAGACTATATTTTGCAGCAGTGCTGATGAATCATGAGGGAGCAGGACTGATTTAGCAAACAACTCAGTCAGAAGTACTAAATGAAAGTAGTGAAGAAAATGTCGCATCTGGAAACCATGTGTTTTAGAAAAGGATGCTCATTCCAAGACTGGCCTTTGGCTTAGTTTTTTCTGTTTAGTTCCATTCACTCTTGAGGTGAAAAACGCATAAGCTTCACTGTTAACTCTAATTGCAGACAACATTACCAGGCTTCATATAATCAGTATGAAAATTCAACTACCAAATGAGCTGGTTCCTGCATTTGTAGGAAACGTTCAGCTACCTAAGTATTTGTCTGCAGTGACTCCACATTCTCTGTGTTGACCGAAACCCATGTCAGCTCACCTCAAGTTGATCATTGGCCTTCAAACAGTCTTTCTGCTTTGAAGTCACACTTTACAATTTAGTTTTTCTAACTGATACTAATTGAGGACATAACCTGTAAGTAACAAGATTAAACAGCCAATATACGTTTTGGATGTGAATTTAAGGAACCAATTGAAAGACTCCTTCAGAATACATATAGAGAAATGTCAAAGACACCTCTATGCATAATGAAAATGAACTTCCCTTACAATTTCTTACTGACTGTGTCTAAATCTTTCTATATCTCCAATATTTTTGGTTTGATTATTTGAATTTAATTGGAGTGGTATTGTAATGTCGTCTGTGTAAAGCTTTATTCAAATAGACTTTTCTTCTCTCATTTACTCAGTCAAGAGTTATAAACACAACAGAAAGCATTAAAATGAACAGGAATAAATTGCAAGGATGAGAAGATATCCCTCAAGAATTCCAAAAGAAGCATGAAATAAGTCACATTAGTAGGACTTCTATAGGCAGAATTAATCTTTATCATTCCCAGACACTTGAAAAATCAGGCACCGGCCTATGTGAGAGATTTGAAATACACAGTTTCCTAACAGCGTCTACAGTTAGGTTTTATTTGCTTTCTACTTTTTAAATTAGTATAGTTTGCATTTCTAAGCTTTTCTCTGTCACTAAGTTTTTCTCTAAAAGCTGGGATCTTATATTTTACTTACTTTTAATGGAAATGGGTCTCATATGAACACAAAGCATGGAGCTGCAATTTTCAAGAAATATTTCAACTACGGTAAGACTTAAAATAATATGATAAGACTCAAGATAATATGATAAGACTCGGCATCACAGACACAGGTAAGAAGCCATTCACTTAACCTTGAAAATTTACCGTGTAAAGTACATTTTAATGTCAATTAGACCCTATGAAATTTGAAAAGCAGCGAACCAAACACAAAAATATACTAAAAAACACTTTCACAAAGTGTTCCTTTGTGTGAACACAAAATGTTCACATCTGTGTCCATAGCAGCAGGGGTGAAGCTAGATGATCTTTAAGGTCCCTTCCAACCCAAGCCATTCTAGGATTCTATGAAAGTGTGGAGCTTTTCTATGCAGTGTTTTGATGAGTTTCACAAGATGAGCTAGTAAGATTCTGAGAATATCCTAAACATTTTGTAGCTGTATTCAACTCTCTTAAAAATATGCCCTGGTCCCTTTCACCAACCAAGTGAATAAGTTAGCCCTCAGGTTGGCATTTAAAGATGGGAAGTAGCATGATATTTTGCTTCTCTGATTCAGTGACAGCCTGGGAGGTTCCCTTCCTAAAGCACTTTAGCACGATAATGGATGTTCTCCAACAACCTGAGAGCGGTTCTACAAAAGACTTGCTCAAAAGAAGATAGTGCACTATAACTGTCTAGTAAAGAAGGGCGTAAGAAATAATCCCTTGGGCACTTTTCATTAGACCTGGGTGCTTCTACAAAGTACGGATACTCTCACTACAGTCTCACATGTGATTATGCACAGGACTCTGTGCATAATGGAGAGATGGAGAGAAGGAGACAGGAGAAGGGAGATGGAGAGGGAGATGGGAGAAGGAGACAGTGGAAGCCTTGTTGTGATACAGTGCTGGGTCAAGGTAAAGTAATGGCATCACTTGCTCTAAATCTTAAATTTTCTCTTATTTCCTATATGAGAGAAGAGATAAAAACCATAACGTGTGAGGTACTACAGCTGAGGACTGCAAGACTGATATTTGAAAAGTGCATTATCTATAAAATGCATTGTAACTCCTTCCTTAGCTGTAAGAACTGGGAATTATACAACATCTTCCTTATCTCACAGTCTTTCTCTTTATTTATTCTCTCAACAATTTTCAGGGAATTGGTGTTAGATCTTCCTCTAAATTGGAAGACTGGACACACAGACTAGATTACCTTGGACAAGTATTCAAAAGAGTTGAATCTGGGCCACCACAAGACCACACCCCTATTCCACACACCCAGCCAGGTGGAATTCATTTTTTTTGATGGTTACCATCTCAAAAAATAGAGATCATTATAACTGTACTTTGAGTCTAAACTATGCTTTTACTTTCTCTCAAAGAAAACACTAAGGTTGTACCATTAATATAATCTATCTTTTATTTCTATCAGGAAAGCAGTCTGACTTTTTAAACTGGCCTGCTGTGATTTCTAATTTGAAAACAAACATTGAATGATTTTATTAAAACCAAACTACTTAACTTTTTGTGAAACACCCCTGCTTGGTATTTACTTTCTACACATAAGACCTGTTTTTCTTTTATCCCTCCAAAACAGTTTGATGAAAAAGACCCTCAAGCCTTGCTATTCAGCAATTGGGCCTTTAAAAACAAATTTTGGATGAGTTTTAACAACACATTAATATATTTATTTCTTGGATTAGTGCATTTAAGGGCTGTGAGGAGTTACAGGGACTGACTGCTTTTTTTTTTTTTAAACCACATGATTTTTTTAGGCATTAGTGATGAAGCAGTTCTATGCCAGACAACCAAGGTTTATGAACAAAGCCACTTAATTTTAAAAGTTCATGTACAGGTTACAGAATCATCGGAGGTGATTCTTTCTTCTCCTTTCCTCTTCCAATCCATTAAACTCCTACCTTGACAAACATACCTAACTGCAACTGAGGGTCAAATATGGAGTAAGCAAAATGTCTGTGATCTTACTTCCCCAGGCTTGCTCAGTAAACCTAGACACAGGTCCTGTGGCAAGCCCTCACTTACTGCTTAATTCTTTTTACAGGCAGCAGGTATTAAGCAAGCTTCTTGTAGCAGCTGTTCTGGGAAACACTAGCACGACTGTAATCCCCCCAGCTGAAATACTCTTAGGTATTTACTGATTGTCACTGCACAGCTGAAGAGGCTCCAAGTCACTGGAGCCAAACTAACCCTGGGGTCTTAGTGTTAGTAGCCAAACATAAAAATGAAGAAAAATATATGTTCAGGATCAGAATTTTAGGTTAAATAGGAAAAATACCCAGAACAAAAGTTTCTACTGTGGGGCACCCAGGAAGGTTTGTTTTGGATATTGAACCATTTTCAAAACCTGCTTTTTCCTTCAAATTTAATTCCGCTTTTAAAATGTAGAATATAATTTCAAACTGGAATAAGAAACATACTCGCATACGCCTCAAAAGAAATAAATTGAAGGACTATTATTATTTTTTTTTTTCCTGGATCTTTGTTTGAGTGTGAACTATTTTCAGATAAAGATCCATTTCATACTTTGGGACCCTGAAGCTTGCTTATTTATTTATTTATTTATTTATTTATTTATTTATTTATGGGCAACTATTGAAATAATGCATCTACTGAAAAAATACTGCTCAGCTCTGGAAAATCACTTTGGAAACAAATACAGTGATGAATGTTCTCAATGAAAACATTGAAAGGGAACTATCAAAAAATCTTAATCCAAGATGAACAGAAATACAAAGAATATAGATTTCAGCAGACAGATCAGTTCCTCATAATAGCCTAATCTAATAATCAAGCTGAGTAGGGACTTTGTGTCCTTTGGTGAAAAGACGGATATAAGAAATAGCTGCATGCTAAAATCCTGGTTCACTTCACCGGTTTCTCTCAGACACTTAAGTTTTATATTACAACCTCAGCTTTTTTTTTTTTTTTTTTTTTTTTTTTTTTTAATACTAGGCTTCTTTAGGGACTAGTTTTATGGGCTGAGCAGACAGGGTCCTAACTTCTGAAGTTAATCAGATTATCCACTTCTTATTTTACAGAAAATCAGAACATTCTGGAAGGAAAACTTTTACAATATTTACAACGAATATGGGCAAGATGGACCCCAAAATTTTTCATCCATAGGATAAGATGTCTATATTTGTCTGTCAAACTTGGGAATGAAGTATTTCTAACATAGAGATGTTTGAGATTTCAAAAACTGTCTGGGATTTCAGGCAAGACTGGGAGGATCTCTACTGCTGCCATATTAGTTTACATACTTTTAAGGAGTCAGATCATACCAGATTGTGGATATTGACAATGCAAAGACACAGTGAGAATCTGAAGTAGCTTGTACAGAAAAACTCCTCACAGAAACTGTTCAGAGATTAATATTCCTTTTCAGACTTCTCTGCTAATGTTTCAGCACCATGTGGTTGGTATCTTTGAAGTAACATGAATGATCTTTCCTTAGGCTTACTGTGCTATTGGACTTGTTCTTATCTGGCCATATTTATACAAAGCAGGCTGCAGAGGCAGAGAGGCTGTAACACAAAAGCTATCACCGTCACAGACAGACTATGAATATTTTGATTTCATAAAAGGAAACAAAATGTAACTAGTGTTTGGAAATTTTCCAATGACTTCCATATTATTGTGCTGCCTGACATGTTCTTTTCTTCCCATTTTACCCCATCTTTCTGGTGTTTGTATACAAGACTGTGTGCACTGCACCAGATGACGTCTTATTCTCACCTGGTACACTGGTATTTTTTCCCCACTTTCTCTTTGGATCACATATGCCTTTTACACATCTCAACAACACTAGCAGCAGCTCATGGTCATGCTGTGAGTCTGGAATGTGCACAGTCTTTTCTCCTTCACTATTTTCAAGTCCTCATCATCCCGCCTCTCCAACAGAAAGTTTTATAGTGCATAAATGAATGTCCTTTACTTCTTATAGCATTGAATTTTCTCCCACTTCTGTGTCTTTAACTAACGGCCATCCAATTCTTTCTCTGTGGCATCCCCATCTTTCACCATAATGACAATGATTTTCAACTCTGTTGTCATGTTTTATTAGATCACTCCCGGGTTTCTGTGCCAAACCATAATGGAAACATTATAGAAAGTTAGTCCAAATTTGATCCTCAAGAAATTCCACTTCAATGTCCATGTGATTCCATGTTTCCCATTTAGCTATAACTTGTCATTTCCCCTTTTAGCAATTTTTAGCCAAGTTCCAGTTCTTGTATTAATAATCTCCAGTTCAAAATATTTCCCCTGTGACCCAGTCTCATATACTTTACCACAATCCATATATGTGACTATATTTACCACATTTCCCTCACACGAAATTGAAAGGCTTTATCAAAAGAAAAGTGTCAGTCTTTAATACAGGACATAAAATGACTTTTAAAATTTTGTTTGATTTTTTTTTTTTTTGTCTTTTCTTCAAAACATTCTATAAGCCTTCAGTAATATTACTGAGTATTGTCTTTTTTTTTTTTTTTTTTTAACCTTTTTGATATATAAAGGTCTTACTGTTTCTTATTTCCCTGTGATAACACTGCAAATTCATAGAAACACAGGATCAGAAATGTAGAATACCCCAAGTTGGAAGGGACCCACAAGGATCACTGAGTTCAACTCCTGGCTCCACACAGGACCACCCCAAAATTAGACCATGTCTGAAAGCATTGTCCAAGTGCTTCTTGAACTCTGGCAGGCCCAGTGCTGTGACCACTGCCTTGGGGCATCTGTCCCAGTGCCTGATCACCCACTCCGTGAAGAACCTTTCCCTAACACCCAGCCTGACCCTCCCTGTCCCAGCTCCATGACTTTCCCTTGGGTTGCTGTCCCAGAGAGCAGAGCTCAGCGCCTGCCCCTCTGCTCCCCTCGTGAGGGAGCTGCAGGCCGCCATGAGGCCTCCCCTCGGCCTGCTCTGCTCTGGGCTGAACAAACCAAGGAACCTCAGCTTAGCCTCATATGTCTTGTCCTCTAGACCCTTCACAATCTTTATTGTCCTCCTTTGGCCACTCTTTAATAGTTTTATGCCCTTCTGATACTCTGGCACAAAAAAGTATACGCAGTACCTGAGATGTGTCCAAATAAGTGTATTGATGAAACTGACAAATTTATTAACACTCCTTCATATCAGAGCTGTTATTTTATCGGTATTTTGGCCATTGATTTGTTTTTCAGGAAAACCTGAATGCGTATTATTCTGTCAATGTTCACTTCTCCTTCAGATCAAGGAGAACCTAACACTAAGTTTTCCGCTGTTTCATGTCCCGTTTCTTACTCTTACTTCACTTTGCCTTTATGAACAATGTCTTCATGAAAACAGATAAAAATTCACAAGGGTTTGGTTGCTGATCCTTTGATATCAGCTTAGAATCATGGAATGGTGTGAGCTGAATGGGACCTTAAATATCATCTAGTTACATCCCCCCTGCCATGGCAGGGACACCTTCCAATAGACCAGGTTGCTCAAATCCCCATCCAGCCCAGCCTTAAACACCTCCAAGGATGGGGCATCCACAACTTCTTTGTGCAACTTGTTAGTGCCTCACTACCCTCTGAGTAAATAATTTCTTCTGAATATCTAATCTAAATATACCCTTTTTAGTTTAAAACCTTTGCCCTTTGTCTTAACTTAATCTGCCCTAGTGAGCTATCACAGTTCTTTGTTCATTTGCATGGTTGTCTTTTGCAATCAAGTCTTTTTCTTTCTTTCTTTCTTTCTTTTTCTTTTTTCTTTCTTTCTTTCTTTCTTTCTTTCTTTCTTTCTTTCTTTCTTT
>CM021765.1:8354995-8378332 GCA_011076525.1 Nettapus auritus
AGAAAGAAAGAAAGAAAGAAAGAAAGAAAGAAAGAAAGAAAGAAAGAAAGAAAGAAAAAAAGAGAGAAAACAATAAAAATTAATGATTTTTTTGAATGTTTCTCATGTTCTCAGCATTCTTTTGCTTCTTTCTATTAAACCTTCCCTAGAAGTAGAGGGAAAATGTTCATAAACAATCAAAGTTTATGAAAATACTTACTGTGATTTTGTTATTAGTTTTTATGAAGCTGTCAAAAAAAAAATACTGACAAATGCAAAATTTCAGTATTAACTGAAATACATTATTTTATACTTTTTATTGTAACTGAAACACATCTTGTATTTACATATCTACCAAAAAGGGGAATTTCTAATATGCATTCTAAAAAATGCATAACTCTGTACATTCACACACAAAAAAAATTGCTTAATATATACATTTTAAGAAATGAAGACATCTCATTCTCCAGTGTTTGAGGCTACTAAAACAGTGAACTACTGAGTGTGATGAGGACTGTGTTTTTTGAACTTAATGTTTAAAGATGCTGCCATCGTGTTTTACCATAATGGTTTGCTTTAATCATTCTGAGCAACTAGTTCTTAGGTTCGTAACATAATTGTAATTTATAATAACATTTACACTGAAGTTTGTTGTACTGTCACTTTGGGGAACCATGAAATGAAACGTGCAAGTTACTGTTTTTTTTTTTGTTTGTTTTTTGTTTTTTGTTTTTTTTTTTTGTAGGCATATGGGAAAATTTCAGCATCACAAAATCATTCTCTTGGAACTCAATAGTTCAGATGTTGATTTGATTAAAAAAAAAAAGAAAAATAAAAAAAGATAAATGAAATGATTCAGTAAAAATCTCTTTTGTACTGACTATTCTGTTGGAAGAAGTTTGAGAATGTGATTTTGAAGTTGAGGTTTATATTGATGCTGAAAAATCCCACATGACCATTGGGTTCCCACTGATGTCCTTATATCAGTCATTCTATCAGCAAAATATTTACTCTTATTTCTCATCCTATGAAAATGTACTGCAGAATAAATCAAGTGTCCCAGCTACATCATATGTATTGTGTTAAACCACAAATCTATCCACGTTTCCTGCAACATCTTTCTGATTTAAAGATGAATTTAATAAATTGCACTTTTTTTTTTTTTTTCCCCCATTTGTTTTGGCAGTGGTGTTTGTATGTTGCCTGGGATATGAGCTAGATATTCTGCTCATAGATATGCTGCTCAAGACCCATGCCAGCATTGCAGACATATCATTAATTTCTATGAACACACACTCAGAATCATTTCCAAATTGTCCAGCCAGGCAAAGTGGAAGCATCTAGTGGTGCTGAATAGCATTCAGTCATCTTCCCTGCCACTTTCATCCCTGCTGGAATTGTTCCATTTCACATTGTCAATGCAGAGAGCTATGGACTGGAGGGGGAGTCCTGAGAGTTTTGTGTACCTAATGACTTCTCTGCTTTTTCTCAGCTGAGTATGTCTCAAGAAATCTCTATGTATGTTGCAATATGTAAACAGCAGCACTGCTTTTCCATGGAAATAATATATATCTGTCAATATGATCAATTTTAGTTCACACCTTTATACAATCTGTTTATTAATCTGTTCCTCAGGATTGTTTGGAAACAGTAGTACAAAAACACAATATCATTATGAAACTTGAAAAGATGCCAATTTGTCATGGGATTGGTTACAAAATGGTTTAGATTGGCATTCTAGCTTATTTGATTACTGATATATTAGCTGGGTTTCTTGTTTCCCATTTTGTGTCCTTTTTAAGTGCTGAGAACTCTACATAGTTCCTTTTAGTGGAAAGGAATTGTCTCCTTCTATAGCTAAAGGTCCAGTGTCAATCTTTGTGATAATGAATGTGACTGCTTATTGATGCTTACTTGGTATCTAAACTGTTAAGATCTTCTGTTAGTATCATTATTTATTGTCCTATACTCAAGGATATTTAGGATCTAAACTATAAATAGTTACACTTGTGCTCACAAATTATAAAACTATGGATGAAATCAAGGTAAAAGGTTTTTGTTTGTTTGTTTGTTTTCCTAAAAGTAGATGTCAGGTCTTGGATTAAGCCTAACTTTAAACACCTATATGTAAATGTCTACTTGTGAAACTATGTGCAGAGGTTTTCATTGCAGTTGCACATGCAGATGTACTCTAAGGCACCTAAAATGGCACTAAATTGCTACATTTAAGAAACGGTACTGAGTAAAAAGTACAAAAAACTTTTTACATTATCCTAGACTAGAGGCTTATATTTAGAATGAGAGAATTAGTAGTTATGAAAATGTGTCAGTTCAAATGAGAATGATTAATGAGTTTACAATGGATGAGAAAAAACAACAACAACACAATTTTAGCTTGTTTACATGAAGGCAAAAGAGTTTAAAAGAACAGACTAGGGAATGAGCATTGTGCTGTATCATTTTGATACTTCTATCAACATCTGAAAATACATGTGTGCCAGCATAATGGTGCACTGGAACATAGTAGCTCTTAGAGCATTTTAAGAATTTTCAATAAAAATATTGGGTTGAACAAATGAAACTACACAATCTAATTTGTTCTTGGATAGTATATTTTAAAGTATTGCAGGATAACATGTTATTTAAAGACTTGAAACATTCTGAGTGAAAAAAGTTAATTCAGACACGTTCCTTGCATTGAAAGGACCAGCTACCTTTGTGCACCAGAGTATGGTGTTTGTAGGTGTGATACTGGAAAAAAACAGTGGGCTCTGGGCACATGTAACCATCCCCAAGATGGTTTCAGGCTGTAATAATCGTCCTTACTGTCTTATCATTTCTTACATAAGAAGTGTCTAAAATAGTGTTGGTATTATATGGGGTCAGAATTTGGAAGAGAAACTGTGTTCACCGTTTCTTCACCTAAATGACTTCAGTGTGTGCTGCCTAAGGGGTTCTAGACTGAAGCAGATGAGAATAAAGGAGAATTCATGCTAGCTAGTAACAACAAGTAAGCCAGGTTTTTCTGGGTCATCACGCCCTGGGTTCTTGAACTGAAGATGTTGCTTTTGGAAATGCAACAGCAGAACTGGGTGGTGTTTGCCTGGTGTTGCAGTCTGCTTTGCACCTGGTGTCATCTGCTCATGGCATGCTCTCATGCTGCAGCAGGGCTACTGTATTTAACAGCTTTATCTGCATTTTCCCTTTATCTGATGGAAGGAGATATTTGTTACATAACAAAACTGTTAATTAGTTATTGACAAGATTAACAGGGCCTTACTTAGGCACAATTAGGCCTAGTTCCATTACTCCTGAGGCTAAGGCTATGCTAGAACAGAGGCTGACAAGCTTTATGGGTAAACATAAATTAAAAGGTACTCTGCAAGCAAACCTATTATAGGAAGGTTTAATAGACTTATACATGCAAAAGCTATGCATATAAAATGTGTTTTATAAGCACACTTTGCGAAAAAAAGATCAACTTTTTGCAGGGTTATACTGAAATATATTATAGTGAATAGTTTTTACTTTTCACTGAATTCTATATTTCCAAGCTAAATCATTTGTATTTATACATTTGCATATTCAATGTTAGAATGAAAACAAATTAGTTTTACTGTGGAACTCCTAATATAAACACATTGCTAAGGCTAAAACTCTGACTTCAAACCCCTACGTAAACTGTCCTTTGATTGACTAGGATATTTGAATTGGAACATAACAGGAGATATTTTTAGGTAAGACAGAAAAAAAAAAAAAAAAAAATGAATTTATCCCTTTAAAACATAAAAATTATTGTTTAGACTTGATTTTTTGTCAAGTTCTGCAAGAGTTAGTACAAGGCAGAACTTCATGTACTGCTTCTCTGACACATTGCATGCAACTCTTACTGGCAAGGATATTGATTTCAGAAACATAGGCAAGATACAAGTTAAAGAGAGAAATCACGAACTTACTGGTTTAAATTTATGTTACTTAAATAGATAACGGAGAACAATAACCACTATCTGAGTTTTGATCTGGTAAAAACCTTTCTTTAAAATTCTAAACCAATAGAGTATGTCATTAAGAATGTAGTCCAAAGTTCATCGGCTTTAAAAGAAATAACTTTTTAACTTTTAGAAATAATTACTGCAGGGTTTTATTGATCTTAGAAGAATGAGGTCCATTTTAGACAGCTGACACTCCCAGATCTGTTGTGTGTCTATATTATGAAGCAGAAGATATACACATATATATGTATTAACATTTAAAGGTATCTCTGTCTTGAATCCACTTGCAAAGTGCACATTCTAGACCCATTCCTAAATCTAAGAAGCCTGCACAAAAACTTTATTTATGTTACTTGTTCATAGTCTCGGAGAGATAATCTAAGAGGTTATATAAAAATTTTTTTTTTCTTCCTGAGACATAATTACAATTTGTGTTGTTACTTAAAAAATATCTCTATTACACTCAAAAAGTATAGGACCTATTGGATGTAATGTTAAGTTGTACTAGAATAAGTACACAAAGGAACAGCTGATGATCATTGATTTATTTTATAAGAACTTTCTGAATGAATGAAGCTTGGAAAACAGAAAACTGAAGGAGAGATGCCCTGTCCCCATGTCCCTGCCCATGGCAGAGGAGGGTGGAATTAGATGATATTTAAGGTCCATCCAACCCAAACCATTCTATGATTCTATGAGATTATGATCAGGTTCTGCAAAACCATGTGTCTATGACACATGAGGTTTGGGTCATCGCATACTTTAGCAATACCTACTGACCAGTTCATGAAAGAAAGGATCATGGAAGGATTTCTCACATAAATATACTATGTCAAGCTTGAGAAGGCCATTAGCTGGTAATGAGCTCTTTGGCATAATGTCTTGGAGAGTGTTCTTGCATAAGAGTACTGTCTGCTTGCTTATTTTACCCACTGTTGGAGACCAGATACTGATACAGATGAGTCTTTGACCTGTTCCTGGACTGTTGTTCTTAGGTTCTAGGAAGACTTCTTATTATTATTAGAAATGGCATTGCATGTGTTAAATCACAAAAGGCCTCCTACTCAGAAAAAGTAAGAAGGTTGCAATGAAAGTAGGAAAAAAAGGCAAAAGTAGACTCTAAATTCTGACTCCCTGGAACCACAAGGCAGTTTAACCCAAGCTGTGAATTAAGGAAAACAAAGTGAGCCTGGATATGGGCTCTTTGGTAGGCCAAGCATATATTTGGGAAACAGCCTGAATTGAAGACCGCTATGCACTGGTGCCAAAAGAGGAAGCCGACCAGTTAGAAAAATTTCCTCCTGCCCCTCTTCTCAGGCTTGTTAGCATAGTGTTCAGAGTCAAAGGGAGTAGGCCCTCTGAAATACCCCCGTCTTCTATCCCTGGAGCAAACAGTGTGCTCTCACAACTTAACAATCATTACTTATGGGTTCAGTGTTGCAGTATGAACCACTTCATCTAGTGCTTTAATCTCAATGTTAGAATAGTGCACTTGACTTAGAAGGAAAGAGCAAAAGAAAATGTCTTGAAAGTAGAGAGCTGAGAAGCAAATGCATGTAACATTTCAAAAATAGAAAGAGTTTCTAAAATTTCAAACTGATCTATTTCTAAAAAGAAGAGATTTATTTTACAAGTGTTATTCACCTCTTTAGCTTTAGTTCAACTCTCCTAGTCTTGGCCTTATCAAACTGTATAGAAAGTTTTCTTTGCCATATATATGACTTAATTTCAAATGTTAAACATTTCCCTTTTATTTTTTTTTCAAGCCTTGTTTTTAAACACGTGAAATATTAAATATTTAAAACATTATACTAAAATTCTGACAGAAAGTCATTTTATAATTAAGCAGTTAAAAGGAAGCATGTTGAAATACTGTGTGCCAGAAATGTCCCTATGCTACTTGAAACAAAAAGAGTTTACCCCGAGTTAGAATCCATAGTTACAAAAAGATGACAGGAGTTCTCCAGAAGGCAATTTCAGCATCTAAATGGTGCTTTAAGGATCATTTAGGTGCCACTAACATTTGTCAAATTCCCACCTAAACCTGTAGGTACATTAAGTGCCTGATTTAACAGATTAGAGGGTTAGTCACAAACCTTTAGTATTATGAGGCTTTTTCATTTGTTAATGGACAGAATGTAGCTCCTACAAGCTGACTCCAAGTGGCTGCATTAGGCTTCAATGCTGAAATACACTGCAGGGCAGACCCCTCTTTCTCAGCAGGGACTAGAAAGGACATTAGTCTCCCTCAAGTCAACTTCTGTGATTATTCCACATAATTTCCCATGTGACATCTAAACTGAGAGACTCCAGAGCAGAAGAAGGCTCCTGATCTGAGTGTAAATCTTAGCCTGTCCTAACTCCACATTAAAGTGGACTTTAAGCACACCCCAGACATCTCCCACATCATGTTTACTGAGGAAAGATAACTGCTGTGCAGGCTGGCTGTCATCCATGGTGAACTTTAAAGAGGTCTTTGTTTTGAGACACTGCAGGGGCTTCCGTGGTGCAGAGCCAAAGGTCAGTTTAGGAGCAGCCCTGGACATCTGAATATCTGTGGCAGGAAATGTCTATTTTGATGATGTCCAGGAGCAAGGTGTTAAATTCATGCCTTCATCCTCCTGGATGTCTTCATCCTCTTGTCCTGCCTAGCCTACCTGCATGACATGACCCAACAGACCTGCTTACAATATGTCTCACTCTGAAACAGAACAATATATATAATACTGGTAATTCCCCCTGCACTCTATTGTGTAGAAATACTTCTTCTGCCTGAGATTAAATTCTGTTTGGTATGAAATACTTGAATTTTTATTTGATCAGAAAGTAGAATAAATTTCTGTGCAATCTTGTTTGTGTTGTTCTTAGAATTAGCTACAAGGTTAAATTGAGTCATGGGAAGATTTAAGTTCAAAGTTTTTCTTAAAGATCTGTCATTTGTCTAAATCTAACTGAAAGATTTGTTTTCAGAACCTCCTTCAAATTTTAAATGTGGAGAAGGTATTTTCTAAAGTTGTTTTTAATACAAATTATGTTTTTTAATAGTCAAAATAACAAAACATGCACAGTGCATTTAATTCCCTGCCATGGCAGAAGACAGTGCTGGGGATGAATTGCATAGGAGAGCTGTTCATCATATCTAGAAATTGTTATAAAAATTTTGTCATCAGGTTTTCATTCAGAAATGCTGTTTTAACAAAACTGATAAAACATGCTATACTGTTTCCAATAGGAGATGCTTTGATCTAGAGAAATGAACATTTCATTAATCACTACATTAAAAAATGTCCTTAGTAAACTGCTATGACTTTTCATCATGCACGTTCGTTTTGGCGTGACATTTCATACAGCTTTGTAACTAACACATATGTAATAACATAAAAAGTAATAATAAAAAGGAAAAAAAAAATCTCAGGGCCTTTTGAAGTTCTGTTCAGGTCCAACAATGACTTTAATACACTTAGTGCATAGCTATAACTGTACCTATAGAGATATAAAGGTAGACAGGTCTAGCATTGATTTTCCGCCTCTCCCAGCTCTTTCTTGATTCTTCAAAACTTAAGCTGAATTTATCTTCTACCAGGTTTAGGTCATAAAAACAAATCTATTGAAGAGATTTCTTTCATGGAGCATCATTTCCTGTACTTATAGTCAGTTAACCTGTATGTTTTGTAATTTTTTCTGTACACATAAATTCTTGTAGATGCATTTGCTTAATTTCTGAATTGTGAATGCTTGAATGACTTGCTTTGTTCTTTATCCCATCATTTTCCTATAGTTTACTTAAATTTAGTTATAAATTTTGCTCCAGAGTAAAATTCCTTCACATATTTCTTTTCACAAGGAGGAATTAGCGCGTTTTATATGCATAAACTTAAGATATTCAAGAATCATCTTTCTAATAGGATTCAACTGGAACATGCAGAATCTTCTCTTCTTTCCTTTCAAGGTAGGAAACAAACTTATCTCTTATTAGCAGTGAACCAAAAAAAATGTCCAGTTTTCTTTGTACTCATACATAATGAATTTTAAGGTTTTCAATAATAATCTTAATGAGCAAGTCAGGGAATTAGTTGGCCATTTAAGTAACTGCAATCAGGTCACTTAAAGGGTAAGACAATCTAAAAATTAGTGAGGCATTGAGGAGGGCTATCTAGAATGTTTCAAAATGTGTAAGTTGAGGTATTCAGGAAACCTTTTTAATTCCATCTTTTGCTCTGAAGAGAAGGTCTCCCACTGGCTGAAAAATGACAAACCATCCATATATAATTTAATTTGTTTTGTAGAATTTTCCACATTATTTTATTTGGAATAGAAGACAAAAGTTTGCAGGGCTTCTCAGCAGGTCTCTACTTTATTTGAATTTCTGCATTTTTGTAGTGCACAGCAGGATAAATACATGGAGACTTTGTTTAACCTTTTAAGTAATGGAGACTGACAGTGGGTTGAAAAAAAAAAAACACATATGGAAAAAAATCTACAAATAGTGAATGTTGCTATTGCTTTAATCAAGCAGGTCAGTGGTGCAGAGTGCCAGCTGATAGCACCTGTGATGACAGTGACATAGACAGTGTGCATGTATGTCTTTCCCTCATGTGTTTACTGAGTCCATGGATGACAATTTGCTACAGCAATAACGAATGGAACTGTGAGCTCACCCAGTGGAGGACTCACTAAAAAGCCCTTTTCAGACTCTAACTCTCTAACTTTTTTTTCCCATCTAGTTCTAACCGCCTTGACATAGACAGGGGCACCTTCCACTAGACCAGGTTGCTCAAAGGAACCAACCTGGCCTTGAACACATCTAGGAACGGGGCACCCACAGTTTCTCTGGACAACCTGTTCACCACCCTGATGGTAAAGAATTTCTTCCTTATATCTAATTGAAATCTACCCTCTTTTAGTTTAAAACCATTATTCCTTGTCCTACACTCCCTGACAAAGAGTTCCTTCCCAGCCTTCCTGTAGGCCCCCTTTAGACGCTGGAATGACGCTATAAGGTCTCCCCAGAACCTTCTCTTCTCCAGGCTGAACAACCCCAATTCCCTCAGCCTGTCTTCTTAAGAGAGGTGCTTCAGCACTCTGATGGTCTCTGTGGCCCTCCTCTGGACTCATTCTAATACATCTATGTCCATTTTGTGCTGGAGGTCCCAGAGATGAACACAGGGCTCTAGGTTGGGCTGTACAAGAGTGAAGTAGAGGGGAAGAATCACATCCTCAACCTGTTGGTGACACTGCTTTTGATGAGCCCAGGATACAGTTGGCTTTCTGGGCTGCAAGCACCCCCTGCTGGGTCATATTGAGCTTCTCATCAAGCAACCACTATTCCCAGGTCCTTCTCCTCAGGGCTGCTCTCAATCCATTCTCCACCCAAGCTATATTGTACTTTTGATTGCCCTGGCCCAGATGCAGGACCTTGCATTTGACCTTGTTGAACTTCATGAGGTTGACATGAATTCATCTCTCAAACTTGTCCAGGTCCCTCTAGATGACATCCCTTCCCTCCAGCATGTCTACTGAACTTTACAGCTTGGTATCATTGGCAAACTTGCTCAGGGTGCACTCAATCCCACTGTCCATCTCAGTGGGTCTCAATACCAACTCCCAAGGAATGACGCAACTAGCTTCCACTTATACATAAGCTATTGACTGCAACTCTTTGCATGTGACCGTCCAACCAATTCCTTATCCATGGACTGGTCCATCTATCAGATACACATCTCTCCAATTATTCTCTTTAGTGGTATCTTTTGATGTTCCAGTGGTCTGCAACAGAAGTTCTGAGTCTAGTACTCATGTGTGTGTTATCATTGAAAGGTAAAATAGCAAAAGGCAAAAACAGCCATTACAGCATGGGTTTGTCTGAGAAACAGAAGTGAAATAAAGCAAAGATCAAATTGGTATGCAACAAGTAAAATGGTGCTCTAACAGCAAAACATTAACACTTTTAAGGCTTTTTATGGCTTTCACTTCACATATCAAGCAGGGGCTGACTATAGCTAACACAAACTAACCGTTCTGTATTTAAACTGATCTCTCACGTTATGGCTAATAACATAGGCAACTAACGTGTTTAATATACGTTAGGTCTAACTGAATCTTGCAATGGAAAAAGAGCAATTTATATATTTTTTAATAAATAATTTCACCACTTGTTTTTTTTTTCTGAGAAAACAGTGTATTGTGCAAGTGGTAGGATATTGTGCAATACACAACAGAATTCATACGTTCAGTCCATTGCAATGTTTCAGCATAGCTTCACCAAGGTCACTGCTGGTGCAAGGAATTAGATCAGCCAAGAATATGCTATTGAGTTGAATTGGAGATTTAGTGTGTAACATACACAGGCCAAAACAAACAAACAAACAAAAACCAAACGCAACAACAATAAAAGGAACACGAAGAACTACAAAAACAAACAAACAAAAAAACATTATTCATAATGAAAAAAAAAAAAAAATCCCGCAACCAATAAATGTTATAGTTACTGTTGATCTCAATGAGTCATGATTCAGTCCTCACTAAGCTGTACTAGATATTTGGTTTGGGGTATTTTGTTTCTATATACCAGTGATACAGAAAATAATGTAGCTTAAGGGTCATGGAAGGGACAAAGTGACATAATAAAACACAGAAATAAAACATTCCGCAGAGCTACCTGGGAGAGCAAAAAGTACAATAAATAGCTCCAATAAGCCTAATGTTCCTATGGACAGAAAGCAGAAAGACTGGCATAGAAATAAATAAATAAATAAATAGAAAATGAAAAGGGTAAGAAAAAAAAAAACTGTAAAAAAAAGATTCAAATATTATCCTTCTGTTTTTTAAATGAGAAAATATGTTAGTGTGATGGTTTTACTCGGGTGGGCAGCCGAGTTCCACCACAACCGCTCTCTCACTCCCCCTCCTCAAAGAGGAGCGAGGAGAAAATACGATGAAAGGGGCTCAAGGGTTGAGATAAGGACAAGGAGATCGCGCAATAATTATCGTGACGGGCAAAACAGACTCAGCATAGAGAGATAGTAAGATTTATTCCTTATTACTAACAAGCTAGAGAAGTGAGAAACAAAGGAAAGAAACCAAAAGCACCTTCCCCCCCACTTCCACCCTCTTCCACCTCCTCCCCCCGAGCGGCACAGGGGAACGGGGGAATGGGGGTTATGGTCAGTCTATAGCACTTCTTCTCTGCCGCTCCTTCTCAGTCACTCTTGTCCCCTGTGCAGTGGGGTCCCACCCACGGGATGCAGTCCTTGCCGAACTGATCCGGCGTGGGCTGTCCACAGGCAGCAGCTCTTCAAGAACTGCTCCATATATGGGTCCATACCACGGGGTCCATCCCTTGGGAGCAAACTGCTCCAACCTGGGTCCCCCACGGGCAGCAGCTCCTGTCGGGTCACCTGCTCCTGCGTGGTCTCCACTACACGGCCTACAGGTCCGGCCCGGAATCTGCTCCGGCAGGGGTCTTCCACAGGCCACAGTCTCCGTTGGGGCAGGTCCACCTGCTCCACCATGGTCTCCTCCACGGGCTGCAGCGTAGAACCCTGCTCCACTGTGGTACTCCATGGGCTGCAGGGGGACATCCTGCTTCACCATGGTCCTCACCACAGGCTGCAGGGGACTTATGTTCCGGCACCTGGAGCACCTCTCCCCCTCCTTCTTCACTGACCTTGGCGCCTGCAAGGCTGTTTCTCACTCCTCTCACTCTCCCAGCTGCTGAGTGGCACAGCGTTTTTTTTCCCTGTCTTAAATATGCTCTCACAGAGGCGCAAAACAACCTCGCTTATTGGCTCAGCTCTGGTCAGCAGTGGGGCCCTTACCAAACATGGGGAAGCTTCTAGATCCTTCTCACAGAAGCCACCCCTATGGCCCCCCTGCTACCAAAACCTTGCCACGTAAACCCACTACAGTTAGCTTTAATCAAATCCAAGAGTCTAGGGGACCTAAGTAAAATCCCTGTTTCTGGTTCCTCTAATTTAAAAACTACATAAATGTTCAAAGAAATAGCTAATCTTTTCTTCATTTTGGCCTCAGCAGATGCCATTTTTTTTTTCACGTTTTAGAAGAAGGTGAGAGAATTCCTCTAAAGGACACATGCAAAACAATCTGCTGTAAGATAAGTTCTGCTTAGAAAAATGTATGCCAGTTTTGAATGGTGCCCTCACTGAAAAATGGTAGAACTGAACTCCAAGTCTACTCTTACACATCATCTTTCAAAACATATATTAGACCATGAACAAAAAATGTCACTGCCATTTTAGGGTATCGTTAAGAAAAATATATGAGGTTTTTATTCTACAATTTCCTTTACATATTGTTGAGTTTCAGTCGGCCAGAAGATTATCTGCCCTTTGCAGAACATAAGTAATTTGGCAGTTGTAAATTCAATCACATTTTTCTTCTTGAGTGTTCATGGACAGGATACGGCACTTTAAAGAAATACCGTGAGACTAAAAATTAGAGGTCAATGAGTCTGGCTGGCTATAACTGAGTAGATTTAATTAAGTGGCTAATCCTGAGAGAATAATCATCTGCTGTTTCCACTGACTGAAGAAGTGACTATTCAAGACATTTAGAGTCTCTCCCTAAAAGTTGAGATTAGCAGTTGAAGAATCTATCGTGACCCAAGGGACCTTGGATTCAGCCCCTTCCCCCCCCCCATCCCCCCCCCTTTTTTTTTTTCAGTGTAGTAGTGAACTGTGGCTGGTTTTGGATATTTTCCCTGAAGGATTCTATCTTGTGTTAATTACTTTGAAGACTTCTAGCCTCCCGGTGTTCTCTTTAGGATTGCATAACAATGACTTTCTTGGGTTATGGTGCTCCCTGCTTAAAATGTCATGAGGACCTATATCCCTTTGCTGCAGTGGTAGCTATGGTGAAAGGGTGCTACACAGAGGTCTTGATAAAAGGTAAATTTCTGCAGCAGTCTGCAGAAAGGGGATTCATAATGCAGTGGTCACAAGGCAGAAATTCCCACCTTCATCTCTTTCCAGCTGTGTGGTACACATGCTCCTTCCTGCTACCATGACTTTCAATGAGTCCCAGATTTGGCTTAGGTTGCAAATCTGACTCTTGATTGCTTTTAAATGAGAATAAAATATAAAATTCTGTTCCCAGAGTGATCTTTCTTTGATTGGTTTTGTGTGTGCTTGTCTTTTCATTGAAAAATGACTATACTGACTTCTGCTAATTTCTTACTTGTATAGGGTTTGCAAAACCCTCCATTGTTCTATCCCAAAATAAGCCTGACGTGCATGAGCTGCACAGGACTTGATTCTTACAGCCACATATAAAAGGAGTGGAAATAATGGACATTGTTCACCACAAAAATACTTGTTTGATGCATAGTTTGTATTTTGTCTCATAAGTGGTGTAGTATCACAGAAACAGGCTTAAATTTTTTTCAGTGAAATCCAGGCTTACAGTTTTGGAAAAGGAAGTATGTATCACCAAAGATACTCCATAAAACCATGAGCACAGAATACATTTCTGCCGCAACCACCACAAAACCTGGGAATAAGTCTGTTCAATCACTCCAAAAAACATTTAGATCTTTGCCAAATCTGTTTTCCTTTAGAGTTAACTTTAGATTCAATAAACATAAAGAAAAAGCCATAAAATGAGCAGAGTCTACATAATTTACAATTAGAACATGTAACTGGTGTTTCATAAAAATATGGATATGGTTATGTCTCTGGGATGAATTGAAAGAACCAGTAGTTTTGAAATCTTGCACCTGCAATATAAATTTGCTGGATTTTTTAGAAACTTAAAATACTACATTACATGTACACAAAGTGTGTATTCGTTAGCTATAGTCCTTTTTTGAAACTTAGCTCCTAAACAATGTTGCCAAAAGAAACAGCTTTTGTGTTTTCAGAAAGTCAACATCTTATAAAAACAGGCAGATGAATGATGTTATGTGTAAGGGATGAATAAAAATATTAAAGATCTGAAGTTCCAAACAGGCTCCGCAGGCCAAGAAAATGTATTAAAATTCAACCCGTAGAAAATAAAAACAAATAACATTGGAGTGAACCTGAGCATTTAGTACTGCAGCAGAAAGTAAAGGCTTGTGAACATTCCTGGAGCAGTATGATCTCTGATTTTGCCATCAAATTTCCTACAGGTTTTGAAGTGTGTTGCTACACTTGGTTTATTTACTGACAAAGAAGATATGAGCCTATGGTTTGTGAAATTTGTGCTGAATAGGTATCTGTCTTGATATTTGAGGCTGACAGAATTTAGAGCCTTGCTGTTGAATTCTGACTATTGAATTTGAAGGGCAGCTTTTACCATCGACAGCAGAAGACTGGGATTACATTCACAAGTTAAAGCAAGAAGAAAGTTTTTGATAAATCAGATGGAGTGCCTTCATGATTTAAGTTATAGAAACATATGCAAAAGATTTTCTGCTTGAGTTAACACTTTAACTTCATGAACTCATTCAACTTCATTCCTCAATGATCTCCAGAGCTATATCAGTGTACAACTTAAATAAAAATATATATTCCTTAATTTATGTAAATGAAGGAATTGGATCCATTATTGATCAGCAAAGCCACACACTGCTTTTAAACTTTCTCAAGCCAATAATAGATGCAGGTGAAAATTTTCTGTTCTTCAAAGCAGTTGCTGGTTCAATCTGTTTTTACTTATATGTATGTAAAACATAAATATTGATACCATAATGAAATATTTCAGAAAGAGGTAATCCATTTATGAGATACTATACAAAGGGACAGGAAAAATAAATATTTTTCTTGTCTACTTTAATCAGGAGCTAGCAACTGACCATCAAAAATGATAGGAAGCCTGGCAGCATGCATATTCACCTGTGGGTTAGTTATGGGTAAGAATCATCTCACAAGATTTCACAGATCTGAAGATAAAAGATCTGAGTATGAACTAGGCTGTCTTCATGGGGCTCCTCCAAAGAAGAAACCATCTCACTTCTCTGGAACAGAATCATGTAATCTTTGGAGTTGGCTATCCCCCTTCTTTGACTAATGTGGAGTCTCAGGTGACTAGAAGACATATAATGCCTTACTTTTGTCTAACAACTGCATGGTTGGCAATTCTGCACCACCAAGGAATATCCTAAAGAAAAGATGAGAACAAAAATGGTAACTGAGTAATAGGAAGTGAGGAAACAGTTTCATCGGTATATTTTAAAATGTCTTATTTAATCACAGTATTGTAGTTACTTATTATTATTATTATTTTATTTTATTATTATATTAATATTATATTCATATATTATATATAATATTTATCATTATATATTATTATTATATTATTATTTTATTAGAGCCTTACGACCTTACAGATGCTTCTATTATGAACAATCAATTCATGTTTCCTTCATTCTTTAAATTTGTGTTTTAATTTCTATTGAACCCCAGACTTGAAAACTCTTTTTTTTTTTTTTTTTTTTTTTTTTTTCTTTCTTAAAGAATAAGTTCACAAGAAGCAATGTAATTCAGTGATCCCTTTGATATCCAAGTATAGGATAGACTTAAATGCTCCAAGGTAAACTCAGAACTTATCAAATATTTTCAGTTCTGCTTGGACATAACCTTGAGTTTCCCAGCATCTGGATCTGCACTGTGTCTTGGTTTTGCCAACAATACATTCATGTCTGGTAAATGGTCTACAGGGTCTCATGCACTCAAAGGCCTTCACAATTACTAAAAGATGTCAAAATAATTTGCTGTTGTGCCTTCACTTTCCAAAAACTGGTATGATGAAACATATTGCTACAACAGGGTTCGCTTTAACACCACTTTAAAAATCAGTCATCTTGATAATGATTATAGTTATTAGCCATTGGAAAAACTTCTCCAGGGACCACTGGATTCCTCTTTCTTCCAGTTATTTAGCTCAGAACTGACATTCTTCCTCATGAATAGGCTCTAGGTCAGCCAGGGATTGAAGGTTAGACTCAGATCACCAACTGAAATTCCTGAGTCAAGTCACAGATAAGTAATCAAACCAGTTTTGGCCCTCTTTCTCTGTGTAAACTAAGTCTTATCTGACTGACACTAATGTGTAAGTGCTGAGTAGTTTAGATTTCTATAATTAAAAAATAATACTAAATCATGGAAATGATTCTATATGGTATCAGTAAGAGAAAGTAGTAGTTATGTTTCATTTCCATCCTTTTTCTACTGTGAATTTAATCAATAGTAAACTACAGAAAAAATATAGATTTTTTTTTTTTTTTACACTGAACTAAACTAATGAAAAGTACCCAATATGTAAAAATTCTAGTCTTTCTTTTAATCTAAGGCAAAGTTTTCCATTTCTGTTATTTTTACTTGTGTTTATTTGTGAACTGAAAGCACCTGGATCTATGTATTGACTTGGTAGATGCAATCACTTCCACCCATAAATGCAGTTTGTGCAGGTCTATTTTAAAAAGTATTTACTCATTTTAGCTTTTTTTCTATAGCTTCAGGTTCAGTTCTCATTCAAGGACAAAAAGCCCCTGCTTATTGAAAGGTGAAAGTTTGAAAGACAGTAAGTTAGAGTTAGCTAAGCCAAGCCAATTAATATACCACATTTCACCTCATACCGAACTGATAGGCGAGATCTACCCAAATCACAATATCAAATGCTGACTCTGCTCTGGTATCCTCCACATTTAAGTTTAAGTCACAGTATTCTCAGCTGATAAGCCACTGAATATATAAGCATTTTTATAGATGCACATGGTTTCAATGATGCTAAACTTATTATTTATTAGGATTTCTTTTTTTTTTTTTTTTGATTTTTGAGCCATAGCCCTGAAGACTGAACGGCAGCCAGGCATAGCCACATGAAGAAATGTTGCTGATATAAATTGGATTAAATCTAGTATAAAACTGAATAAATGATTTCTCCTGAAAGGAGAAATAAACAAAATTATTATTATTTTTTTTCAGTTTGAATAAAATATATTTCTGTCAGACTCTGAACGTAATTTTGTTCAACAAGGAACACCAAAATGTGGTCACTCTGTTTCTAGGTTATAATGCTGAAATGAATAGCACCTTTCATAACAGAGTCCTCAATAACCTCTGGACTTGATCCTGAAAACACTTTGTATGTAATTATGTTGGCTTCAGCTGCACTACTTCAGGGTGGGTTTCACTCACTTAACTGTAGACATTTAGAAGTAGACATGTAGGCTCCCTCTGCAGTCAATGAAGAGATACAGAAAGAGAGCACAAGAAGGAAGTTGTGTTCCTTGTCTCCTCTGAAATACTTTTTTTCTTTTTTCTTTTTTTTCTTTTTTTTTTTTTTTTTTTTCTATTTTCTGGATAAGGAGCCTATATGAATTGAAACCTAGTTTGTAGGAAATAAATTTATTTTCAAATTTGAATGAATATTTTTTTGTCTGGGATCCATACATCAGTCAACTGATATGCTTGTGTAGAGAAACAATCAGTGCAATATTCAACACAATATATACAGTGGTATATACATTACTAACAACTGATACTTCCTTTGGCTAGAAAGGTAGCAGTTTAAAGTACATACAGATGTTGTACAACCAAACTTGGATGCAGCCTTGAGGCAAATGGGAGTAGTATGTGAGAAGGACTCACTGCATCATGTGGACCAGAACCATGACAATGGAATGAGGGGGCTGCATCTCCCATAGAAACCAGCTCAACTGCTTACCTGACAATGGCATAATTGAGGTGTGCTCTCATTAATAGTGCTGTTGAATTGTGAAGCAAGAAAAATATAAGAATATTGTACTGGTATTTTCCCAAGAATTACCTACAAAATACATTTCTAATTCAAAATGTAGCTTATAGTGGATTTTTGTGATACTGAGAATATGATGATGTGCTGCAGGGATTTTGCTAAGCTTTTGGGATTTCGTTTCCATTCACTGGGTTTAGATGCCTCACTAACCTCTTTTGGCTATGCTAATTTCCTTGTACAGAAAAACCCAGACTTAAACATTCAGAGTTCCCCTGATCCACAACTTTCATGAATATATGCCTGTCTCCATTAGAAATGATGAAGTGATCTTCAAATTCAGAGCCATTTTCCTTCAAACCTCTTGCACAGGTACATCACAAATGATTTTAACAGAATACTAACAGGGAACAGAGGGAGCATGTAAACAAACACGCTATATCAAGTTACTGTTTTCATCCTTCTGAAAGTGCTGATAACCCTCATATTTCAGATGAATTTTATACTGACTTGGCCAGTAGCATATTATTTTAAGCTGTTAATGACAGTCTGTTCTCACTGGTGAAGTTATAACAAATTTAATGATTACAGTTTAAGGAAGAAAATACTTTAATACAATCATAATAGTATTTACTGGGGACAATGAACATGAGTCCATGTAATGTACACTGTAAGTCATGAAGGCATGTGGTTTCATTTAATAATGAAATTTAATTTCATTTAATTCATTATTCATTTAAAAATGAATAGTATTCATTTAATACTATTTTGCTTGTGAGGTGATCACCTGGAGTTAAAGTTTGCTCTAAAATGGGTAGGAAACAAAAATATCCAATAATAAATAACAAATAGAGTGTGCTTGGGATAAAACTGTGTTTTAGAGCCAGAAAGAACTTTTCTATCTATAGAACCATTGCTTGGATGTTTGTCTTCTGTTAACCACAAGTACATATTTTCAGGAGAAAAAAGTGACTTTCAGGCTTTCACAAAGATTTGTTCATGCTAAGGATAAACAGAACTAGATATCTTGTGTTCTGAGATAAGAAAATACATGGAAACTTTTCTTGTAATAGCACTCATGTTTTATTTAAATGAGGGGATATTTCATTATTGCTACACTTCTGAGGGGAACTGGAGTTCTCTGAATACAGATCAGAGCTGAATTTATATTCCTACATTCCCCTGCTTGGTGCTGAAGCCAATAAATCTATAGGGCAGTTTTTGCCATTCAATGAAAGCAGATAAGGCCTTAAAGCAATTGCTTCAACCACTGGTTTCATTGGAAGTAGAGGCAGGAGGTAGAAATGCCTATCCTTATAAATATAAGAGAAATACAATTTTTGTAAAGTGGGAAAATGAGCTTCAGTTAATTTTTCATGGAAATGAATTTCTTGTCTGACTAATAAAATACATAGCACTGCAGGACCTCAGCAGTTGCTTTCCTTTCCAATCCAGGACACATGGAAATAGAGCTTTTTTTTTTTTTTTTTTTCCTAGTCATATCATTTATTTCATGGAAACTAGAATAATATCCCAACCATGATCTGTAGAAAACTTTTTATTCTTTTCACCATATTTAGTCCAGATTCCACATTCCACATGAGCTGTTCAGCAAAGTTTAGACTGAAGTCAGTGGAAATTGTAGGTGCTTCACTAGAGGGTTACAGGTCTTCAGAAGACAGGGAGTAACAGTGGCAAGAAAGTACCTATAATATGATGTTATTTAATTTCTATGTCTGTGACATGCTGGGCTAAGTTAAATATAGTGAATTCCAATGGAGTTTGAACATGTTCTGTAATTCAAGATCAGATGACTAAGGTTTGAATTATCCAGGAATTTGGCAGCAAGACAAATCTGGATGTTCTACTTTTGCCTAATTATTTCAGGAAGGTTTTGGCTGATTTTATGTAACATCTTAGACTTTTCTATGCACCTTTCATAACAGTTTCCTTTTGTCTCTTTCTTTCTTTTTGGTACAACAACTCAGCGAATCTGGATTATCTTTTACATCTTATAGCAATGAACATCTTATAGCAAGTGAAACCTGCTCTTATTTGAGATCAGTAGAGTCCAGAGATTCCCTCTTTCATCCACCCTAACCTACAGTAGAATTTCTCCTGAAACAATCTTCACTGCTTGCTGAGCTCCTTCACAAACCTGAAAAGACTGAAAGAGTCTTGACCTCTGCTTTGACTGTATCTTGTTCTCAATGCTTTAAATAAGACAGAACTTGGGATGATTGTGTAGAAACAAAACAAAAGAAAATAAAAACAAACAAAACAAAGTGGAGTGGGATAAGGGTCTTCTCTTGCTCTGGAGTACCCAGTCAGCCAAGCTGAATCAGCACAAACCAATGTGAAAACTCTGGCTGTTCCTATTTTACAAGGCAAAATTCTGAGTTGCAGAAAGAAAATGAAAAAGGCCTTTACCTTCTGGTGGACTGCAAGGTGGCAGTTCAGTGCCTTGATAATACCATTTGGTTTCTTAATAACTTTTTTAAACACCTGTCTTTTAATAACTTTATTATATATATATTATTATTATATATATTTATATATCCTTTACATATCCCCCCTCCATCAGTCAGCACTAGATACATTATTGTCAGTAGTAATATGCCTGCTGTCTTAGAGAACATTGATACAAATTTTAGGACAATGCTGAAGTCTGAATTTGACTGGATTGTAAGTGGAGGACCCAGCTTGCCCAAATGCCTGCACAGTAGATGTAGGTGCTTAGTGACCTAGTCCTCCCCAAGGAGACATATTCGGTGGCTGAATAACAGATACAGGGGGTACCTGAAGTTGAGTGGAAGAGGTGGTTTCTGCCCTCATATGATTGACCCCCCACTTCATCCTTCCAGAGTATTGTCTACTTGGAGGTGGAGGTGGCTGGTATATGAAGCACCTCCTTCACCACCACACAAGTCCATAATCCACCTGATCAAATACATCAGATCTTTTTTTTTTTTTTTTTTTTTTTTTTTTTTTCCCATTGACTTTATCGAACATGCCAGGTAAAGAAGTTGTTCCATATTTTGTACCTCGATGTATGCGGCTTGATCTGGGAATACTTTCAGGACATCCAGGTTTTTAAGTCAACAGCCTATTTCTTCATCTTATTAGTAGAGAATGAAGATTTTCAGATCATATCTTCCAAATGTATGTATTTGGACATGAGTGATAGGATCTTCCCATGAAGAACCTCAAAGACACCAAATGCATAGCTGTTAAATCAGAAGAGATTCACTAAGCACAATTTAGCCTTTTTTTTTTTTTTTTGGCAGTCAAATTTAACAAATTTAACAAATTTAAGCAATGATAATTTAAAGCATTGTGCAGTGTTACAGAAATTTCTGTCACTGTTTGCAGGAGTACAGCACTCAGCATAACAGTAATTATTTTCTAAATATCCATTTGGTCTCTTAATTCATGTTTGTAGTACTGTTCAATGAGAGAAGGAAAAGGGAGATATCTGATGTTCAACTTCTGCTCTTTTATGAGCCACTCATCCTTACAGGAAATCTGAACAGTTGCCCAGGGCACTGGGTGTGGAATTTGGTCTTAGGGGAGCCTCAAATAGCTATGAAAGAAAGAGAAAAAGAGAGAGAGAGAAAACACAGTTTTCAATTTCACATTTTTAAGAACCTGTTGAACACATCTTCCACCCAACAGTCAGTGTCCCTTCTGTAGGACAAATAATGTAATCATCATTGCCATCATTATAATCTTCACATCTTCAAAATATTGTAAAGAGCTTTTCTCTTCCTATAAAAACTTTAGCTAATTTTGGTAAATTTGGCAGAAATTCCTATAAATTTCAGGGCACTTCTAACACCCTGTAAGGGGCAGATACAGCCCTGGTCACAAAGGTCGCTCAGAGAGTTTCCCAGTATTGCTGTACTTACTACATTGGGATTTTCTGAATAATGATTTAAAATACAATGCCAATAAATGTGTTAAATGATCATTTAAAATGGTGCTGTGCAGATGGTTGATGTCTTCTCAGCCTGTGTCCATTGTATGACTTTGTGTAACCTTGTTGTACAGCTTTAATAATAGAATAAAAAGGCATGCTCATACTGTGCTCTCTGCACATTTTTCTCTCCCTGTTTTCATTCAGCAAACAGCCACAAGAGGGCATCTTTTTCTTAATTCTTCCGCTTCAATAAATTAAGAGCTTAATTATTTCACAAATGCTTTTGTATAATTCTTGAGAGATGAATCTTCAGTTATTTATTCCACTAAGAATATGTGTTCTCATGGTCTTCAAGAAGGAAAAGCAGCTCTTAAAATAAAACCATTTCCAAAAAGGTTTTCTTTTACACTTCAGAGAAACTGCAAACAGCTTCAACAAATGAGTGAAGGGGACATTCACGCTGATTTCTTTTTCACTTGAGTCTGAAATATCTCCAGTACATGAAGCAAGCAGTACATTTCATAATATCTTCTTTCTTACCAGGTCTTATGCTTTCAGAACACATCAAAGTTCAATTATCTAGTTTTATTGAATGCTACAAAAAAATCATCAGGGATTTTCTTTCCGTCAACCTGCTCCTCATTTTATCTTTGCTGAACTCCTTTGGTGCAAAAAACAGTTACTAAAAAAGTGCTTGTGATGGTCAGTCAGGATCTAGAAACAAGGTGAAATGCAATGTTTATTCCATAGGAGTTTAAAACACAAACTCTATTTTGAACTTCATCCTACCTATCACAATGATAATTTTATCAAATCTAGGGATTAAACCAGTGGAAAGCTTTGTTGATGTTAATGAAATGAATACGGAAAATCAGCAATAGAATCAGGCCTCCCTTTTGGAGGCCTTAAAACAGCAGAAATCAAAGGCAGCTATGGAACAACCTGTCTTTGAATTGCTCCACTTATTTTGTGGGCATATGAGACACATGTAGACAAGCAGAGTCTGTGTATCTCTGTGTACAGAACTTACAAAAACAACAGGTTGGTACTGTAGTAAAAAACTGTTAAAAAAATAGATAAAAATGTGTAAAGCCAGCTTTTGATTAATTAAAAAAAAAAAAAAAAATATTTAGATTTTACATTGTACACTGAGACCACCCATTTGACATGAATGGTAGGTGAGGATGAAGTTCTGATGCCATGGGGAACGTGTTGGAAACTCCAATATATTCCTCTGGACTTCTTTGATTCTGCTGTTATTTCATGGGAGCAACAGTTAGGGTCTGTTCTGCAACAGAGTCACCAGCTGAAGACTTTCAATCTGAGCTCTTCACTAAAGGAAACACATTTTTGAAAGAGCCCCAGTGTGTGTTGTCTGGAAGGGTCTGATACTATCTGTGCCATGTGTTGAATGGCTCTCAGCCTGTGGGCAGAAAGGCTCTTCCTTGGGCAGCCACAGAAGGAAATGTGTTGGGGAGAAGGGTTTGGTGTGGGAGTGGGTTAGTCCAGGAGAGAATTTCTCTCTTAGGAAGTGGTGTGCAGCATGCAAAAGCTGGAGAACCACCGATGTAGCACATTCCATGGGCAAACAAAAATAAATGCGAAAGCAAATGTATCCCTCCCTGGAAGCTTTGCACATGGGTTTCCCATAAACATGTACCAACCCCTAGCACTGGGCCACTGCCCAGCTCTTTTCTTATCAGAGAGATCAGAGAGTGTGGCAAGCTTGCCTTTTTTTTTTTAAAAAAAATATTA
>CM021765.1:8378432-8406400 GCA_011076525.1 Nettapus auritus
TTATTATTATTATTATTATTATTATTATTATTATTATTATTTTAAACTCCCAGTCTGCCACCAAGTGACCTTCCCTGGCAGCAACGTGCCCTGCAAATAAGGTGAGAGGACCTGAGGCTGCTTTAGAGTTTATGATCTGGACCAGCACCTGTGCAGGGCGAGTGCAATATTAGGGTGAGATGCTCCTGTTGCAAACGCATAGGGGATCTTGCAAGAGCATGCAAGGTCTGTGGTCCAGGCGAAAGTGCCACGAGTGCAGGGTCCCCGTGTGCTCGATCTCAGCGCAGTGGACATGCTACTGCCATGTCCGTGGGTGCTCTGCGCTGCTTTTCACAGAGCAAAATGCTTCCCCGAATACCTCCCGGTGGCCGGGGCTGTGCCTGGCTCCGGGAGCAGCAGAAGTGGGTGTGAGGCTGGGCTGGCTGACACACCCACACACACACACAGCCACACACACACACACGCCAAGCAGCCCATTTGCTGAAGGGGTGTGCATGTGCGTGCGAGGGAGTGGAAAGGGGTGGCGGGGATGGAGGAAGGGAAGCCAGGGGAAAGTCTGACACACGGCGCAGAAGGAGCGAGACCCTCCGTCGCCGCCGGCGCCGCCGGGGAGGAGCTCGACTCTCTCGCAACGCCTCCCAAAACCCAGACACCGGCCCCGGCCCCGCACCGGGCTCACCCCGCACCTCGCCACCGCTCCGGCTTCCCGGCAGGTACCAGGCGGCCCCCGTGGGACCCCCGCCACTTTGCGCCGCGCTTTGCCTCCGAGGAAAGGGGTGGTGGTGGTGGGGAAAAGTGCATGGGGTCCCTAAACCCCTCTCCCTCCCCCCCCCCCCAATCCGTGTTCTTCCCCCCACCGCGGGCCACCTGCCCGGCTGTCATCCAGCAGCTGGGAGGCGCAGCTGGAATGCGGGACATCCCCCGGCTATGCCCCGGGAGAGCAAGCAGAAATGGGGTTTTGGGGTCGGGGCGAGCAGGTTGCAGTTTTGGGGAGTGGGGGTTGAAGGCTGCAGGACTGGTTGCAGTGTGAAGGGAAGGAGTGGGTTGGATCCCGCAGCAACGGCACCCTTCTGCTTCGCGTACGTTTCTGGGGGCGATGCAAAGGGCAGGGTGGGGATAGGTGTCTCATGTGCATCAGCCAAACTGTTGCTTGCTGGAGGGCTGGCAAAATCTCTTCTTTCCCGTGGAGTCTTCCAACGCTACCATGAGCGCGACTCTACTGGATGTGTCCATCACTTGGAGCAGCAGAGCACCTGGCTGGCCTGGGGTGCACGGTGGAATGAGATTATTCTTTGGCACTGACAACTCCTCTCTCGCTTTGTACAATAACACAGAGGGGGGTAAAGCTCCTTATATTAGTGATTATTACAAAATGAAAGTTGTTGCTACTAGAAAGGAAACATTCCTGAGTGCTTTAGGTAATTGGTGACTGTACTGAAAAATCACAAAGCAGACACCTATGTTTCCTTAAAAATGAAATAAAATAAAAATCCCATTGGTTTGAAATGGCAATAGAGAACAATAGAGATCAATAGGGCAATGTGACCATCAGCAGAGAGCACTTTGCTGAGAAAGCAGGAGCTCAACCCTGCATCTGTGGCTCTTACAGAGGTCAGGAAGATGCAGAGTACAACTTCTGCAAGGATTTTAGCATGCCACTTTCTCTTTTTTCCTACTTAACTTTTGCTGATCTATGTAATAGCTAAAGTGATTTGATTTTGCTGTTAACCATTAGTATGTGATTTACTATAATGTGCAATATTTTAATAGCGTTTTTTCAAACTCTCATTAGTATAGTTGATGTGTCTTTCATCTGCCTTTTAGTTAGCTCATTTAGCTTACTACAGGCCTGACCCAGAAAAGCACTGGTCATCGTTTCCTGCAAGGTGTGTAGGGGCCAAGGTCATTCCCAACTATCTTTTGAGCTATCTTTCTAAAGAGGAATTTGGGTGTTTTAAACCATAATTATAGTCTTACTGCCAGCCAGAGGTACCCAAATTCTGCAGATGTCATAGCTCTTCTTTCTTAAAGTTTCCAAAACAAGTCCTGCTCAGCCTTGATCAGGCAGAGCAGCTTGGCTTCACTTTTATTTGAACTTTATTTTGGCTTGGACATCCAGACTAGCCTGAGATCCAGGAACTAAATTTACTTTCCTTCTTCTTACCACTGGATCAGTCCAACAGGGGTGCTCAGGGTTGGGTGAACAGAACGGTAGGTGCATTGCTGAAGCACAGAGATGTGCCTCCAAACCAGGCAGAGAGCTTGGAGCCCAAGTCTCCCACAGAGTGTACGAAGGCTCTGCCCATGGCATGCTTTAACCAGAAATGAAAATAGCAGCTTCACTAGAACCCTCTGCCATGTCTCAAAAGATAAGAATGACTGCTCACAGGACAGTCATCCCAGGAAGACAGAACTGCCTTCAGTAGTTCTAAGTAAAGTGAATAAATTTCAGATGGCTGGGCAGGTAGCTGCAGTCAAAGTCCCTTGAAAGGCAATACCTGCTGTAGAGCCCCTTCTCAAGCACCAACCTCCACCTGCTTCTCTGCAGCTGTTGTGCTGACAGCCTATTTTAATTAAGATAGAATATAAAATGGGAATTCACGTTGTTCACTGTGAAAGAGCCTTTTAAAGTGTTTGAGCATACTGCATTGTTACTACTTAGAGATTCAATAATGATAAGCAAGTCAGCACTGTAAGCATCAATGCATTATGAAAAGCCAAGCCAAAAAATGAAATACTCCCCCAAAATCCTGCCCTTACTTTGGTCCTATCAGGAGAGGTATGCTCAGCATCTCTTTCCCTGTTCTATCAAAGAACAAGTGGAGGTGTAACTGTCCCACAAAGTCAGGATCTTTATGGTTTAATTTGCAGAAGTTAATAATCACTGGGAGTTGCTCTGCAAGCATGTTGTCAGCTTAGGGCAGTAAAAATAATGATGTATTACTGGATTCTTTTTTAATCTTTATTTGGTGTTTACTCTGGTTTTACTTTTTGCTGTTAAAAATAGAGAAACTGTGATCTCAGGTCTCTACAATGCACCACTGCACTGTAGACATCCCATTTACCTGAGGCTCTGGAGAGGCTGATTCATCAGCCGGTAATCAGCTGAATTCCCAGCACATACCGGCATTTCTTTGGCTAAAACCCCTAGTGCTGGAATTGGCCACCCAGCCACCTCCATAGTGCTTGAGGTTTCCTACATGAGGGAATCCTTCGGTGCTGGTTACGCAGGATTTCCCACCGCGCTCTCCTGGCAAGGCAGCCTGTGGGACAGCTAGAGCTATATTTGGCCCATTGTCTTTTTAACACGGGGAAGATGCTTAAGGGGCATGCTGAGTGTCGTTAAATCAAATAGATGCGGTGAATGTGTGATATGTTTGTTTTCCTTGCTTTCTGGACTTTTTCCAACTGCAAAAAAGCAACAGAGAAGCTCAGAGCAAACCATGCCTGAGAGACATGCAGTGTGGTGGCTGTATTTAAACTATGAGTGAAACAAATTTTTGCTCCATGGGTGTGCTATTTTCATCTTTTTTATACTACTGCCTCTCTGTCGTGCTTAACACAATCTCCCCTCACCCCAATATTTCTGTCTGGGTTTCATGTATTTTATAAACTGAACAATGGCAATGAGTCAGTGTTTAAATTATCCCTATGTAAATCTTTAGCCCTTTTATTTTCCCCTCTCCATCCCTCAGTATTCAGAAAGACGTTTCTCTGGTATTGTTATTTTTCACATCCTAGAGGCATGCTGAGTGAACATTCATGTGTTATCTGACAGTGGGTGATAAAAAAATAAAAAAAAAAAGGAAAAAGAAAAAAAAAAAAGGAAAAAGAAAAAAAAAAGGAAAAAAAAAAAAAAAAAAAGCCCTTCTCTTCTACTCTCCCCAGTTTAGATAGATTCAACGTCACATGGAGGAGATCCAGGATGAGTCAGAGAGCAGTACTGTTGTCCAAAATTCCAGTTTGTGTTACAGCTGGGAGGCAACATTTAGCATCATGTGGATTTATTTTCTTTTAACGGGAACTCCAAAATAATTTATGGAAGTCATACAGCCTAATAAGCAGAACAGATAACAGTAAGCCAAGAAGAACCTGGATTCCCATCTGGGTTGAATCATTGACTCAATTTGACTATCAGTGTGATGGGTGTGGTATTAAAGCCTAGAACATTATATTGACCTTAACTAAATCATTGCACTTCCCTACAGCATAACTGGAAAATGTGATCAGAGCTCTCCTGGTACCTAACTGTTTACTGAATGGTCAGCTTCACTGCACAGACCAAGCACACTGCATTACAGACATTTATCTGCAACCTTAATTTGCAGTGGGATTCCTAAATGGTTTGGGGTACATATGGCTAAGGATAAATTTGTTCTGTGGATCTTCTGCGTACGTGGGGACCCGTAACTTGTGAGGACATTCTGCACTGCATGAATTTCACACTGTATATTACTCATCTTTCAGTAACACATATCCCTTTTTTTTTTTTTTTTTTTTTTCTTCCTGTGTTACTGTAAACACAAAGAAGAGTCATGTGAGCTTTGTCTTTTGATGCGGTCAGTGTAAAAACTAAACAAATATCCAGAATTAAACTGTTTCCAATCTAGTTGTTCAGTAATTAGGAGCCTTGCAGGAAGCAGATGTTATGCAAGAGAAAAGAGACTAAAAATTCCTGTAACATCTGAGCACACTCCGACGATATGGTCTTTTCCTTGTTGTTTTGTTATTTATTTTCTTTCCGAGAGGAAGAAGAGGAGGGAAGATACCCATTTTCCGGGAATGTCTCCTTCCAAAACTGAAAACACTGCAGGCCTGAGTCTGACCTCATCTTGCGTCAGCATAACTCAAGACTACATACACTGGAAACAGAAAGCCTAGGATTAACTGAAAATTATACAAAACTAAGGCTGTCATGAAATGAAAGACTTGCGCCTGTTCACAGTTAATCTCTATTTAGTGACTTCAAGGGATTTAAGCATGTGTTTAAAGACAGACTGCTGTGTAAATGCTCTCTTGAAAGAAGTACTTTCCTAAAGTCTAAATCTAGAGTGAGATCAAGTCTTTTAAAAGTTAAGTGCAGTTCTGAGGGCTGATGTGGCCAAATATTCCAGCATAATCTTGGCTAGAATTTTAACATTTTGAACAGCTATATCTAATGGTATGTGCCTACCTAGCTTGTTATATTCCCCTGGAATTTATCAATGACACACTCCATATAATTGTGGTTACTTTTTGTCCGTTTAAAATCCTTTTTTGGTTTTGCAAGGGAAAGATTGCAAAGAGGGAGAATGTAAAAAATTCTCAACCCAAACCAAAAAAACTTGCTTTTTTTTTTTCTTTCACAATGAAGAATTAAAACAATGTCTGTTGCTCTCATGCTTAGTGTCAGAATCTCTGCTAAATAATAGTAAGAAGGAATATGATGAATTTTTCATATGGAACTTATTCCGTGTAATTTTATAATGCACATATGTGAGGTTTTATGAAGACTTATACTAAAAGGCTTTAGAAGAGTATAATGAAGGAAAACTGTGTTTGTAACGTCCTTTGGAATCAAAAAAGTTGAACAGCTATAGTTAAGAGAGTAAATAAAATTAAGAGGCAATGACAAATATTGAAAGACTTGTCCAAATGCAGTGTCTTTTCTCCAAGATTTATAGAAAAAAAAAAAGAAAAAGAAAAAAAAAGAGAAAAACAGCCTTGGCTATAAGGTTCCGCCCCTATTTTTCTGACTTTCTTTACAGTCTGTGCCATTGCAAGGTGTAACATTCTTATATCCAGTCTTTGACTTCTGAAAGACATGTTCCACCTTTTTTTTTTTTTTTTTTTTTTTTAAGCAGATGCCTGAGAACCTTTATTAAGGACATAAATGAATCTTCAAAGCTACTAAAGTATGTTCTACTTACAGTGTGATTGTATATTTCACGTCTTAAAATCTGTTGTTGTTTAAGGAGAGAAGACACTGTTGGGGACAAATTATTTGCATCTGTTTTCCAAATTTCTTAAAATCTTGTTTTTTCACACCAAAAAGGACTGTGGCAGTTTTACTTGGGTGGGCAGCCGAACTTCACCATGATAGGAAGTGCAGATAAAGTAGGCACATAAAGTAATGATTTATTACTTCTGTTTGCATAGCAATTAGTTGCAAACCAGTGTACCTTTTCTCATTCAGAGAAGGTCATAATAATTTATTAGTAATATTGCAGTAACATCGGTCCCAGTCCACAGTGAAGGTCCCTGTCAGTAATGTAATGAAAAGTCCTCTTGTGTTGGTGATGTATCTAATTAAACAAACAAACAAAACCCCTTACAACCAAAATGTACGGCAAACACGAAAGACTGAGATGAGGGCTCCTCAAGAAAACAAGTAACAAAAACTTTTATTTGGTAGAATAAACAGAGGTCTCAGCCTGTTTTTCTGTTGTTAAATAGAATAAGCATCAAGGCAAAGTTGAATTTATAATGGCATTATGAGATCCCTTATTGTGAAAGATAAATAGCAAATTTGGCCTAATGCCTCAATAAATTAATTACATTGAATTAACCTGACTTTTGGTTCCAGTGACCTCCTTGGATTAGCAGATTAATTTCTGAACAATTCAGCTTCAAAGAATCCACTTTATTTTGGGGAGGTATATTATAGGGAAGTTAGAGGATTTCCTAGAGGCACAAAGCCTCCACATGAACAAATCTGGAATTCTTGGATCCATTGAGCCATGTAATACTTTGAGTTGGACACTCTAAGCCTTAGTGTTTCAACTGGAGCAGAACTTGTCTTCCAAAAAAAAAAAAAAAAGAATCTACCAGAAATACTATGCAGAAACACAAATCTAACAGGAAGGAGAAAACATTTATTTATTTATTTATTTTTAATCTGTGGAGCAGGCACACCATTTTTTATCTGTTTTTCACATATCTGAGCACATTAATAGTACAGACGGTGTCATGTTATTTGGTAAAAGGAAAAATATTGTAAGTCATTCAGGAAAAGGCCTATTCTAAGAACATAAATCCAAGCATAAAGCTGAGCTAATAAAAGCAGATATATCTGTTACCTGTTTTCCTCCCCTAAAACTGAAATATAAAACTATTTTTAGGTAACAAGTTTTTGTTTGTTTGTTTGTTTGTTTTTGTTTGTTTTTGTCAATGGTTCTTTAAATCTGCATGTGTTCATTTCAGAGTTATAATTAAATAAAATAATATTCCTGAATGGGATCCTGCAAAAGTAGTCTTGAGTGATGGGTTTTGTAATGGTCATGTTAATTATAAGAAAACTATTCAAAAAGAGGTGGGTTTTAATTTAACAACAACAATAACAAAAAGTACTTTACATGTCCCATTGTTGGGATATATTCTGGAGCTGAGAGTCAAACTTCTGCTGCAGCCTGGAGAAGTGGAGAGTGTCCTTGGGAATGATGGTAGCAGAGAACAATCATTGTGTTGAAAATAATAATAATAATAATAATAATAAATAAAAAGTTATAGCAAGCTGCATCTTTAGTTGGTGTAAATTAGGGATGCATAACTGAAATTAATGGAGTGGTTTAGTGGTTTGTAGTAGCTAAAGGCTGTCCTGTCTCTTCAGAAGAACGGAGTAGCTCTAAAAGCTGAAAAAGGACATCAGAGATTTAAATAAACTGTATATGCTGAAAGCATTTGGGGGAGTAAAATTATAAAGAGAAGCCAGAGACTGAAGAACTGAGCAAGAGCTATCGCTTCTTGTGCACTGACTGGCTGATTGTGGTGGGATCCCCGCCAAGACTGCAAGTCAGTAGTCTTGAGGGATGGCTGCAGAAGCCATCTTGATGGAAGTTAGGAAGAGCATTTAAGTCCTGAGCCACAGATTTAAATGCCTAAGTTCATTAGGGATCCTCAGTCATGAGCTCCACCAGCAGATAGGTGTCTATGTAGGGTCAGATGTTTTCTTGTGTCAAAATTAAAATAAATGAATAATAAAGGTAAATAAATAAAGGGCTCTAGTATGTATTTCAGTGGTTGAGGAGCCTTCTTTTGTGTGAGGTGGCACGGAAGTGCAGATTTTCCAGAGCAGTGGTGTTGCTTGTGCTTGGGAGTGTGGCTTTCTCAACTCTTGTGGGTATCAATGGCTTAACAGAAAGGGTCCATGGCTTGACATGGTGGCTAGAGCATCATCTTTCAGGGATTTATATTTGTGGACCTGCTCCAATTAATATTTTGGAACTAGGTGGTGATATTTCCTGTTTGATAATGAACTAAACTATTGAGTCCCACTAATACAATGCCACCTGTCCCTGAAGGAGGGTGCTAACCTCAGGGCTGGTGGATAAAATGTAATGGGAGAGGTAGGTATTGTTCTGGTGTCAGTCTGTGGGAGAGCTTTGTACCGTTGGGGCCCAGCCTGGGCTTGCAAGTAAGGTGGGCAGAGCAATGCCTCTTTTCAAACACCACAAGCACTGAACAGCTTGAGATAATCATGACCTTGTTGTATGTGCACCCAATAGCCTGGTGCCATGGGGAACATTCTGCTAAGAAAGTTTGGATGCATACAAAGCCTTGGTAGGCAGTTTATATATTGGTTTCTAATACTAGCTGGCAGAAGAGTCAGTTAAGGTCACAAATCTCTGCTACGAATTCAATCTTTCAGCTAAAATAATTTTAATAGGCAAGGGTACTTTAAATAACTACTGCCTGAATCATTGTGGTCTCTTGAACTGTTGTCATATATAATATATGATGTTAGAACAGAGGTTTTCTAAGACCTGATGAAATCCAAGGTGTTCTTTTTAAGACTCAATTTGTTGTTCTTTTAAGTTGAACTCCAAATTTTAAAGCTTTGAGGAAAAGCTAACCAGAAGTAATATTTTAAATGTTAGTCTCACCTAACTGAGGAATAAATGAGAGAATTGATGCTTCTAAGAGAACTACTAACATTGTCCATGATTAAGGATCTTTTTGGCCCTCTTTCTAGAGGAAAAGGTGCATTTACTTCTGCTGTACTGTGCTGTCTGTCTTTTTAAGATGAGTGTCCTGGGTAATACTGTTTGCAATGTAAAGATTTGTTCTGGAATTACTACTCTGTGGTTATAGTCCTCTAGTGACATCTACAAAAAGCAGACATATATTATCTCACTAAGCTGCCTCAGCTTGAAAAAAAAAAAAAAAAGTAAAAAATGAGTCTGTGGTAAAGAAATTTCTTTCCCAATATGACACCCAGATAATGCATACATCTTTCCGTGAAATTACGGGAGTTTTTACATGGGAAGAATTTATATCATCAGATCAAATCATTATAGACTGCTGAGGGTGAAGACTAATAAAACTCACAAAAGAAAATATATGTGAGGAAGCAATAGACCGGTATTCTTCTGAATATTCCTGTCTGCTTCCTCCTCCTCCTCCTCCAAAAAAAAAAAGATTTATACGTCTAACTACAGATCGAATATTATGCTGTGATCATGAGCTGAAGCTCTTGTGTCCTTTTCTTCTTGTGCCTTTGCTACAATTCATTCATTTCCTTAAAGGCAGCACAAGCACCAATATGTAACTATAACCACAGTGATTTATTTCCTCAACCATGCTTAAAATCAATGCTGGATACTTACTGTATGGATGAATTATTGTGCTTTTGTTCTTGGTAATGACAACTTTTCTTTTTTTTTTTTTTTTTGGTAATGACAACTTTTTTTGTTGCTGTTGTACATTGACATGTAAGGATGAAAAATAAATACATAGGCGCAAAACACTGTTGAAAGCTCAAATGCCAATTTCTGCACTTTTTCAGAGCCTAAAAGCAGGAGTTATGTGTAGCAAACAGTGCAGGGAGCTTGTATTTCTTAATCCCAAACATCTGTTTTGAAAGCTAAAACAAAATACAAATAAAAAAATAGCAGAATGAAATTGTCGTATTCAGTTTACTATCTGAGGTGAGATTTCGCTTGGTTTATTCCAGCGTGTCTATTGCCCTGGGCCTGTTCTGGAAGCCAGCATGTCCTGTGGTACAGCTTCATTCCTCCTAGCTGGAATTGTCTGTCCTCACCTCTTTGCTGCTGCAGGTCTCCAGGTGGTTTCAAGGCACAGGACATCCTGCTCCAACCTCCAAACTCTTCTCCCCTCTGAAATTTCATTTCCTTCCTGCTCCAGTTTAACATGCTCTAGTGCTTTAGTATAAAACTCCCAGCAGGATACACAGTTAATTCCCAGAAATGGCTCTGACATGATGAAAAAAGTTCACACCCTGAGAATACTCTGCTCAGTAGCAATCTTGCCTGTGTGGCGTTAACAGATTTCAGATTTCAGGTCTTGTGTCAGGTTTTTGTGACAATGGTAAAAATGCCTTTGTTTGTGATAACATTTATGCCACTGATTTCACAGGTACAGCTGTTCTGGTGTTGGTCAGTGCTGAAATATGGATAACAATTTTCTTAGTACAGACAGGCTGTATTTTTTTTTTGTCCTAGGTAATCAACCTGTTTTAATGAGACTAAAATCTGCCTTAATGAGTAATGTTAAAAACAAAACAAAACACCTTTTCATCCATTCTGTCTTTTCCTTCCTCCCTTCTTTCCTTTCTCTGCCACTTAAGTGATGTGAGAAGAACATTTTGGAAAGTGTTTGAATTCATTATTCTTTGTTTTCCATCCAGGAATTCACATGACACAAAGGAAAGTGGTATATGACACCTCTAAGATAAACTGTTAGACTGTCTATAAAGTGTTGCAGTCATCTTTATAAGTGAAATGGCATGTGTGGCTAGAATAACTGGGACACAGTGACTTCGTTTACAAGTAGTATTGTTATCTGTGGTACAAGCGTCAGCAGAGAATACCATGGTCAATTGTGATGTCCTTGGGGGAAATCTCACAAGGCCTTGCAGTAGGCAATGTAATATTCCTACTGTCTATTTTCATTCTTTTCTCAACAAAATAGTATTTTGATGCATGGAAGGAATGACCCGTTTTAAATTGTACTGTTTCTTTTCATTCATCTTTGAGCCACATGGGAGAATATGTGTGAGCACAAGTGGTTGAAAGTTGAAAAGATGCTGCCAGAGGATGGAGAGATCCATGACTGACATCTGTGGAAAGAAAGATTTTTCCGTAGATCTATCAGGGGCCCTGAGGGCGTTACGTTCTGATGGGTCATTGCCTCAGTCACTGCCTCCTGCATTTTCTTCCAGAAGATCTGTAGCTTTTTTTTCCAAGTAGTTTTCTTAGATCCCACTGATGACTTGTAGTCTTAGCTTCAGATATATCACATTATGGAAAGCATTCCAGGTTTAACATGCATATATGCCACCACTCAGAAAGCAATCAGCAGCAATCACTCAGAGCTCTTCTTTTTGCATACGCTCAAGTTGTAGATGTGGTGTCCGTCCTGTTTTTATTTATTTATTTGTTTGTTTGTTTATTTTGTTGTTGTTATTGTTGTTTTTGTTTTCTCGTGTATCTGTCATTTCTACCTCCTGCTTTTCTCTTAGGCTGGCAGAAAGTCCCAAAATAGGCATTTGAGTTTTTGGCAGTGTTTGTTGCCCAAGTATTTTTTATTCCCTACAGAGATATGGTGGTGATTTGTATACAGTTTTGAGGGAGTGTGTTCCTCTTGTGGTTCACATAATGTAGTTGGGAATTCTGATGTAGAACTAACATGTTTCCTTGTTCTGAAACTGGCTGGTTGGACAAAATTTTCTCATTTTGGTGTAGGAGGTTTATCGTTTTCAATTTCAGAAGACAAGTGCGGCAATACAGTAGAAAGGATGTTGCAGAATCTCATGTGCTTGATGTCCCCAGATACTGAAGCCTACCTGCAAAATAAGTGCTAATTCATAAACAAGCTACTGGATCCAACATAAAGGCAAATGTGTAAAGTTCTGCAGTCTGTTTAATATAGGAGTTGGTTATATTTCCCTCTAGTAATATTGTCTAGAAAACTATTTACAATTATTTGAACATCTTGCTTGAAAAAGGCATGATATTTTTACCTGTATGTTTCCCACAAGCTATGCTTATAATTTCTAAAAACAAACAAACAAACAAAAACAACAACAGCAAAAAAGACAAGAACATGACTTTGATGATAATTCAAAGTTGATATAGTATTGTTTTGACTAACTACAGTTCAAGGCTGCTGTCCTGGAAGGGGAGAACTACACTTGTGCTGTACCAGAAATTGTTCTACCATGTTGTTTGTTTGGATAGTGTGAGGCCATCAACTGCTTTTCTGTTTCACTGTACTGAAATAATTAAAAAAAATTATAATCAGCTAAGATAAAATGAATAGAGCCTGTTTTAGAAATCAACATTTTACCAAGGTGCAAGTCTCAGAGGGGTCAAGGGACGTGCTTAGCATTCAGCATTTTTCCCCAGAATTACTCTAAGAAACATGTATCACCCAGTACTGAAGCCTGCTCTTGTCTGATAAGGTTTGTCTACATGCGGAAGTCAACATGCTGTTAAACTAAAGTGACAGTGTACAACATGTATCTGCTTCACACTAACTCTCTGCATGATCTGTTACAGGGTACATGTCCTAAGTCTGCTCTCAATGTGAAGTAAGCAGCTTTCTAATTAAAAACCTTCAAATACGTTATTGCAGACTAGTCAGTATGCTGTTAATTGCTGTTGTCATATCTTTGGACTCTCTCTTGTTGACAAGACCTAAATATTTCAGTTTTAAGGTCTTGGTCAGTTATTTGTAAACATGTAACAAACAATATTTGTGTACTGTACTGTGATACAGAGTGCCCAGATGCTACATTTCAGAACAGGACTCTGCTCATTGAAGTGAATATACTATTTTCACTGATTTTAGTAAAAGCTCCAACATTATGTTCATGTTTTTACTTGTTTCACAATAATACTTGAAAATCCAACCTGGAATTTTTTCCCATTCTACTATTCCTGGTATTAACATTTAAGGATTGCTTACAGAAGAGCAATAAAAATGAAAAAGGAGGCACTGAGTCAGGTTTGATTTATGAGGAAAAGTTAAAGGATTTGAGTGTACATAGTTTGCTTCAGTTTGACAAAGAAGAAGACATGACTTTAAATACTTCAGAAATTTAATTCCAAAAACAGCAGAGGATTTGCTTAATGTTAAAGACATTCCAAAGGTTAGGATAGCAGTTCAGGAGACTTAGGGTTAATTCCATGTCATACGTCCTTAGGCAAGTCATTTCTTCTTAGATCCTAGCAAATTCCTAAAGACATCCAACTGTCACTTCTTTGTCATCATCTTTGGACGTTAGTCAGATGATACTGAAAAGCACCTAATTTAGACAATTAACTTGTTAAAAACCTTTGTGTGTCTGTATCTTGACCTCCACCTGCCTTGGATATATATGTCTGTAAATGGGTAAAAACTACCCTATGTCATAAAAAACACAGCGAGAATCATGGGTTCAGAAAATATGGGTGATCGGAAGACGTAAAAATGGGAGTCATGTAGATATAACAAGCAGAGAAACTAATTAAGATGGTATTTATTTCCCTTCTCTGTATTCAGTACAGTGATGAGGTGCTCCAAAGTGCAATGCACCCTATTTGGGGACAGTATCTCAGGTGGGAGACTCACCCCAGCAGTGCCTGTCTCCATTTTTTCTGGAGGGATCCAAGAAACTACATGAGTTTTAGATGGTTGAAATGAGCCAAGATGAATGTTATCTTAAGAATAAAAGGATCAAATAGAATCAACTCAGCCTGATTTTAAGGGGGAAAAATGCTTTTAATGAGTATATTTGCTGAAATATTCTTTTACAAGAATTACAGAAACCACCTCAAAGAAGTTATATTTTCCTTCTCTTATATCTCATAAAACAATTCAGGAAGTCTTTTATTAAAAACTAACTACATGATGGAGCTCCTACTTCTCCAATTTCTGATATGCAGTCCTTGTGCAAACTAGAAACAGACCAAAAGTGTTATGGTGAACATGATATGAATGAATACTGTATCAAGTTAGATCTGTATGTCCCAGGTTACTTAACACTACATTTGAAAATCAAGGCCTTTATATCTAAAAAGGAGGTGAAAAATTTAGGAAATCTATCCCCAATGTCTCGTGCTTTAATACAGCATCCTTAGGCTAGTTGGAAATATCTCTAGGTGGTAGCTAGTAGGAAATAGCTGCCTCTTAGATAATGATACTCAGAGAACACACAGTTATGGGTAACGTGAGTTTAAAGAAAAAGAAATATGTAGAAAAATGAGAATTATTCAGAGGAGAGCTACAAAAATTCTGGAAGCTTCTGTCAGAGCTGCTGGAGGTCCCTGTGCAAAGAATCTGTAAGATGCTGGGGCTCTGTGGAGAAGTTGATCAATAAATACTCATGATGGAGATCAATATGACCCATCTGAGGTCTCTGCTAACCAATGCAATTGCACAAGTTTTCATTTCAAAGGAAGAGGAGCTATTTGTTTATTCTGCTGTAGGCGGTGCTCGGCAATAGAGGAGTCCTCCCTAGTGCTATTACTTTTTTTACCCTGCAGGACAGCAACGTCTCTTTGTGACTAGTTTACTCTTTTTGGTTTGCATTCTTCAAAGAAAAGTCCTGCTTTCATGCTTCGTCCCTCTTGTTTTGGTAGCTCCCACCTCCTCCTTACACAGCTGGACTCTTATTTCCCTCACAACTACTTGTTGCTTGCCTATTTCACTGTCTCTGCAGGGAAGGGAAAGAGAGCGTCCCCTTGCTATTCAACCCTTTATCTTCTGGCTTACCTGTTGATGAAGAGACGTTGGTAAAGTGAGCAATTGGACCCTCCAAACAACAAGGATCTGATATCAAAGAGCGTGTGGTTACATCTGGGCTAGACTTACGGTTGAGAATGTCTCAAACATGCTGAATTCAGAACAAAATGTGTTTGCAGATGTTTGTTTGTATTGTTTTTCCTTGACCTTGCAGACCCAATACCTATTGCTAATCAGAGATCAGCTGTTGTTAGGACTTAGAGGGGGTATGAGGTTTGCACAAAGTATCTAATCACTGTGGGGACCTTGTCTGGGTATGCAAAAAGCCTGGCTCAGATCAGGATGTGAATTTTATGATTCTATGCGTCTATGAAATAAGAACTCCCTCACTGAAGACGAGTGGTTGGAATACAAGGCTCATAGCTTAAAGCCTACTGCAAATGTCTGGCCATATTCAACCTCAGCAAGACTCAGGCAGTAAGGTGTAATCTGGCTTCCCATAGAGCCTGGGTATGGACATTGTTACTGTATGCTCTTACGTGTTCCCACTTCAGAAACTCAGATATTTGAGGCACATTTCTGAACTGTTAAGGCATAAGGGAGTAAAGGTGGAGATGATGTGAATTGCACTAAGACCAGTTTGTTGCTGGGTTCCCTCAATACCCCAAAGTCCTAATCCTTCACAGGACTCCAGACCTGTGAATTCACATCACCTGCTTTATGCTGTAATTCAGAGCTTTGGAGTCACCCTCTCTAGGTACCTACAACATAAAGAAACAGAGAAAAAGCAGACTGCAGTAACAGGAATGTCACATTGCTTATATATAGCTAAGTAGCTGCTGTGCTCTGCTTGTTACTTTCATTATTAATAACTTTCTCATGTTTTGCTCCCTCTGACTGTTTTATCCATCTGTTGTCATTCATCATGCATTTAGACCACAAAATACAAGGGCAAAGGGCTCTTGTATCCCCATCACAGTTATCTGCAACAATATGGGGTCCTGCCCCTGACTGGGGCCTCTAGGCACTATCCCAGTATAAACAATACATAAAAATAGATCAGCAAAGTAACATCAAGAAAACCATACAAAGACCTAAATAGTGTTTTACTACTGAATTGCTCTATTGTCTCATTTGTGGTTCATGCAATAGCTTGCTATAGTTTTCAGAGTTAGAAACAGAATACCGATCATACAAAGCCTTATATCAATGGGCTATGTGCTTGGGGGAGATCTATAATTCCTAAAATAGGGAAGCGTGCCAAAGACAATTTACAAGTATGGGGAAGAATGCATCTTTTGTGATGTTCAGGATTTTATCAGGTTTGTTTTGGAGGTTTTCCAAGATTAATAGCAGAAAACAGCCAAAAATTTTAAAATGAAGCAATCAAACCAAACTTCAGCTGCAGCAATAGCTGCAATAGCCCAAGGGTTTGCAGTAGCTTCCGTTCTTGACACAGCACTGATTGTTCATGCCGCAACAGGTAGTATCACATTAAGCAAATAAATTTATATCAGTGATGCAGACAGCTTTTGAGGTGTATAAGGGCGATACCTAATAGAAATGGGTATTAATAATATTGCTACTTGTATTTGAAACCCTTGTTGCCAAGCTCATCCACTCTCAGAGCCTTGCTAGACTACAGTATGTCCAAATAGCATGAGTAAAAACTCCCCTGGAAAAAGTTATCAAGTATGTTAGGGAAAGAAGATATATCACAGGAATGATGTATTACTATCTTCATTCAGTCACGAACGTACAGTGTTTTGCTGTTGCATAGTTGTAGATTATTATTCCTTGTAGTGGATTTGATGGGATTACTTAGGGGGATTTGGGGAGGTATAAACGCCTGTGATAAGTCCACGCCACTGAGGATATTGTGACAGTAGAGTTTATAGCACCAGTTCTCAGATGCTTTGTGAGAGAAATTGATTCCAATGTTGCTCTCTACTTTCAGTGTAAACATGCTTCAGTGCAAGTACATTTCTACTGGGATCAAGACTCCAGTTTGGCTCAGAGCTCCATGTCTGTTTGGCAACCCCAGCTGAGGGCTCCAAGAAGCAAGCTGGGAGTATCTTAACTAAGATGGTCATATAGGTCATTTAATCAGCAGAGAGGCAGATATTTTCGATTCCCGTCCAAGAAGACTGAAGTGTCTGAGAGGAATCAGCTCCTGAAGTGCCTTTTTCCCCTTAATGATTAGTCTCTAAATGCCGACTAGATGAACTTACACTTAGTTTTTTAAAAGACTAAATTTAGGATGGAGAAATCATAGTATTTCTTTAAATCATTTTAACTGCTTTTTCAGGCATTCAAAGATATTGGAATATTAATGGTAGGAAGAACTTGGAAAGCAGCATCTCTGAAAACAAACACTAGTCAAAAGGATTGAAGTTCATTTAGGTTCCAGTGTTTAGAAGCAGTGAACTGGGGTGAATCTCTTAATTGTCAATGCAGGAGCCTGTCTCAGTGCCAGAGGGTTTAGACACATAACCTCTGCACTATGTTTTTGTTGTCTTTTTTTTTTTTTTTTTTTTTTTTTTTTCTCCCCTTCATCATTGGAGAAACATGTGCTATTGCAAACTTGGATCACAGGTTGCATCTCCGGTTTCCAATGCTGAACCAGAATGGGCTTCAGAGGTTCTGGATGCTGGAACTGTTGTTCACCAACAGTACTGCAGGACTGTATGGTATTTAGCAAGGAAAAACACATAGGATTTGGATTTGATTTTGGAATCATCATTGACATGACAGTTGAGCATCTGCATAGCTGTTTGCTGTGAAAGGAGCATAACAGCTTTCTGTGTGCTTTCATGTCACATCACAAATGACGTTAATAAATAAATCGAAGAGATTGTATTTGAAGAGATTGAAGCTTTTCCCGTGACTTCAAAGAGTTAGATAGAGCCTATTAAATCCAGAACTGTGTCTACAGGCACAATGTATGCAAAAACAAAGAGAAACTTTCTTATTTACCTGCTTTCCATTGAACCTGTGCTAGTCTTTTATGGTTAAGCTGGATCCGTGGTAGCAATTTTTCTGCTGTCTTGTTGGAATAGGAAGAGGGAGACTTCTCTGTGGCATCCCATCATTTATTTCTGTTAGGTTTCTGGAGGTCCGGCCACCTCAGAGCTGGAAGCACTGAGAACTGTGCAAATCAAGCTCCGAGCTCTTTCTATAAAATTAAACAAACATGTGGCTCCTGATTTCAGAGTGTCTTACTAAACAAATTCCTTTGATTCTGCAGAAGAATTTATAAATGGATGTAGGTGGACAGGGCATCTGGTTTCCACAGATCCAAACAAAACCATAGAAAGAAAAGAAAAAAGTCTCTTTCATTGGTCTCAGGAAGAGTTAGGCAAATAACTTCAGCAGCAAGAGAAGAGGTAAGTAGTTGCACAATCTTCATTCATATCATTCACACTCACGTGTTGGGAAAAGAATTCCCAGTACGAGACTGGGCTCAAAATTAAAAGAGAAACATCCCCAAGGCTTTTGGAATAAGACAAAGAAAAGAAGCTGCAGAAGCTCCACTCTCATGAATTGTTAAAACATAACAAGCAGTTGGATGGCAGAATGGATGTTCTTTGCCATAAAACATTTCCTGAAACTCTTTCTTCCAAGATCCATGCTGATTACTTATTTGTTTCAGTTTTTCTTTCTCATGAATTTATTTGACTAAAAATAAATATAACAATTAGGCATCTCATCTTCTGAATATGTCAAGAAGATACTAGCAATAATTTTGCTAGTTTCTTAAGTGTGATCAATTATTAATCTCTTCTTGTGAGCATGTGGTGGAAGAGAACAAGGGATTTATCACTCATTCTTATCTGTAGCCCTACCAGCTGAAAATTTTAATAACTGCTTCAACTGTCACAGAATCACAGAATGCTTGAGGTTGGAAGGGACCTCTGAAGGCCGTCTGGTTGAACCCCCTAATCGAGCAGGGCTACTTACAGCAGGTTGCCTGAGATTATGTCCTGTTGGCTTTTGAATATCTTCAAGGAGGGATATGCCACAGCCTCTTGGTCTGGTCATTGTAAACTTTCCATCCTCAGTTCTGCAGATCTATTTCCAGCAGGTACAGCAGCACTCCTCTTAAGGAGTCTAAAATAAACCAACCAATGTTGATTGTACCACAGAGTGTCTCCATGATCAGGTTCTCTGGCAGAAGGGAAGACATGGTGGCATGGTATGAGGGCCATAAGTACTGGAGGGCAGAAGTGCCCCTGCCACAGTGCTGTCCTCATGGGTTTTATCTCCTTTTTCTCATTTTTGAGGTCCATATAACATGGAAGGTGAACTAAGGACATCTGTGTAGAAGTCAGTGGACGTTTGCTCTAAAAGCAGCCTCCTGGGCAGGAACTCATAGGAGGACACTTGTATGCATTGTAGCGGGTAACAGCTATTTGCTGCCTTTTTTTTTTTTTTTTTTTTTTTTCTTTTTTCCCAAGCTTGTCAAAGCTTTTCTGAAAACAAGATTTTAGAGGCTATAAAAAGCAGCTGATGTTTAGCCTAACACTGCCTTTTTTAAAAACAGAGTTAAATTTCAAAGATTTCACCTGTAATTTAGCTGTCTACTCCCTCACAAAACCTAGAACCCATTTCCCTTTTTTAATTTCTGTGTGATGGTCATGTTCACCTGATTCTGTTACGTGTTCACACCAAGGAATATTTTGTGCTGTTTTTACCACATCTAATTTTCTTCCACAGAAATTACACAATAAAAGGCAGTATTTTTGAAGTGCCAAAACTCAATGGGAGCCTTTGCTGGCTCTGTTACTCACAGGCTATCTTTTCTGATGGCTTTAGTGGCATGTTTCCCTTGTGGGTGCAGGGACTCTCAGGCAGACTTCAAGAGACACAGATGTGTTACATCTGTATTTGCAAGTTAAACAAGGCCAGAAGATGATGTTTGCCTGCAATAACCTGTGATGTTTGTTAGCGTGCTCAGTTTCATTCGCATCAATTAGCAATTTTCCAAACTGCTTTAGCATAAGCTGGGGGGATATGGAGGGCTCCGAGGAGGCAATGTGGATGAGACCACTCTGTCCTGAAAGGAAAAATAGTTGTATGGACAGAAGCTGTGCCAGGCTGCACTATCTCAGGACCTGCAAATGTTGTCTGTCAGATTTTATTTATTGATACAGGTAGCCCTGGGGTCTGGAAGCTCAAGTCAGAGCTTCACTGGATTGACTGTACATTTGTTGTTGTTGCACATGCTTTTCCTCCACTCACCTGTTGTTTGTTTTGTCTTTGTAGATGTAAGCCCACCAGGGAACCCATTGACACTTTCTCTTTATTCGTGGAGTTTGTAGTACCATTTGGCCCTGACTGCCATAGATTTCAATGCAAATAAAGGCAGTTGAATCTGGTCTTGTCTGTTTTCTTGAAGCTTGCTGTGTTTTCCTTGACTCTAACTGTACTCTTAAGGAAGGAACAAAGGTAGATACTTAGGAACTGTAAAACCTGCCTCATTGCAGTCCTGGCTATTTAATTTTGTAGGCTTACGGCAGACCTTTAAGGTTAAAAATGTTTCTTTTCTTGTCTTGGCATGAACAGCAAATGGAATGTTTCAAAGGAAAAAAAAAAAAAAAAAAAAAAAAAGAGTCCATACAACACAAGCCAGAATGATGCAGCCTTGCCTGTTTTTCTTGATCTGAAACACTTGGCTAGCTGGAGCTCAATATGGCCTGGCTGTCTCAGTTTCCATCCCATTTTTGGATGGAATTTTGCACACCAAATAGGTTCAGAATCAACCGTTTTGTTCATGAACAGGCAGATGTTTGTCCATGTTCTTTGCAGCGTAACATTTTCTTGATAAACATTTCTCCTCCATAAGTGCTCACAAAACTGCAGAATAAATCATTTTTGGTGAATAGAAAACTGTTAGACATTACTGAGAAACAGAGAATAAACTCTTCATCTCTTACATGATGCAGACTTGAACTCTGCATAAGAGGCCTTCCCCAAGGTCAGGTCTGTGATGAAGTAAAAGTTTGGAAGGGGAATCTGCTCGAGAGATAGTATATCCCACTGAGTGATAAGTGCTGACAGACTGGCACCCTGATGTTTGAAGTGCTTTCCCTTGTGGCAGAAATATGTCTCTGATCCTGTTGTGTTATGGCCAGACTCAGTCTGTTTTGAAAACCTATCCTTTCTTCACATTGAGACTCAGAAGGATTCAGGCTGAATGTACTTAACAGAACCTTGAATTTTGGGCTGCAGTTAAAGATGAGTTTTAAAGATTCGATGTGGCCTTCTCAGAAGGCATTTGTAAAAATAATTACAAACATATGTCAGCCCATTTCCATTATTATTATTATATTTTCATAGTAATGTTTTTTCTAATACTCTATTAAGTTATTTTGCTTAGTGTACTAGTTCATAGTGGATGAAAGCATTAAGTTATAATTTCAAAGGAATGATAAAACAATAACACCAGGGAAGCTCAGTTGTCTTCTAGCCCTTAACAAACTGGGGGCATTATTCAGTCTGTCCAGGGAGGCTCTCACATGGTTCCTGTTCTTCTCTGTTTCTTTCCTGTGGGTTTAGCTTGTGCATGCTCCCAGTATGGCCACACAGGGAGAGAACCTGAAATATGTGAGTGAGACCCAGAATGGGAGAGTGAAGATTAAGTGAAATGTCCTGGGACCTTCTAGGAGAAAACTTCTCTACTCTTTGACCAAAACTCAGTGACAGAATTATAATCAGAAGCTAATCATGGATGGTTTGACTAATCTGGGGTCTTAAGTATCAGTAATGATATGATTTCAGTTTCTTGAATCACTTAGCTTCAGTTACAGCTGCAAATTTATATATATTTGCAGAAATGTATATATAAAAAAAGAAATTACAAATGTTGTAAATAAAAATAAAAAAGCTTGGGAGAGAAAGAAAAAAATAGATTTTTTTTTTTTTTTTTTTTTTTTTAAATCCTTTAGTTTCTAGCATAGGTCTGGGGTAAGTTTCCCAACCCCTTTCCTTTATCTCCAGGACAGCAATATTTTATCACACTTTTCAGAAGATTTCTGGTACCCAACATGGCAATTCTATCATTTTGTCTGTTTGTTCAACAACCACTGATCAGAACATCTGCTCTGGAAGATAAAAGGGGGAGGAATATAACCCTTAATTATATACAGGGGTAATGAGACCTCTCTTTAACTACCTGAATACAGAGGGTATACTTACATAGATAATAGAGGAAAACAATCTTTTCCTTTCAGTTAATAATAACAAAATACTAACATACATTTAAATATGTCTGTTTTCAGTGATTTGCAGCCACTCTCCCCTCCATTGGCAACAATGAGAAATTACTCAAATGTCTTTTCATTGTCAGCATCCCAAAGGATAATTGTTTGCACTTTCATTCCTTCCCACTCCCTAATGTATATGCACTAGGCTCCTTTTTTTAACTATGCAATCTGCTATCATATGTTCCTAAAGATCTCTGGGTCATTCATGCAGAGGGTGGATATTGAATGAAAGATACAGCAAGGAAGTAGAAATGTTGTCTTGTTATTTTTAAGAGTTCAGTAAAATACTGCCTTTATTTTTTCCCTCTGCTTCACGGACTTGCCATGAGAGGCAGGATCATGTTGTTTGCCATGACATTCCAGATGTTGCTCTGACATTTACAACTTTTCTGTTCTTGGCCTTGCTGTTCTTGTTTAATTTATCACGGAATCCGTTTTGTTAAATATAACATTTTCTTTCATTTCCTCTCAAGTGAGAATACTATAAGGACATGTACACCCAGCTTGGCTAATATAATTTTCCTTTTTTATTAACGGAAGGATAAGAGCCTATTATGCCACCACTGGAGGGATTCATTCCTTTACCTCCTACGGCAGAGGACCGTGCTTAGACATGTCAGTAGTTTATGAGGTTTCAGCAAATGATTCACAGTGAAGGGTATCATGTATGTAGTGCTTATAAGTAAATTTGGAACTGGAGAAAAAAAAAATAATTGTTCTAGTTATGTTTCTGTTGGTTTTGGAAGTGTTTATTTTGGGCTGCATATAGTCAAACAGATAAACAAGTAACAGCATAGGATCCATTTGTTTTTCCTCACATGTAGTATGTGGTGTTTAACTAGAATCAACAGAAGGACATAAGGAACTCAGGCTGGTGGTTCACATGATTAACTTCCTGGTGGTTCCCATTTCTCTCTGTTGGTTATGCATGTAGCTTTGAGTGACTAGGCTGCTAGCTTCTACTTCTTGGATAGCTACACTGAATGGAGGTGAGTCTGTTCCTCTGAGATGCCATCAAATATTTTTTACACTAAATTTAGAAAAGATGAGCTCTACTTTCATTCAAATCACCCAAATTAATGTGCTTGCTAATTATTCTGTAAAAAAAAAAATGTAAAAAAAGATAAAAAAAATAAAAACTGGAACTAAGATTATACATTTAATATTTGTATACTAATGAACGAAAGTATCACTGATACAGCATCATGATGGTCATGATCATTTTCTATCAAATTAGTGCAACTTAAAGTCAATGCGCACATACCAATCTATTCCTTACTGATTACTTTATGCATTACTCTGATACAGCTAGTGGAGATTTTGTTATAAATCTTTATTATAAGTCTCTGCTACATTCATTGAAAACATGAAGGCATTCACTAAAGTACAAGGGAGGTAATTGCTGGGAAAAGAATGAAGAAGAGAAATGAGTGTGAATCAGATAATCTCTGAATACAACTGGAAGTTTTACTGAAGAACTGATCATCATGATTTAGGCAAAAGAAATCAATTTTCACATTAGCATGTTCAGACATTGTATACTCTCAGGAGGCTTGTGTACTTTAAAAGGTATTTTATGGACAATATTATTACCTCTATATTTTTATGGGCAATAGTACTACCTCTGTTAAGAATGAATAATCTTATATAATAATTTTATATATTGAATCTAAGTGGAAATCTATGGTTGTAGAAAAGTAGATTAACATTCATCTTTAGTACCATGCTTGAATTTAGAAAGGTGAAAGATTTCTCTAAATGTCTATTTCTCTCAGTATTTCTGTAGAGTCACACAAAACTTTAATTTTTACTTCTGTAATGCATTTCTTCAAGAGAATCAATTTACTGGATGGACTCCTCTCATGTTATGAGACAGCTATATGCCTTTATAGAGATCCAGTTCATCTCTGTGAAAACAGGATCAGGCTGTCACTATGTGGTAGTTTAAAATAAGCTCCATGCTTTACCGATGTGGTGGGTAAGATCAAGACTTAGTTTATAGACCTACATGGGATTTTAGAAGGAATTCATAGGGATTCCTTCGGGACTTGACCTTGTTGACAGTGTTATTGACATTACTCATTTTCTTCTCTGTTACACAATGGAAATCCAAAATGCAGCCTTATTAAATAGACTGATAGGATTGTAGGAGGTTGAACTTTCAACATTATTTATTTATTAAATAAATACTCTTTTCTGTTGGGGGAATTTTATGTGGAATTTTCAGTTTTGATATTTAGAGAAATGACGAAAAAAGTACTTGATGTATGATGTGTGATTAAGAAATATTTTAAACTGAGGATTCTGGAATAAATTTCCTCCTTTTTTTGGTGAGGAAGTTGAAAAAAAAAAGGGGGGAGTGCATTTATTCGTTTTTGTTTGTTTTTTTTGTTTGTTTTTCACTAAGATGCTTCTGCTGTAACATTTGATACAACAATTACAAAAAGCCCTATAGGAACTGAAATAAAGTGTGAACTGCAGTGCAGACAAGGTGATATAATCGTGCACTGTGATTCTTATTAACACTTGATGTTTTCTTGATATACAGCACAACTTTAGTCCACAACATAATAAACAATGGGCTGCTGATTAATAGTACTGCTTGTGTTTTTCTGCACTTTTGAGTGCTTCTGGAGAACCATTGATCATATTAAGAAGTTTATTTTGCACCAACATTATGCCTCTGTAGCTGATCACTATTTTGCTGACTGTCTTTTTACACCATGAAAGAACCTTGGCCCTGCACTGAGGAAAAAATCAGATTATATTGGCTTAGTGTACTGAATGTCTGCCCAGTGATATGTCCAGGATCTGTCTTGTTTTGCAGTGATAGTTTATAATCAAACTTCTTGTTCTCTTGAGGGCCCTTGTTTTGGCTTTTTAAGAGTGAAAATGTAACGTGATAGATGTGTCTTTGTTTTTTTCACCTCAGACGAATGGAACAAATGTCCAGATTTGCCTAAATTACTGCCAACATGTAATACTCAAAAAAAAAAAAAAAAAAAAAAAAAAAAGTTGTTTGTTTATTTGAAGGAATTCTGCCAATATTTGGAAGCAACATAAATGTAAGAACAAATGGTTTTTTAATTATTTTAAAGCACTAGTATTGTATTTATTGGTCTATTGTTTGTACTAAATTGAGCTGTTGTCATGACGTTAGCCTTCTTAATACAACACGCAAATATTCAGTTAATATCCTGAGGATTTTGAAAACGTGGTTGTCTTTTCTTATGTTGCCTTTCAAAACTGGCTGGGTCCTAACAGTTGCATTAGACTGCCTTTTGTCTGGGCAGCTATTGTTCCTATAGTCAATTCACACAGGGTAATCAGCTCAACCTTTTCCCACTTCCAACTGCGGTAGACCCTATCTGACCACCTTCCTTTCTCCCCCTCTCTGATCCTTACAGTTTCTCTCCCAGCGACGCTCTGCAGCTTCCCAGCAGCATTGGGCAAAGTCCAGCCCAGTAGGGCTGAACAGGGCCGTCAGGTGGATAAATAAAGGTCCATGGTTTAGTTGATTGAGCTGAATGTTTTTTCTGAAGACATGACAGCTCAGTACCCCAGTAATTAATGTGTTCCAATGCTGTCTGTGGCTAATAGCATATTAGCATTGGAGAGGCAGCATTGCCTTTTGGTTCCCCTCAAAACATTCTGGTTTTATTTGAAATGCTTCATTTATTGGAATTAATGCATAAGGATTTTACAGGCAACATTCTGCCTGAAACCATATGTTGGAGAAGGCTGAAGTAGAAGACACACTCAGGGCTGGGGTTAGTCTGACACACAGGAAAGAAGGAAAAGAGTTGTTGCCAACTTTCAAAACTTCTGTGTCTTCCAGCTTGGATATCAGACTGGGCCAGGTCCTACTGAATGCATCCTTCAGTTCATTACTCGTACTCGCCTAATTCTAAAAATTGTTAACAGGTTTTTGAGAACGACCAAGCTCCTTCAGCTGTCTTGTTTCTCTGTCTTCCATTGGAGGTACTGGGGTGTCATAAACAACTATCTTGCCACAGAAGCATTCTAAATTAAACATCAGCTTAGAATTAGGTGCTTAGAATGAGCAAAGATGTCCTGGTTGTGCTGTGACTGATAATCTTGAGTTCGACAATCTGCCAGCCATAGACATGCACATTCTGGTTCAACTTTTGCTCTAAGGATCATGAATCATTTCTGTTTTGTGTAGGTGTGCCTCCATTTATGAAGACAAATGGGAGGCAGGAATCTCTCCTGGGATGGTCACTGAAGGGTTTGGGATTTATCCCACCCCCCGCATTCCTGCTTGGCACAGCAGTAATGCAAATACAGTGGTGAGTTGGGGCAGCACTTGGAAGAACAGGCACAGGCCTCAGCTTGCTCAGGAAGCCTCATCCTTTCTTGCTGTCATTTATACCCCAGTACTCTACCACTGTCACACCATGGTAGTGTTGCACCACTACCACAACCACACCAGCTGTCCCCAGGGTGAGACTCACCCTTTGTGATGCTGTGTTGCCACCTTACAGCCAGCTTCACTGTAATTCTTCCTGCCTTGGTTACCCCACCAAGGTTGGCTGTGAGAGGTGACAGCATAGCTTCCCTGTCAGTTTCAGGGGATTTCTCTCTCTGCCTCCTGCCCCAGGAGTTAAGCAATTGCTGTTGCACTGGGTGTTGAACTCTGCATGACCAGTGTGAGGGATTTCTCAGCCTCAGCATCCTGCTGCACTGCACCAGAAACTGCCATCAATTAGCTTGGGAGTACAGTTCCTGACACATGCATTTGGTTCGGCAAATTCTGCTTGTTTATTGGGTGATGATGTCTTTCTAAGTTTACACTTTATTTGTGGCATAAGTGACATTTCTGCAAGGGGTGGTGATGTGTCTCTAAGTCGTGTGCTTTTTTTTTTTTTTTTTTTTCCTCTCTTCTGATTTTGCAAATATGCATCAAACAGCAGGGTATATTACTTTAGTTTTGTATGAGTAAAAGTGCAGTGATAGCCAGGGACTTATAAATTAAATGGAACACATATAGTCACTAGGTTTTTGAAACAATATGTCTTTACCATAGTAAAATAAATAATTTTGATTTTCTTAGTCTTTAGTGGGCAAGGATGGGATAAATCTCATTTTTAAATTTAATATTAGGTCATTAATAATACAACACTAATCCAACACTGATAATCACTGCTTTGCAATCATCATTGTTAAATTACTCATGAGACATAAATAAACCTTTTAAAAATATAGAAATATGAATATTTAAATCATTCCAAGTTCATTATGTACAATATTACATTGTCTACAAGACAATTTCATAATTGCTTTTTCTTTTGGCCTGTTTTCATATTAATAAAGGGAGAATAGGTAAGCTTCAGAAAAAAAAAATAATAATAATAGAAGGAACATGTATTTCATCATGTTATCCCAAAATAAACTATTATGCATAATCAAAAGAATAGAACTGTGTCTTTTTCCAGTGTCCCAATAAGAATACCTTTTTTTAAACCTTTGCATCACAGTTTTGTACTCCTGTGGGAATGTAAGTGTTATCAAGAGCAGCATTTTTTTGAGTGAAGCAATTGCTTGAAGAATTGAAGAATTGAAGAATTGCTTTAAGCTTTCACTGGTTTCAATGAGAAGTGAGAAGAGTTACCACACTGAAAAAGGTGCTCAACAGCCTCAAAACACTGAAATCTGTGTCCTGCATACAAGATGAAAGATTAAAATGTACCAGAAAGAGTGCTACTGTGATACCAAGAGGTTCCATATTCACTATGAGTCCTGGTTTATTTATTAGATTTGCTTTTTTATAACTTCAGCTGTGTTTTAGCCAAATACAAGTCTCAAAACTTCACTGACCTAGACTTCAACAACAGGCAGAAGTGCAAAAATAGAAGGAAATGAAGATTTACCAAAATCCCTTCCTTTGCCATTCTCCCAAAGAAAAATCTGGAGGCTCTCGGAAGGCATTTGCCAGTATTTGCTTTTAATCTATAGACTATCTAGCTTTGTTTTTCTTTCTTTCTTTCTTTCTTTCTTTCTTTCTTTCTTTCTTTCTTT
>CM021765.1:8406410-8495359 GCA_011076525.1 Nettapus auritus
TTTCTTTCTTTCTTTCTTTCTTTCCTTTTCCTTTTTTTTTTTTTCTTTTTTCTTTTTTCTCCTGAAGGCAGAGTGGATTCAGACACTATACCTGCCAAACATGCAGAGACTTTGGACATGGGTTCCAGTTTTCACCAGTTCTAGTGATTTGTGGATCTAGATTCAGACATTCTAACTTTGGACATGCTTGTATTTTTTTAAGCATTTGGGAGTCGAAATGTCATATTGGCATAGAGAAAATATAGACATGCGGTGCATAAGTTTGTAGAAGAATGTGGTTTCATTACAGTTGCTTAACAAGTTATTGCACATTGGATAAAGTAATAGTCTGTCCATGCACTTTAGCTTGCCCAGAGTGAGGTAAACATCCATGTGCTCCAGAGATTACTCATTAAATGAAGCATTATGCACTCAGTACTCAGCAGTACTGAGAAATCTCTGCTCTGCTTCCATAATTTTCTACTTTAAAGAGAAATTCACTCTGCATAAGAGTAATTTTAATTACGTGGTTTGTGTATATTTTGGATATTTTTCAATTGCTCACGCAGACTATAGACAAACACATACATATGTGTGCACACAACATTTTCCTTGCTATAATTAGGTATTTTTGGCACTTTGCAATAGCAGGTTCAAAGCCAAATTGTAGGTACCTTTGGAAAATCTTAAAAGTAGCTGTAATTGAAAAAGGAGGTGTGACATTTCTGTTTTAAAACTTAATGAGATTTTTTTTTTTTTTCAGAAAGTGTAATGTTTTCCATCACTGTTTTAATATTTTTTGATGAAAAAGTCAGAGAACTTTTGAATGTGTGCATTTTTTTTAATATCTCTGAAAACTACTGGACAATGACAGAAATGTCATCATATTATTACCATCGTCTGCAGTTAGCAACTTACTTGAAACTTGAAATTTTTATAGAAATGATCAAAATGACTACAGAAATATTTATTATAGATAAGTAAAGATAACTCAATTCTTTAGCATAATTACAGTTTATAAGTTTATTTATTTTTTCTTTTTTTATCTTTTTTGTTGTTGTTGTTGAAGGAAGGATTTTATTTTTTTCCTTTCACTGTAGTATTTCTATAAGATGTAACCCATTTGGATATTTACTACCCTTCATGGTTCACTGAGTAGGATATCACTAATGAAGCTATATTCTGACAGACCCTTAAATTAATGTCGGTGTATGTATGAAATATAAGCATGAAGTATATAAAGTACAATTGTTCTTTAGTGTTTATATTTGTCCACAGGTCCACTAGAATATAACACACTTAACTGAGGAATTCCTTTCATGAGCTGTAAATTTCAAGGTTTGACCTACTGACTTAATGATAGTGGTAATTCTCCAGTGGGAGTAAGATGGTCATCACACCCTAAAATAATGTCCAAGAGTCAAGGAAATGTCCTGGTTGGAGTAAACAAGTATCTCATCTAATCTGCCGTTCTGGCACCAAGATTGGGTAAGACCAGATTTTTCAATGGAAAACATAAATCTTCACAATTGTAGTGTTCTCAACTGTATGTTGCTGTTTCCTACATTACTCACACTTTGAGACATAAAGATTAATAGAATTCTTAACTGTATTTCCATGTACTCTGTTTATAGCATAAATCTTAAAATACATTAAAAATATATATATTTCTTTTATCAGTTTTGAGAACAGAAGATTTTAGAGGTGTATTCTCAACTTGTGCAAAAGCAACACCTCTCACCCCTTATATTTCCTTTATAATGAGATTAAAATTTCTGGATGTGGGAAAAAAATATGTCAGTAGAGTAAAAATTAATTTTGCTCAACATGAGAGATAAAGGGCCTTTTCAGGAAGAGAGGTGACCGAGCTACTGAGATGGTGGGTACTGTTGGTACTGGGGTACTTTTTCCATCCTACTGCCTGAAGGTGTTCACCAAGAGCACTGTATGGGAGCCTTTCTGCTACTGGTGTTGAGGCACTGTGAAACTGTGATTTTCCTCACCCAGATATTTGCCAAGCTTGGCAAAAACTTTTATAGTTGAATGCACAAACCTTGTCCTGGGTTCCAAGCACACATTCAGTTGTGAACCCTTACATCATCACTTGTGCAGTGACCATAGGAAGGTATTTTCATCTGGCAACAAACACTCATTGGAGCTGACCCCCACTATCACCTTCTTAATTTTTGTTGATAAACTTTCTCTTTAATTTCCCAGACAATCCATACATCTACTGTATAATGAAGTATAGAATGCATAATGCCTCTAACGGCAACTTATCTGAAAGATCATGACTTTTAAATCAGAATCTTCCCATTTTTATTGTCCCAAATAGGAAAATATCTTTTTATATTATTATTATTATTATTAATAATAATAATACTTTTATTGATATAATTTCTGGTTAATATTATGAAAGTGGTGGAAAATAAGATGAAAATAATATGTTGTCGTGTTGTTGTTGGTACTAGAGGTGGCTCCACACACATTAGGTAGTAGACATGCAAAATTTTTTGCCAGGTTGTGTTGTAGATGCAAGAATTTTACAATGGCTCAAAAGGAGGCTCATTAAGTAGTTGAAAGTGATATCTAGTGGGGGTTACAAAATAGAGAAGGCACAATAGGCTCAGGAAATCTGCTAATCCGAAAATAGATGAATAAATAAATAAATAAATAAATGGATTGATAAAGGCAGAGAAACATCATATATGAATGCTCCATTCTTATTCTTCCTTAGGCTTAATGTTGAAAGCAGACTACTACATTGGATGAATCTTTGTCCTGGCCATTGCAAACATGATTATATTATCATTTAAGTAAGGAGATGTTGTCTAAGAGGGTTTTTCTGGAGTAGGAAATGAATGTTGAAGGTGGAGAAAAAACAATATTTTTTAAATGTAGAAAATTGGTAATGTGTTTAGTGCTACATATTGCTAAAGAAAACAAACTGAGAGGCAACATTAATGTTGAAAGAAGCTCAAATGTGATTACTTTTTAAATTACTGAGTGTATGTGTTTGCAGTCTTGCCTTTATAGCTTTTCCATTTTATCTTATATTTCTGAGAGGAAGAGATTTGAAGTGTTTTCCTGGTGATTTCTCTTGGTAACTTTCCAAATACATACAGAGGGAATTTTCTGATCTAGCTGCAAATGTTCCATGTTCTGCTTTCCAAACCTGTAGCCAAACTTCAGTACCATAACTCACATTAGAACACGCATATGCTGTTGACCAACAAAACCCAATCAGCTGTAGTAACTATATCTGTTAAAAAATGTCAGTCTTTCTCTTAAAGGAGATTGTTTTGTGGAACAGTTAAAAGGGACATTGTCAACTCATAGTTCATGAATTATTTCAGTGACTCATAATATTGATTTTTTTTATTAAGTACATAAGGCATTTATTTTAATCTTGTTTTCATCTTTGGTCTCATCCTTTGTTGAGATTGGCCTTGCATGCTGAATTCTTACCTTTTTGTTGTTATTATTATTATTATTATTATCATTATTTTGCGTGTGTTTTTTAAATGTTTATACAAGTACTTCTGAAAAACAAGAATGTAGCTGAGGTGCCTCTAAATGAATAGAGATTCCAATGTATGAGTGGGTTTGTTGAATTGACTCTGCATGTCCTGACTGACACACCTGGGTTATAATTCTAAATGTCACTGCCAACAGACAACTTTCTTATCGTATAAATTTGCCTCTGGCAGAATTGTTGTTGGAAAAAAAATATATATATATATAAAATATGTTATTATAATAGGTGTTGTTATTGTCGTTCTTATTATGATGAGTATTAATGATGATGGTAAAAATTATAACTGTCCTTACTCCAAAAATTTCTCTACTTAATGTTAAGAAGAAATAAAATATCTGCTGCAATGTTTTCCTCCGTGTATGTTAATGTTTAGGCAGACAATATCTGCCATTTGTATCAGCCATCTGAAATTACTGCTTGATGATTGCTAGAGTGAGAACAATCCACAATCTCATAGATGCTCTGGAAACTGTCAAGCAAAGTGCTATGGGAGGGTATTTTTCCATGAAGTCCATCTGGAAAAAAAAAAAATAAAAAAAAAAATTGCCTCCACCCAGTTTATTAATGGTGCGAGACAATAGTAGTTTAGCAGTAATTTTCTTGGTAGAAATGTTAAGGTGTCTTTGTTGTTTCAAGATGATACTTTCAGTGTTTGTTTGTTTTAATTAATGACACTCCTGTCACCCTGTGTCTCAAGCACAGATCTTCAGATAAACAAAACTCAAAGTCTTCTTGCATGAGGCTATGATTTTTCTGGGCTCAGGAGAATGTGACTATTCTGTGTGTCCTAGAAAGAGCCGTGAGACCTCACCCTACATCGTATATTATGCAGAAAGAATTAGCAATGTGCTCTTTCTATGCCTCTGGAGGAGCACAAAGCAGCTGCAGTAGGGCTAAGGGTCTAGACAGCTGATCTCATTGAGGATGGAGGACAGTCAGCACAACAGAAGAAATGTTCGATAGCTTGTCAATTAATGACCCTAAGGTCTAAGAGGCTTCCATTCCCTCAGACAAATACTGATCCTATTAATATGAATGGGTGAACTTCATTTGACATCAGACAGTCCTGGGTTTGAGTGCAAGTACATTATTGCCTGTGACATTAATGCAAGTCACATACCCATGCTGAGCAGACAAGGGAAACAGTTTCCGGTAGTCATTGATTGTTTGGCATTTGCAGTGCCGTGTGAAGATGGTCAGTTGGTTTATTCCTCTGTAACTGTGTTCCATGCTTTAGCATCTTCAAGATATTTGTTGAATTTTGTAAACTTCATCTTTACACTTATAAATAAACATGTGTTTATTTAAAACTGACGTGTCATGTCTGATAACTTACTAAACTCTGTAGAAAAAAAAAAAAAAAGAATATCATGTTTAAGGTAGTAACATGAATAACTATTAATTAATATGATTTGATTCCACATCTTACCCGCTTCAAGTCCACCTATGGTGGCTAATGAATACATTCCTACCCATGAAAATGGAATGATAATAATGCATTTCCATTGCAAAGACTCAATAAAGTATGTGCTAATTATTGAATATTTTGAATTAAAAATGAGAGATGTATCATATATATGTTTTAAAAAATACGTATTATTGTTTTATTTGTCTCTGGGCACAGGGATTTTGGTTTTACGTTGCAGATCCAAATAATAACAATAATAATAACAATAAGAAAAGATCAAGGCTTAGTTTGTCTAACAGCTTGTTATTTTTCTCCTTATTGTAGAGGTGGTTACTGTTTAGTTTGCTGAAGGACCCATGGACCAATTTTCCTTTTGAATAGCCAATATCCTGTTATTATGATGCTTCATTCTTACTGGTTCTAGTTTTCAGATTTTTTTACAAAGAAATTGCACTTCATACGGACAGTCCATGTACAGCTTTTGTATAATGCATGTTCCTTTAGTTAGTAGTTATATTTGTAACTCCAGCTGCAGCCATCACTCTCTAAATCTGTCATTGAAGGATTTTGTTTTAAATTCTGCCTGGCTTTGTTTTCAGATGCTTCTGAATTCCTCCCTGTGTTGAGTCACAGCTGTGAAAAAAGAAATCTACCTCTAATTCAAAGGGTCAGTGGTTTAAAAGCACTAAAGCCCAGTGGGGAATAGCTTAAGGAAGATAGTTAATCATCATGATCCCAAGGGATTTAATAAACTTGCATCAGGCTCATTTGACATGAAGAGTCCTGGATGTCTTCAAGCCCTCGTTTCTTTGGGGAGTGCCTGTTTTACCAACGAATGGGATTCTCTATAGAACAAGCACCTGTGGTGGATGTTTGACACCTGCTCAGTTGTGCTTATGGAAACACAACTTAATCTTCTCCACCACATCCCTTTTCTAGCTAAAGCTGGCATGGAGGCCAAATCCTTTCCAGTCATTTTTCTTCCCACACCCTTAAGAAGTATTTAGTATAGTAAGTACAGTGGCCTCCATTTCTTGATCTGTCTGGCAGATAATAGACTGACAGAAAGGAGTTTCTAATTTGGACCAAAAAAAAAAAAAGCGGGGGGGGGAGCATCAGGCTGGAATACACAGCTGATATTTTCTCTTCTGGGTGAGCAAAGCTTGTTGATTTTGTTTGAGTGTCACCAGTCCATCCAGTGGTATTTCTCACTCAGCTTCCTCTTCTAGCTCCAAAGGGGGAACCCTGGAAGAAATCCCCTTCTTATCTGTTCAGTGCAGACAAAAGCGCTATCTCAAATACAGAGTCAATATTTTAAGACTTGATTCTGGTGCTAAGTTGTCATGGGATGGGCAAGCCAGGACTGTTTGTGTGAACAATATCTGGCATTCTTGAGGTATTGGATTAAGTTGTGTAGTGAATGTGGTTTCTATACCCATTCTGTGTTTACTTAATGCATCTTGTGTGCATTGCTGTTCTTGATCCAGGGATTTGTGATCTGTTTGTGAATCAGCTCTTGAATGATTGCTGCTTTCAGACAGTTTCACAGAAGGAAAGAATTTCTGAATTCAGTCATATTTCAGTAGTAACAGGGATTGATCTGAGGGCAGATCAGATAAGTGCTGCCCTCATCACAGGAGTCCTTGATAAGATGAGAATGATCACTGTGGAATAGGAACAACCATTTGATGGCTGTCAGAGCCTTCAGTTGAGGAGTACTATATTGTTGGATGCTGATGAAGATCTTCAGTGTATGATCCAGTTCAGTTATTACTCTGTCCACTAGCTGTTAAAAGAACTAGTAGAAAAATGTAGATAGGAATAGACATCAAGAGGTCATATGGATGTTCATATGTCCATCTGCAGTTCAAAGAAAAGAGAACTTCAGCTTTGGATCAGGTTGCTCGGAGCTATGTTCAGTCCAGATTCAAATATCTGCATGAATGGAGAACCCACAACTTCTCTGGGCTCCTGTTCCAGTGATGACCACCCTCATAGGGAATGAAGCTACACTAATGCACGCAGCATGGGCAGCAAGCAGGAGGAGCTGGAAGCCATTGTGCATCACGCAGGCTATGACTTGGTTGCCATCACGGAATCGTGGTGGGACCACTCTCATGACTGGAGTGCTGCCATGTCTGGCTATAGGCTCTTCAGAAGGGACAGGCAGCACGGAAGGGGTGGTGGAGTGGCTCTCTATATTAGAGAGTGTTTTGATGTCATTGAACTTGAGGCTGGCAATGACAAGGTGGAGTTGCTATGGGTTAGGATCAGCAGAGAGGCCAACAAGGCAAGCATCCTGATGGGGGTCTGTTATAGACCGCCAAACCAGGATGAGGGGGTGGACGAGGAGTTCTACAGACAGCTGACAGAGGTTGCGAAATCGTCAGCGCTTGTTCTTGTGGGGGACTTCAACTTCCCAGACATATCCTGGAAGCATAACACAACCCAGAGAAAGCAGTCCAGGAGGTTTCTGGAGAGCGTGGAAGATAACTTCCTGACACAGCTGGTTGGTGAGCCTACCAGAGGAGGTGCCCCGCTAGACCTTCTGTTCACTAACATAGAAGGACTGGTGGGAGATGTGGTGGTCGGGGGCTGTCTTGGGCAGAGTGACCACGAAATGCTAGAGTTCTCAATACTTGGCGAAGTCAGGAAGGGGACCAGCAAAACCTTTGTCTTGGACTTCTGGAGGGCTGACTTTGAGCTGTTCAGGACGCTGGTTGGCAGAGTCCCTTGGGAGGTGGTTCTGAAGGACAGAGGAGCCCAGGAAGGCTGGGCGCTCTTCAAGAAAGAAATCGTAATGGCTCAGGAGCGGTCTGTCCCCACATGCCCAAAGACGAGCCGGCGTGGAAGAAGACCGGCCTGGCTGAAAAGAGAGTTGTGGCTCGAGCTTAGGAGAAAAAAAGAGGGTTTATAATCTTTGGAAAAGAGGGCGGGCCAGTCAAGGGGAGGACTACAAGGATGTTGCAAGGCGGTGCAGGGACAAAATTAGAAAGGCCAAAGCTCATCTGGAGCTCAATCTGGCTACTGCTGTTAAAGACAACAAAAAACATTTTTATAAATACATCAATACCAAAAGGAGGACTAAGGAGAATCTCCATCCTTTACTGGATGCGGGGGGGAAACTTAGTTACCAGAGATGAGGATAAAGCCAAGGTGCTTAACGCCTTCTTTGCCTCAGTCTTTAGCAGCAAAACCAGTTGTTCTCTAGATACCCCATACCCTGAGCTGGTGGAAGGGGATGGGGAGCAGAATGTGGCCCCCACAATCCACAAGGAAATGGTTGGCGACCTGCTACAGCACCTGGATGTACGCAAGTCGATGGGGCCGGATGGGATCCACCCGAGGGTACTGCGGGAACTGGCAGGAGAGCTGGCCAAGCCGCTTTCCATCATTTATCGGCAGTCCTGGCTATTGGGAGAGGTCCTACTTGACTGGCAGATTGCAAATGTGGCACCCATCTACAAGAAGGGCCGGAGGGTAGACCCGGGGAACTACAGGCCTGTTAGTTTAACATCAGTGCCAGGGAAGCTCATGGAGCAGATTATCCTGGGCATCATCATGCGGCAGTTGCAGGGCAAGCAGGCGATCAGGCCTAGTCAGCATGGGTTTATGAAGGGTAGGTCCTGCTTGACGAACCTGACCTCCTTCTATGACAAGGTGACACGCTTAGTGAATGAGGGAAAGGCTGTGGATGTAGTCTACCTTAACTTCAGTAAGGCTTTTGACACCGTTTCCCACAGCATTCTCCTCAGGAAACTGGCTGCCCATGGCTTGGACTGGTGCACGCTTCGTTGGGTTAAGAACTGGCTGGATGGCCAGGCCCAGAGAGTCTTAGTGAATGGAGTCAAATCCAGTTGGAGGCCGGTCACTAGTGGAGTCCCCCAGGGCTCGGTACTGGGACCAGTCCTCTTTAACATCTTCATCGATGATCTGGATGAGGGGATTGAGTGCACCCTCAGTAAGCTTGCAGACGACACCAAGTTAGGTGCGTGTTGACCTGCTCAAGGGTAGGAAGGCTCTGCAAGATGATCTGGATAGGCTGGAGCGATGGGCCGAGGCCAACGGTATGAAGTTCAACAAGGCCAAGTGCCGGATTCTGCACCTGGGGCACAACAACCCCAAACAGAGCTACAGGCTGGGAGATGTGTGGTTAGAAAGCTGCCTGTCAGAGAAGAACCTGGGAGTTTTGGTTGACAGTCGGCTCAATATGAGCCAGCAGTGTGCTCAGGCAGCCAAGAAGGCCAACAGCATCCTGACTTGCATAAGAAACAGCGTGGCCAGCAGGTCCAGGGATGTGACTGTCCCCCTGTACTCGGCTCTGGTGAGGCCAGACCTCGAGTACTGTGTTCAGTTCTGGGCCCCTCACTACCAGAAGGACATGGAGGTGCTTGAGCGAGTCCAGAGAAGGGCTACGAAGCTGGTGAAGGGTCTGGAGAACAAGTCTTACGAGGAGTGGCTGAGGGAGCTGGGACTGTTTAGCCTGGAGAAAAGGAGGCTCAGGGGCGACCTTATTGCACTCTACAGGTACCTTAAAGGAGGCTGTAGTGAGGTGGTGGTTGGTCTGTTCTCCCACGTGCCTGGTGACAGGATGAGGGGGAATGGGCTAAAGTTGTGCCAGGGGAGGTTTAGGTTGGTTATTAGGAAGGACTTCTTTACAGAAAGGGTTGTTAGGCACTGGAATAGGCTGCCCAGGGAAATGGTTGAGTCACCATCCCTGGAGGTCTTTAAAAGACGTTTAGATGTGGAGCTTAGGGATATGGTTTAGGGAATGATTTGTTAGTGTTAGGTCAGAGGTTGGACTCAGCGATCTTGGAGGTCTCTTCCAAGCTAGACATTCTGTGATTCTGTGAAACTTTAGAAATTCCTCAAGATCAAGGCTTCCTGGTCCTCTTAGAGGACAAGTGTTTACCAGGGCAAAAGAAACTAGAGGTGACACTTTACACTCTACCTTTTTTCTTATTAATGTATTGATTATGGCACTTCCTTAGTAACCAACTAGTTAACTGTCTAAAAAGCATTGCTATTTTTCAGTTAAGTATTGATTCATCTGTGCAGTCTGTGTCCTCACTTTGTCCTCACGAGACAAAGGAAAGTTACTGTGGTTTGAAACCAAAGTGGAAATAGTTCTGTTTTGAATGGAGGTGGTGATGCCTGAATTCTTGTTTTCTTTTTCAGTATGTCTGTTTCAGATTCCAGGAACTGTTGTGCTAGCACCCTTCACAAAGCAGCTTAAAAATAGACCTCCAAAATGACTTGCTTGCACCAAATATAAATTGATTTCTGTTGCAAAAATCAAGCAGAAAATTCTCTCAGGGTCTGGTAGCAGCATGTTCTAAGCCTTGAAAATGGTCAAGTTGGTTAGCAGTTAAAATAGACTTTGATAACCTGATGTCTGAACTCACACAGGGTGCGTGTTAGTTCTTACACAACTCTGTGAAATTCTTGTTTATGGAAAATGAAACTGCGATTGCTTATAATTTTCTGCACTTTGCACAAGGGCTGAAATCAAGAGTATAACACTGGAAGAAGCAGTATGTGAGTCATCAGTCTTGCCACAGGAATCACAGCCAGCAGTATGTAGTCCCTGGTGAGAAGGGTGGTGGGTGACTAAGGCAGTGCCTGGATGTCGAGGGGATGTGGGTACTGGTCCTAACTGCTGGTGTGATGTTATGCAAGTGATGTCATCTCCTATGGCAACATTTTAAAAAAATCAATTGCCTTGTAATGGTGAGGATAGTGGATAGAGAATAGAAGCATTAAAGCTTTTAAACTGCTCAGGTGCTGTAGTGATCAGTACTCAAGGGAAACTTATCAAGAGGAATAGATCCCCATTAAGTTAGGACAAGATGAATTATGTAAGCTTACAAATAGGATGTGTTATAGTGGTTCTGCTACCTCGCTATCACTTAGTCTCCAAATGTAAATGAAATAAAAAATGAAATCTAAAAACAAACAAACAAACAACAACAACAAGAAAGCAAATACATTCAGTCTAACAATAAAATAACTAGGCTAATGAAAAAACACAGATCAGTGCACTGCAATGTACACGTTGAGTTGAATATCATTTTACACATTGGCTGTACAAAGCGTTGACACAAAATTAGTTGGACAACAAGTCTAAAAAATATTCATCCAAAAGAGTTCAAGTGTACAATCATGAATTATTAAATCAAAATCTGTTGGAAATGTAAATTAAAATCCTTCCGGCACATCTCTCCCTGTACTGCAGTTTATATATTAAAGCCTTGCAAACTATGCTGTACAGAGTTCACTGACAGTGCATCTAATAATGAGGCCATACATTGATGAAAGGAATTATATGAAAATATGCCGTTGGATATACAGCAAACATATTTGATCAAAAGCCAGCTGTCACAAGAAATGAACATTTTTTAAACCATCAACAAACTGTAATAGCCTGGATTCTTTTTAAAAAACTATCACATCAGACAGCTGACAATGAACTAGTAATACTGGTAGGTAATGAAACATCCTATCAGAAATAGTACAGTAAAAATAGTTCCGAAAATGGTTGTGTTGTGGCCAGCTGTAATACAAAGAGGCCTATCCTTAATATTTGCAACATTCTAGTTTTCTTTAAGAGTCCTATAGGCAGCTTTTAGATCCAGCTGGGATGTCTGTGAGTACCTACAAGCATATAAGAAAAATTCCAAGAACAATAAACTAGCTGGCAATAAATTGCTGCTTATATCAGACAAATCTAGCTACAATTTTAGCACAGTATTTGCTGTGACATGAAATAAACATTATAATTATATTTGTAAATGTAAGTATTTATTCTTCTCTTTCTGCCATTTTTTTTTCTTGTTTTTCTTTGGCTGGTTTTAGTAGGGTCTGTTGGATTATGATTCTATGGATAATCTGGGTGGCTGTGGGCAGAATGACTTTTGTATTGTACAGTATGGAGTTAATAAAGCTATTTATGAGCTGGAGAGGGCTTAGGTCTGGATTGCTTGGATCAAGGACAGATGAGCCCTACATGTTTGCATCTATAGATATATCCATGTAGAAAGCCCACTGGCTATACTCTTCCAGAGTATAAATAGTTATGTACCTTGCTTTTGTATGGTGGCTAGAAGTGAATCTGGACTTGATTCATGACAGATTTCAACAGTGTGAAATTCACTATCTTTCTGTCATGGACATGCAAAATAAATGGTAAGACAAGTCTCCATGCATGTAAATAATCTGTAAAATACCCCTTTGCCCCTAGTTACTGGTGAACCCAGAAATACCAGCAAGTCCAGACCTCTGGTAATTGAACTGTCGATGCTGGAGGACTCATGCTCTACCCCTGCAGATGTTGGCAGGTCTCCTATGAAAGGAGTTTAAAGAGAACAGTTTTTCCATAGCAAAACACTGGCAAGGACTCCTGGAAGTGAAAAAGAGACTGTAATCCTTCCTTTGAGTTGGCTTTTGTAGATGTATATTTCTTCCAACAAAATAATGGTGGTTGCAGGGTCAGTGGTTTAGCTGGCTTGACATTGCTGCCTGGGGTTAATTCAGGTTTTAGCAGGACCAGTGCAATCTGTAAGTGTTTAAATGTTCAAGCAGGTCTCTCCAAAGTGAGCATTTCTTTTCTCTGATGGCCATTGTGACACTTTTCTGGCTTTTCAAGTATTTTCTCAATAACAGGCCAAAGCTGTTCCACAGGCCGAGCTTTCTCCATGCCTTCTTTTCCTGCCTACTTTATTCAGCTGAGGCACCCCAAGTGTTCCAGGTAGCAACAGATGTTTTAGAGGAAAATTCTCTGGCTCTCTTCAAAAAACTTCAAACATCACAGTACTCGGCATCTAGTCTACCTTTTCGTTAAATGTCGAGAAATTTTCATCCTACTGCCTTTTCCTTTTCTTGGATACCCAGGTTACAAAACCCAACACAGAATCACTTTTCGTAGTTTGAGAGGCTTTTTTGGTCTGCTGGGAAGGCATGCTGTACCTAAAATATTGTAATGCTGAGGTTTGGCTTAATGTTCCTTTTGATTCTTATGTGTGTTGCTAAATCATACCATACATTGCTGTTTTTTCTTTGGCTTTATTTTCTTCTTCTTCTTCTAGTTCTTCTTCTTCTTCTTGGTTTTCTTCATATATATATATTTTAATGATCAGGTGTGTAGGGTGTTCTCATATTGTTCTTAAAAAGAGCTTATGGGAAGCTGTTACTACAGACATAGTATCTGAAGTCACAATTCCTTCCACCCAAAAGAAAAAAAAAAAAAAAAAAAAGAAACAAATAAACAAAAAGAAATCTGAGATGCATATGCATCTAACATTAGAGTGAATGGCATGTAGAGATTTATGTGTGGAAGGTGTCATTTGCACATGTGACTGGACACTTTATTCTAATCTTCCTAACTCCTCATTGCAATATCATTATTATTATTAGATCACAAGTTGCTTTGCATTCCATCCCTTTTCTTGGACAATAGACAACAGAATAGAATGTAAAACTCTAGGTCTTTTTTCTTTTTCTTCCCTTTTTTTTTTTTTTAATGGTGACAAAATATACAAAGAATTAGTGTTCAAGAATAACATTTGTTTTATCTTCAGTCTTGGATTTATGTATTACACATCCAGAATACATAGTGCCACAGATAAAACTTTTCACAATCATTGTTTTTAGTAATATATAATACATTTGTGTACATGGTTATCTATCAGTCACCTTCTGAAAGGATTACTTCTCTCTCTACGTGAAATCTTTGGTTGTAATCCTGACACTGACATGAAAAATATCCCAGTATCTTCTGAGGATAAAGTGTTCATTTCCTATACATATAATTTTAAGTGTACTATAGTAAAGTTCATGGTCAGATGAACTCTTCATAGCAGTGTGACACAAACCACTCTATAAAGGTTACCCATTCTTAAGAGTTTTTATCTCCTAGCAGACTACATACCTTTTATAAATGCTTCCATCAGAAGACTATTTTCATTTAACTCTGTATTCAGAAAAATGAAGAAAGCCATAAAAAGAAAAAAATCTTAAATCTTCTTCTCTTACATTTATGTTTCTTAGTCTCCATTTTTACCGTAGCTTCACTTTACCTTTGTCTTAATGAACTAAAAATCCAGTGTAAGTCTCAAGCATATTTACACCCATCGGAGAGCTTTATTTATTATCAAATGATTCTCTGCAAAGAAAAAAAAAAAAAAAAAGTCTTCTTTCTTCCTCAGCTGCATCATCCTAATTTCTCAGTCCCTTAATTTTATTTACCTCTGCTTGGCTGTTGTCTTGTGGGAATGAGAACAGCAGTTTTTCTTGCTTTTTGAATTACTGGTGTTGAATGGATAGGGTATAAATCCTGTGAGGAACTAAGTAAAGATAAAGCCTGTAAAGCTTTGTAAAACTCCTTATAAGCTGGGTTATGCATCATATGATTTGTTACTATTAATCTGGCTGTTTAACAATAGCAAGGTCTATTTTATGACAAAACCTTATCTAAACCAGATATACCTAAAACAATGATGTAAAAAGATAAATAATAATAAAAAAAGAAATTAGTCACCCACTGTAGGATGTAGTGTTGGGAAGTGATGTGATATTGATCTCTCTCTCTCTCTCTCTCTCTTTTTCTGTAAAAAGAATTATTTTTCTGAATCCTGGAAGAGAACATTTGCTGCACTATAAACAGCACAAAAGCTACTTAATAAATGGAAGAATAGTGAAGAGTAATACTATTTACCAGTTCTTGGATGGAGTTAGCTTTAAGCTGAGATTTCACAATGAAGAGAAAAGCATCCTCTGCCAAATAATATATCAACAGACAGCATATCTAAGAGCTACAAGAGCATAGTTACATTGTGCTCTGGATCAATGTAATCTTTGTTACTTAAAAAGTAAATTAAAGATTTTAAGTAAGTCTGGAGATGCAATTTTACTTTTAGTCCATTTTATTTTATGAATTATTTTATGACTCATGTGTTTACAGTTTTCCCTCCTGTTGACACAGAATACTCAATATCCAGTCCATGATTATAGTATAGTATTGAAATACACAGTAATATTATTCCTGAAAGCATATGTGATAGGTGAGATTTCTACAAGAAAATGCATTGGCAGAATATTTATGCATCTGTGGTTCAAATAATGTGCTTTAAATCTGTATGCATATATATAAAACTTCTGTTTGATGTAACTAAACAGATAATATATATTTCAATACATTTGAATTCTAGGTGGGAATTTTGTTTCTTTTTGTAGTTAAAAATGTTATTATTAATTATTATTGCTAATAAGCAATATGCTTGTCTAGTAGTACACTCATGCTACGTGGTTGATGCAGATATCATCACAAGGGACATCTTTTATTCTCTTCAAACAAAATAAAACAAAATAAAATCTCCAAATCCCAGTCAGTGACAGAGGAAAAGAAAGAAAACCTTGGGTATCAAAGATAATAGTTTACATATTGAGATTAGATGACCTTGGTGACTTACTTATAAATCCGTACTGATTATTAGATATTTTTCTATTCTGTTCTTGCCTTTTTAAAATAACTAAACCAACTAAAATATTTTCAGTTATATTGCAATTTATAACATGGCGATTAGGTTCAGGTCACAATGTGGTTATTCACTTTTGCTTGTATTTGCTGCAGGCTGTTTTCATCATCCTCTTCATCGGAGAACAAAATTCTGAATTTTAAAGTGGCCATGGAAAGCTAGCACTGGAGACAGGTTTTAAATTATCCTCCAATTCAAAAGAGGTTTTTCTTATGGAATTCAGCTGAGTTACATGAGCTACTGTTTAAAAAGTGTGTGTTTGTGGATGGGTCACAGTCCTTTCAGTTCTGGAATTCATGATGCCAAGGGAGGTCAGACACCTACTCAGTACTTGTGAATGCAAGATTTTGCATTCAGATAGGGTTTAGCTGAGCAATCTGAAAAAAACAAACAAACAAACAAACAAAAAAAAAACCATAATCACAGAGCTCTCTACTGGCTGTGTATTTGAGAAGCCTGAAGAGCTCTGTTTATTGCAACAAAGGGCCTGGAATAAATTATGTTTAGTAAATTGGCTCCAGGTTTTCCTCTTTCAGACAGTAGCTTCAGAGTGATCTGTTTAATAGACTCCACTAAATCTGACCAATTGCAGGGAGGTGACACCTCATTTCAGGGATGTGACATCACACATGTGCCAGTTACATCCAGCTGCTTCTCTCTGGCAAGATGGCAGGACATTGTCAGGTCTACGTTTTTTCTTTTGGCAGTTTTCACCCATGCTCACTGTGAATTTACAGGCCCCACAGGGAAGTCCAGGCAGGATGGAGCCAAGCACCTTGTCCCCTCTTCAACCAGGCGCCTCTCACCCCTGCGTGGGGCAAATAATATCTCCTTTCTTCTAGTGGAAATACCCTGTTCCTGGCGAGATGTGTACATAGCCTCCTTCCTCAGCCAGTCTCAAAGGTGATAATTAACACAGTGCAGGTATTTCCTAACTGAAGGCAAGGTAGGAAAGCAGCTTTGGCCTCAGATGTTTTCTTTGTTTTGTTTTGTTTTGTTTTTTTTCTGGTTCATTTTCCTCTTTTATTTTGTGTCTGACTATGATGAGGAAGTTTTAGAGCATGTTGGTGCTTAGCAGAAATATTGAAGAACTAAAGGAAACAATAATTTTGTTCTCCTGACAAAGCTCTTATTTTTTGAGCAGAGGAAAAAGGGGGAGTTAGATTAGCTTTTAGGTTTTGTATTTTATTTCTGTTCATGGGTCTGATTATTTTGGAACAGCATGACCACAGCTCTTTTGAGCGCGGGACACTGATTTACATTGCATATGTTACAGAGAGGAAGGGTACTTCCTGAAGATTAATGGCCAGTTAATTGGTCTGAAGTTCATTAACCTGGGCTGGTCAGTAGACTGCTGGAAGGACTCTGTGTGGAATCTGTAATTATATTAGAAGATCATCATAAACTAAAAATATATGTGACAATCTGTCTGAGTTGCAGTGACTCTGGGACAAAATGGTTGGCTCAGGCTCACACAGCAGCTGTCTTTAGTGAAAACTAAAAGCCTTGTGTCAGAAATTAAAGCAAATGTTTCTTCACAGACATTGTTGAAATGAAAGGAAAAAAATAAAAATTTCCATTAGCAAAAAAGCCTTACATGAAAAAACAAGGTTCCTTATGACCAAAAAAGCCTAATTTGGTGTTGATCTTCAGTCTGCAATTAAGCAAATGATCGTGAATTTGGGCAACTGCTTTTTTTCTGCCAGTGGTATTTTTTTTCCTGACTTGGCACTGTACTTTGTCTTGAGAAAATGAACCCCAAATCCTTTAGTGAGATCCTGAGTTCCTGGTGACAGGACGAGTGGGAATGGGCTTAAGTTGCGCCAGGGGAATTTTAGGTTGGATCTTAGGAAGAACTTCTTTACCGAAAGGGTTGTTAGACATTGGAACGCGCTGCCCAGGGAAGTGGTGGAGTCACCATCCCTGGAGGTCTTTAAAAGACGTTTAGATGTAGAGCTTAGGGATATGGTTTAGTAGGGACTGTTAGTGTTAGGTCAGAGGTTGGACTCGATGATCTTGAGGTCTCTTCCAACCTAGAAATTCTGTGATTCTGTGTGATTCTGTGAGTTGGATGAGACCCTGAACCCCAAGCCACTAAATCATCATACTTGCAGTGAGACTGATTCCCTGTTGAGTGCTTCTTTTTCAAGTATGGTTTGTGTATGTCATCCCACTGAAGATGAACAGGGCTGTTATGTCTTGTCTTAATAAACCTCCCCCCCCCGTCTCCTTCCCTCATTCTTTTCTCTCTTTTCACCCCAAAAAGATGTGATAGGACCCTGAAACAGACAAATGAACAGAAGTTTTTTTGTTTGTTTGTTTTGTTTTTTGTTTTTGTTGTTGCTTTTTTTTGTCCAACCACAAATAGGTGAACCAGCATGTAAGTAATAAGAACTATCATCTCTCAGGATCCTACACTCCAGTCAAGAGAATGGAAAGAGGAATGAGAGACATTTCAAATTTGTTTTGTTTTGTTTTCCTTTCATGTCATCTTATTAATATGTAACAGCACTTGGCCCAAAGTAGTGCATTCAGACACAGAATTGGGGTGTTGAGGAAGGGATTGAGAAGAAAGAGGTTTAATGTTCTGTGTAGGATGGATGCTTTGGGCGTTTTACGAATCTATTCCCCTCTGTCTTTCCTCATCACACCCTTCCTGTATACTCCCTTGTCCTTTAGTATTGGCAGAAGTGCTGGAGGCTCAGAAAGCCCCAGCTTCATCTGAGAGAGGTTTCCTCTGTCAGAGAGAACTAAAGGAGTCCTCTTTCCAGTCCCTTTGTGCCAGGAAGGAGGTACTCCTCATGAGTACTCCACTGCCTCATGAGCTGGTGAATTGATTCTGGATGCCTATGGTATCATGCAGAGGGGTTTTGCCACCAGTGCTGCAGCTAGGTGAAGTTCAAGGCAAAGGGTGGTTAATGAGGGGGGGGGGGGGGGCGGGAGGGTGAGCTGGACTGTATCTCTCATGAGCTCACAAGGAGCCTTACCCCTGGTGCCTGTGCAAGCGATAGATATTGTGGCCTTTCAGATCACTCTTTTTATCAGGCTGTTTTGGTACCATTCAGAAAAGAATTTTCATGACAAGTCACAAGCCATTAATCTCTTTACTAACCGTAACATTTCCTTACATCTTGATTTACAGCATCACTCAAACATTGACATTTGTCATTTTGCTGGCTGTCTTCCTTAGTCTCTTGTTATGGTGCACCTCCATTGGAAAGTATCTGGTCTCATGGATATTTTCATGCTCTGACCTCTGTGATTTTTTAAACATCAGCTTCGACCTTTAGGACCTCAGGATATAATTTCAAATAATTTCAAATAATAATAATAAAAAAATAACAGGCAAAATGGATCCCTTATAACTGGGTACAAAAAAAAGACAACAGGAGAACTCTTGCTGCTTTCTGTGCAGCTACTAGGGTGGCTGTGTGACCTGTAGGAGTTAGGTTCACTACAGTTTTATGATTGCGATTTTGCGTAGGGAAAATAAGGACAGTGATAATTACTTGCTTTTGTTAAACACTTTAAGATTTATGGAATATGAATGACTGTTATTAAGTGAAAAGTGTTGCAAAGCTGGCTTAGTTGCAGACTGTGTTAACATAGTCCCATATCAGCCTATTGACCTCGGCATGAACCACTCATTAAAGTTTATAGGACATTTTGGTGAATGAATTGAGGCAGTTATTCCACTGAAAATATCTTACTGCAAAGCACATTTAAGCCCATCATCTGTGTTGACTTTTTTCTCTATTAAAACTAAACACAACAGCTTGCTGTATCCAATTTTCTTAGTTTATTTATGAAAGTTTATGATGGGTATGTACTCACTGTTAACTCATTCACTCATGGTATCTGAGATATTACAGCTTATTCTAGTCATAGCAGAAACATACAATAGCTGTTGTACTGAGATAAAGAGTGGGTTATAAAACTTTTAAGAAATCTGTATGAACTAATGAGATACATAAATATTTTTGAGTGGCAAATTATCTTTTTTATGTATATTGCATTAATTTAATTTTTGCTTAGACTTTAGCTATGCTAGACATTGGTATTTGAAAAGTTTAAATATCTTTCCATCCCTAAAGTAAGTGTAGTATTAAAGAAATAGATACGCAACATTTACAAAACAAAACAAAAAACAAACTTTTGTAGCAAATGTGTTAAATTAGCTACTCTTTAAAGAGTAGGTCTGGCTTGCTTTCAGAAATATTATTTATATGATAATGCAAAAGATCTACAGATGTTTCCTTTTTGATTTCAGATTAAATTTGGATTGTTTGAAACAGCGGGGAGGTATTTCACCATACTGCAAAAGATACAGAAGAAGAGAGCAGAATGAGAACTTCTGATGTACCAAATGCCTGCTGTCTGTTATCTTTAGTGATGCTGCTTCTTCCAGTCACGGGAACATCAATGCAAACTATACCAAGACTCAAGCTTTCTTATAAAGGTAACTTAACTTATGTGCAATCTTACTTATGTGTATTTCTTGTTGAGAAGGTTGAAGGGTTTAAATATATAGTTTAAAATATTCTTTAATCCCCATGTTCTGTAGAAAATGTATTTCTTGTTGCTTTGATTGTGCCATAAAATTGCACAGTTTTCACAAGATATAGAGATATATCACTTTGATATTGTCTCCTTTAGCTAAAGCAAATGCTCACCAGATTGTTATTTTTCAGTTATGTCTGCACCCTGTGCTTATGGGAGCTCATTTTGCTCTCAGTTTTTCAAACATTGGTCTTTGTATGCATTTCAGAATCACACTCATGATGGTCTGACAGGACAGGAGGCTGTAAAGCCTTCATCGGAGGTTATGATATGTTTATCATGAGCTCTAACACTCACAGGAATTTATTGAATAAATAGAATGAAATATTATTTATTTACAGGCTTCTCTTTTGCTAGATGTGTATACCAGTGTGTATGGAATTCCACTGTGTATATCTGTGTTTGAATGTGTTTGCAAGAGAGAGACAGAAGAAGAGAGATCAAGAGATCTTGACAACATTTTTATAAATTCAGGAAACAGCCACACCAGGAAACTCACTTAAGCCAATGAATACAGAAACTCAAAGACCTGACATGAGTTATGAATGTTAGCAGTAAAAAATCCCTAACATATAGCCAGACTTTTCACAGCTAGGCCTTTTTGAGATAATTCCCAATAGCAGCATATACCATAAGGCAATGGCATTTATTGTGGATTTGACACTCATGATTAGTGAATTCCTCTTGACTTCAAAAGCAGATAGCCTTTGGCAAAATCCTGATGGATTCACGTAGCAGGTAAGGAGAAAGGGAGATAAAAATTATTGAGGTCAACACAGAGAAAAAAAAAATTACAGCAATCTTAGTTTGAAATAGTGGCAGAAACCTTCTGGGAGTGGTTGGGAAAATGCCTGAGCTCGTTCAAAAAGACAATGAATGGATGATTGATATTTAGGCCCTGACCCAGACTTTTATTAGCAACTTTATAAACCTTTCAGTTTGGCTTGAGGGTTACAGTTTCCTATCCAAACTTATCCACCTATATCCCTGTAGGGGGAAAAAAGCAACAACATATACAAACTGGCACATAAATCTTAATTTGGAGAGCTGCAAAGTAACTGAGAAGTCAAAGGAGAGAGAATTAACAGATTTTCTTTTTTCTTTTTTTTTCTTTTTTTTTTTTTTTAAATATTTTCTTTGTTGGGGGTGGTGGTGGTGGTAATTTTTGTTTTTCCATAACGTACAAGAAAATAAGTTACTGCTTTTTGTTTGTTTGTTTTCACACTTCTTTTGGAAGTATTAAAATAAGAAAAAGGGAAAAAAGTCTTAAAAAAGAACCAAAAAACCATAAGTTGTCTGCTTTATTCATTTGACATTATATCTCTGAATAATATATGGAGAACAAGTAAAGGAAAACGTGGAGCTTTTATTCTTTCTGAAGCAAAATGACACTTTTCTTACCCAGAAGGAGAACAAATGAATTGTTCATATATATATATAAATATATAAATATATAAATATATAAATATATAAATATATGTATATATATATAAGATACTGTGTTTGGTTCCCACAAGCACTGGATGTCTTTCTAAGCCGTGATATGAAGAGTTCAAGTGTGGCCATCCACTTCAAAAACAACCAAGATCAGGCATGTTTAATCCACAGATGATATTTAGTTGTTTGGTTGTTTGTAAGTCTGGTCAAATAACCACCCTGCAGCCACGTGTCTGGGTTTTAAAGAGCAATTCTGATTTATTTATTTTTTTTTTTCTTGGAGCTTGCTTATCAATTGGTGATGGACTTTGAATTGTAAATGATGCAGCTAGTATATGTCATAACAAAATCAAGATTTTTTTGTTGACAGCAGTGTGTCAGATGTTATGACTATTTAATATAGTTGTCAGAACTAAACTTACTTTTCTTTTTCTGAATTTCTTTTTTCCTAAGCATTCCAGAAAAAATAACTTCAAGGATTCTGCGCATAAGTTGTAAGAAAAATGAACTGTCTTGCCAATTCTCATAAAATTGTTAGAGTCAAGTCATTGACAAGTCCTGGCATCTCCGTTCTTTGGAGTTTGAATATCATGAGGAGGATAATATGAGGCCTTTTTCCATCTTTATGGAAAACTAACCAAACTTGGCCATGTCAGGCAGCTCTGAAGACCTGATCACACATGCATGTTCATTTCACTGCTAAAAATGTTGTCTTTCAAGGGAAGGTTTCATCCTATTCCAAATGCAAAGTGTTTATGGGATGGCACAGCTCCGTCTTCCCAGAATGGCTGAGCATATGATAAGGCAGTATAGCTGGAAGTGAGCAGTACTTTCCCCTTCAGTTACTTCATCTCACAGCTGTAGCTGCTGCAGCGTAGTAGCACACACCTCAGCCGAGGGCTAAGAAACTGCTTCTTCCCATTCCCTGACAGTAAGGATAAGAAAGAGCATGCCAAGTATTGCATACATGCTGAGGATGAAGAAAGGTAGGAGACAGGAAGAGAGGAAGAAGAAGTAACTGTATTAAAGGTATATGGAGAAGGAGAAAACTGAGAGAGAAAGAAAGAAGTCAGTGGTGCATAGAGGAAGAGGAAGAAGAAGCAGGGTGGGGTAGATAAGGAAGTGTCTACAACCGCAAGAGCGCTCCAATAAAACTTTGTTTGTCACAAGTACTCTGTGTTCAGAGAACAATTAAAACTTTGGGGCTTGTCTGCATGGCAGTTATGGGTTTTCATCTTCTGTGAGGTACTTTAAGGGGAAGAAGTCTGGGAAAAGTTAAGATGCAGATATTGCAGTGAATCATGGGGCTATCAACATGATGCCATACGGTAGATTCTCTTCATTCTTTGCCCCAGCTCTAAAAATACAAATTCAAAAAATCATATACCCATAAAACTACATATATGATCTCAAGTCAATTAAAATATCTTTTTACTAGAGGTGTAAAATTAATAATATATTCTACATCTATGTTGAAATAGTGTGCTATGATTTTTAATTACATACCTCGTCTTATATTCCCACTTTTTTCCTGATTCATTAATTGAATAATTCTTCAGTATTTCTTTTTATGACTTGGATTTAGCTATTAGATATTGGTGCATGCCGTTCGTAACCCAGAAATTATTACTATTCTTCACAATACTTTTCAGTACATAGTCCTTAATTAATTTATTTCTTAGATAGTTTTTACAAGATTATCTGTCATTCTTATTATTATGTTATGCTTATAAAATTAGGACAAGGTAAAAAAACGGTCTACCAAAAGATTACTACTAGGGCCTGATTTCTGAGTAATGCTCCATATTTTAATAGTCTTTGAATACACTACCTTCACTCTCAGAGCAATGGTATGTATTTATCATTCATCCTGATGTAGCTGGAGATAAACTATGGCCATCATACAAACTGCAGAACTTGTCGAGCACAAAAGTGACATTTAGCTTCCCCAAGCAGCACATCTTTGCTGTCAACTACCCCATTTAACATCCTTATTTCAACTTCTACAGTAAATGAAGAAAAATATCATATACTAATCTCATTCAACACTACCGTTCACAGGACATCAGTTCTGTTGCTGAGGAAGGGAAGTTCCTGTGTTATAATTCATATATAAAAACATGTTTAAATATTTTTTTTGTAGATGGTCCTATTTTTGTCTATCTTTTGAGCAATGGTCTTTGGAAATTTATTAACAGGTACTATTATATATTTTTGTGTGTGTGTGTTTCTGGGTTTTAGTTCATAAGGAGAATCAGAGGGAATAACCAAACCAAAAGGTTGAACACCTCCTGGGAAAACAAAATAAAACAGAAAAAAAGAAACAAAAACAATAGCAAAGTAAAATCACAACAAAACAAAAGATTTTTTCAACAATTTTATATTTTTGTCCTCCTAAAATTTTCCCGTAGAAACTGAGGCTCCTAACTACAAATTTAAGCCTATGGATTTGCTTTATTTAATTGTTTTTCATTGACTTTATGAGTAGTCTGGACACTCAAAGAATACATTTGTATTACAAAAATGTGAACCCTGTTTTGCTGTCTGGGGAACATACCCCACTCTGGACATTGTGACCAGTGATATACCTATATTTATATCCACAAACATATATCATTCCCACGCAGAGAAAATGTGGCCATGCACAAGGACCAAGATGTGCTTGCTGTGGCCAGTGCTGATATGGATGGTCAGGGGATCAGGCTCCTACATTTTGACACAGCACACAAGGAAAGGCAAGACTGAAGGCAACCTCGGGCTTTTAAAACAGAATTTATTTAACACTTATAATAGCTATGGTAGTAATTTAAATCTAATAAATAGGAACATTATTCTCAAATTACTTTTTATTCTTCTCATTGAATGCCTCTCATTCCCACTAAAATCACGACAAGAGGTTTGCCATTGGCATAAATTGAAGCAGGATCTAATATCCACACCTTGCTTTTTCATCTTAACTAAGCAAGCTAACAATATGCAATTCTGTCTTCTCTGTTTAAGGGTGAACATGCTAAATCTTCAGCTCAATGTGGAAATTAGCCATGTTTCAGGAATGTCTATCTTCATGAAGTTTTTCATGTACATGTTTTTACTGCCGTTAGGAGTGATCCATTCATACGGCATGGAGAAAAGAAAAGCAGAGGATTACTTTTTGGTGCCAGGAATTCTTTTGAAAAATTGACTGTATTAGCACATTTCCTTAATATTCAAAAAAATGAGCATTCAAACATATTAATTTACAAATTCAAGTATCCTGTTTTCTAAATTATTTTTGCTTTAAGTATATTTCATTGTATAACTAAAGAGATACTTCACTGTTTCATAAAGAGCAGTTTTTTTTCTGTTTTAGTAAGCCGGCTTATTTCCATGGCATGCATCATTTAACTACGCATGTAAAATACAGTTCCAATTGTATAGCTCTGTGAGCCTCATTTAAACTGTCTGTGACACTGTGGTAATCCCAGTACCAAGAAGCGGGTGTTGAATAGCTATGAATGGCTGGAACGTGGTAAATTTGTTATGTATAAAAAAGCCTAGAAATGAGCTTGCATTTCTGCAGTTGTGCTTGCTCCACAGGAAGAGGAAGAAAGATCAGTAAAAACATGTTTTTCTGGTATTATTAGAAGCTGTAATTTTCAATGCCTATGAAGATCAAGGAAAATCTGCTCAGTGAGGAAGTGCTGATTTTCTTGAATCACTTATTTTACTTGATATTTAATTCATTTTAAATGATTTTTTATTTATTGGGAAAAATGTCTAAGATTACTTTATAGAGTAATGTAAGATCTGTATATGAGAGTTAAGATCTCAGTGGCAGATGATTGCCTAGTCATGAAACAGATTTTGCCTGATTTGTCTCAAAAATCCTTTCTTGAAGCAGTGAATATTGAGACTTAAAGGTACCGTTATGTTGAAGGCAGATGGGCATTGCTATCCATGTGATTTAAGAGTCTTGCACATACTGTATACTAAGTATAAACTTAAAGGAGTTGATGATGTTTTAGTAACAGGAAAACCAGCAACCTTCTTGCATTTTTTTCCTTTTTAAACTAGTGAACTTGGAGGTCAGATCCATATGTTGCATTTTCTGTCATATAATTATCACATATATAATGTCCTGGAGAACAGCCTCCAGTCAGTGACATCAACAGTTTACATAGCAGTTGAACTAAGAATAACCTTAGAGAACTGACCCGTATCAACCTCTTAACAGTGTAAACAGCCTGTAGCTCACAACAGTTTTCTTTTTTCATGATCACAAAAGGGCCTCGATTGGATGAAAAAAGAATTGTGTTCACAAATGCCAAACTATTCTGTTGAATGTTCACTTGATTGAATCTCAGTAGATGAGAGAAAAACAAAAGAATAAGACTTTGGGAAGGATGACTAGTGCCTTGTAAAAAGGAGGATGAGACAACACTGAAAACTGGTTCCCTAGAACAAAAATGTAGTGATTATAAATGATCCATTGCATCAACTTTGAAGAGGGTAATGTCAACAATATTTCTGTAGTTGCACTTTTACTAAAGACAGTTGTGAAACATAACCAGTCCTTAGTAGCTTCGAAGATCCCAGCCTTGTTCTCTTTCTATGCACTAATCTGAGGGCATGATCCTCTTGATGTCAGTGTGTGTTTAGCAGTGGACATCTGTGGTTGCAGCACAGGTCCTCAAGTCACATCCTATTTCCTTTTCCTCCCTCCCCATTTCTGCTGTCCCATATATAGATGAGTTCTTCAAACAAGGGCTGAGGGGTTCAGGGGATATCTGTTCTGAAGTCAAATTCATTTGCAGATAAATAAATACACAAATATACAGCAGAAAGACACAATTTTTTCTGTATCACACTGGAGCACTATCATAGAGTTGTAGAGTCATAAAATCATAGAATCATAGAATGGTTTTGGTTGGAAAGGACCTTGAAGACCATCTAATTCCAACACCCCTTCCATGGGCAGGGATTCCTCCTACCAGACCAAGTTGCCCAAAGCCCCATCCAACCTGGCCTTGAACGGGTCCAGAGATGAGCCATCCACAGCTTCTCTGGGCAACTTGTAACAGTGCCTCACCACCCTCTGAGTAAACAATGTCTTTCTAAAACCTAATCTAAATCTACCCTCTTTCAGTTTATTACTGTTACCCCTTGTCCTATCACTATATGCAAAGAGTTTCTCCTCAGCTTTCCTGTAGCTCCCTACAGGAAGTGGAACCTGAGGTCTCCCTGGAGCCTTCTCTTCTCCAGGCTGAATAACCCCAACTTCCTCTCCAACTCCCTCCCTAACTTCATAGTATCTAAGTTATCCAGCCCTTTGATCATCCTTGTGGCCCTCCTCTGGGCTCTTTCCAGCAGGTCCGTGCCCTTCTTGTGCTGGGGACACAGAGCTGAGTGCAGGGCTACAGGATTTGGCATTCTACTTTGTGATCCATATCCTGGCTGTCCTGGAGAAGTATATTGTGTTGTACCATAGGTTTCATGGTTAAAATATTACTGAAGACACCAAAGTTTTATGTTCAACTTACCTGGCAGCTTTGAAAAGGCTTTGCAACTTCTGCTGTATCATACATGCAATCTGCATTTTTTTGAAAAAAAAAAAGAGATTTCTAAATAATATGTAATGCAACTGCTGTCTATGCGGTGTCTCCATTGGTGTCCCAAGGAGAAATAACCATAATTAATAATAATAATAAAAAACTAAAAAAACTAACATTCTAATATTTAATAATAGATTATGCTTACATACTAATAACTGACAAGAAACAATTGGAAAATGCACATGGTTGGCCTGTGCAGACACCCATATTTGATATCCGTTGCCCTGTAATTTTTAGTTGGTATGGTCCTGTGTCAACATTTCTTAAGAAGCCTATAAGACAGATATTGAGTCCACCTGCATTTCTGCATGGGGGACTCTGAATCTGACAGACGCTGTTAGGCACAAGGCCAGCACAAATAATGGACATGTAAAGGAATTAACGTAGAAATTTGGTGACCTCTTGTTTTAATGGTTTAATAAGAGGTTAACTCCTGTCAGTATCAGAAAAAAAAAAAAAAAAAAAAAAAAAAGGTAATAGATAATTATGTTGCACTTAGCCAAGAGTGAGCATTATGCAAAGCCAAGCTATTTTAATGTGAATTGTTTTTATTTTCACTTCTGGAAGTAGTTCTTTCCTAATGCCAGTGCAAAACTATTTTAAAAGCCTACCTCTGCATTAGCTAATTTAATTACTGTGTTACACTTGCTTTTTAATCAAATAAAATGTATCTGGAAAACTGGAAAAAAATAATGTTTTTTTTAAGTGTTAATCTTAAGTTTTCTGAAAACCATTTTCTACATTTGTTTTAAAGAATGTCCATCCTGTGCAGTTACCACAGATGATGACTACATGACTTAAACAGTGCTTCCTTACAGCAGTTGCATTTCTTTGCATGTCTATAGCAATTTAGAAAAAAGACATTAATTTTGCCTTGTGAGATCAACCAGTCATGATGGAAAAGCTAAAATATTAATGCCCCAACTGTAATTTATAAATATGCTCTTTCCTCATTCAGAGTATGTGCAAAGAAAAAAAATAAAAATAAATAAATAAATAATAATAATAATAATAAATCTGGCTTATGTCAGATTGGGAACCCCCTGTGGGACAGGAACAAACAGTCACGTGTGGGAAGAGCAAGCAGGAACCTCTAAAAACCGGTTTTGTGCCAACAGAGGAAGTGTCTATCCCACTGGCAGGTAAATCTGCTCAAAAGATGTCCCTGCCCTCCCCCTCCCTTCCTGAGAACGCACCTCTCCCACTCAGCCCTGCCAAACTTTGTGCTCTCTGCTCATGGATTCACACTGATCAGCTGGCTGTTGTTTCACAGACCTGTTTCTACCTCCTCACGGTATCTCTTCAGCCTCCTCATCCAACTGAATATGTTTTGGTGGAGTGGAGAAAACAGAAGAGCTTTTCAAAGACTGATGAGGAATTCCGTTTACCCTCAGAGGTACTGTGGGAAGCATGTTGAAGGACCATCAGCACTTAAGAGATCTTATAGTCTCTCTCAAGACAGTGGTTTCATGGCAGCTGAGCTAACATAACACCATGCTACTTCTGGAAGGAGAATGTCTCCCTCTCTGCTCTATTCTCCCCAAACACACATATGCACTTCTCTCTCCTCTTACCTGCTCCCAGATGCATGGACCTGCCCTTTCTCTTGCACTACTTCCAGCTCTCATGAGGTCCTTTGGCAAGGATCTATTAGCATTTAGGACTTTACATCTTACTTCGCTTTACAGCCTGACCATACAGCTTGTCAGGGCTCTGGCCCAATGCTTGGAGTCAGAGAGAAGAATAGCCCTCATGATTTCTTGCTATACACTCAGAGCTAGATCCTCAGCTGATAAAATTATTGCAGGTCACAGTGGTTAAACTGAAGGTCTGGCTCCAAGTCATGATCAGAGTGAAAGTGGGGTGTGTGTCTGTGTGGAGCATGCAGAGGATAGGGGAGGTTGGGACATACAGTTATTCCATGCTTCCATAAAAATCTGTGTTGCACACAGACACTGGTTACAACTGGTATATGATAATGGTAGTATGGAAATTGCAAATAAGTTTCAATAATAGCAACTATAGGCAAAAACCAAATAAACAAAACAAAACACTGTTTTTTTTTTTTGTTGTTTTGTTTTGTTTTCTGTCTATGAAGTGTTCTTTTAAGTTTTGAAAACAGGCACTAATGAGGTAACTGAGCAAATAACTCTTGTTGGCAGGAGCTCCCTTTTGCACTGTCAAGTCACCTTCTTCAGGAACAGCTCATGCTGTTCTGTAGCCTGTTAGTATCAATATTGATGTGTTTTCAAGTCCCATGCCTTCTGACACTTCTATTACAACTGAGTTGTTCATGCATCTGCAGTTCAGGGTCTCTCATCTTTAGCATGAAAGCCTTGACTGCTTTGTTATGAACATTACTCTCATTAAGGAAGCTGGCAATAGACTTGAACTTGGTGAAAATATGTATTCTTAAGATATGTGACCTTTTGAAAAACAGTATATTTCATATTCAACATATATAGACTCAACGAGGCAAATTCTGGCATGGCATCAGATGTGCAGCCTGAGAACTCATGTCTTAGCAAAGAGTCAGGCTCCCCAAAAGAGCTGTCAGCACTTATGTGTGGTGTCAGACCAGATGCTGAGGCAAATCCGGACTTCTGTGGCCAATTAGACCTTGGGTTTACATGAGAAAAACCTTTGTAATTTCAATTCCTGGCGAGTGAAATCCACAACACAATTCTCATTTGCTTCAAGTATGAAACAAAATCCAATTCTTTTACCTCATAAGGTAAGAGGTAAGAGGTTCACCTACAGAGCAGAAATTGAGTAAAGATTTAAACATGTGTCCAGTTCTGTACAACTGATACCAGATAATATAGGTAGAAGAAACAGCACAACCTTCTGTTTTACCTGTCCATGGATATACAGGCTACGTTCTCAGAAGTTTCTCCGAAGAGACAGTTATGTGAAAATTGCAGCTCCAGGTGCTTCAAAATACTTCAGCCCTTTTTGCACCACTCTGGGAAAAAAAAAAAAAAAAAAAAAAAAAAAAAAAAAAAAAAAAAAAAAAAGGTTGGTGCTTTCTTGAAGGCAAAAGCAATATAATAACAGTCATCTGTTTTGAAAAAACAGGTAGCACTGCATATAATTTTGTGTACCATGCTTTGACAAAAGACCAATGTGCCTTAAAATGCTAAATATGATCACTGCATAATATTTTTAACACCTGGACATACTTTCAGAGTGCAATACACATCTCCATCCAAGCAAGAAGGAATGAGTCCACTGCTGCAGACTGAGATGTGTTCATTCATACAAGTTAATACAAGTTCCAGATCCCCAGTATGATTTTGATACTAGACATCTACAAGGTGCAATGTACTGTCAGTGCACTTAGTTTGTGTTGCAGATGTCTCAGAGTGTGGACTAATCTCCACACTTTCTAATTACAAGTCATATGACTATGCACCTAAAGGTAGGTGGAAAGTTTGTGATATAAGATGACAGGCTAACTAAAGCAGTAAAACTATTTCACAAACAATGAGTGAAGCCTCTTTAAAAAAGCCAGTCAAGGATTTTAATTACCATTATTTCCACCTGAAGCTTATCACTAATCTTTTGCTTTCTGTATATGTGATTTTATATTGGCTGATAGAGTGGAAGGGACAAGAGGCTGGGAAACGGTTAACCAGAGCAAAAACTGAAATTCTAATGAGCGTGACTAGAGCAGCAGTATTCAGCTGAAGTTGTTGTTTTCTCCAGGTTCAATGAATTTATAGGCTGTTTGCTACTGTGGCTTTACTAATGTGGAATTTTGCAATGGCTTTAAGAATAGGTGAGCTGATGGGCTGCTCCCCCAGAATAGATGAAAGGTTTTCTTTCAGCTGCTTGACGCTCAGGACACTGAAAGATAATTTAAAAAAAACCTGGCTAGAGTTTGGTCTCCAGTCAAGTTAACAATTCTCTTTCTGTAAGGTCAAGAAAAATACAGGTCCCAACTTCAGCAATGGTCTAAAGCTTTACTGTGCTATAAGGAGAAAACTGTATGTTCTTAGAGAACTATATCCCCTTACCACTGGATACTTTGAGTAAAATAAAAATAAGATTAAAGCAGAAGAAAGCACATTTAATTCACATAACTTAGATTATTTACCCATTATATGTGAGACTGACAGTCAGGATGAGAATCGGTAAGAGATAAATGAAAAATAGGTAAGTGAAGCCCTGACAATTGAAAATGAGGAAATTGAGGTGATGGGTCTTTTATTTATTTAATTATTATTATTATTTCTGTAGTCTGCCTTTCATTTAGAAAGGAGCTTTGTTGTCCTTTAAGTCCATCAGTGTGCCAAGCATTTCTAATGGAAAGGTATGTGTGATGAGATGCCAACAATTGTCTAAACAGTACCAATTCTCATATGCTTGCCTGTCATTTATATTGAATTATATTTGTAATGCTTATTCTTTTAACATCCACAGTATTGTTTAAAAGGAGAGAGAAAAAAGAAAAGGAAAAAAAAAAAAAGAAAAGAAAAAAAAAAAAGGAAGATTGAATTTTGTCTTGGCAATAACAGTGAGTTTGCTTTCCTTGGCAATTTTTCAAGAAAGATAAACTACTTAGGAAAAAGGAACCTTACTAATGCATGGACTTAGATTTTCTACACAAAAAACAAATGTTTCACTCAGATACATTTTCAGTTGTGCTGTCTAAAAAGTTAATTATTTTGTTTGGCTCTTTGAAGGTTGTGAATCGAGCCTTTTCATTTTGTTCACCAACAACATGAAGTCACAAAGCAGCTTTTAATCACCTCCACAATAATAACACTTTACAAGTTATTTGTGCAGCTGTCTCTCTAGTCAAATTTATTTAAAGTTACTGAAATACTCTTCCATAAACACAACTGAGAATTGTTTAGCTCGTGCTTTAACTGAGTGTATTTTTGGTGGTTAGCACTTACCTATTTTGTTTTACTGGATTACCTTTTTTGCAGCCTTAAAATACACAGAGCCAGGCAAAGACAGCACTGTATATTGATTATACCGTAGACTATGAAGTAGATGGACTGGATGTTCTGTTGTAGTCTTGACTCTAATCTTGCAGAAGCACCTCCTTGCAAGTGAGCTCTACTAATATGGAAGAGAATCAGGTCCCACATCACACCAGAGTTTAATACAGTTTACATATATATATACACACACACGCACATAAATAAATGTATTTCTCTTTATGGGTGCAGTAGCCCTTATAAAGCATACTGGAAGATAAGATGATCTTCCTTTCCTGATGAAAGATAAAAAAGTATCTTGACAGTACTGCACAAAGTGACCTATTGCTTAGTTACTATTGACTGTAACGATGACTTGAGAAACATTGTGCATGAAGGAGCTACTTAGGTTTTTTCTGTGTTTTAAAATTTTGACATTTAACATATGTCAATAAGTGTTTTCAAATAGGGATTTAGGAAATTTCACTGATTGCTAGAATTGCCTGCAATTTGACATGTAAAGTGCCCTGAAATGCCTTAAAGACTTCAGCAAAAGATTCCTGAATTTTGGAGCAATCTTTGAAAACATTCTCATTCCAGTGTCACCTTCTGAGACTGTAATACCTTCCTGTAGATCAATTCAGTCCTGAAAGGAACATAAGTGCCTAATCCCAAACTATGTGGTAGAGTATGAGGTAGTTTGGGGCCTACCTAGAAACAGAATCAAGATTTTTACATAATGTGCCAATAAATAAATAAAAAAATAAAATGTGTTTTCTCTGCTCCCAGTAATCCATATCCTTTTGGAGAGGCCCTGCTGTACCATGAATATGACATTTTCCTCAAGGCCAAATAAAATCCATTGTATAGCAGTGAGCCACATGGCATGCACAACAAATCATCATTGTCCATGGTGAGATGCAATTAAACAAAATATAGCTTACTTCTTGCAATAAGTAGTAGAGATTCATAGATGGGAACTATTCATACAAATACATCTGGGTTCAATTGTATGTTTAAACTCAGAATACCTCAGGAATTAAGTAATTTGCTGTATTTGTGCTATTTTGACACTTCTTTACCCCAATAATTTAGTTGAGGATTCACACAATAAAAAAGAGGAATTGTCATGGATATTTTCCAGCACGTGAAAGAACTTGCTCACATCTAGAGTAAAATGACGTGATGTTTCCCTTTTGACTGTGAAAATTACAAAATTATACATATGTAGTGTTTAAATTCAGGATGTTTCAAGGGTGTCATTAGATGCAGCTGTTTTGAAACAGGTTGAGGAGTTCCCTTTCTGCCAGTTTAGGCATAGCCCAATATTACAAATAAAAGTCTGGCCACAAAGGCAATTATGACTCTTCATGAACTGTTTCCAGATTGCTCTGTTCTTACACCATGCTGGGGTGAGGATCAACAGCACCATCACCAGATACATGAGTTAAGGCTAAGAAGTCTAAATATGTTTTGTGAATGTAAATACATATTACCAGAATACAATGGCATTTTTTCATCAGAAATTTTACACAGTGGCTCTGGTGCTGTATATTTAAGTAAGCTTTTTTAAGCTTACTTTAAGCATTTTTTTTTTTTTTAAAGGTCAAGCTGTTGTGACCTGAGATCACTGAAACACTTTCCTAAATGATTAAAAACTAGTTACTAATCTATATTCTGCCACTCAGCAGTGAAATATTAACCCAGTTAGGGAGTTTGCTGTATATTCATTTAATGGCCAGACTGGAGTCTGTGAAGAAGAAGGTGTTTAATTTTCAGTAAAGCAGTATATACACATTATAAACTGAATGGTGAAAGTGCACTTATAAAAAACATCCCTGTAAATAATTTTGTTTCTGTGCACTGCAAGAAAACTATTTCTACACCAGACATGCTTCAGTGATTCAAACAACAGCTTTCTTTAAGGAGAATATATGCTCTGGAACATGAATGGACAAGTATGTTTTTCATGGTAAATTTTTCCAGTGTGATATCCTAGGTCATATTTAAGATATTTGGCTGTGATGGGCAATTTTAACTGATAAAGCTGGGTTGTTTTGTTTTTATCATGTGAGAACAATGATTATTTTGGCTGTAATGTAATCAATTCTCTGTTAATGTTTACTTGACAACTTTTATTAGGCCATGTTTCAGTTTTAATCTTATCAGTGGCCATGTTCAGAGTCTTATTTCCAAGCTCTTTTCAATAGTTAGTAAATAACTGACCAAACCTGATTCTTCACCACTTTGCAGCTTGTGTTGTCATCTACGTCAGTACGAAATCAGTGTACAGTGCTGTCATTTTAATATGGAACATTTTACAAATGTTTTCCTTATGATGCAGTGAAATAATTCCCATTTGGGCGTTTCACCTATGAGACAACATTTTCCCTCCCCATTTTAGCTCTCCTAGGTGGTTCTTTACTAAGAAATACTAGAAGTGTTAAACAACAGACAATGACTCTTCCTTTGGAATGGCCACTGCAGAAATCCTTTCTACCAAATAAGAAAGAAATAGGAAATAGAAAGCAGTCTCTGTGCTTTTCTTTTAGGTATGTGGAGAATCAGGTTGAGATATTTTGGCAAGTGACACACTTGCAAAGAGCAATGGATTTCATGACTAGGCAACAAAACCATGCGCTATGGAGCATTTGCACAAATGTATTATGTATCCTTACTGAAATCAAATTTCTCCTTGAGGATGAGAAGGAACTTTTCCTTGTATTCTACGTTTTAGTTACCCATCTCACACAGACCAGCATGCAACAGAGGATGATATGGGCTGCTGAAATACAGTAGCCTGTGAAATCCATCTATCTCCTCTGTTTATTTGTGTTAATGCCTGTAAATGACTAATTACTAGATATTGTTATCCCTCATTTCTTTCTCTCTCTCAGTCCTATGTACTGTTACAGACAGTTGTTGAATAAGGGTTAAATTTAGACTGCAGAATTTATAAAGAATGCTATATGCAATGAATTGGATAATCTAGTAATGCAGCCAGCTCTTACATCATGGGTGGAGCAGAGAAAGACATTTGTTCAGAAATGCAGAGGTGATAAGCAATATTTTACAGATCAACTGAGAAGAATCTGAGCAGCCCAAGAGAGCTAAAACCTTTTTCACTGTGGTCAGCGTCAGAGAATCCTTTCCCAATAAACAGCACTATTACATCCAGTGCCAAGAATTTCCAGTCTGGAAAAACAAGGGAGGAGTTTTATAGAGTCTGTGATGTCTGATGAAGACGCATCTACATCACACAAAAGTTAAGAGTAACTGGAGGTTGCTGTCCTACAACAGAGAGCTCAACAACAACACTGAAAGTGTCAGGAGTAATGAATCTTTACTTCTTTCTGGGTGAAAACACACTAGTGGAGTAAGCTAAGTTTCAGAAATTTGGAATTTAGAGGGCTTTTATTTTCCCTTTAAAAAATTTGTATTATTTTTAACACTGGTTATTAGCCATGTAGCTAACAGCTTGGCTATTCTTCAGACAGTTCTACTGTAAGTAGTAGTTTGGATGGGATTTAGCTGTTTGTAGTACTGTGCTATCCACAACTTTTTCTTTAGTGATCTTTCTGTCAATCAATAAGCAGGTCCTTTAAACTGTTACTGATTTGCAGAACAGTGACATCTTTGTCTTCACAAAAGATAGGCAAGAAATTATAGTGCTTGTGTAAAGCAGTGTAAAGTTTAACTTTTGATTTATTTTTTTAATATGAAGTAAGATTTTTCAAAGTACTGTGAAATAAATCCCACCTAGGGGAATAGGAGCTGTAATATACGACAATTTGTTTTCAGAATGTACCTAACAGTATTCAGCAGTGAGCCAGACAAAACCACATAAGCTTAAGTAGAAGTGACAGAGCCAAAACAATAATTTTAATAATTCTGTACCAGGTAGTCATATGAATAAAGTTAAATATATATATATTTCCCCCATGGTGCTGTTTATTAGCCATCAACACGACTTAATCTTTTACTTCGCCTATCACATTTTTTAAGAGACCTTGGGGAAATTTGTTGTTGTTGTTCCTCTTTATCTGATCCAGAGTTTCTCTGCAAAACACTGGCTGTGGTTTTAATCACGATCAGGAAATGTTAGTAAGTTGTGCTTTAAGTCTAGCCTCTTTAGCAGGAAGGATACATTGTCCATCCAGTGCCAAGAAGGTGGATATAACCTTAATTTTATATTCAATTAAATACAGGATTTACTTTTCTGTCCCAAAATTTGTGAATGGTTTAGCTTGGAGACGTTGCTTGTGGAAGAACTGATTCACATGTTTATTTTTGTTCTCCCCAAATTAGAGACTGCCCAACATGACTATACTCTCTTTGTGCTCTTTTCTATATGTTACTTGTGTCCTCATCCAAAATTACGTCTGCAAAGTCTTCAGTGAGCAAAAGATTTCAGACTCTTTACTTTATGCCCCCCCCCCCTTTTTTTTTTTTAATGGGGAAAAGCATAGATTCTTTCATTAGTTTCATAGAGAAGTGTATTTTTTCTTAATTACCTTTGAAGGGGATTGGAAGCCACTACTACATCCCAGTAAAAGTTGAGTTGAAAATGTATGTTTTTAAAAGGGAAAGGGTTTGATGTTAAGCAACAAGCTATAGCCAGAGCTGTGCCCTAACTTTCTATGTAGAGAGTACAAGGATGCAGAAACGGCAACCTGGTGCCAACTCTGTAAGGAAAGTACAGACCCCAGGAGCTTAGAGGTGTTAATACTCAATGCTCCCCTTAATATGCCTCTATATTGCCTTTTTTTCAATACTATGCCTTGGTATACCTGTGTTTGATGGGTGTTGATTCATGTTGCAGTTCTTGATTAAAGTTGTAGTAACTGCAAACTTAATTGTAGAGATTTTCTGTACTACCACCAAAAAATGAATGGTAGGCAATGGAAAAAATGAACCTTATGCCAAACTTTCTATACTTAAAGTGTCCCTACAGTATTTAAGGGACATTTAGTTTTAAACCAAAAGAGAGTAGATTAAAGCTAGATATCAAGAAGAAATTATTCACTCTGAGGGTGGAACAGTTGGCACTGTAACAGGTTGCCCAGAGGAGCTGTGGCTGCCCCATCCCTGGAAGAGTTCAAGGTCAGGCTGGATGGGGCTTTGGGCAAAGTGATCTGGTGGGAGGTGTCCCTGCCCATGGAAGGGGGTTGAAGTTAGATGATCGTTATTGTCCCTTCAAACCCAAACTGTTCTATGATTCAACACATTACAGTTGTTATCTCCTTCTCCCAGTTCTTCTCATCCTTATATACCTGCCACACCTACCAGCTGTTTCCAGTTCCTTGCTGTTCTCTGTGCCATTGGCCTTTATATGTTGCTTCTTTATATGTTGAGCACCAAATATGGTGAGATATTGATCCTTGGTCCTGTGTATCCATGAGTACGACAATATAAACACACATTAGTATTCTTACAATGCAGTAAAGATATAGCTTTTTTTGTTTCTAATTTCTGCCAAGGAATGTGATTCCTTTATGTCATAGAGGCAATTTATTAAGAGTTTCATACAGGAAAATCTTAGTGAAAGTAAATATTACCCAGTTTGGAAGTAACAACACCCCTCTCTACCTCTTCCCTAAAGAAAACCAACGTTGAAAGGAACTGTATTATGACCCTGGAAAGACATGCTCCAAGACTGCAGTTATGTCACTGGCATACTCCATGCTGGTTGCATATATTTATAAAAGACACCAATGAGTCATATGTAAACATTTTGATTATAAAGATTTTCTTCATTTTCCCACAGACTTGCTGCTTTCAAACAGCTGCATCCCATTCCTAGGATCTACGGAGGGGCTTGATTTTCGAACCCTGCTTCTAGATGAGGAGAGGGGCCGGCTGCTAATTGGGGCTAAAGACCATATCTTCCTGCTCAACTTGGTTGATTTAAACAAAAATGTAAAAAAGGTCAGTTTATTTTCCACAGAGTTCATCTCATAAGTTCAATTTTGTTCCTTTTTATCTATTTTTCTTTTCTTCACTGGGTAACTGATTTGTTTTGTGATGTTTACTAGGACTTAATATTTATAACATAAATAGTTTATATTAATCTCACCTTCCATAGTTATTCAGGTTATCTTTAATAAAATGAAATTCTCATGGTATCTAACCTTCTGTGATATTGAAGTCCTACAGGAGGTCACCCACCTGTAGGAGCCCTGCAGTGCATGAAAACAAAATATCAGCAAATTGGCAAACATGCACCTGTAAGTGTTTGCTTCTTTATTGCTTTAGTCATGGTCACCCTTCTCAAATAAAAGCATTTGGAAGATGGTAACTGCAGGCAGATCATTCGTTGCTTCCAGGCATCACTGGGATTACATTACTCTGATATTAAACAGAGCAGAGGCAATTTGGGTGGTTTAAAATATGGCAGTGTTACTGGCAATTTAATATTAATATTTACATTAATATCTGGAATTGCTAGTGATAGGAGAGGCTTCCATTGGGATCCACTGTACTCACTGGCCTTTCCCTGTGACAATGTGTTAATTCCAGATAATAAAAAGACAATATAGCCTTCAATATTTCCACTACACATGGTAAAACAGAGTTTTTGTAAGCACAATTGATGGCTACATATAAAAAACAGATGCTTGCACAGAAACACACACAAAAACACCTTTCCTGCTTTTTCCAGACACGCTACTTACTGAAGAAAATTTAAATTCTCAGCTGTTTGATATTTTCTTTAAACACTAGCAGGAGGTTTTAAGTGACTATATTCTGCTGTCAGTTCTGAAGTGGTAACTGATCCTAAATTAATATGATGGCAGCACAGGGCTTAACAGGTGTAACAGGAGATGATTTTGCCCCACGCTTAAATGCAACACTTGCTGTTGTCGTATACAAGTGTTTCTAGTATCAAGCAACTATCTTATTTCAACTTCTGCAGTGTTCCATAAACCACTTTAAAATTCTTTTTTAATCCTTTAAAATTCAGATTGTTTCAGGAGACCTCTTCCCTAGGATGCTTTATGAAACACCTCATATTCATCTTCCATTTCGGTAGCTTGCTGGAAAATCAGCACCTTTTCAGGAAATTGCAGTTACAACAGCATTATTCATATTGGAGATTCAGATCATGGATTGATTTTTGGCATAGGCTTTCTGTAGCAAACAAATTGTGTTTGTGTGAAAAGCAGATGCCTGCTTCTGTGGGTTGCTGATTGCCTCCTGAGAGATGCTGAGTGCTGTCACTTCCCATTATGTTCAGTGGGGATTGATTAGTTCAGAGCTTTCTGGAGGCGTTCGCACCCTGCATAGCCCACCCCTCCACCCAGGTTGGTAACATTTCACTTTAGCCATACCACCATTGATTGTTATGGATGTTGCACTTTCCAAGAAGTGCAGAAAGCAGATTGAGCCAGGAGAATTCATTTGTGATCAGGCAGCACCATTAGTCAGATATTTTAGAGCAAAGATTCTGTATTTGAATTAAAATTTGCATTTGGTAAGCCATTTAATATGCTAAAATATCTGTAGTAACCTGGAAAAAAAAAAAAAAAAAAAAAAAAAAAAAAAAAGTAAAATTAATAGCCACTGAGATATCTGGACTAAAGAAAGAATTATGTGCAGTTTCAAATACATTTAACTATTCAGGTTGTTAACTATTCAACTTTTCAAACAAATCATTGAGACAAAGTGTATTTAAACAGCTAAAAGTGACACTAAAACCTTGCAGAGCATCCTGGTGTGTTGATTTTCAAGGTCTCCATGGGCATTCAAGAACTTTATAAACTTACCCTGTTGAGTACATGCCCACGAGGCAATGTCATACAGACATCCTCCATGTTTTTTCTGTGCTGGGCTGGTTTAAACGTGTGAGGGGAGAGAGGGGATGGAGGAAGTTGTATTTGTATAAATCTCAGTCACTGATGAGGTTTCAGTGCTCAAGGATACTCTCCAGTAGCAGAGAAACGTCAGAAAGTAGCATTTGCCGGTGCTGTGTTTAGACTGACCGTGGTTTGCGTTGGCTCGGGGCCAGGCGGCTGGCTTCCAGGCTCTCCCGGTGCGAGGAAACCACACAAGTCGGGACTTCGAGGGGTTGAAGTGCATCCTTTGTCCTCTCCTGTCCTGGAGCAAGAGCAGTCTGAATTAATTAGAATATTAAACATCTTCTGATTCAGATTACTTAATAAAAGTTCTCAGCTTCAGATATATATATATATATATTTTTTTTTTTTTGTATTAGTAACTACTGATACACCAAAGGGCCAAGTTAACATCCCTAACAATTTACTCCCAGAAAATCCCTGTCTGTGGACGTAAATACTTGGCAAAATTATATTGTAGTGTCTGATGCTTTGTACTCATGTCTGGAATAGTACTCAAAGAAACATCTAAAGCATTCTATTGTGTTCCTTTCTCTAATGTATACACACATATCATTTCATAACTTCATTTTTGCAACCTAATTATTTACTTAAATTAGTTAAATTAAATATATTAAGTTATGGGTTTATTTCCTGGTATAGTTTTTCCTGATGAAATAAATCAATAGTTCTTCTGGAGTTCCGATTTCTTGAATCATTGTATGTTTTTATTCAATTTAATGTGTAATTGGTTGAAAACTTCTTAACTGTCAGCTTGAAAAAATCTACCCAGTTTCCAGTGCTTGCAGACCTTGTTGTAAAATAACAGTAGCTAGAATAGTATAACAGAAAAAGACTCCAGAATGAGCAATGAGAAAAATGCAAAAGACTAAAAATGTACCTAAAGGATATAATTGTCTTTCTGTAGTATGAAAAAAAAAAATTCTGTGAACTTGAATTTGTCTTGAATAGAAGCCTATAGCTCTTATTGCACAAATAGCATTAGCTGTGCCATAGTCTTTTTGTGAAAGATTCTGAGGGGCCTGACAGATGTTGCAAGTTATTTATATGATGTAAAATAAAGAAAAGGCAGAGAGGAGCTGTAACCTACATTTATCAGGGCATTGCAAATGCAGACAAAAACTATGTCACAACCAAGTAGAAATGTGGTGTAAAACAAAAATTTTTACTAGCATGAGAGGATGGACAGCTGTAGAAGAATTCCTTAGGAATCCTAATCTCTGGGATCTGTCTGAAAAGATGACTTCAGTCAATAGAATTTTCTTGTGAGTTTGCCTAAAAACTTTGTTATTTGAATACTCAAAAAGAAAAAAAAAAAAAAAGAAAAAAAAGTAGAAACTAAATAATAAATACAAAATGTGATCGGCTGGGCAAACACTTATGAAGTAGCTGTAAAGAAATTCTGCACCTTTCTGTAACTTGTGTTCACTACCAATGTGAGCAGGGTTATATGTCAGCACTATTATCGCTGTGCAATCTGTGGTGTGACCCACCCATCTCTGCAGGAATAGGAATGCTATCGAGGCCTGACAAGCTTTTGAAAAGCTGCCAACCTGCAGGAGCTGTCAGTGCTAGAAGACACAGCCACATGTGGGCCAAATAGATAAACATGTCAGATCCCAAACAGCAGCTTTGGAACAAGTTGTTTTCATCTGCCCCAGTGTGTATTGGCACTAGGTCACAAATTATTATTGCCTGGAGTATCCTTAGTTTGTGGTTGCTACTATTTTTTTGGCATTGCCAGATGCAGCTGTCATGTATCGTATCCTTTAATCTCCTTTTGTACTGATTTTATCTGTGTGCATTTCACAGTAGAAAAGACATATGCATATATATATATATATATACAATTTGGGTAAATGCTTATGAAATAATTGTGAAGAAATTCTGCACCTTTTTGTAACTGCAGTGCTTACTAACAGTGTGAATGGGGTTATAAGTCAGTAGTTTCACTGTGTGTTACCTGCAGTGTGACCCATCCATCTCTGCAGGAATGGGGATATACATGAAAAAGCATACGCGTGTATATGTGTGTTTCTTATATAAACATATATAAACAATACCCTTAAAATATAGGTGCCCAATTTTATCTTCATTGCTCTGGGAAACCTGTCAAGATATATAAATGTCTCAATTAGGAATGAAACCAGTGGGAATTAAGCCAGCATGGAAGGTAGGCTTTAGTTGTGCCATCATGCCAGAGCCTCAGGTGTTGATACACCTGAGATGTTTATTGTAGCCTTATAGCTGTGGTAACTGTGCTTGTTAGCCCTTGGAGTGCCCTTGCCATTGATCTATGTAAATGTTGTTTTGAAGAAGCCTTTAGAGTGCATAGCATTGTTTGATAGAGTGAAATTTAGGCACCTGTGTAGACAAAGCGGAAGCTTTTAACTGGTGTTTACAGACATGGAACAACAGATGGAGGCAAGACATGTAGAAAGCAGTATGTAACCAGGATAGAGATCCTAGGTGGAAGAGGGTGTCTCTGTTATTTCCTTTTGCATTGTTGCCATCCCCTGTTGTTTTTATATTTTACCCATGTGTTTAGGTATAAAGAACAGCCAGTATCCTGCTCTCTGAAAACTCATATTGGGCTTTGACTTTTTCAAAAGTAGGATTTATCTTCAGTCTGAAGTGATAAACAAGTCAGAAGCAAATTGTGTTTACCCTGAAAATTTTGGTGTATGATTTGCTTTTAGGAGAAACAGTGAGAAGGCTGAAGTCTGTTGTGGTAAATGTGGGAAGTGAAATGTAAAGGCATGGAAGACTTTCAGTATTTAATCTGGTGTAAATGAAATCAGCATCTGGTCTGTTTTCTCTAAAGTTTCACACATGCTCATAATGTACACCTGAAAATGCACTTTTCAGAAAACCCTTGAGTATTGAAAGCATTGGCTGCTTTTTCAGTTTTGCTTGGTGTGGGTCGGGACTTTAAGAGCCCTGTGGCAAGCTGAGATCTGGCTTCATCTTAGACAGATGCATTACAAAAAGCCCATTTAGTTCAGACATCTCTCTTTAACAGCCACTTGCAAAATTTAAGCTACCAAAAGTCTGTGAACGTGTCATCTAAATACACAACCGTTGCTTCCCTATGACTTTCAAGTGTATTTAACTCAAATTGATATTACCATGAAAATGAAGAACAGCATATACTGGCACTTCCCATAATCCAAATCGATCCTCATATCCTCTCTTCCCCTCCTCATGCGATATCAAATTAACTATTTCAAAGATCTGTTTTTCTGCTGTTATAAAATAATTGGAAATTCCAGTCAAATGTCTCCCTGGAGGTATATTTCAACTATGGGAATTACTGTGATGAATGTAGAAATAACTGTTGAAAGACAAGAGGTTTGTGGTAGATATTAAAGTAACAGAAATTTAAGAGAACTTCCCTATTTTTTAGGGGTCTCTAAATAGTCCTGAGAGTTAGCTAACCTTTGATAAAACGGTTAAAAAAGAGAAAAGTGAATAATCCAATTCTAAAAACAGTCTAAGTTTCAAATACAGGGAGAAATTCAGATAAGGCACATAGATGTATTAAAGTCCTTTGTTTACTGATGCTTTAAAATATTGAATTTCAGAGTATAGCAAGTACAGTGGGAGCCAGTTATGAGAAATGCTTAGGGTAACCTTCCTTTTAGCTTTTGTATATGAGAACATTCTCTGCAGTTCCCCAGGTTGTGAGCTTCCCATACCAGATACATGAATGCAACAGATGTGAGGTATTTAGAGACCAACTGGTATACTTGTATAGTATACTAAAAACAGCTCATTTTCCCATTAATTAAAACACTCGTTGTTTACGGCAAAATAATAGTAAAAAAGCATGAAATTCTTTCCAGTGTTTCTTGGGAAATTCAATAAATTTTTGGTGCTTGCAGTAGTTTTTTTTTTTTTTTTTTTTTTTGTGACATGACCCTAGGTCAATATACAAAAATGACAAATGTCATGGTTCTCAGCAAGCAATCTATGAATGCCCACTGTTACAGTATTGAGCTGTGATATTCACAATATTGTCTTATGAAACAGTGTGATAGACTTATCTTTGGATCACTCATATCTTTTCTTGGTGCTCCTTGATCTTACTATTTTTCCTTGCTTTTTATTTTTATGCCATGAATTACTAAGTTCTTAGTGAAAACAAGGAGGAAGTCATTTTACTGGTGGGAAAACTGAGAACAGAGTGTTACAAATAGTAGGGTAATGGCATAGCTGGGATTAGAGTGTCTCCTAGTTTACTTCAACATTTTTGGATCATGTTGCCCTCTTTATTGCACACGCTTTATGATCATATCAGGCTAAGTCAGGAATCATTTATTTTTATTTTTATTTTTTTTTTAATCATGTGGAGTAGCTTCTCATGGAGGAGAGTTTCTCAGGGGGAGCACTTTGCATATGTGAGTGTGACAATGGGCTTACAGATCGGTCTGGCTTTGTTCTTTGGTTGTTTCAGTTGGAACTGTCTTATGGGGAATACATTAACATCAGTGAGTTTAAGCTTCTGAATTATCGTCTGCTTGCTTCACAAAATCTTAATGAGACTTTTTGACTTCAAAGATGTTCTAATTTTATTGCATGCCTTCTTCTGTGAAGCATCAGTACAACAAAAATGTACAACAACGTAGAATAAAGTAAGGGAAGAAAGCACACTTGCTACATCAGGTAGCTGATTAAAACCAATGTATTTTGCTCTAAGTGCTTCCATCCACCTCTTATTCCTTCAGCGTAGGAAGGAAACAATGTCTTTCTTCATAGGACTTAAATTCAGTGAGTGAGTGATACAAGACATACTGATCAGCTGATGTCCGTCACTCCAGATACGGACACATCCTGCTGGTGCTGCATGTACCACTAACAAAACACTTCGGGGCTTCTCGTACCAGAGACTGTACTGATAGAGAAGTGCTGAAGCACGTGTGCAGTGTCAAGCACATGAGAGGTTCCAGTGAAACCCCCAGGGCTGCTGAAAGCCGTCGACCTCAATGGGACACTCAAGTGCTTGCTGCTGGCACGAGTGTGACTATCTTGGGGATGTGAAGCTGGGAGGAATCAGACTGGTCAGTTGGTCTCACTCCTTGATATCACAAATACCTCATACAGCAGTTATTCCTTTAATAACCCGGACCAACTCTGTTGAAAGGGGCATTGTGGGATACTTTATGCAACTTCTGTAGGATGATCTTTAATACCAGAATCTTACTACTCTGATGTTTCAGGCTTTGCTTTTTTAAAATTTATGATTTATATTTATTTATATCCAGTTAATATCAATTTCCTCTTACTATTTATAACTCTGTTTTTCAAAGTGCTTTGATTCTTCCTGCGGATTTGAAAGTCTTCATTTTTATTACTGATGCTTCTTAATTTTATGTCATCTCCAAATTTTGCTTCAGAGTACTGTGTTTTTGCCAAGATTACTGAGGATTACATGAAATAATATGAGCTATGACATTATTTCTTGAAGAACTCTATGAGTAACTTCCTACCACAAGTTCTTTATTTATCAGACCATTTTTTTCTTATTAATAATTATCTATTTTCTCTGGCTGAGCTAATCAATTTCCATGTGGCAACTTACAAAATGGTTTATTGGAGCCTTGGTGAAGAGGATCTTTATCACATTAATGTTCAATTCAGCTATGTTATTAAGGAAAGGTACAGCATTAGCCAGGAGCAATGGCTCTTTAGTAATTTATATTGTGTTACACCGTATTTGATATTCACTAGAAACTTAAGTTATCCCTTGCATACAAATTTGTTCTGAAGCCTTGCAAACAGATGAAATAAGACCAATAGGACTGTAACTTACTTAGATATCTCATGTTCTTCTTTCTGTGTGTGTTGTGATGATGTGTAGTAATTTCCATTCTTTTGGAAAAGTTTTGCATCATCCCAGGTTTAGTAGCTTCATTAGAAATTATTACTGAAAAACCTCTAATCTAATAAAAGAGTTTCTTTGGAATCAGAACTTAGTATTTTGTCTTTGAGCCATCACTTCACCAGGGGGTTTATAGTCTAAGTGTTAGCCTAGAAGCAAAAGTGGTTAGAGAAAGTTAGATACAGAAGAACAAGGGAAATACTAGCTCATAACAAGTATTGTTAATCCATGACAGATGGCAGCTGAAATGAAACTCACAGAACTGTGTCTAGGTAATATTTTTAAATACTTATAATGGTATTTATAGCATCCACCAATCAATTTACGTATCTAAATCATCCATATTAGAAAACAAAAACAAAAACAAAAAACACTTTTTTTTAATTTTCACTCCTCTCACAGTAAAAATGTATGATTGGAGGAAGGAAAAATGTTACTTTTAGAACTTACTCTGCTTCTGATCTGAAAAATATCTTTGTGGTTTCTAATGTTTTGTTTTAATCAGAAATGAATTTCCAGCTACCCTTTAATGTGATACCTTATCTGTCCTACACTTCTGTGTTACTTAATTTTGTACTTCTGGGAGGTTTTCTTTCACTCTGCTAGCAGAGAACTTATTAGCTTACAGTTATTTCGACATTTTAATTTCTTTCCTGTTGCTAAATTTAAGAAAATATTTGTGCAATTATTTAAAAGTAATGGTAAGGTATTTTGTTTTTAATTGGTCCATAAAAGTTAAAATGGGGAAACCATGACAGTAGCCCTAACCTTTGGAATTTTTGATATTGATATTTTACAAAGAATATAAGCTGAAGCTTAAGAGAAGAAAATAATCCTGTTAATGTATATTGTTTATGTATTTCAATTAATTAGAGTCTTCCCTTAAATTGGGTAATTGTACTTAGCTATTCTAAGATTTCTCCAGATACTACAGATAGAGACCATAAAATATGTATATATAATTTGTTCTGTTTGAAACATGAAATGATTCTGGTTTTCCATGTGAATATTGTTGTCATTGTTTATATTGTTATTGTTGATACTGATACTGTTATTTTCCTTTGAAGTTCAAGTTGATTTAAAAGTTAGTTGAATCACTTAGCTACACTTTTCATTGATTATTGTGGCCTTGTTTAATAATAAAAACTGAGGCTGTTGAGTAGCCAGAATGTGAGACAATTGATTTTTCATAACTGACTGTGGTCTTTTCTTTTACAAAGGCAGGGAGTGTGTATGTCTCATCCTGACTGGTCCAGTTTGTATGACAAACACTCCCATGAAGAAATCTTAGCAAAAATTGAGGGTAGAGTCCATTAATATACCTGATGTCTTCAAGTGGATGTTTTCCAATATAACTGGGACTCCCAACGCAGGGGTCCAGTACTTCTGTGTATTTGGCAGGAAGAGGCAGGCATTTTTGAAAGCCTACAGAAGGAGATCTTGTCTACATAACCAGACACCTAAACAACTTTGGGAGCAAAAGAAGAAAAAAAAAAAAAAAAAAAAGTCGTCAAGAATCCTCAAAGGCCTCTAATACCCTTCTCTGTTTTTGATGGGGTGTGCTTGGGCAGAATTGGGCATGAAGTTTATGAGAGAGAGACTTGAAGAGCAGATCTCAGCTTAAGTTAACCAGGCCATTTGGAGATCCATAATCTTATATTCCTCTGCCTGTTCCTTGTCATCATTTTTTTTTTTTTTTCAGCAGCACAGGTTGTGCCTCAGCCTCTCCTTAACCCAGTGGCACTCGTGACAAAACAGTGCTGCAAGGGGAAGCTGTCCAACTCCACCCAGACCAAGGACAGATGAGTTCACTGGCACTAGCTTCAGCTCTTCCCAATGTTTTTGCAATGTTCCCAGTGCTTCTTGCTATACTTTCTGGAGTTGTACACCGCATAATCCATACATGCTGGTGTGGCTGATTTCCAATTGCTTTTTTGTACCCGGATGCTATCATGACATCATTCTGCGAAAATGCTCTGGGAAAGTAAATTTTTACTCCAGTGCAGAGATGTTTTTATATTGTCTTATCTCTGACTTTAAGTAAATGTTGCTGTAAAGGGTTAAGGTTTATATAACTTAAAATACATTATCTTTACTATTAGCCTCTAATCACAAAGGTAACTCTAAATTCACTGAGAGAAAATTAATTTCCTTGCAGAAAGCCAACACATCCATTAGCACTGAGAAGAGAAGAGAAAGAAATGAAATAAAAAGATGGTTTCCGTATTGAGAGGAACACTGACTGTATGTTTGGGACTGTGATAAAGCCATTTAATGCAGGGCACTCTAGCTTTCCATCCCAGTGTGCGTCTGAGCCTGTGTATGGGCAAGCCACATCTTAAAAGGTGCAAACATCTGGGTGAACAAAAAGGAACACTACAGAAGCTAATTCCTCTTATAATTCTTTGAGTTATTTTGTTCTTACTGGAAGATCCTTTTAAATTACTATTATAACAAATTTTTATTCATATATTCACTATTCACTATTTAGGATTTTACCAAGTGTGATTTGAGACTCAAGAGTAAAAAAACATGTATGACTACTAGCAATCTTCATATTGGTCTCTTGGATGTGAGGCAATTTCCAACTAATATTTGCTCTAAAATTTGTGTGATTTGTTGTTGTTATAAATCATGAGAAATGGTTGTAGCTTTCTTTTGTCAAAATAAAGAAAAAAAGATCCCGCTTAGCATAATGCTTCTGAAAGACTTGGTATTTAGCTTCTTTTTTGAATTTAGTAGAATCAAAAATATAATGGATAATATCAAATTCTAACTGTTTAATTGAAATAAATGAACCAGAAATGGAGCTGTTGCTCTTTCACTTTTCACCACTAATATAATTGGGGTTACAGTAACAGATAATGATTTGTCATCTGGCTCCATCTGCACTTAAACCTAATATATAGAATTCTATAAAACAAAGAAAGAGAAACAGTAATAATATATGATGAAAATTATCTAAAGTATAAGGTTATCCTCTAGACTTCTATGCCATTTTCTAAATCTGTATGTTTCACTCAGTAAAGTTAGTTATTGTTGATTGATGACGTTTTAAAACAATGTGCTATTAATTTCTGTCAAATGTACTTCTTGTTCTACAAATTTCCCTTCAGCTACCTTTAGTTTTTCAAACAAAACTTCTTTTCATTTGGAAATTGGCAGTAACAGCTCACTATTTTTCTATAACTGCTTTGCCAAGTTCACTGGACCAAATTCATCACAAATGTACATTTTCTTCTTCTGCAGTCAGTTTAGTTTCAAAACAATTTGGCTCATCTAATCTTTGAGAAAAACATGTGGTTCATAATACTTACAAGGGGTGTTAGGTGGATCAACTAAGTACTTTTAAAAGGTAGGTATACGCAAAGAAGAAATTAACAAAGAACAGGGTATTTGATTTAAAAGCCTTGATACTAGTGACAAAAACCTGTACTCAAAGCCACATTCACTTCTACTCATGTAAATTCCTTTGACATGCATAAGTCTAACTGTTAACATTCAAGGAAATAGCTAAGCAGCAATCAGAGGACTATTTGTAATATGTATCTTAATAATATATCTTTGTATTATTTAAACTTTCTTCCAGATTTACTGGCCTGCAGCAAAAGAAAAGGTGGAGTTATGCAAATTAGCCGGGAAAGATGCCCATGTAAGTACAGTATCTATATTTTTATTATTGCTGATAATACTGTGCATCCATATACTCGTTTCTAAGTTCACTATATAAGTTAGTAAGATGCTTTTACATTTTTTTTTTCAGGATTAATTGCAAAAAGCCTTTTTTTTTCATTTAAAAGTCATTGAATTTCTTTAAATGTGAATGCTTCAAGAAAAATATTCAATATTAAGAGCAGAAATCATGCTTAGCCTTCCTTGTATGTAATGAATGCAGTTGAGAGATTAATGGATTTTCATCTGAAATTTATTGTGGGAAAGGTTCCCCTGAAATCCATTCTTCCCCATTGCACTGCTCCTCTTTTCTTGGAAATACCCTGAATGTAACTTCATTATAATTCATTGATGAATCAGAGTAGCAGTGGACACTACAAATTAACTTAATTTGTAGACAGCTGCAGTTAAGGTTAAAAAAAAAATCTCAGACTCATTAGCTTTCCCCTGAAAACACAAATCTTCTTTAAGAAGTCTCTGTGTATATAAGGTGCATACACATATACAATAAAACTTTCATATCTCTTTTGCATAGCACAGATTACATTGTGTCTAGAGTCCACTATAAATGTAAATATTTCCCAGCTGTATAGTAAGATTTCTTCCTTTTCTCTCCACAAATCCCATGCTTTCTGTCCAGCTTGTCTGTTACCAAGGTGGACTCCAGCTCAAAACACTCTCTGTGCTCTTGTCTAAGGAATTTCAACTTTTTATCCTAACTTATTGCTACCCTTATCTTTACAGCAGACAAGAGCTAAACAACACCTCTGCTGAGCACTGGGAAAGTTCTGATACTGGTCTATATGGAGGATTTGTGCTGATCTATTCCTATGCTAAGACAAAAGGAAAGGCACCAGAGAATATTAGTATCTAACATACATCATAACTATCTCCTTTTTGCTTCCTGCATTGTCTCTTCTCTTAGGTGTAGGATGGTCTTTTGGGCCTATACATAACTCCTGTGCATTGCCTAAGTACTTTATTATATGTGCACATATTTCTTTAATTTTGGGGAAAACTACAGCTTGCCTTTATATCCAACTCATCCTTACAGCAAATGGCAGCCATCTGTGCTGCTTACCAGCCATGGCCAAGCCCAGTTAGAGCCAAGACTGACCTGAGCATCCCAAAGGACTCACAAAAATGCCCAAATAAAAGTGACTAGCTGTGGTTGGTCACAAAGAGAGGTCACTTGCACAAAACATCCCCTTGGAAATATGGTGAAGCCCTTCAGATTGCCACAAGGATTTCTATCATGTAATCTTCAGTGTTAAAGCTTGTGCAGAACCCTTAATCAGGAGCAAAAGCAGGAGGATTTGTAGGCAGATTAATCCAGTGGCTATCTGACCCTTGTTGACAGGGGATGTGTCCACAGCACACGCTAAGCAGATGTCCTCCAAACTGTACTGTTACTACATATCTTCTTGTGGCTGTAAGCATTACAACAGAAAGGCTTACAAATCTGATTGATGAGCTGCCTGGTACATAGCCACTGCAAAATTTTAGCCATCACAACTTTGAACTATCTAGTAAACAGTCACTGCTACAGTAGTTTTGAGGTTAAATAAAAGGGTACTATGGCTAAAACCCAGATCAATAATGTCAAAGAGAAAAATAAACATGAAAATTAACATTTCTCTCTTTTCCCTTCACAACAGACAGAATGTGCCAACTTTATCAGGGTTCTTCAGCCCTACAACCGAACCCATGTTTACATCTGTGGCACAGGAGCATTTCACCCTCTCTGTGGATACATTGAACTTGGCACTCACAAAGAGGTAATTTAATTTCCTTGCTGCTCTGACATGTCAAGGAGTAACCCTCGTCTTGTTTAGCATTCATCACAGATTGGAAAATACCCTGTGAGTGTATAAAAAAATGAACTGACAGCAGCTTGCATAAATAAAAGAGTAAATGGTGGATTTTTAGATCAGACGGGAACTCATGTTCTCACATTTGATATGTATGTATCGCTTTTGAACAAAGCACTTTCCTTGGTAAGACTTAATACACAACATTCTTCGGAATGACACTTCCACATGATTAACTAAGTGAAGAGCACATTTAACCCAGATGTCCTTCTTTCCAGTAAGTCATTTCCGCACATATTTTCTGCTTATATACACACACACACATGCAGAGTTCAAGATGACATTCATTGTTCTACTTTTTAAGGCAAACATGTCCCCTGCTCCTCAGGGACTGTTTCCCTGTAAGGGTAGTACAGAGTTTGTAAATGGTCTCCAAGCTGAAGGATGGTATCTCAGGCTTTGCAGCTGGTTTGCAACCCTGTCACTAAGGAAATACTGGGTATCCTCCATCACAAGTGGTGTATTCCTGGACTGAATTTAGCAGCTGATTGGTCTTCATTTGCTGGTGACAAAGAAATCTCTATGCTAAGTGGCAAATGTTTGAGACCTAACCCCCGCAACAGAAGCAGTTTGGTGTTGTGTCAAGCAGCCACTTAGTACACAAGTCTCTTTTTAACTCCTTTATGTATCACACCTTGGCTATATTTATAACACTGGCTCTGTTCTCAGACAGTGTCTGGATGACCTGTCTGGCTGCTTGCCTGCACTGCAGGCTTACTGTGCTGCTGTAGAAATAGCTTTCTCTTTTCTCGGGGTCTAAGTGAAATTCTGGAATTTAAGAAAAGAGGTTTAATGATATGTCATTAAATGCAATACCCTGTAATATGTACACGTTGGAGTTATTCTGACGTGCAAAATCAAGGGCAGATGCTCCCAGGAAAAAGGAAAAAGAAAAAGAAAAAAAGAAAAAAAAAAAAGAAAAAAAAAAAAGAAAAAAAGGAAAAAAAAAAGAAAGAAAAGTTGTGAGGAGTAGGTATTAATGCTAGCCCTGGCTGAGACCCATTTTATTCTATAACATTGTCGGTTGATTGACAAGGGGTCTGCTAAAGTTGCAGAGAACTGAACTATTTGAAATTTGCACTGTGGTGTTCTTTTCCTAATAAGACTTTAATATAAATATATACTGAATAATTGGGCTTGCAAAGAAAAATCTTAGGCGTTTTTTTTTTGTTTGTTTGTTTTTCTTCATTTCCTTGAATATTCCAATTGAAACAACTGGATCCCTTGTGTTATGCTGGTTTCTTAGCCTGAATAATTAAATATAAAGCTGAACTGAGCAGAACAGCTCTCAGCAAAAGTTTAAGTAAGGCTCTGGCTTACTTCTGGATAATTAACAAGATGCCTTATCCACTCCACCATTGCTACTTAATTTGTGAAGGTTGTTTTCATCAGACTTTATAAAATTATGGAGTTGGCCTGATTGTTCAGTCTGGCAGTCAGTCTAGACAAGGGGTCTCAATTAGACATGACCAATTACCTTATGAGAGGAAATGGAAGAAGAATTCACATATTGCATTTCCTAATCCCCTCGCTGTCTCCCAGCCTTGCCTCTCCGGCACTCACTGGTTGCTCAGCTGTAGTGGTGAGCTGTGCAGCATTCACTATTCCCACCTCCACTGACTGTGGAGATCTTCTACAACCGCCTAATGAAATAGCAGTTTGAATGAGACTTCAGTGGGTAATATTGGTGAGAGGGGGATGGTTGGACCAGATGATCTTGGATGTCTTTTCCAACCTTAATGATGTTATTATTCAATGCTTTCCCTTTCTTCCTGGGATACCTAACCCCATATAGCCACTGTCCTGGCACTACCTGTCCAGATAAATCTGACAATAGCACCAGGGTGCTGGGTCTGGTCTCCTTGCAAACCCATTGATCTGAATTTGGCAGAGAGCTGAAAATGTTTCTTGGTTGCTGGAACTGAACCAGGAGTCCTGTATGGAAATTCAGAAATTCAGAATGCTTCTGTTGCAGATTTAAAAATAAATAAATAAATAAATCTCTGGCTTGTAAGGATGAATAGTGGATGTTTAGTAATTAGCAACCTCTACAGGAAGCTGTGGGATTCTTGGGAGAGCCAAGGCCTGAGACAGCCTCATGGAGGCTGTGCAATCAGGCAGTGCCCTGCTGACCTTTGGAAGCAGTGGAGGATCTGCCCAGTGGTCTGATGGCCTGTGTCGGTGCTGCAAAAACAGACAGGAAAACAGTGTGGATCAGGTGACTCAAAACCACAGCACACACTGCTTTTGAAGTAGTACAAATCCCCTACAGGATCACACAATTAAAGGGGATTAAAGTCCTAGTCTTGCTATTACTGAAGTCATTGCCAAAACTTCTCTTGGCTGGTGAAGGCAAGGCTTGGCCCAGTCAGTGCTGTTAGCCACAGCTCTCTGAGGGATGCTCTTTTCTTTGAAAGCTTTGTCCAAAGTGAAAGCAGGAGTTTAATTCTGTGTGAATGCCTGGTAGTGTCTATTAGTTTGTCTGGGTACAGTCTGAAATACTTGATGGTGATCTACAAAGCCCTCAGTCTCTGGAGTACTGCTGGATATTGGGACAGTCTTGGCATGTCATACTGCAGAGGTCTTCTGAGCAGCTCAGGATTTAATTTCTTGGAAGAAATGAGAATGGGACATTAGCATTGTATTGCCAGCAAAATAATGCTCAGTTTTTAATTTAGTTTTGTCCTCATTGTGCTCTGTCCCAGTTCAGTAGCTTGAGAGTTTGGTTTTCCTGGTATCCACAGGTTTGAGAGGATAACAAGGGTTCTTTTTGGATTAATAAATTCTGATTTATAGCAGCCAGGATTGCTGGAGAAAATGGAATTTATCTCCATATATTGGAATTGATTCCTTTTCCCTCTTAAGTAAGGAACTTAATTGTTAAACATCCTGGGCTTTTGTCCTCTGAGTCTAGAGAATTTAGGAGACTTCTCAAGGAAATAGAACAGTTTGGTTATTTATAATCTGATGCACTATTAGCATGAATTGAATTCTTGTGTTATGAAGTCTGATCATGTGTGTCTATCTTTGGACATAGTAAGCTCAGTTGCTCTCTTCAGTCCTCTTGCAAGGCAGAGGTATAGAAATAAATAATTAAAGTAACTTCACCCTTTTTAAAATAATGATTTAAATCATAGTTGTTTCTTTGAAACAAATTTCAAAAGTTGTGCTTCTGCAATTAACATTAAACCCACAATAATTTGATTCCTGACCACTAGTCAGGTCATGTGGCTTTTAAAAGTCACTGTACATATGAGATAATATTAACAACACCTCTGCAGGCAATCTCCTTTCTCTAAAAACAGTAAAATTGTGAAAATCAAGTCTCTGTACCTACAAAGGCTTCATTTATCTGAGTAATTCTTTTACCTTCGGAGGACATTTCACTTTCACTTAAAGTGTGAAAGTGACTTTCACTTAAGTGTGCTTTTAGGAAGCCAGTGAAAAGAACAAGTGAAACTGACCACTTTAGCAATTTAAAACTATAGCAAAACTTCAAATTAATGCTTACAAAAATTGAATCAGAAATATAAGATTCCCCACTGAAATCATCAGGAGTGATTTCAAAATAATTTATTTTCTTAATCTCCCTCTATGCCCTTGTTCTGCGATCTAAGAGTTAATCACTCTGTATTTGGGAACTTTAAGGAAGGATCTATTCTAATATCTCTTGTATCATTAGCCTTTTTAAAAATAACAAGAGAGAACATATGCTGCTCTTATTTAAAGGGGGCTGAACTGTGTCTGCCACAAACATTATTCAGCAGTCCCTAGAGAAATTTAGGAGTCAGCCAGAATCCCATCTGGGTCTCTTGTTGCAACACAGTCTATCAGCACTTTCTCAAATAGAAGCCAGTGCCTTTTAAGTACAATTCAGCCTTTAATTTGAATAGAAATGAGCATTGTATCTTTTTTTCTGAAAATTGTTTTATTTTTCCAAGATTTATTTTTTGCTATGGAGTGAACAAATACATTAAAACAATGAGTAAAAAAAAAACTAAAAATCCAGATATAAAACAGAGACATGGACTGTAAACATCAATGCTGACATGACAGCTACATGATCTAATACACCTTCACTTCATATGTTACCAGAACAGTCTGTCTGTCTGAGTTTTTCTCTGCAGCCACACCAGGCTAATGAATATGTGTTTATTCTCAGGAAACCATATTCAGACTGGATACTCAGAACTTGGAGTCGGGCAGGTTGAAATGCCCTTTTGATCCTCAGCAGCCGTTTGCATCTGTGATGGCAGGTAAGAAACCATCAGAGCCAGACGCTCAGTGGCTTCATGGGCAGACACCAGGGTCAGAGGCTCAGCAGACGTCACTTGCAGAGGAACTCTTGCCGTGGTCATGCTTCCGATGCTGCTTTGTGCTCTGGGACCTGAGGGAGCCTTCAGACTGCAGAGACCAAACAGTTGGAAGTGCAGTAACACAAACAGAAATTTGAGTGGCTGTGAAACCTCTGAGCAGGGTTTCATTCTCACCCAGTCATTTCTCCTTTAAGAAGACAACAACAACAACAACAAAAACCAAACACATGGACAAACAATGTTTCAAGTGCTTCTGGGCCTCTTTCCACAATTATCAATATGTTCTGCTCTTTGAAGTCTGCTGACATCCACTATTTCCATAAATACATTTTCGAGGTTTCTATTTACTCAAGTAGCCACTTCTGAAGCTGGACGCCTAAGAACAAGATAGCGCAATCTGCCTATTGCGTGCATCACAGTGCTGTGTGGTCTGACATTTGGTGCCAAGGAATGTCAGCTTGACCTCCGGATTTCAAACCACTATAAGTGCTACTTTTGTCATGGTTTGGTTCATAGCTTTGGACAATTTTCATTTAACTTGTCCATCAAGCCTATGAATACAAGATAAGAGTGAAGCACCGTGACGTTTTCATTTACAGCCAAAGGGCAGTGGTGACAATGCTTTGAAGTATCGGTCACTTTATGTTATAAAAAGAATATGACTAATGTTTGGTCTTTATTCTCAGATAATAAGATAGATGATTTGTGATTCTGACCCAACAGATGGGGCAGGACTTCCTTTATTAAAAACAATACATTAAAGCCAGTGCTTATGCTTCTCAGGGACCCCTAGAACTGTTTAATGACCGTGAAGTCTATTTTTAAAAAGGAATTCTAGAAACTTTAAGTTTTTTTTTTTTTCTTAATGCAATATAGCTCCATGATTTATTATAGAGTTGGCTAATTTCAGTAGCACTCTAGTACATTTACTTCTTTATTAAATCTTGTGAAATGAAGAAGCTGATGTGCTTTAGCTAACTAAACCATGAACTTTGGTGCATGAGAATTTTCAGGCTAGATAAAATTAATGATTGGGCTTTTCCAGCATCACTTCCCTGATTGTGCCTGGTGTCAAGTGCTTTGCAATATTGTACAAGGAGCATTGTAAAGAGTTACAGGCCTGACCAGAGAATGCATTCTTGACCTATCTTTGGATGATTACTTTATTCCCAAAAGTGCTAGGAGAGCAGTATAGCTCATGGATAAGATACTGCACTGGGACTAGGGGAGCTCAGTTCCTATCTCTGCTACTGGAGAGAGGAATAGCCTTTGGAACGTTATTTCTCTATGAGTGGTTTTATTTATCTGCAAAATGGCAATAAAAATTACTTACATCCTTCAAAAAACACTTTGTAATCAGGTATAAATATGAACTAAATAGTATTTCCTTATATTTCCATTCCTGTATGTAGGTTAATATAAGAGAGTAATTTTCATTCTAATACCTAATTTCTCTGAATAGTGAACAGCATTTCACCCCAGGCAAATTCCAGAGGTTATTTATATGCTATTGGAAAAGCTAGTCTTTCCAGGTAAAAATCAGCTGCTCATCATCCATATTTACGATCTATTACAAATTACTGCTTACCAAAACCGTTATGGAAATGATTGGAACTTGGTCTGAAAGATACCAAAAGCCACAAGAAGTGCTGAAAGAGCCTTGTCAGCAGAACCTAGGCAAGGATGAGCAGTTTCTGTTAGTCCTTCAGGTTTATTGATCACTAAGTGCCTGTCAGTTAGCAAACACCAGTTACCCTTCCAATTCATCATTATGACAAATACTGTACCAAATGCACTATTGTTTCTTTACAAAGGCGACATGCTGTCTGAAAGATGTGCTTTCCAATACTGTCAAGGAAATAATGCATAAGTAACAGTAATATTGAAGTAAAAAGAAAGCTGACATCTTTTTTAGCCAAATAAGGTGCTTGTGGGTCACTGGGTTGTGGGATTTTTGGTTTGTTTTGAGTTTTTGGGGTGTTTTTTGTTTGTTCTCACTAAAATACATTGTGAAATGTTTCTACTCAGAGCATCAGAAAATCTGGAAAGGTAATTTTAGGTATCACACAGATCATGCAGCTCTTTGTATGATTAAGGTTCACTTTTTAGAAATGGATTTACTGTTGCAAGCCATTAAACAGGAAAAATAACCTCTTCTTTGTTGGAGGACCAGCAAAGCTATCTTGTTATTTTTGCAGAAATAAAAGAGAATTGTAAAATGCACAATGGGGTTAAATAAAATAAAATAAAATAAAAATAATAAAATATCACAGTAACTCTTTGCTTCCTTTTAGAAAAATACTGAAATCTGAAGGAAAGCAGAAAATATTGTGCAATTCTTAAAGTTGTGAAGTATTACATTGCTCAGAAAGCTGACCAAAAAGTAAATAGTAACTGCAATTGTAGCAAACAAACTACAGTATTATAGGTTCTTAACACAAATTCTGGCTGCCTTATTCAAGCAAGATATCTCATTTATTTTAGTGGAACTACTCACTATGTTAAAATGATCACAGTTTGGGGCTGTAGCCATATTCCTACCATTAACATGTTACATAGTTGAAAAGGATTCCACTAGTGCCTAAATTCCTCTTCATGAATGAAGTGTCAAGCAGAGGTCCCTACTCAGGAAAGGGCCAAGACAAGAAGCTTCTGTGGTGGAGTATCCATTTTGTTCCAGCTCCAGCCCAGGAGCACCAAAGCCATGTGTGCTGGCAACGCTGGAACACGAGAGATAGCTTGGATTGGTAGATGGTCCTCTCCACATTATGTTCCCCAGGCTCATGGGACAGGATTTTCAGTTTGGATATTCTTAAATCCCCTTAGCCTGAAGCTTATCAAAGGCTGGAAGGGAGGTTTTTTTGGATGCCTAAAATATCTGAAAAGTAGAAGTGGACTTCTTCGCTTCTCAGACATGTTATTGTAAATACTACTTCCATTTAAATATAAGTAATTCCACAGAACCACAAATCCCATTAAAATATAAGACAATAACACTTTAAAGCATTAAATTAGTTCATAGGCAAATTAGATGCAGGTGGTATTCACCCAACAAAACACAAATAGTTGTAATGTGTTTACTCCACAGCTGTAGAAACCCCATTTCTTTTTAATTTGCAGATGAGTATCTTTATGCTGGAACAGCTTCTGATTTCCTTGGCAAAGACACAGCTCTAACACGTTCCCTGGGCCCTTCTCACGACCACCATTACATCAGAACTGACATTTCTGAACATTACTGGCTTACTGGTAAGATCCCAAACATATGCTGTTGTCATTCGCATTGTCCCTGTCTCTCTGAAGTTAATAGCCCCTTTCTTAAATAAATATATGTCCAGTAAGTATAAATATAGATACTGTATCATGGTATCTTTGGATTATGTAGACTCTTTTGGAAAAAGCTCAGTGGAACAAAAATGCACTTGAGAAAAGACAAAGAGGTGAAAATACTAATTAAGGAAAGACTAGGAGAGTAAAACCCAATAGTTCTTTCCATCTTCGATCTGTACATCTTTATATAGTGCTATAATTGGAATAGTATCATGACTAAAATGCTTTTATTTCCAGCCTTGTTGAAATATATATTTTTAATCTTTTTTCTTCCTGATCACTTGTTAAAAGCTGTTCCCTCCAGTATGTTGAAATGACAGACTAGAAATTCCATGTTTTTAGGTAGGAGGTCTTCTCTCTCTCTCTCTCTCTCTCATTTTTTTATATTTTCCCCCTTTTTAGAAGGGGAAAAATGTCTTTTGTTGCTGTCAGGATCATTTTAAAACCACTAAGGGCATCCTAAAATAGCTTCACAAGCAAAACACTACTTTTTCTTGTCCGTTAAAAACATTCTGAGCTAGTAAACCCTCTAGAAAACTGGCCACATTTACACCCAGCCAGTCTCAAACCACACACAGAGTAACGTGGAAAACTTCACTCACAAGTTAACCCTGCTCAATTAAAGCATCCCCCTTTTAGCTGTCATCTGTCTCTAAAGATGTGGCAACACTGGCCCTGATTCAGGCTGCCTGTGTAACTATTATGGGTGTATTGTAAAGTCGGGGCCTGCTGACCACAGGGTTAAGTTGTCTTCCAAGCAGACAACTTCTGAAAGGCATATTTTTTCCTCTTAACTCTTTGAGACCTCAACAAGAGGAAATGTTCATATTTTTATTATTACTTCCCTACTCCTTCTCTCCCTCCTCCTAAGCTGTTGCTCTATATTTATGTCTAGATGTGGCTCTATAACCTCAAGATTTATCCTGGGGAAGGGGGGAGGAAAGAAAAAAACACTTCAAGTCAACTTACCTTTCCAGATAGGAGTAGCCCTGTAGACAGAGAGAAAATCTCATACTGGAGTGCTAACTTATAACAGTTTCATCCCCTGTACTCTTCAAAGGTATGGCTCAACATCGCTTTTGCCCCACCTCTGCTATTTCCTCCCTCTCATTGCTGCATTCCCCTTTTGCAGTTTAGACCAGAAATGGGCTGCATGCAGTATTGGACTGGGATAGGTCCATCCAGAAGGCAGTTCTCTAACCATGTTCCTTAACATCTGATTTTATTACTGGCTGCTTGCTCGTGCTCAGCATGGAAAGACAGTTGGGGTAGCTGCTTTCCTAAGGGATGCTATTATATCCTAAAAAGAAAGATTTACTGCACTTTGGTCCTAAGGAGCATCTGGTGTTATCATTAGTGCATATCCACATTGATGAGCATTATAGGGGGATGAAGGAGGGCTCAGTTCCCAGCACACAAGAACTTATAGCTTAAATAACCAGTTCCAAACATTTCTTCATGCTATTCATGGTTCTTCATGAGCAGTTTGAGACTAGGGAACAGTACAAGAACACAGGAAAAAACTAAAGGATTGAGAACTGTTTGTGTTTTAGTTTGGAGGCTGTGAGGGGAGGTCTGCCTTTCTTCTTTCCTATAGATGGATTCATTTTATTCTGTTTTCACATAAAACACCGATATCCATCAAAGATTTCTAAGGAGAATTATATATTACCATGGCTGGGTTTGAAAAACAGCTTCAGTGTGATTGCAATGTGAAAATTTACCTATGCTATGTAGTCACCAAGGACCCCATATATTCTTTACCCTGTTTCCAGCTATATAAAAAACCACAGTCATGCTATAAGACTTCACAAACACAATCCATGCAGTGTTGTACTAAGAGGCACAGGCATAAACTAAGTACTTTTAATATTTTGAAATAGTACTTTTAAGGCTGGAGAAAATTTTGAGTGCAATTCTAAATGATAGGATCAGTTCTGCAGTAAGCCATAGGGTAGCCAGTGTATTGCTAGGTGATTGTGTAGCATTTCCAATTTCATACATTTTGTGCTTTCAGACGATACTGGTATAAAGAAAATATTTACTTAATTTCAGTTTTAAAACCTCCACCTCATCTAAATCCCCTCTTCCCTACACCTACCACCCATTGACCAAGTATGTGCTAGGCCTCCAGGAAAGGTCATACATACTTGAGTAATTGTACAATTAGAAATAAATTATTTCCAGGCGTGAGTCATGTTTTACTTAGGATAAGCATAAAATATGTAACTTGTGGGCTGCGGAAGTTTTGCACCTTAATATTTTAAATGTTTTTATTATTATTATTATTATTATTTTTTTTTTAATTCCATTCCTGGAAACAAGATTATTCTTTCCTGGGGGAAGGCAGAGAAAGACAAAGCACAAGGGAAAAATGCGTAGGATACCTTCCAGTTCCTTGCAGGGCATCTCTATCTTGACTAATTAAGACATGTTTTAATCTCAGTGACTGAATAGCCGCTCTACAAAGGAGAAAGGGAGGAAGGCAGCTAATCTTTCCCATGACTCACGCTCACACAAGCTCATACTCCTGCACGCAGTGGCACTGAAGGATGCTGCCTCCACTCAGACTTCATCCTGCAGGGCTGGAGAATTGAGCGCTGTCACAGCAGCTGGCTAGAGCTGCTTGTCCCAGAACTGGGGCCCTGGATGATGTGCATGGGGTTAGGGCCCCTGCTCCGGAAGGCAAAGCCACCCACTGGAACCGTGTGCCTTTCTCCAGCTGAGACAGCAGAGGAGGGCATCCTGCCGTGGGGTACCAGACATACAGGCATCCGCTTAACAGCTGCACTTTCCTCCCTCCTTTATAGGAAGTTAAAGTCTCAGTTAGGATGAATGTTTCCCTGCATACATTCATACATTCATCTTTTTTTTTTTTTTTTGGTTTGGGGGGTTTATTTGTTTGTTTTCATTTAAATTTAGTTGTCTTTGCTGGGGACAGATACTTACAGGCTATAACTTCTTTATATCCTGCATGTTTTGGATGAGATTCAGCTCGCTGAGCTTTAAAAGTTAGCATCCTGTCTGAGCTCAGCCATTTCAGTTGTCTCTGCCTGTAATTTACAGAGAGAGGTGACACTTCCACGGGGTGACTCACCCCACCTATTGTAGGAATCTGTCTTAAAATAGGATTATTTATCATCACTTTCTTCCTTTCCCCTATCAGTCCCTCCCTGAGAGAGGACCTGGATGAGTGTAGGTTAGGGGCTTGACTACTGAATGGTTGACGGTTAAAGGTAAATGAGATGAGCACTGTCCTTTGTATCTTACCATGCCCCATATTTCTGGCAGCCCAGACAAAAAGAGCTGCTGCAGAAAGTGTCCAGCTGTTTTGGTTCGCCTTTTCATTTCTTTGTTCTAGGATTTGCTATGCATTTTCTGTCCTCTTTTTCTGGATTTAATAATTTTCTCTGGAAGCATTATTAATGCATGAGAGGATGTCCTAGTGCTTGCTTTAGAAGGGTGAAAATGGAAGGCAGGTAACCTAAGGCAAACATGGAAGCCAGCAGTAAAGGATCAAGTGTAGCAACTATTCCTACTAAGACCACAGGAGCATGTTTAAAAAAAGCATGAGCAGTACCTGAACCTCTGGTAGCTTCTTTCTCAGAGCTCCTGATGCCCTTAATTCCCTGTTCTATTGCATACAGTCTAGCTATGAAATTAATATGTGGGAAAACATTCCATTGAAGTAATTAAGGGAGGACAGTGGCGTGTATGGGAAAACAAACAGTGGTTTAAAATGATCACCATATAATTTATTTCCCATGCAAAGAATCCAAAAACCTAATTCACTATTGATTTGAACTTGCTTTTCTACGTTTTATGGAATGATTACAAGAGATGAGACAAAGATTTCATTTGCAGAACACAATGTGCTTTTCAGTTCATGATCTCTTATTAAATTGTTTTCCATCTCTCGTTCTTCATATATTTTATGGTGTATTTTTGTTTGGATTTTACTTTCAAGATCAGTGTTCTCCATTGTGATTTAAAATCATTAAATATTTGTGTTTCTTTAATTTGTTAGAGATTCTTCAAAATCTGTTCCAGGAATTGGTATTGAGACATTTGTTTTTGCATTTGGCTTGCCAAGTAAAGCAATGAAATTTATTTTTAAAAGAGCATATATTCAGGTTTTTGTTCTGTGAATGTGGATTTTTTTTTTTTTTTTTAATCTATATGGAATTCAAAAGAATGCTACAGAAGTATTTCTTTATTTTTTGGTTGTTTAATAAACTCCATACTATAGAAAGCCATATTGGAAGTGATTATGTATTTATTCATGCTTAGAGATCTAATCTTCAAAGTGGCCTTAAAGGCCCTGAGGAGTAACTGCATATTTGCTTTAGATTCATTTTGAAATCCTCACTTAACTTTGGCGCCTGACATCTTCATCATTTCATTTTTCTGTTGGTGCCATTCTGTAGTGTCAGAAAGGTTTAAAATGGAAGAGGCAATTGTGGTAGTTTTCACCAATAAATTTCTGTTATGAAGGTGCATATTCAGCAGCCCTTGAACATTTTGTCTCAAGTTTTTGACTGTGAACCTTTGAATCAAGAACCCTATTTTTGTTCTCTGTGTACCATAAAGTACATTGCGTAAACTCCTTGAGGTGAATATGAAGTAATAATCATTAGAAAAAAAAGTAAAGACATGAAGATACTATAAAAGATATTAATAGTATTTCCCACGCATCACCAATGTGTTCTGTTTGCTATCTTACGCCATACTCCATACTGCCTTTCACTGCAGCGTTACCTGGGACAAAGACCATGAATTTTATTACCGAAAGAATGTATTTCAGAGTCAAAGGTCTTTTGTACTGTATTTGCATAATCACTTCTCTTTAAAGAAAAATAGCATTGCTCCATGGGCCCTCAAAAGAGCTCATCTATTGTAGCACACTGGTGAATGTCTTAAAAAAAAAATCACTTCCCGAAGTATCTGGTTGACTTGTGCAAGACAGCGTGGTTGCCTTCTCTGTTGCAGTCTGGAGCCTATGGAATTTGATTAATTTCTGATTGTAGTCCGTAAGGAAAAAGGAAAATAAAAGCGGTGAACAGGTAGAACAGGAGAAGATAACATGAACATGAGATCTGAATAATACAGTCAAGAATATGGAAGTTCTTGGCCCAATGAGATGCAGGCAGAGATATCTAGTCATTCTTTGGAAGAGACCAGAAGTAATATGATAATTGATCTGGACGAGGGCATTGAGTGCACCCTCAGTAAGTTTGCAGATGACACCAAGTTAGGTGCATGTGTCGATCTGCTCGAGGGTAGGAAGACTCTGCAGGAGGATCTGGATAGGCTGGAGCGATGGGCTGAGGTCAACTGCATGAAGTTCAACAAGGCCAAGTGCCGGGTCCTCCACCTGGGGCGCAATAACCCCAAGCAGAGCTACAGGCTGGGAGATGAGTGGTTGGAGAGCTGCCTGTCAGAGAAGGACCTGGGAGTGATGGTTGATAGTCGGCTGAATATGAGCCAGCAGTGTGCTCAGGCGGCCATGAAGGCTAACAGCATCCTGGCCTGTATAAGAAGCAGTGTGACCAGCAGGGCTAGGGAGGTGATCGTCCCCCTGTACTCGGCTCTGGTGAGGCCGCACCTCGAATACTGTGTTCAGTTTTGGGCCCCTCGCTACAAGAAGGACATGGAGGTGCTTGAGCGAGTCCAGAGAAGGGCGACGAAGCTGGTGAGGGGCCTGGAGAACAAGTCCTACGAGGAGCGGCTGAGGGAGCTGGGATTGTTCAGCCTGGAGAAAAGGAGGCTCAGGGGTGACCTTATCGCTCTCTACAGGTACCTGAAAGGAGGCTGTAGCGAGGTGGGGGTTGGTCTGTTCTCCCACGTGCCTGGTGACAGGACGAGGGGGAATGGGCTTAAGTTGCGCCAGGGGAATTTTAGGTTGGATCTTAGGAAGAACTTCTTTACCTAAAGGGTTGTTAGACATTGGAACGGGCTGCCCAGGGAAGTGGTGGAGTCACCATCTCTGGAGGTCTTTAAAAGACGTTTAGATGTAGAGCTTAGGGATATGGTTTAGTGGGGACTGTTAGTGTTAGGTCAGAGGTTGGACTCGATGATCTTGAGGTCTCTTCCAACCTAGAAATTCTGTGTGATTCTGTGATTCTGTAATACAGCTCCCATAGCACTCCTTGCAAAAAGCAAAATAGCCCAAACAGAATGTTACAGAATCAGCCTGGCTGAGGTTGGAAGGGACCTCTGGAGGCCATCTGGTCCTCAATCCAGGACACCAAGAGCAGGTTGCTCAAGACCAAGTCCTTTGGCTTTTGGAAATCTCCAAGGAGGGAGACTCTACAGCCTCTCTGGGCAACTTGTTCCCAGGTTGATATAGCTAACGTTTTGGTGCAAAACAAGGAACTATTTCCTTAAAACTAATTGGAGTTGTGGAGTTTGGTGTGCTAACCTTTGCTAACCTAATCTCAGCAAAGTACTGTGTTGGATTTTGTAGATATAGACGGTAGGATTGTTAAAGCACACATATGTAGGAAACTTTTAACTTTGGAAAGATGTCACTTATGTTTGAAGTTTCTTTCATTCATTTGCAAGCTACCTCTAGTAAACAGTAGTGTATTTCTATACTCATAACTACTGAAATGTGTAATTAAATTAATAAAATTCTATAATGGAATTTGGGAAGAAACACTTAGCTTGATGTTGGGGGTTAGAGAATGAGAGTGATATGACAGACTTTTGCAGTCATTGTATTGAAGATCTTCTTCCTTTCAAACAAGAAATGATAGCCGATGCTGCATATTTATGTAAGTGGTAGTAAATTGCGTACATAAAAACATCACACCAAGAGTAAATTTTTCAGAAGCCCTGCTGGTTTTCTCTCAGAGCTTATAACAAACTGTGTTTATATAGTGATACATTTATTTCACTGAAAGATGCAACATAAATGTAGATATTGAAGAAGAATTTTAATAACAGGACTTTTCTTCATATTTATAAAATCTTTTTTTGGGGTAACTTCTAGGAGCAAAGTTCATTGGAACTTTTCCCATCCCGGATACCTATAACCCAGATGATGACAAAATCTACTTCTTTTTCCGAGAAATATCGCAAGATAGTGGCACATCTGACAAGACAATTCTTTCTCGAGTTGGAAGAGTTTGTAAGGTGAGGGCTCTGTCTTTTACACTATTTAAAACAATGTATATTGTTTGAAAAAGAAAGAGATAAAAATTAAAAAAAACTGGTTTGAGCTATCCTGAAATTTTTCAGAACATACAATGTTACTGCTGTTTGACATATATCTGAAAAATACTTAATACTGAGTGCATATATTTTATAAAACTAGTATGCTTATAAATGAAAATCCTTTGTCTAAACGATGATGTATTGACCTTCAGATACGCAACAGTGACCTCTGTTTCATAAGTTTTCATTGACTTGATGATGAGTACACAATGGCAAGATATTTGGATTTTTGTGAAAAGTGCTCAGTGAATGGAGGGATATACAAACCCATCTGTTCAACATAGATCAGTACATCGTTTGTAGGCATTACTGAGAGCTGAGGTCATTTGTTTGTTTCTAAGCATTCCTGATAATCAGTTTGGGTGGGACTGGTTAAAAAAAATGCAGTTTCTGAGCTACATCCACACCCACCTGGAGGTTTTCTTTCCTGTGAAGTGCTGTCTTTGACCTGTTTACAAGCACAACCCAGGAACTGACTCTGCTGCAGTGTAAGAAGTCTCATTTAGTTGGTGCCTGAATTGCTGTAAGAGATTATTCTCTTCACTTTCTCAATTATTATGTTTGTTTTTGCCTCTTATGAAAGATTTCTCCCTTTATGGTATGCATAATGTAGATTTTCATGAGTTGCACTCTTTCCGAATAAGCATCTTTGTCAAGAGAAGCCTCTTCAAACTGTAATAAGAAGATAAACCAATTCCTGTCATATGAAGGCAGTAAATAGTTTGCGGTTGAACAGCCTGCTGGTTTTGCTAATGTGTTCTTCCTGTTATAGTGGAATGGTCTATTGACTTCTGTGACAGACGTACTGTCTACCCTCTCCTTTATCACATAATACTTTAGGAAGAGATGCAGTCAGAATAGATGCTCCCATCCTGTTCTTAAGTCTTCAGTGAATCCAGGTGCACAGGAATTGCTGGCAAAAGTCAGAAAATAGGATTTTAAAGTTGTCTTCATATTAATAAACATAAACTTTGAGCAAATGTGCCTAACTAAGTATCAGCAACACTATTATAGCAAGCACATTAATTATGTACATTTCTGTGATATTTTGTTCAGTTGTTTTCATTTACTTGCATTTTCCAAGCAAAGCAACTCCTCTGGCAGTGAAGATAATCTTCTTAAGGAGAAACCTGGAAACTAGAAACAAAAGAGTTTGTGATTTGCAGTAAGATATATCTAGCAGAAGGGCACATAGAAGGTTAATGGACACACACTGAAAACAAAGAGAAGATACATGTGCATGAATGCATAAATCTATGACTGTTCTGCAGACCAGCAAACTCCTAACAACGGAGATTTCAGTGACCACAGCCATTTCACACTTCTGTCCTTGACCTAATATGTTAAGAAAACAGAAGAAAACACCTCATTCATAAATCAGTTCTCTTGTAGGTTTTTAGCCAGACGAAAGAATGGATAATCTGTAGTTGGGTATTTCACAGTGGTGTGATTAATGACAGAATGGAAATGCAAACACACAAGATTTGCAGCTAGACATGGCATTTGCTGATTATGAGAAAGCACTTAATGCATTAGGAAAAAATGGTAGACAACAATTTTCAAGTCAAGGCACATGGGAGATTATATTAAACTAAGATATATTAGCTAGAGATGTCCAACATCCTCTACCTAGAGAATAAACTGATAAGGTATCATAATAAAAGCAAAAGTATTGCAAGGAGATCATAACAACAGTATGTAATCATACCATGAATGAGACTAAATTTGCAGGGTAATCATGTTAAGTGGAAATACATTGTTTTGAATTTTATTTTTAATAGTCAAACCAACACAACAGAAACTGGTAAGTAAGGTGATTATTATTAATGCTATTATTAGTGTTTTATACTGTATTCTTTATTGAGTGCTTCTTAATGGATTCAGAATTCTCTTGATAGTTTATACTCCTGCATTTTTGTATGACTGTCTTCATTATCTTGCAAATAGTGAAAATTATTAAAATGCAAGTAGAATTATTATATTTAATATAAATTAAAATGCTCAAATAAACTCCTCTATTTACAGACTTAAGATCCTCTGGATCTGTTGTCTGCTGTTATGCCTTTTTATGGTTAGTTCTCTCCAGTATGGGATCCATGTCTTTGGTTAAAATGATGGATAATACAACAATTTCTGCTTGCACTGTCTCCTGAATGTGACCTGTACTGCATAAAGTTAAACCTTTGCTTTCTTTCCTCAGCAAGTATGGAGTAACAGTGGATGGGAGGAGATCAGCAATTTTTGAAATCATTTGCTTGGTGTAATCCCAATTTCTTTCTTCTAGAGCTCAATTGCTGTCTACTTCACTGTGCCTTAGGGCTCCTGTACATTAACGCCAGAGACACATGCTGAAATTAGAATAGGCTTTGTTTTTAATAAGAAGGTTAGTCAATGCAGCCTATTCTTTGGTTAATTTTCAGTGACTCAACAATATGGTCTCTCACTGATCTTCCCCCTTAGGGAAAACCTTCTCTGGAACGCATTCCCTTTTCCCAGCTACTTACACACCCAGAAGATTGCAGTGCTCTCACTGGCAGCTCTTTGCCAAAAGTCAAACAGCTGTCACTTGTCCTGTTCATAAGACCATACTTATACTTACCGTCTCAAAGCTTGCGTTATAATAACACAGCCACTAGTAAATAGCACTAATTTAGATTTACGTCATCTGCATTCTGTAGATCACCAGGGGATATCAGTATGAACTGGGAGGAAGTGCTTTCAACAGTCACTTTCAGAGCCAGTTGTGTAATTTATCATGGCAAATGGCATTTCCTATTTTTGGTTTGAGGGAGGTGAAAAGTAGCATTGGCCTATCCATAATACCTGATACTACTTAGAGTATGTTTCTTCTTATATAAAGAGTAATGTGTTGGGTTATTTTCTTTCTTTTCAAGAACAGTTAAAAGTGAAGAGAAAGAAATACTATTAAATATTTGCCAGTGATATGTATCCATTTTTAAAAAACATACAGATACACTTGTACATGTTACATGCATAATACAAACCTTAACATCTTAAAAGCATGGGTCTATATATTTCTATTTCTAGAAACACATGATTAAGCTGTTACACCTTCACTCTCTTCAAGCCCACACTGCAGAACCAGTTTGCATTAGCCAAAGACATGACAGTCATTACACACCGAGTCTGATTTTGAAAACATAATGCAGCATCTCTGCACTATGCCCTTTGCAGTCAAATAACAAGTCAGCTGCATTATTTTAAACACCACAAAATAATTACAGAATTGGAATTGCATTTAAGGACAACCTCACGTATGCACAAATCTAACCCTAGAAAAGGTTTCCCTCCTATTTTTCCCTCACAAAGTGAGAAATAAAAATCCTAACTTGAAGAAACCCACAGAAATGTTTTGGATAAGGAAGAAGGTTGTTGGAGTTTTTGTTTGTTTTCTCTATAACATCACATTTTTTCCATAGCTAAAACCTCATTCTATTGGAATGGAGTGGAAACTAGCCAAAAGTAGTAGTTTCTCTGCTGCAGTATGAAAATCCTGTTTATTATTACAGAACTATGTATTTGCTGTGTTATAAGCTTCTCTTTAACGGTTTTGGTGATGTATTGCAAAAATTAGTGCATGCAGTCTCAGAGTCTGATTTCCAGGAGACCTCAACTGCCAAGAAATCAGACTTCAGCCCTTGATGTTGTTTTCATATTTCCCAGAGTGTTCAGCATCCAGAAGTGTCCTTTGTTCTAGTGGGAACAAGTGAGCCCTTTGTCTTTTTTTTTTTTTTTTTTTTTTTTTTTTTTTTTTTAGGTGGTGGGGGTTGGTGGCTGTTATGCTATTCCACCCTCATACCCAGCTGTACCTGGGGATGAGAATATACCAATCAGGCACAGCCCTCTTGGTTAAACTGTACTTTCTAAAGGCACTGGAATGTAATCGTTTTAAGCACTCCTGAGTCGAGAGTGAGGGACACACCCTGCATTCCACCTTAGGGTAATGTGATTTATTTCCAAAGCCATGAACACAAGCAGAGTTCAAGGCCATGACCTTGCCTCCCGTCTGCTGTTTAAGGCAATTTGTATTCCTGGAGTGGCAGCAGGGAGCTATTCCACCCCAAGCCTGAGTACAAAGTCTCCAGTGGGTTCTGCTCTGGGATTGCTGGTGTGCAAAAGTTGGGAGGCATTTTTCTTGTCCTGGAAATAGTCTAGCCATGCTTTTACTATGACTAGAGGTAACTGGGTCATTAACATTCTTTGTATTTCTATATCATGTAATGCATCACTGTGTAGATAATTGATCTCTCTCCACAAAACTTCTGAATTGTCCACATAGTGTAATGCTTTACCATTCAGCAATATTAGCTTGGGTCCCGGAAGCGAAATAGCCATGTTAACATGTTCTCAGCAGGGTTAATTAGTCTGGGCTCACTGCCATGCTCATGTAACTATCCTACGTCCAGTTCTGCAGGCAACTCATTCCAGACTAGATTTAACTTACTGCGTATTGCATGCTTACATACTTTCTTCGTCACCATAATATTGCCTAGACACAATGCTAACCAAGGGTAGTGGTTTGTATATTTATTTATTTATTGAAATCTCTATGATCATGATTAAAACCATTTAGAAAAAGTCACCCCTAGGAAAACCTTGGCCCTTGTTTGCCAGCAGGGCATCTTTGCAGCTGAGGATCCTTCAGCAGCCAGCTCATCCTGGACTTCCAAGTTTTACATTTTAATGTTATATGCTGTCTGAAAGTTTTCAAATATTGTAGAAGAGCAGATGCTCATCAAGATGACTTCATTTTAAGGGCTGGTGTGTTGGAGACAGCCCAGCTCCATACAGTATTTGTTTTCTAACTGTGATGAATAATGAGATATAACACCAGGTTTTGACAGGTCTTTTGGTCTAACTTTCCTTATTGGCAAGGGTACAGGCACAGTATTGGAAGTTTGGTATGTTTTTGTCTCTCATGGGTGCATTTCAACCATGTAATTGGAGTTTGTTTTTTTGTTTTGTTTTGTTTTTTTGGGGGGGGGAGTGTGTCATGATTTGCAGATGAAGCAAAAATATGTAAGTTATGCTTATATATAAAGAGGTGTTCCTGAATTTTACTGAGCCTCAGGGAAAATGAAAAAGAAATTGCAGTGTCAAGATAGTGCTTTAAAAGCTGGATTATGGAAATTCAGCTGTACAACCTCTGAAGCAAACTCTGGAAGTCATCTCAGTTGCCTGAGACACTCATTGCCAGAACATGTTTTTGACAACCCAGCAGCTCAGAAGTGAGGAACTTGCAGAGTTAATTGCAATGATGTACCAATGCATAATCCAAAATCCCAGAGTTCAGAGTCCTTTGATTCAGACTTTTGTATATCTTTAAGACAGTAAATGACTTTGTGATTTTGGAAGTTTTCTAATGTTCTTTGATTTTTTTCTTTCAATACCATTAACATGAGGATGTACTCTTCATGATCTACTGTTCAGGCTTTACTGATGTTTATTGACTAGTGCTGAAATCTAAAGAGATCTGTAAGATGTTGACCTACCTTTGTTTTGTTCATCTGCTTTTCCAGCTTTATATCTGTGGTTGTGTATACTGATATCACACTGGCCCACACTAGTGTTTTTAGGCGCTTGACAGTGTAAAAGCTAAGAAAGTAATTACCAGCCATCCACCTCAGTCGGTAAATGCAGGTGACTATTTTATTAAAGGAAGATGCAGCACCTTCCATCTTCAACCCAAATTGTTCTTTGAAGGCCATGTTTTCCACTAACAATAATGGGAGGTTTGGGTACTGGGTCCTGAGGATGTGAAATTCAAAACATTCCTATTTAAGAATGTGAAATTTTAGGGCAAATTCAGGCCTATTTGTTCAGACAGAAACCAGTTTAACTTTGTACTGCCTCACACTGTTTTATGATACTTCTGTATAAGATTTCACAGTGCTCTTAATGCACTCAAATATATAAATTCAGCCCTTCTATATGACACTAATTGTGTGATCCTTCTAACCACTTGTCTTGCCTGTGGCTTCATGATCAAAATGGTAGATATCATAAGTTGAAGTTTTTGTAGTGTTTTTTTTTTTTTTTTTTTTCACCTGTCATTTTATATCCTTTTATGTCTTTATAGCATGTAATTTATATTAATTATATATGAAGCTACAGATTAAAAAAACAGGTAAAGGCAAGTCAAACACACTGGAATAAACCACAAACAGATTATACCCAAAATTTAGGTAGATTTTCCTGAAAGTTAATTAACATTTCTGTTTGTTTGAGCCATCATCTTTTGCTCAATTCAAATTTCCACTGAAGTTAAAGTGAACAGCCTAATGACATGCATCTATTTTGTGTCAGCCTTTGAATAGTTCTGGGGAGTTTTCTTAATATTGTCAAACCTGTTGGAGGTAATTTCAACAGGGTTACTGAATGACCCTGCAGTATATTGGTACTTTATCACTTCAAAGCTTAAAAGGCTTAATTTTATTATTTCATTTGTCCCAAATCACATTCAGACATACTCTCTCTCTCCCTCTCTCTTTATCTTAACCTGTTCGTTTCTGTGTTCTAGAAGCTACTAGTTAACTTCTCCAAATCTTTTTGCACCAAGCAGTGTGGATTACACTGAGGGAATGAAGCCAGACAGTACAAAGTAGTTAAAGGGTACGAGGGCAGTGAATCTGCTGCTCCAATGCTGAGGATCATTTAGTCAAAGTGCCTGACACAATGGCACTGTCTCAAGATGGGGAGAGTAAGCAGGCAGCCAGGACAAGGTATGCATTAGGCTCTGGACTGCGATGGGCTATGATTTCAGAAAGATGCTCAAGAGTGTCAGCTCCCAGGAATCAAAAAGCAGTCTGGGGTTTTGCACATCTGTAATCTTGAATTATGGATTGTCTGTTTCAAGAGGTGGTGGCATTCAACTCTCAAGAAAAATATGGAAAAATATTATAAAAGTAAACAGGTAAACAGGTTTGCCTAGGGGAAAGCTTAATGGCCAAGACACACAAATCTAGAGGAACTTCTGAATATGCTGTTGGAGGTGATAATGGACAGTTAGTCTGCTCTCTGAGACAGTCTGAGGAGAACTGTAGAACTTTCCAGCTGACACATAAACCTGGTAAATAGAAAGGCTGTTTATTCCATTCTTTCTTGTTGAGGTGATGTGTGACTTGGGCTCTTCCTTTCAGTGGTCCATGCACATTTCTCATCTTTAGTTCTCTTGTCTAATTGTATGCAGATGTTACTGCAGTGGTAGAGACCTTACAATGCACAGTCTGTAGGCTGAAGCATTTATCCCATTCTGCCAGGCTAGACTCTGCAAGGGATATCTCTGTGACAAAGCACATTATGCACAAGGCCAAGTCCTGCATACATCACGATCTTTGGATCAACTAGCTCAAGTAGCAGAAACACTATAAACTAGCAATATCCACTGTGTCCAGATGGGTTGGTGTCTTATATGAAGCAATATGCAATCCTGTAATAAGAAGCTTTCCCTGTGAAAGATTCAGTCATCTCATATAAACAGCAGAATTACTAAATAGTAACCACTCTCACTTGCAGATGGGAACTGTGCACATAGAGATGAACTGACTTTCCAAGTTTACTCTAGGTATACATAGCAAAGAGCAAGCAGTCACAGATATAAATTGCATGCACCTCCTTTCTCTTGTTTATATTGCAAGTGTATTTTTGTTCCCTTTATCACACTTCGTGGATTGCTTGATGTTTTTGGACCTGAACCATAGCCTGCTGAAATCATGGGAGGAATCTTTTCTCTGACATCAATATGGTTTAGATCAGAACTTTTCAACCTAAATTCATGAAGAAGGAAGTCTTACTTTGCTGTGTTATGCCAGTACCTGACAGAGTTGGATAGGGCCAGAATACAGAAAATAAAACTTAACAATTAAAAAAAAAAAAAAGAACTAAAAATTTGAAGACAGAAGTCCACTGATAAGACTGTTGGCTGTTTCACTGTTTATAAACATAATTGAAGTCTGGTAGAAGTGTTTTTTTTTTTTTTTTTTTTTTTTTATGCCCCCCCCGCCTGCCTCCCCTCCTCCCCATAATGTACGATTTTGCTGCTGGGCAATGTATTTTTTTTCTGGTGTCTTTGTAACTTGGGAATGGGAAAGGCTCCAGGTTCTTCTGCAGTTTCAGCACTTTTTCCCTCTGTTCTCCAATATTTCCTTTTATTGAGGCCAGGAATTCACTTTGGATGGTCCTTTTACACATCTTGCCACTGGCTGTAATTAATAACCTGCTTCCAGAAATTCCACTCATTGTCTTTTTTTTTTCTTTTCTTTTTTTTTTTTTTTTTTAAGTGACTGTTCAGGATAATTGCTGTCTTTAAAGTTTTATGAATCACAGTATTTGACATCTTTGATGTTGATTGATTTTCAGAAAACTGCACTTTTTGTTCTAGTGTTCAATTTGTGACTGTTACTCACAAACAAATAAGAGATTTAAAACCCCAGTGATGTAGATGTTCTTTAGCTTTGCTGCCTTCTGTTTTCCTGCCTACTGGATTCCAACAGATATATTTGTGCATTTCAATGAAGCTACATTTATATTATGTATAGGATAAGATAGAATAGAAAATAGGAGTAACCAAAAGTTTTTAAGTGGATTTTAAATCATTTGTTCATTGACAGCAGTCTGATATTTTTTATTTTCGCAATAAGCTGGTAACTTATCACAGAAGAGGGTTTTTGAAAAGCAAATTGTTTTGTTCTTCTGTACATAAATTACAGGCCACAAAGTTGAGATTTGCATAGAAGTCTCCAAAGGAAGACATTTGTTACGACCTTATTTTACTTCACAAATTTTGCATTGTGGCATTTAAACATTCTTTATTGATTTCAGAAAACCATATACTTACATGTGAACCTGGGTTCACCGAAGTTGTGCATTAAATATTTAAATTCTTACAATAGCTTGGTAGTAATTGTGTTTTTTTGTTTGTTTGTTTTTGTTTGTTTTTTTTTAAAACAAGCTCATTAAAAAAATAAATAAATGAAGATTTCTGCACAATAAAAGTCTTTTTAATTCAAAATATATATTTAATTTATTTTTAATTTATTTCAATTAAAATCAGTTTGGATTACTTCCCCACTTCTGTAGATAATTTTTGTGTTTAGATCTTTGTGTTCTTTTTGGTATTCTTTCCTCAACACATGACAGATTGAACTGCCCACCTTCTAGTTAGCAATTATCTAAATCTCTAACTCATGCAAACAGTAGCAACTGAGATTTTACAGGCACTTCTTCCTGTCAGAAGGAAGGTATTTCAGGTGGAAGTGTTGGTGTCTGTTACAGTTTGTGAGATTACGAAGCAGTAAGTGCTAATTAAAACTTTATTTATATTCAAAAAGAAATATGCAGTGCCTTCATCTGTAATGTAACAAAGTTTATAGTAAACACTGCTAATCCAGTGTGTGTAGAAGTGATATTTTTGGAGATAAAATTTCAGATACTTGTGGCTGCTCATCTGCTACAAGTAGATTAGTAATGTTTTGGGAATTAAGGTCTTCATTCTGCCTTCCCCTTCTCTCAGCACTTAATTTTTTCTTGTCTTCTTGTCTCATCTGCTTAAAATATTTACTGTTCTTTGTCTTCAGTATCAGTATCTCTTGGCTGAAATAATTTCAGTGAATCAAATTTAACACACATTTCTGTCATTCTTGAGGCCAGTCCTTGCTTGGTGTAAATTAGTCCAGCAGTCATGTAGGATGGGGAAACCTTGTGCTGAATCCCTGTTCCTGATCACTTATGAATTGACTGGTCTCTTCTTTGGTGATTTGCTCTCTATTCAGTTTTTCTTATCTCCTGACTATCCAGTCTGTACATCTTACTATATAAATACCATACTTTACAATCAGCTTGCAGTATTTGAACACATCAGTGATTCATTGCAGACTGATATTAACTATTGTCTTCTTTTTGTACCATCCCAGTCTCAAACAGATTTTCAGTATGTCTTCTTCTGTTCAACCTTTCAGAGGCCAATAATAATGAACTATGATGATCCAAGGAATCTGTAGCAGAGTAGGCAGATATGATTCAAAGCTAATGAGTTTGAACTAATGTGGTCTGAATGTGAATAATCACATGTTCTCCAGTAGCTGAAACTTTGAGAAATATCTCATAGTCTTACCTTATATGAACCATAAAATATTGTTAGGAAAGGAAGGGGACACCTTCTTCAAATCATAGAGATGTTCAGAGATTTCTCAGACAACTACTACCTGAGATGCCAGGAGCACAGATGAGCCTAAATTGATAATAGGTTTTGAACCCTGTGCTTTGAGCTGAGATTACACCACCTATAGATAAAACTGCCACAGCCTTTGGCAATTCCTGAACTTTATCCACCAGTGAATCTTGAACACGTTTTAGGAAAACAAAGACACTGCATTATTCAGAGATGACACAAAGAGTTGAAGAGTATTATATGACTGTAAATCAAACTAAAAAAATAACAAAATTAAAAAAAAAAAAGAAAAAATCTAAGAAAATGTTCATTTTGCTATACTCAGCAAAAGCAGTAGGAAGTAGCATGTTGGTGGGTATGTCAGTACAAGTACAAATTTTTAAACCATTGAAAGGTCCTTTGTGTCTTATTTCTACAGCATAATTTTTTTAACACTCTAGCCTCAGAAGAACTTAGTAAATCATGAAGTGCTGGCTGGTCATTGAATTCCCCTTGCTCCTTTGCACCATTTGGATCTATCCTTCATACTTAAGGCACACATAGTGAATGTCTGTACTAATGTCTTTTAAATTCAAGTAACATGGTTAACATCATGTCCTGGCCTTAGAGAGAGGAAATACGGTTACATCTTATACTGACTGGAATCTTATACTTTAAAGCACATAGCACTTGCTAAAACTGCTTCCTTCAAGAACAGGATTTGGTTCACACTACTCTCTAGGAACTCAGTGGAACTACTGATACGTTTAAAATAAGCATTTAGAAAAATGTTCTGTTGGATCACAGCTTAAGGGTGGTAAAATACAAGTATGTATTTTCCAATCTCTTGCAGGAGCCCGAGCAAGACAACTTTTATTTATTTATTTATTTATTTATTTATTTATTTCCTCCCCACTGCAGCCCCATCATATCTTGCTTCCTCCCCTGTTCCTGATCCTAGCCAGGCTTTTAGAGACATCTCAGGAGCTAGTGATGCTGTTCCCCATCCACCAGAAACCTTAGAGGATGCCCTGCAATGCGAGAATTGCTTAGCTAATCTGAATTGCCAGAGGAAGAAAAAGCTTAAAGCTTTTTAGTTTTCAAGATTCTTTCTTGCATCTTTCTAATTGTTTGATTTTAATTAGTCCACAAAGTTTATCTGTCATGCCTTTGAACAGAACACACACATGCAGAGCTTATTTTTCCTATTGGCTTAAGGCTGCTAATTTTGACACCTTTGTAGTAAATCTGTTGGCTAGATGCAAAGCTCCAGGCTTGGCAGAACTTCAGGAAATCAAGAGAGGAGGTAGCAATTCTTGTAAGAACATGAGTTCCAAAGGCGATAGATTAACAAGAATCATTTCCAACTGAGCTAACCTATTTAAAAGTAGCAAATGCGTGAAAAGGGAAGCTGGTTAGAGTACGTTACCAGAGAAGTGTTACTCCCTGTGAGGTGAATTTCAGCACATTAAACCATCTTTCTGAATGCCTCTAATATTTATGATACAGCCCTGAAGGGCCAAATACAGTCCTTGGAAATACTACATAATACCCTTAGAGTTACAAAGCGAAAGAAAGAAAGAAAGAAAGAAAGAAAGAAAGAAAGAAAGAAAGAAAAGAAAAAAAGATTTATCCTAATAAATCCAGAGGGGACAAATATTTATGACCAAATTTGTTATACTTAATTTTACATCACAGGCCCAATAAGCATCAAAGTTTGTAAATTAAGATAAAAAGACATCTCCTACAGCTGAGAGACTACAGTTGGTGATAAGAACGTTTCTCTTAAAGGACTGAATTCATGGTTCCTGCTGGAGTAGCATGTCCTTAAAAATGTCAGTTTGAAAAACCTGGGGCATAAATAGCACTGTAGAACCTAAATACATCTGTTATTTGGAGCCAAAGAGGACAGATAAATGTCCTTCGATACATTCTTCATACGATCAGTGGAAGAAGAAAAGCTCCTAAACAGAAACTTAAATTGAGCTTCCTATAATTTAAAACTTTCTTCTAAGTGCCGCTCCTCCCACACAACTCTTTTTTTTTTATTTTTTTTTTTTTTTTTTTTCATATTCCTTCTCAAAATACTCATTATTTCTGTCATGGTATTCCATTTCCCTCAAAGAAAAAAAAAAAAGGAAAATGTGTAAATATTTTAGAAATATCTTAATTTCTTAAATATAGCTAAATGGAATTAGTGTACCTTTAGTGTATCCTTTCACCTACATAACTGAAGCATGTGGGATCAAAGTCAATAGAAGGATTTCAGAAGGATAATTCAGTTTTCAAGTGACCCTCTATGATGTTTTTCTTTCTCTGCTAACTAAAGGGAATTTGGGCAAGTGTGCTCGTATCTTGGAAACATACAGTAAAAGAGCTTTAAAGAAAAAAATATATATATTTATGTGGAGGAAGAAATGATGTTTCCATAACAAAGATTATTGAAATAATATGACTGTTTTTCCCTGGAATGCATATATCTGTGTACTATATAAACAAAACAACACAGTACTTACATCTCTGGAACAGAGGAACAGATGGTGAATATATATATATATATTTTCTTTCTTTCTTTCTCTCTCTCTCTCTTACTTTCTTTCTTTCTTTCTTTCTTTCTTTCTTTCTTTCTTTCTTTCTTTTTCTTTCTTTTTTTAATCTATCCAGAATGTTCTGTATTATTTTTAAGTTTGCAAACAATTCTTCAAGAACCACTGATTGTAAAAATTAGCATTACAGAGAACAAGAAACCACATGATATAACATATGCTTCACAGCATTCCAGCTGTGGAGCTGTTCTGAGAATATTGCAAAGAGATTTGGGTATAATTAAGAGTTTTTAATTGATCATTGCTGAGCTGAGAAGTGACTACTCTAGCTTCTTATAAAAAGGTTGTCCTGCACTTTATATCATGTGTTAGCACTGCTCTTTTATTTTTTATTTTTTTTTAGTAATTTAGTCTTTTCATTTTCTTTTTACTAGAATGATATGGGAGGTCAACGGAGCCTAATAAACAAGTGGACTACTTTTCTGAAAGCCAGGCTTGTGTGCTCGATACCCGGTCCTGAAGGAGCAGACACACATTTTGATGAGCTGCGTAAGTTAAGATTTCTTTAATGGTTTATTTTGTCATCAGCTTTGCTTGTTTTTGTTTGTTTGTTTGTTTGTTGGTTGGTCGTTTTTGTTTTTCTTTTTAGAGAAGTACCACATCTAATTCTGATTTTATTAAATTTCCAAGTAGTTCCCAAGTTGGAAAGTATATTATTTATTATAATATTATAATTCTATATAAAAAACAGACTACCTGCAAATGGGCAAATGTCAGAATATTAGTACAAATTCACATGACAGAAATTAGACAAAAATAAATATTTGTTATATTTTTACAAATCTTCAAATTATAATTGATAAATGTAGAAATGTTCAATTGATGTTTAATACAAAATAAATAAATATGTTTACAGAAGATATATTCCTGCTTTCTACAAGAGATGAGAGAAACCCTCTTGTATATGGAGTCTTCACTACAACAAGGTATGTATTAGGAATATGTTTACTTCTGGAAACAAAAGCAGAACGCCCTTAATTGGGGATAGATTAATTATTTAATGAGTCTCTAAGCTGTTTATTTTTTTGAGGTGCTTTATGTAATATTGTCAGGAAGGAAATTATTTTGTTTCTGTAACCTTTGAATTAAGTGTAAATAATAAGGATAAGTAATATACTGCACAGTGCAATTACAAAGAAAAAATGCCAAGACATTCCTTAACTAAGAAGCAGCCACTACTGTGGCTCCATAGAATATATAATCACACACACACACACACACACACACACACACACAAAATAATAATAATAAAAAAAAATTGGAATTGAATTGAATGTAGCACAATTAATGACATAGCACATGAAGTAGCTGAAATACATGCCACTCAACAACCTGAGATGTTGTTCTTTGGGAAAGTTAATTCTTTTTATATATGTATTTATTTATTTATTTATAGAGAAGTACATAGGAAAAAAAAAAAAAAATAAATGTTTATTTCTAACTCTTTGATTATCTGGTAAATGCAATTTTAATTCTCAGGCACGTCACCTGTGTTACTAAAATACAGACTTCCAGAAGTGAACATAATATAATGTCCTTCATCTGTAGAAAATTCTAAACTTAATAAATGGTATCTGAAACCTGCTGAACACTAGAAAAAATGACAGTCTATGAAGTGATCCCAAAGGCTAACAAGTTCAGGTTTCATCTGAGCAAAGCTTTACACTGTAATGACAGTGACATTAAATATCTGTACTTATCAGACCTGTCCACACTGTCTGTTATTTAGCACCACTTATATCAGCTCTCAGGTGCAGGATTGATCGAAAACCCATCTCACTCAGTGGAATTAATGAATTCACTGGATGAGGTGTGCACTGAAGATGTGCTTATCAGTCTGTCTTTTTGCAGCTCTGTCTTCAAGGGCTCTGCAGTTTGTGTGTACAGCATGACAGATATCAGAGCTGTTTTCAATGGCCCCTATGCTCACAAAGAGAGTGTGGATCATCGATGGGTGCAATATGAAGGTCGTATCCCATATCCCAGACCTGGTACAGTAAGTGTCTCCTTAACTACATACTTCTATTTTTACTCAAAAGCAATCATACTTTTCTCCCCTCCATGGACTGTTAATTTATATTTTCCACTCAGGATGTTTCAAATTATCTTCACAACCCTATCTCTTCTGTTGAGAGCTCAGACTTCTACCTACCCTTTTTCTGTTTATATATATAAATATACATTTTCCATTTCTCTGAGATAACATTGTGTTCACACTATTTCCTGGTTGTCTCCTATTGTGGTCTGTTACTGTCCAGCAGTATATCCATCTGTTGGGATCACCTCTGAGGCATCAACACTTTATAAAAAGCCAAAAACATTTATTTATGGAGGATTAAATTATGATGGGGTATTTTATTTGGAGTCTTGTATTTCTGTTAACTTTGTGTTTGTCAAAATCCCATTCCTTGAGATTTGGTCATTGATTTTATTATGTGCGTTTGGGCATGTGTTGTGTTTTCAAATAAAATAAAGAGTTAGTTGCTACAGATTTTGTGTGATGGAAGACAAGTAATAGGAAGAAAAGTGAAGTTTAATATCTGGAAAAATGTAAATCCAGATCTGTTAGACTTGAGATGTAACTATCAGGTCAAAAATGTTGAAAGAATTTAGTAAAGAATTTCTGTACTTCTGTCTTGATATTAAATTTGGAAAAGCATGGACCTACATTACAGCTGAGGAGGAAAAAGATATGTCTAAAAAATGCATTTACTTTTAAAACATTAGCAAAACTTCAAGCAACTCTTGTTACAATCACTGTAAAATAACAGTGATTTAAGAATAAAACAGATACTATCCAGGAGAGCTTTACATTATCTTGGTCTGGTACTCATTGAACTACTAGTAGGGAGCTGCATAAACCTAGCCAAATGCTGAGATACTGAGGTTGGACTGCTGCTCGTACCTTGCCTAGAAGCCACCTGGTTGTCTCTCACTATTTCTCTGACATCTGCATTGGTGTAACCATTGCTTCAAGCCATATTAGCTTGCTTTTTTTTTTTTTTTTTTTTTTTTTTTTTTTTTTTTTCCCACACCGTTTTTTGTATCTTTGTGTTTTCTTCATCATCCTTCCAGTGGATCCAACTGCTTGGTCCATTCCCTTGTTCCGTGTTGCACTTGGTCATCCTTAGCTTCAGCAGGTCATGCCATGTGCTCTGATTATCTCTTCTCAGAGCTACAGGCGGGTGGGGAAGGAAGGCTTTCCATAAAGAGTAAGGCATCTCCAGCCTAAGATCTGCACTGCTGGAGCAAATAAGCTCCTAATTTAGCCACCACAGGCTTACTCTCTCTCATGCAGAATACATGGTGCCCCCAGAAAAGAAGATTACATTTAATTCTTTTATTATTATTATTTTAGCATGTGCAACTCCATTACTGGTTAAGAAGTGCAGATGCATTTAGTTTTAAGTACAAAAATGGTGCCAGTGAGAACAATAGCTGGTCCCATGGTATCTAAAGAGATTAAAATAACTCTTGAAAACCTCACAGTGCCCCATAAGGATGAACACTCTGCACAGATAGACGGTCATAAGCTCATTGCATTTTTGAGTGTATTAGCCATCACATGGTTGAGCTGGGATTCGCAAGGAAGGAAACATGTCATGCTGAAGCATGTCAATGCTGATCTTTATCACTGGCTTGAATATCCATGCTCAAAAGTATTTTAAAAGTTGGAAAGTTTAAAGTAAATGGATATTTTCCATGAGCAGCCCCTTAACTCTCTAACCGCTTCTTTAAACACATGATAACCGCTGTGAGAAAATGGTCTTGTAAAAATCCTTAGGAACTCTGTACCCAGTGGATTTCTGTAGCAGTTTGTCTGACCAGGAGCTGAGAAGGGAAGTGGATTTTACTGAAGAAAGTTTTCTGAAGAGAGATATCTGTAATATTTACTATGTAGATAAGGTAAACCTATTGCTGCATACTTATTTATCATTATTTTTAGTGAGCTGGAATAGGCTTGGATTACAACATACTTCAGGCTTGGTAGTTTAAGATAGTGTACCCAAATAAGAGTGGATTCACACCATGCTCTCATCCTAAGGTGGGCTAGGCCAAATGTCTGGATCTGAGCAAATTTAGGGTGGAATCTGAAAGGGCAGTGCAATGCTCAAAGGCAAGGAAAAGAAGCAGAATGCTGTATGCCCACAGAATGCTGTAGTGTGTCTGTATGCTGAAATGTTCTTCTATAAAGATTAATTTCACCATTTCTTGCCAACTATGGGGTGATTCAGGAATGCGCAGAACAAAGCCAAAGAGGGATAATCTGTCCAGTTTTTAGAGTTACTAGAGCATTTTTGAAATTTAAGCTCTACTTAAGTGTTGCATAAAGTTTAGCATAGCCAAAACTGCCCTAATTCTATATTTCAAATGTTTTAAGTTATTGGCAAAGTCTAAAAATGGCAGTACTAGGAAATGCATTTCCTTTGATGTTTGAGTTTGAGAGAGGCATTGACTTCCTTTTCAGCATTTACACAGAAGCAAGAGACTGCTTACCCCAACTTAACTTTTTGCTTAGCTGCCTTTATCTCCTAAGTAAATAAAGCTGTTTACTATAGAGGCTGTGACCACTTTGATATTGAAATTTTGACAAAATGCTTCCTGTGGTAATTTGTGTCTGAGATAAACTCACAGCATGACCGTATCATGCCTTGGCAATGCGGAGTATCATGAGTGCGATGCAGTGGGGTCTGTCTGCCCTCTGGCGTCCTGCGAGACTCTGGCCAGGCTGACCTGTGATCAGAAACTGCAATGTATGTAGCATTTCTACTGCAATTTCTCCCAGCAGTGTTAAAGAGCAAGTGGAAATGGTGGAAAATGGAAGCAAGGCTTGAAATCTATTTCAGTTTGGAAGATGAAAGAAAAAAAAAAAGAGAGAAAAGAATCAAGAATGCAGCCGGGTACAAAGGGATATTTGAAAACCAAGAAAGCTTTTCCTTCTTCTTCTTTAGATGCCTAAAAATTGGACTTGCATATCTCCAGCTGTCTGTGAATAACAAGTCCAGTTTTCTTCCAGTCTTTTAGGGTTTCACCCAGGAAATTATCCTTTGATAAAGAAATCATCAAGGACTTTCTTTAAAATGTATTCTGTGTTCTGAACCCAAGTTTTCATAACACCCTCCTAGTAATCACAGAAGACTTTTGAACAAGATTTTCAATGAATTAGAAGAAAATGGCAGTTCTAGCTTATTTATATAATTGTAGCTATTGCACTGAGACCAGATTTTGAGAGGAACATCAGTGTTTAGAGATGCAGATTAACACATAGTCTGGTATGTCATAGTGTCTAGGTATTTAATTGTTATCCAAGGCTACTCTGAGTACAATGGATCTAGATTTCTGGATCAGCAAAGTAAGAATCTTGCAGTTTAACTGACTTCTTAGTGACAAAAAGCAGCCCAGCACAGAGCCATTGCTTTTCTCCATTTGTGGTGTTATATCTCACCTCTTTCCACTCCAGATCGGAATGCCAATATATGCTTCTGTATTCTTTTTTTTTTTTTTTTTTTTTTTTAATTCCTTTACCCTCAGATCTTTCTGTGATCTTCCTTATTTTTAAATTTTCTTTCTCAGTTGCTTTTTCTTCCTTTCTTTAGTGAAATCCCTTTATTTCTTCTGCTAATCCAGTGCAAAGGGTCATTGAGATGTGATGTCCATCCCATTGGGACTTGGCTGAGCCATAGAGAAATACTGTCTGCCAAAAGCCTCCCCCTGCCCTCACGTCTGGTTAATTTTCCTGCTTTAATAAGCATGTTCATAAAACACTGAGGGTTGCACAGGTTTCCTTTGTTATTTTTAGACTTATCTTTCTCTTTCACCTGATCTTTTATGGGATAGACTGCATTCTTTGCTTCTCCAATTCCTCTCTTCTTTGATCTCCCCACTGTAAACGGGGCTGCCTAATTAAGTGAAATGTTTCACTTTATATGTTTATTTTCCTGAGAAAGCCTCCTCCACCTCCTCCTACATACCAACATGTTCTCCCCAACATGAATCACCATTCATTGCAGCCTTTCAAAAGGCTGCGAACCCAGTCACCTTTCCAGTGTGCTGAGGTCAGCAGAAAATTGCAAAGTGACACCTACAAAGTCAGGTTCACTCACCTAGCTGGTCTCAGATAGTTAACCTCACATTAATGTTCTCTTATGTCAGCCTTTGCTATCAGCAACACAGGTGTGTTAAATGGAAAAGCAATACAAGGAGTTCAATACAAACATTAGAACAAACCTCATACATTGAGTGGAATACAGTCTTTAGCTGAAAATAATAAAAAAGTAAAAATAAAAATAAATAACATTAGGGATTCTGTTTTTATTTATTTATTTTTGTGCATATTTAGGGGGATGGAGTGAGATTAGATGTTGATTTCATTTAAAATTTTGGCTGTTTCTGTGTCCAGCAGAACTTGACTCAATCTCCTCTCCCATCTTCTTTCAGGCTTAAGCTGAAAGGCTGTTGTGAACATCTTTACAGGATGGACGGGCACATTACATCCATCCTCTAGAGAAACACTAAAATTTCAGAGGGGCATGTCCAAATGCAAAATGTTTTGTGAAGCTCTGATCAGACTACAGAGAAAAAGCCATACGGTCTTTATGACACTCAGGAATTCAAGTTCCTTCTCCAGAACGGATTAGTGCTGAATCTTCAACAGCACATAAGTGCTTAAGTCCCAAGAGTCATCTCTTGGCTGTCATCTAAATCACAGAATATCCTAAACTATAAGTACCCAATATTCTAAGGTTCTTCTGGGCATCATACCAGTTCCTCAGTGCTACATCTCAGTGGCTCAGTCCTCAGACTCTGCATTTCTCATTAAACTTATATGCACATAAAATTAAATTTGTTGGGTGGATGGGATAGAGGATCCCATTTTTAACACAGAAGTTACTAGCTGAAGGTATTTCTTCTATTTCTCTGGTTTTTTTTGTTTGTTTGTTTGTTTGTTTTCTTGACAGTTCACTGATAACAGAATTCATTTGGAGTCTGGAAGGCTTTACCTTGCACTGCAGTAGAATGCTGACTATATAGCCATATTAACTCCTTCATAGTTAAACATTAATTAGCTGAGAGCTTGAGCAAAAAGGACAGTGTCAGTATTAGCTCTTGGCTGCAGTTAGTACATTCCCTCTGAGGGAGGGTCTGGTCCTCTAGTTCCTGCTGCATATAATATAAAATAAAGAGCTTTTCAGTGGAAAACAGGTCTTCTCCATTCCTGGTTAACATCCGAGCAATATTCTTTCTACTCTTGGCTAAGCTGAGACTTAATTATCCCATGAAAAATGAAAACACTTTTAAACAGGAAGGAGGGGGGAGCTCCCAGAATGGCTCTGGTCCATGTGTCTAGAACAAATGGACACCTCCCCCAGAAGGGAAGCCCAGGCTAAGGCATCTAATTCCCCAAAATGAGAAAGATTTAAGAAGTATTCCGTTCCTTTACATTTCACACTATCTGCCTGAGATGATCCCAAGAGAGCACCTTAACGGTATGGTGCTTAGTTCTGCTTGTGAAAAGCATGAAGGTTTCCAGTCTGGAACTGAAAAATCTCCCCAGCAAATGCCTACTTCAGTCAATGTTATGAAGTCCCCATTGTGCACCTAGCATATGCATGTTTGAATCTCATTGTTAAGTGGGTCTAAGAGTAAATGTGACAAGTCTTGTTTAAAATGGTTTTTTTGACATGCTTGAAATTGAAACTCTTGTAGTTCACAGGGAGCATCATACTGTTTTAAAATTGTCTGCAGACAACAGCACTGCTGAATTAAAGATACATAATTAAATGAAAAGGATATTTTTTTACATATCTTAAATCTAGATTCCCAAATAATTGTCGCAGTTTTAATAGGTGTTAGATCCAGCAGCTCTTACTGACTTCACTGACTGGTGTGAAGCACTATGCATTTTGGCAAATTGGATGTTTATTTAGGAGCCTAACTTCTGGCACCAGCTTTTAAAAATCTTGGCCAGGGTTCCCATATAACGTTAACACAGTCACACCATACATTGTGTGAGATCTACACATCCAGCACTCTACTAAGTTGTAAATTTAATATGATGAGAGAGAGAAACAACAACAACAAAGGGAGAAAAGAACTTACCTGGAGTATTGCTAACTTAGAGTCTACTTGCTTATGTTTGAGAAAGATTAGCCTTAATTTATCACTTCATGACTGCATTTGGATACAAATAAAAGATGAGGGAATAAGAAGGTATTTTTGCAGATCACCAGGGCTTAGGATTTGGTCCAGGTTGATTAGGGTTAAAGTGAGCTCACACTGAAGAAGACACTGGAAAAGCTTTAAGTTACTACTGAACTGATTCTTTAAAAGTTCATATAGCAGTTTATACAACGATTGAATAGAGATGCTCTTAGCAATTCTAACTGTTTCTGTTTTGGAGGCTTAATTTCGTCTTTTACTTTTCATTTCTGAACATGTACATTTAGATAAAGATAGCATTTGTGACAGTGAACACCTAAGCAACTTAGAAGAATAAATTACATACTAAATATTTTTCCTGCAAGATTCTTGTCTAGAAGTATTAATTTTACTAATTTAATTTTTCTTGACTTCATCTATCTAAAAGAAAAGCATATAATCTGAGCCAGTTGTTTAGACTTCTCTATCAGAAGAAAAGAGACAGTCGCCTCCTTTCTGCAGTTCAAACACAGCCAAGATAATTTAGGTCAGGTGAGATGAATCCCATGTCTGTTGCAAAAGCAGAAGACAGTGAGATAGCACAATGATGGTACTCTAAGAACATTTATGGAGTCAGACTCTCTTGTAGTCCACATGAAACAAACCTGGCAGTGTATTCCTGTGACATTTGATATAAATGCAAATCTCTTATTGTCTCTAGTGGAAGATGTCACATATCTGAAACAGCATCTGGTGTTGCGGATGTGAATAAATGTGAACTGGGTAGAGAACACCGATATCATTATCACATGTGACATAGACCAGGATATGAACTCACATTTTCAGAGGTGAAAGGCTGCTTCACTCATCTACTTGGCCATAAAGCCTTTATCTCTGTGCATCCTATTGATTGCTATGAAAGGAAGCACAAACCTACAGGAATTGTTCTGTAATGATGGGTGGACAGAGCTTCAAACAGCTGCCTGAGGACTTTGCCAAAGGGTGGCCCAAATGAATTTTTCATTCCCTTGTTCCATCCATCATGCCACAGTTAGTGATGCCTCTGGAAATAGCTCCCTTGGCCAAGCATAACAAGGTTACACCTGCCCCGCTGCTCCTGGTGGTCATGTTGTCTTAGGATGGGATCCAAAGCCTACTGAAATAATTGGAAAAGTTCCTATTGACTCAAGTGGATCTTTGGATCAGACCCTTAGTTCTTGTTTCTACTAAATTACCTCTGCAAACTGGTGAAGATTTCCCTATGTTATACATGGTAGGGTTTAAGTCTTTGGTAATACTTCAACAGCTTTATAGTTCCATATTGGTAGACATTTCATCCCAGTGTTTTTTAGTGAGTGATGTCATTATTCTCATCTTCCTCTGTTGATAATTTTTTGGCAAAAATTTAGGACATTTTTAAGACCTGTGGGTCTACTCCCACAGCTATGAACAGGAGAGCAATCGGCAAATTTCCATAAGATGTGACCTGTAACTCAGAGTTAGTGGGTGATAGTATGAACCACAGAAAATGTACATGTAAGGGAAATCAACCTCTAGTACTCAGTGAGAGGGAAAGTGAATTACTGCGTGGCTGGGGATGCAAAGAATAATGAATTTCTTTCCAGTTCTATATAGAGTAAATTGATGTAAAGGTAGATAAAGAACATGGGTTTCTTTGTATTGATCCCAAAAAACTTTGATTCAGCCTCTGCAAAGATAAAAATACTTTTAAAATCAATAGGGCTTTTGGACATCTGGAATAAGTGAAATGCCCTTTCCTTTCCTTTCCTTTCCTTTCCTTTCCTTTCCTTTCCTTTCCTTTCCTTTCCTTTCCTTTCCTTTCCTTTCCTTTCCTTTCCTTTCCTTTCCTTTCCTTTCCTTTCCTTTCCTTTCCTTTCCTTTCCTTTCCTTTCCTT
>CM021765.1:8495759-8518500 GCA_011076525.1 Nettapus auritus
CCCTTCCCTTTTTCTTTCTTTTCCATCACACCCTTACTTTTGTCTCTTTTGCTGTGTAATACAAAATCATGTATTTCTTTGTGATATTATTAAACCGATATTGCTATCTTCAAAAACCAAGCTAACTGCAGCCAACCTTAAAGGAATAATCTTGCAAAGCCTTTGATTTCTGAAAGCTCAGCAGAAAACAGAACAAGGGAGATTCTACTCAGAGAGTGAATTTCTTATAGAAAAGCTAGCATAAACCCCCTAGGGATAACTCACTGCAACATATATTTCTATTTTTTTTTTTTTTTTTTTTTCCAGTAGGATTTTCCTCTTTTTCTTCTTTTCTACCTGTATTAAACTGGGTTTGCAAGGAATGTCCTTTGAGCAAGTATCAGAATACAATAATGTAAACCCATTTTTGTTCTCTTGTCAGTTCACTCACAGACATACTTTAAATTGTATATTGAGAAAAATGTCTGAATATGTGATGGATCATATCTTAATTCATAAACTTATTGACTATGGAGAAATTTGCAAAAGCTATTAGATGATTCAGGAGCCTAAGCACCATTCCTGTCTAGATTTCCATTTCAGTAAGAGCAACACTTCTGCTGAGCTCTCCCCTGCTGCCCCAAGGTGTGTTGTATGCATCCCACAGCCCAGACAGAGAGCGGGTGGTGGAAAACCAAGGGAGGGAATGTTCCAGGCTGGTCTTGAGCCTGTGGGGACAGCTTTGCTGCTGGCGATTGAAGTTGCGTGGCTGTGAGAAGGCAGTTCACTGGCAGTGGAGGGGGACAAGCTCAGCTCTTGGCACTGTATGTATTGTTCTTAATGTGAATGTTTTGGATAATATCAAACTTTACATATTGGAACAAATCCTAACAGCAAGACCTTAAGTGGCACCATAGATAGAATAAATGTGTGAATAGATGTGGGAATGCAATCTAAAGTGTTTTTTTTTTGTAGAAATCAGTTCTGAAAGATTGTACTGCAACTTCATTACAAATCTTAACTTTTTTCCAGCACACTACAAAAAACATTATTTCATCACATTGCTTTCTTCACAGGCTGTGTTATGGCTCCATCTGGCAGGAAATAAAGGGATTACTTAGTGTTAAAAAAGCAGAAATTGGCAGTTCATATGTAAAAATGTGTATTTATATATAAAAATGTGTCATTCCAATGTAACACTGGAATAATGTTTCCAGCTCATCTTATTAGTATTCAGGATTAGTACCACCACAGTAACACATCTAGGTGTCTCCAGCTTCAAAAGAGAAGCTTTCTCAGATTCAAATTAGAGACTGAGTTTAAAGCAAGGGATGACAAAGAGATAAGGAGAGCCATGGGAAGGAAATCAGATGAGCATGAGAGATGATGGGTCACCAACACAATTGTCCCTGAAAGCAAATATTCCTGGACTCAGCTGGAAAAGCATGGAAGGGAGATTTGAAGGTGTTGAGGAGGTAAAGTTATGGGTCTAACAGAGGTGGGGGCTAAACCCATCAGTAAAGAGCATATCCTGGGGAGGTATCTATGGGGGTGGGGGGGTGAGGGGGGGGTTGGTGTTCACATTAGCAGTGGTCTGGACCTGAAGAGGAAGAGACAACATTGTTCCAAACCAGAGAAAAGGATGCTGCAGTCAGCCTGAACAAGAGCTTCAGCTATGCAGAAGAGTAAGAAAAGTCACTTCTGAGAAATAATGAGCTGCAGGGATCATCTGGCATCTGGAGAATCTGCTTTTATTACAAAAAAAAAAAAAAAAAAAAAAGTGATGTGTAGGATGTTCAGTTCACCAAAAAGTTGTGGCTTCTGGGTATTTCAGTCTAGAAAAAAATAGCATGATTAAAGCACTTGTTAGTGGCCTTCTCCCACAGTAGTGCTGGGAGTAATTCCCAAGAGAAATCAAGCTTTAGTCAAATATGAGGGCATGCTAGTGGGGCTCTTACCAACTTCCGGATCTCTGCACCCATAAGGTGCAGCCTCAGTAAGAGGAGCATCCACCCATCTCTGATCACACCAGAGCAGGGAGCTGCTTCTGCTTACATTCCTCTCGTTTCTTTTTGTACTTTATTCTTCTCTCCTCTGTTATGCACAGATGAAGTAATCTGTGACTTTTTCTGAAGGAGATAACTAAAAGAAATCTTCAATCAGTGAATAAATAGATCCTGCATTTTAAATACTTGAGATTATCCCATATTAGACAGCAGAGGGCACTCTAGACTTGATGTTAAAAGTCGCACAGTAAAACTATTTATTCAGTATGTAGCAAATTTAACTGCATATAGCTATCTGTGCCTTGAAATTGAGAGCTAGACTGCATGATAGGTCATTCAGTTCTTCCTTCACCCCAGACTTGATTTCCTAGTCTTGTAAAATAGCCAGAGTGATAATACTCCCATGAGTGGGGCAGGGAATGAGGAGGTGAAATTCTTTGCAGATGTACCGATCCCATCATGAGAACTTTTCTGGTTTATAGCAGTGCTTTTGAAAAATGAAGTAATGGTGTCCAAATGCTTCTTTTGGAGGAGAAGAAGAACTGAGCAACCTCATTTCTGACAGGCTTCACAAGTGTTTTAATAGAAAAGCCAATTTCTAATAGAATATAGGTTTTATCTGTGACTTACAAATAAGACCAAATTTCTAAAGTGATCTCTACTGATGGAATCTATTATAGTATTATATACAAGTAGTTCCTAAATATTTTTAATAGGTATTTTCCTACATTTGTGGATTGTTTATAACTAAATTTTGCTGTCTCTACTATATGATGTAAAAAAAAAATGTTAAAAGTGCCCCACAGTCTTGGATGAACTGCTTGAATGTTAGTAACAATTATGTATTCTAATTACTGGTGATAGTAGTGTGGATGTTAAGGCATATCTCCTACTCTCTTTAGGAACGCTGCTAGATGAAGAAACAGAAAGGATTTTGGACATGGTTTTAAAAGACATTTGGTCATAAAATTCAAAAATTATACGTAGTTTTAAAGTAGTTCGTGTTTGCAGATTTGTTAGTGCAATCAATATTATTAACATTTGATTCAACATCAAACATCTCTTTTCTAATGTATTTTTTTTTTCTTGCTGTCTTATAAAAGTCCCTCTAAATTCTAATTTAAGTTATCAAAACTGTGACTAAGAAAGAAGAAAAATCTATAGACGTTTTTTCTTCAAAGCTTGCATTTATCTATAGGTAGGTGCAGAGGTGCAGGTGTGGGCATATAACTAACAGGAACTGAAGATTTATAATTCTGAGTAGCAGTAAAAAAATAGTGAGATGAACCAAATTAGCAAGTTTTAGGTGATTTTAAAAGATAAAGGAGAATATGCAGGATAAAGAAAAGTGAAAGATGAAGGGAAATCACTTCTGAAGAGAGAGAAAAATTAAAAGAGAAGAGGTGAAAGTAGAGAAATAAGGAAAAAAGCTGCCCTTTGAAGAACTGGAGGAGCACATGCTGGAAGTGAATACAGAGCTTCCCAGTGTGCTTCCACACTTTCAAAACATCACAAAGCTTTCAAAATTGTAAGTGAAATTACCATCCAACTGGTAAATGTGACTTACAAATTGATATAGCTGATGTGGTAGCAGCTATTCTTTGAATTAGTGCGCATATATATAAGTACAAAACAAGAGAGCAGAAACCAAAATTTCACTGTAAAGAAAAATTGACTAAATTTACACTCGTATTTAGTCATCTAGGGAAGTGTTCTGCTTTTCAAGGTAGCTGAGGAGCTGGATACAGCCCTTGAGATTTCAAAATGGATTGGGTGTCTTTCCCAATAAGCAGAAAAACCTGCAGATTTCAGGTATTTCTTTCACAATATTCATCTCAACTTCTTGGTCTCTCTTTTTCTTTCAGTGTCCAAGCAAAACCTATGATCCACTCATAAAATCTACAAGAGACTTTCCTGATGAAGTCATTAGCTTTATAAAGCGCCATCCTCTGATGTACAAATCCATTTACCCGGTGACAGGAGGACCAGTATTCACTCGGATCAACGTGGACTATCGGCTGACGCAAATTGTGGTGGATCATGTCATGGCAGAGGATGGGCAATATGATGTTATTTTCCTAGGAACAGGTATGACTGGACTTCCACTATCATTTTGCACAAGCCCCACCCTTTAAAAATGCTTGTAGTCTAGTAGGTCTCAAATAAACTTGTTGATTAACATCTTTTCCCAAAAGGGAAAAATGCTTCATAGAAATGCTTCGATTGGATGAATTTGTCCTCTCCAGAGATTTCTTCTGAGATTAAGATTGTAATGCTTCTTGGTCCCTAGGTGATAACCCAGTTAAGGGTCAGAGTACCTGGACTTTTCTACCCTCCAAGACTCATTCACTACTTGTCTTTATGTTATGTGACTCCAGTTCCTGTTGGCAGCACATCAATAAGCAATTAAAAGAAAAAAATAAATAAATAAAAGGAGCAATTCCTGTTATCAAAAGTGACATGGTACTTCAACATCACACCTCGTGACATTGGAAAGATAAGAAAGATTTCAGATTGAGCCTAAGGCAACAATTCCACTTAAATAAATTTTGAGATATTACCTTGCAACATGAATAGCTCCAAACAAAAGAGCCAGGATTGAACAGAGAGAGGCTAAACTATCTTGTTAGGGAAGAAGCCTGCTTTGCAGTCTTTTTTGTCAATAATTATATATGTATTTACATTTTGATGATAGCTTAAGGAAAATTTCTGGGTTTACCGTAGTAATTAAATTCAAAATCACTGAATAGATCACCTGACAGCATGTCACGCTAAGAATTATTAATCATGCCTACTCATAACATTTCTAAAGTATAATCCCTCATTTTACTCCATAGAAATTTCTTGTTCTTAATCCACAAAAGTTTCCTCTGTTGTAATAGCTCTTATAAAGTGCACCAGAAGATCTGAAATCTTTACTAAGGAGGCCATTGCCACTATCGCCATCTCACTGCGGGTGAAACTGAGGTACACAGAGGGGAAAAGATTTATCTGAGCATGCTCAGGAGCTTTGGAGAAACTAAATCTTTGTTCAGATCCTACCCTATTGTTGTTGGGCTGTGCAGCATTTTGTCTGGCCTATAAGCAAATATGAAGTCATATAGTTTGATAGCTACTCATACCCTGAAGTGATCTGGGGACAGGTGTGAATTGTCACAGAACATTGCCTTTTAAAATGTGTGGGTTTTCTCAACTTCCAGGAGGTTCCCAGCTGCACTATCACATACACAAGTTCAGAGAGAGCCTCTCTCTGTGCATTTGTATCTTTCAGCTCAATCCACTTCACAACTCTGTCTTCCAAAAAAGAAGGTGTGAGACTCTCCTACAACTCAGTACAATCACAGTGCAGTGGTGTCAGATGGAAAAGTGCATTTTCATAGAAAAGAACATTAATGTTGCATTTGCTCCCTGGCAGCCTGGGGAGGCTAGGAATAAAATTTACACGTGATGACAGAAAATACTTGTTGCTTTCTGAATGCAATCTTTAATATAGTCACTGGCAAATGAAAGTGAACAAATTCAGGCTATGAGCTGCATAAGATTTTAGAGCTTGCTTTTCTAGTGATATTAGTGAAGAAAAAATAATGTAAAACAAGCTATAAGAAAAGATGGGTTATAGCTAAAATATACAAGATATTCTTTCAGTGATTGCAGAGGTTGCTTTTAGATGTTTGCTATCCTCTGCTACAAAATCTGTCATGGGAATAAAATTATACTGAGAGACCAGCAACCAGAATATTGCCATGTTACCTGTCAATATCCAGCACTGGTGCTAACTCTTCACAGTAATTCATTTGGTTTGGAGGTGTCCAGACTCACAGGTACCATGCAGTCACTAGGTGGCACTCCGTAACATGCAGATCATTTTTAGTCATGATTTCATTAAAAATGAGTTTTCTTTTCTAGAGGCATGTGTTTTTGTTCCATTTTATCTTCTAAACTTGTCCTATGGAAAAAAAAAAAAATCTAAACACAAATATAAAATTTCAAATAGCACATAGAGAAAATGAATACAAACGTACCAAATAACCTATGAGGTTTTTTTTTTTTAGAATTTAGAAAGACGGGCTTATGCAACCACGCTGCAGGTTTTTAACATATACAGGCTTTGGAAATTATGTCCAAAACAAAAGAAAAGTCTAATACATAAGGCAAACTGAAATACTATTAACCTTGATTGGTAATATGATGTTCTGTAGTTTGGAAAAACAAAGAAAATCTCATTCTTTCCATTACAATGTATAATTTTCCATTATTTCAAAATGATGGATAATGCTTAGCACTAAGCTGTACTGTGTCATTGTGTCATTTTCACAGTGAATATTCCAGCACCCAACCCACTTCCCTGTATTTTAAAGTTTTTTTTTTTTTTTTTTTTTTTTTTTTTTTTTTTTTTTTTTTTTTTTCCCAAGGCCAGTAAAGATTCACAATGTGTAATGGTCTGAAACAATCTATTTTTTTATTTTTTTTTTTTCCCAGATGAAGAATTCAGGTTGAAATTAATGAACAGAGAAAAAAAAAAATAATCAAAAAATCTCAAGATAACATAAAGAAATAAAATTTGCAATGGTTAAACATTTTTTTTTTATGTTAAATGGAGATTTTGTGCAAAAATCTCCCTAAAATGAAAAGACAAATGAAAAAAATGTTATGTAATTTCCCATATTAAAATGAAACCTACTTCTGATTAAGAAGCCATGCTGATGAAAATTAATCGTATTAAAAAAAAAAAAAAAAAAAAAAAAAAAAGTTTCTACCAGTTTGACCCTTTAAACTGGGTCTGTTTAGGGTCAGATGGGTCTCAATTCCATCTCAAGGAAACATGCAGAAAGATCCAGCTGGGATCATGAATGTGCTTGTGCTTATGAGTGTTTGTGTGTGTATTTGTGTAGTAGCAGTGCTAGACCACCCCTGTTGAGCACAATCTACAATTGCTCTGGCTCTGCCATATGGTAAAACAAACATATTTTATAGAGTTATGTAGGTAGTGATAGATGCAGGTAAGGATAGATGCCATTTGAAGGCTACATCCTTGATGCACTAAGTTTATTTTCAGTGCAGAGTTTTTATTTTTTTATTTTTTATTTATTTTATTTTCTAGCCTAAGTTTACAGCATCACTTTTTAAAATATATATATAAAAGTTGATATGAAGTAAGAAATGGAGTAGTTGAGATGTAACAGTGGGGTTTACTTGGTGAACGTTTGTTTCAGATGTAGGCACAGTCTTGAAAGTTGTGAGTATCACAAAGGAGAAGTGGGCTAAGGAGGAGGTGGTCCTTGAAGAGCTACAGATATTCAAGGTAAGAATTAACAGATGCTATTTATATTATTCAGGGAACTTTAAGGCCCAAATTGGCCTTGTCTATCTGGTTGTTTGCTTGTTGGAACTAGTTCAAGTTTTCAGAGGGACACTATGTAAATTTTTAAATGTCTTGGTATTCTTTGATGGCTTAATTGAGAAAAATAACAAAAACAAACAGGCCATGATTTTTCAGACTCATAGAAAGTCCCATTTTCCTGCCTTGTTCTAGTCTGCAATCTCATTATGACAACAAATTATTTATTATTATTGCATTTTTAATGTTGATTTTCCAGTTGTCTCAGCTTTGTGATTATTCAATATATAATTTACAAACCAACCAACCAAAAAAAATCCACAGATGTAGAGAAGTTCTTTAGAATAAAACACCTTTGGAACTGAGAACTGAAAGAAAATAAAGCAAGTTTTGTTTATCATTGTGTTTTAATCTTTTGGAGTGGGTTTTAATCTTTTGGAGTGTTTTTGACCATTTTGATTTGGTTATTCTGGCTTAGAAGAAAAGTCACCAGAGCCCTGTGAACACCATTAACTTCTTCATAAATAGAACTTGTAAAACAAACAATCAAGCAAACAAACAAAACAAAACAACAACAAAAAAAACCTCCTTTCTGTTGCACAGGCATAATTTCTTATTAACCTCATTGCTGGTGAGGAAGCTTACACAGACATTCCATTACAGCAGGAAAATAGAGAGCGCTTTTCCTGCTGATTTTCTTTTCAATTTTGCAGTTTCTTCTTAATTTTTTGCATTCTCACTTTGCTTCCTTTTCACCTTCACCTATATAGCTCTTTTGCTTCACCTTCACCTATATAGATCTTCTTCAGTTTTCACCTTGCTTTTTCATGAGTTTATCTGTGTCCCTGGCATTTTGACTATGTTCTTGCACATTCTTTCTCTTATGTGCTATATGAGGTCTCAGCCAGAATTTCTGTCCATGCTAAAGAAATGATTTTGAGATTAAGAGGCTGTGTTTTCCAAGCATGAGGACAGAATCTTTAAAAATTATTTTTGTAATGCTTTTTGATATGTCACGCGTATGATAAAACTTTGATTTAAAACTTCTCTATGCCTTCTTCTAACTGTCTCGGACACCAATTATAAATACTGCTCTGAAAATACCAAGATTACTCAGTGGCCTGCCAAGTAATCAGGAGTTTCAGCATGTGCACCAATTTGCTGCATTCTTAAAATATAACATCAAGGGTGAATGTACCGTATCATATTTAAAATAAAACAAAATAAAAGGTTATTTTTTTATACTCAGTAGACATTCCTTCACGTTTTTATTGGTAACATTTATTTTAGCTCTATGGTTTTGAATCCAGAAAATTAAAGGGGGTGAGGGGCTGAAAAAACATCTCTTATTTCCTAGAACCCTATTAACATTAAACAGTAGGCTTAGATTAATTATCTTCTATTAGGAGATAGATAATACTCAGAGCTTTGTCCTGTTATTACATCAGTCACTGGCAAAAAAATAAAAAAAAAATAAATAAAAAAATCACTGTCTTTCACAGAAGTGAAATACATCCTAGTGCAGAAGATCTGCCTTTGTATCCCTCAAATGCCATCTAAGCCTTGCAAATAGTGTTTAATAAGAACTTAACTTGATGCAAAGGCTCATTGCCAGTCCCCAGGTCAGGACAGACTCTAAACTCTAAGAATTAAGCCAGTCACCTTGTAAGTAGCAGGGAAAAATTATGGGAGGTATTTTTGGAAGCAAGAATTTAGTGTTTTGTTTGTTTTTGTTTTGTTTTAATATTAGTTTAAACCACATAAATTAATCTGTAATTCAATTTACCTTTTGGGTATGTTAGTGTCTGTTCTCATTTTATTAGCAAAAGGTAATGTGTAAACTAATGCATTTTCCTAATTTATTTTTTAGCACCCTTCATTTATCTCGACTATGGAGATTTCTCAGAAGCAGGTAATCACAAGCTCATTTAATTACTGCAGGATATATGGTACACTAAACAGTTTGTAATTTTCAGGTGGTGCCTGTTACTTATTGGCCAAACTTTCCATGGATAACTCCTAAAATGGATCTGGAAAGAAGGGGATATGTTTGAACTTGTTTTCCTGCCTAATTCACATTTGCTTACAAACAGTAATTTGTGTACCCAAGCTGGTAATTATTCATGGAAACAAATCTTCAGTCATATGTTTGTGGGATTTGTGAATGAAGTCAATGCACATTCATTTTCCAGACACTAGAAATACTTGGCTCTTTACAATCTAGCAATATATTATTATTATTATTATTATTGTTGTTGTTGTTGTATTTTTTATGTATTAGTAGTCAGGAGAGCTCAGGGCCTTATTGTGCTGAATGTTGTGCACGCACAGCCTGCACACCTGCCCCCTCCTCTTAATTCACTGTCTAAATCCGGGTGGTCCCCTCCTGGCAGGGACTGGTCCCAGTTGGCACTCCCCCTATGGGAAAGGGTTTCAGGGCAGCTCTGAGCTTTGTGATGCCTCCGTGCAGGAGGCAGCGTGACACCAGAGCCACCTCTTATATCCCCACGGAGGTGGCCAGAGAAGCTCCAGCAGAACACGCCAAATACAGGAGTTATTTTGTTGTTCAGGCATGCACAGCACAGCTGGGTCCCATCTCCCCCCCCAGAAAGGTGGCAAGCCAGCTGGAAGGGCTGCATGAGCCAGCTCTGGCTCAACAGCAAGCACTTGGACCACCCCTGTCTCAATAAGCAATCCATTCATTCATTGGGGAGAGGGGAGTAATATTATCCTCATATTACTTGAAGATCAGAAGCAGAAGATGATGTTTTATTCACACAAGGTCATCACTAGTTCCCAGACTTGTAACGTCATGGCTATCCAGCCCCTTATTTTAAAATGTGTTAATAAACCCTCCTTGCCATAGATTGCTTCTGTTTCTTTTTTTTTTTTTTTTTTTTTGACACAGCACAAAGCCGAAAGTGTAAGGGTGTTGAGTGCTGTCTTTCCAGGATGGTAGTTCCCTTTCCATCAGGGATTAGTGGGGAATGGCTAGTTCACACTGAGCCCTGAGAAACAGCTTATAGTAAAGGAGGAATTCTCCCTCTTTTTTTCAAAAATCTGGGACAAGGTTGAAAGTCTGCAAGTGTGGCACTGAGGAAGGGAACTTTTTAACCGGGCTACTTGGAGAAAGATCCTAATTCATTCGCTTTGCCTGATTTGCAGCAGCAATTGTACATTGGTTCCAGGGATGGATTGGTTCAGCTCTCTCTGCACAGATGTCACACGTATGGGAAGGCTTGTGCAGACTGCTGCCTTGCCAGAGACCCATACTGTGCCTGGGATGGAAACTCCTGTTCCAGATATGCCCCCACTTCTAAAAGGTAAGGAAAAAATATATCATGTGCTGTAAAAGATCTTGCTGCTTGCAAGAATTTAAGAGGTTCCCAATAAGAATGTGTCACCTTTTTCACTTTTTTTTTTTTTCTTTATTACTTTAACATAGCATGTTATTTACCTTAAAATTTGATCAAACTCTGGCCATGGTTCACATTTTCTGCTTGAAAAGCTGTGAAGACAACATAGCATTGTTTAAGTGTGTGTGACAGTAACTCAGCTACTGCAGCTAACATAATAAATCCATCACTTTCCTTTTTTATGCTGAATTCTTTAAGGCACAAGATGCTCAGATTGAGGGCCAGGTTGCGACAATGAAAGAGAAATGCGAGAGCCTCTCATAAGCTTTTGCTTTTTGTTCAGGGTACCACCATAGTTATGAAGCAATGTTTATCAATCCTATGGTTGGGACTAGATGATCTTTAATGTCCCTTCCAACCTGAGCCATTCTATGATATTACCACTCTAGTATCCCAGAGTGGTGAGCAATGAAATGCATTTAACTCAATAAATGAAATGCATGGAACTCCCTGATCTAAAAGAAAAAGGTTTTCCTATCCAATTTAATTAACTCAGATAACGTAGCCCACTCTCCTAAATTTTATCTGTGGTCTAGCTATGAGAGGGAGACAGAGATTTAAGTAGTGTGATTGGGCTGCAAGAGGAGCATTTTTTCTACAGTGACAGAAGCTTTAACTGAGCTCTCTGTACCTACCAGCTAGGGCTGCAGCATGGATCTGCATGGAGGAAGAGTGTGCTGCAGGCTCCAGCAGTGCATTACCTAAGCCATTGATTTGACTTGGGATGTGCCTGTTGGAGTTTTTGGCTGCTTTAGGCGTTGCTCTGAGCTGGCTGATTGAGCTGGAGTCCACAGCCCCTTCATTGTTCTTTTCACGAAGCCTTCCTGACAGTAATTCTTGTAGCCAGGGTCAGAGGTTGCAGTCTGAGCTCAGGCTCTGGAACGAGATTTTCTACCTCAGGGGCTGCAGGGCTGGGACCTGAGCAATTAGACAAAGCATTGAAGTTAATGAGTCATAGGTTATTGTGTCATGGTGTCAAGGAACTTTATGTGTTTTCCCTCAAAGCCAAAGCAAACTAAATTCAGAGAAGCGTAAATGAAAGGAGAAAAGCAAGTGTTCAGGCTCACTACAAAGTTAGTCACACATGAGGCCTGCTGAAGTCTGAGGTGGGCTGGAGCACAGAGATTGATGGTCCATGCTTTTCACCAGATGCGCAGTTTGGTGGGTAGGCCAAAAGTCTGTGGCTCCAAAACAAAGAATGGGGTGGCCAGCCTTGGGAATCCTCCAGTAGATCAGTTGGATATTTTTCTTCCATCTAGCAGCCTTTGCTTCCAGCATGTCTACAGCTTTCACCACAGCAGACAGCTCGGCCTTGGGAACCCACTCTCCTGCTGAGGCAATGCTCTGTAGATGCGAGGTCTTGCTCCAGTGTGACTGTGAGAAAGGGAGCATCTCCCTGGGTCTCCAATTATTCCACTGAAAAATTAAAACATAAACATGTTTGTAGCTCTTGGAACATAAATGCAATCATCCATAGAGGAAGAGGGGTTTTGTTTGTTTTTGTTTTTGTTTTTTAATACTATGACACTAAAATTACACTAAATCACAGTGAGTTTAAGTAACATACCCAGAGGTCACCAAGAAAGTTAACTGTGGAACCAGATCATTGGCTTAAGCTCTTTTTCTATACATGCAGATGAAAGATAATCAGATTTGGCATTTTTTTGTTGACAAATTAAAATATAAGTTTTCTCCTCTTCATTTTAATGGCAGATTTACTAGTCAGTATTACCTTGGGCTGATCTTGAGCTCAGGTTTTACTATGACTTGTTGAACCTCAGATATTTTTCATGGCACAGCATTAAGGATGTTTCCAGATATTTCCAAGATTGTCCATCCACCAAGAGACCTACACCCAGAACGGACAGTTTAAAAGCAGGTTTAGCTGTTCTTTCTGTCACTATATGGCACATTATTTATTCCAGGCAGATTTATTTTTTTCTCTCTCTTTTTTTCCCCCTCTCTTTCCCCTCACAGCGGTTTTCCCAAATCACAGACCCTTCTCTTGATGCCAGTTGTACAAATCTCTCTAGGCCACATGCAGCTTTGAGGGTGAGACTGGTTTTAGTTAAGACCATAATTGTCAGCAGTAGGGTGGGAGCAACATGCATCTACATCTGCTGAGCCCTTCTGTATTTTGCTGTTGAATTCCAGCAATTATGCCTGAAGTGTTACAAGTTTTCATGCTCTTCCCATAGGCGAGCCAGAAGACAAGATGTCAAATATGGAGACCCTGTCGCACAATGCTGGGATGTGGAAGACAGTGAGTATTTTGCACTTTTCCTTGCTCTTTTGTCCCTTTGACAACAGAGTTTGCTTTATGGGTCCATGTTTGTCTGTGAAAACATGGTAAACTGGGAAAAATTACACTATTAAAGTAGCTGCCTTTCCTGTGATTCAGATATATTTCTCAACCCACAGTTAAATTAATGGAGCCAAAGCTAGGGCAGCACCCTTGGATGCTGTATGGGCATCCCTCCCCAACACCCACCCAGGGGAGGGAAAACATCACACACATCACTACAAACAGTTACTAGGACCTCAATTAATTCAGAAATAGGGAAGACAATCCCACAGAGAAACCCTCAGGGGCAAAGTCAGAACACACAAACTTTTCCCCTTCCATCACATACACTGGATGCAAGTCCTAAGACCCAGCTCCAGCAGCTAAAGCAGCCCCTTCCCCTCCCCGCAGCTACTTTAATACTCCTGTTATTAACAAGAGCCTACATCCCCTCCTGTCAGTTCCCCCCTCCCTTTCCCACACCCTCTTTTCGGGTGCCAAAGAATCTGGCTTGCTCCTTTGGCAGCTGCAGCAGTTCCCTTGCAGCATGCACTGTCAGTATGAAATCCTGTGGTTATGCGGCAATCTCTGTGGCAGCATAAAATAAATGAAAAGCATTCAAAACCAAGTTTGGGTTTGTCTGGGGCTCTTATATTTGCTTATTAAAGTGAGCAACCCAGTCAAAACAGTATTGATTGTATCGCTGCATTCAAGCTTTGATTCAGGAAAAGCCACCACTTTCCATTGATCTGGTGATTTTCATCCCGCAGCAGTGCTGGATGCCTGCCGCAGATCTCAGTGTGAATCCCTGCAGAAATCAGAGCTGCTTGCCACAGGATCAAAGCTTAAGTCTGTTGTACAGTGTAGAGGACTCTGGCTGTACATGTACATATAGACATAGTCACAAAGTCAGGGTAATGTCTCATTGCCATTAAAGACAGTGGCAAAACTCTTGTTCATTCCCAAAAGGCCAGAATTCATCCACTTGCTGCTTGCCATCACTTCCAAGCAGTGGCATCTGAGGCCGTGCAAAGCTCAAGGTCGTAGAAATGCTAGCAGAAAGGCTGACAATGTCACATTTTTTTTTTTCTGGAAGGATAAAGAGATACTGGAAGAGTCAGTTTTCCTAGACAAATGTAAAATGACTTAGCACGCAAATTGGCATTAATCCTTCTCCATGACATAGCACTACCAAGAGAAATTTCATCCAGCTGGGGACAACCCCTGTGTGCCATAAAACCACGAAGCTGGCCTGTGCCACTCCAGGCTCTTGGCTTACTTATACTATTTGTGATAATTAACAACATTATGGCCCCAAAACCTACTTAAATTCAGTGCTCCACTGTGTGAGATTCCATCCCAGAAACTGCATTGGCTGCATGAAGTTGTTTGGCTCTACTAAAATCTCTGTGGCGCAGTGAAATAAAAGAAAAGCATTTAATGCAAAGAGCTTGAATTTCTGCAGATATATGTACATATTATATTGAAAAAAAAATATAAAATTGTATCAGTTTTATTGTTGAGCAAACCTTTATTTTAGGAGACACCACTGCTTTCACCTTCCTCTCTGTTATTGGCAGGATGTAAGAAACAGCTTTTAAGGCAGATAAGACACAAATAAGACAGACTGAAAAGGGAGATGGAGTTGCAGATTTTAGCGATGATTTGCTCAGGTCTACCAACCCCCAAGAAAGAGCTTAGATCTGCTCGTGTACTTTAGTGTTTGGTCTGAAACATACTACAGGGAATTTCAAATTATACTGAAGGAAGTCAAACTTCAGTTGACTTTAGTCCTGCAACTCCTTTAAAGTGTTTGAGAGGAACAAACCAGACCCTATGATGTACCTTCAGGAGCTGCTCCTGGTTTACTAGTTGCATTACATAAAGGAAAAATATAGGTCAGATTTTAAATTCCTCAAAGGCAAAAGCTTCAGCTTTAAAATGGAGCAAGCTCGTGATATAGATTTTATTGACCTCCTTAAAAAACAGTTGCGCTGGAGGAAGGTTAACAGCCACCTCTAAATCCTCATAGTTATAGTTTAAGCTAAAAGTTAAGTTTCCTTTTGCTTTTTTTATAATTCACTCACTCTTATAGCATCTGTTCTGAATCAGGCTATTTTCCCATTGCTTTAAAAAACAGGTCAGGGTTAATCTCCTGTACCATGTTTGCTTTCCAGGCATTAGTCATGAAACTGTTGATGAAAAGGTGATTTTTGGCATTGAATTTAATTCAACTTTTCTGGAATGTATTCCTAAGTCCCAGCAAGCCTCTATTAGGTGGTACATTCAACGCTCTGGAGAAGAACATCGAGAAGAGGTAAGTTATAGTCAAGTTTCTTCTGTAGAGAATTCAGCTGAGTATTGAAAGGCAGGAGTTACTGGGATTAGCCAATGTTTTACTTTTCCTTGCCTCACCATAGGTATTGCATAGCATTCTGGTAACACCATTTGGTAAAGAGAGAAGCCATTTGCACTGGATCATAAGCAGATTTAGATACTTTGACTTACAAGCTCATTCTATTAAAAAAAAAAAAAAAAAAAGAAGAAGAAGAAGAGAGAAATTAGGCTTTAAATACTGGTAAAAAAAATAAATACTAAAAGTTAAAAAAAAAAAGAAAAGAAAAAGACCTTTTGTTCAGTAACTAGAACAACTACTTCTGCAGGCAAAAGTATGTTTAAACCTCTGCTCTGCCTTCCCTCATATTGTTAGGCACTGCAGCTAAGAATTGCTTTGTATGTCTTGCAGCTTCTCTCTCTGTCTCCCCAGAGAAGGAACAGTTTGTGCAGCAAGGACCTTTTTAGTTTTGTTTAGTTTTGTTTTTGTTTTATTTTTTTTCTTATTTGGAGTCTGAGGATTTTTCTGAAATGGCACTCTGTGAGGCAGAGATGTCACGTTAAAGAATTGCACCTTGCAGCTGAAGTAGAAAGCAGTGAGATTTGCAGTGGCCCTTAACTCCTTTGGGAGGCAGCTTTGGGGTTTGCACCAGTGGGAAAATCTCCAGGTCCTCCCTTGCCCCCCTGTACCATGTCCTGCAGACTCCTTTCTAGCCTAGTTACAAAGGGGCCCTCTTACATGCCCAAAAGGTCAACGAACTGGGACTGATCTGAACTGGGTTTGAGAGAGTTTCCAATCTCAGGAGCCTCCATAGCCTTTCTCGTACATGAATGATTTTGTGTCTGAGGCCAAGTCCTGCTGTGGCTGCAGCCATAGCAACGGGGAAGGAGAAGAAGGGAAAAGAACTGCCCTTTCAAATGAGCTGCTCCCAGGTGTTAGATACACTATTTCATCCCAGAAAAAATTTAGTTTAAACTACAGTCTTCCACTCTCAATGATAACCTGTCCTGTGAGATTTTCTGAGTGCAGAAAGTAGTCTAGTTCTTTGTAAAATCTGGGGAGATGCAAGCCAGGGAAGGTGCCCATGAGAGCATCACCTCTGGTTGAGACCTGCCTCACTTCCATTGTGCATGAAAGGAGATCTGCAGGGATGAAGCCACCTCAAAGTTGAGACCTCAGTTACGGCTTGACCCAGGAAGCAAGAGTAAAGGGATATGAGTCACATCTGAATTTTCTCCATGAAAGATACAAAAAGCAAGGCTGTATATTGACTATGACAATGAATTACTTTTAATTTACTCCCCTTCTCCCACTCATACTTCTCTCACTCATACCTTGGATTGGTAAAGATTCTTCCCTCTGCTGGGAATAAACATCTCACTAATTTATAGACACACTGCTTCCCCCAACATGCACTAAATACCAAAGGAAGGAGCTTACTGGTCTGAAACACCATCTCTCACCTCCATGGTAAAGTCCATGCCTGGAAAAAAAAAGTGGTCTTCTGATCAGCAGGCCAACCATGATCATAGCCACAGGTAGTTAAAGTGAAAACCCAGCTAGAAGTGTATCAGCTTTTAAAGACCTATGGGCATTCATGGTTTATGCTTTAACTGATTTACCTTTAAGTGTCCTGTACTGAAGACTCTGTGTTCTACTTCCCTAAGGCATCAGTTTGCAAATGCAATTACATATTTGATCAGAGAAAAAAGCAAAGTATTTGATTAATTCAAACCATGTGTCTAAGAGTAATTTTTAAAATAATTTTAAGGAGGTACTTTTTTTTTTTTTTTTTTAATTTTTATTCTGAACTAAAGTTCATACTAAGTTATGAGGAGACCCAGTCGTGTTTTTAAATAATGCATTGCAACTATAGCATGTATCCAAGTTCCTCAGAGCTACAAACTTCATCTAAAGCAGTCAGTTCTCTGTGAGGAACATAATATTTCTGTATCATAAGAAGCACACTTTTGAGTTTTGAAAGCCTCTAATGGATTGCTGTTTCTAAGTTTTACCTGTGTCAATTTAGGAAAAAATAAATAAATTGATTTTCTCCTACGTCATAGGTTCAGGTGTGCACCTGAAAGTCAGGAAGCCAAGTTCATGGGTTTTTTGTTGTTGTTGTTGTTGTTGTTTGTTTGTTTTTTTTTTTTGTTTGTTTGTTTTTTTTGTTTTGTTTTGTTTGTTTGTTTGTTTTCTCTTCTGTTTGATTGCAAAACAAACAGCAGATCAAACTGACTTTTGAACAAAGCTAGAGTAGGCTATAAACCTATATAACGTAGTTTAATATAAGGCTATGCCATTTTTTGTCAACGTTTGTGTTTATAATAGGTTCATTGTGGGAATGCCTGGGCTTCCGCTCCCAGTTTTGCACCAAATACTAGTATTCCAGACACCATGATTCCTAATAATACAGGAGTGCCCAGAGTGACAAGCTTGTGATCTAGGGAGAGAGGATGGAAATGTGCATTTATGTGTGATGGCATCTGAATCTCCAGCAAGCGCATAGTATACGTCTTTGCACATTAGCAGCCTTCCACAGAAATGTTTACTGGGCTTGCTCTGTGTAAACAGTCTGACATCTGTTTGTATGAGAAAAGTAAAGCTTTGCTAAAAGGCTAGATTAACCTTTGAGGCAAATTTAGAAGAAAATTTGAAGAAGAAATCTGCAGACAGATTTTCTACATTATGAATGCTAACAGTAGGCAAATAGCTTCTTACCACATATTGTCCCTAAAGCCATAGCAGTGTTTCTGTGATCTAGCTTTGATAAAATCGAAGTTGGAGCACATGTTCCGGAACTCCTGGTGGTGGTTTTGTTAGTTTATTTTATTTATTTATTTATTTATTTTTCCAGTCTTTGAAGGTTGCAGCTTGTATAAATGCATATGCACACATTGACAATTACAGGATCAGATCACTTAAAACAGTATATAGCTATTAGTTTTGCTTGATTCCTGCCAGAGATTTCTTTTTCTTATTTTCTAGTGTTTTGACCCAGTTTAGTTCCAGTCTCCTAAGAACTGGAACTCATCCTGAGTAAACTCAGCTTTCACATCTCAAATTACCATGTTGGGACATTTCATCTTTAAAAAAAAAAAAAAAAAAAAAAAAAAAAAAGGAGATATTTATTTTTAAACTAGAGTTAACCATATATGAATGTCATGTTCAAAAATGCATGTACCTGAAGTTAAATTCCTAATTTCAGATATAGCTGCCTAAATAAACCTACCCAATCTGTAGAAAAGCTGAGCAATCACTCTTCCTGTTAAAGGGAATAAGAGTATTTGCAGGTTAAAATGTTAATCCCTTTTTAATTTGGGCATTTTAAAATTAAGATTTTCAGTTTTTCTAATTTGAAATCTATCTTATCAGTGGAAATGAGTTCATCGGTATTAGAGCCTAATTGGAGGCCTTCCAGGAAAATTCAAAGACAGGCATAGTAATTGACTTTCTTTACAAAGTACTTCAATTTGACTGAAATACCATATGTGACAGCAACAGGGTAGTCATATTTAATGTGTAGCTTGATCTTTGCTTAGCCAATGCCTCACCATAACTTTTCCCATTACAATTATATTTTCTGCTCCCTCTCCCTTCCTGCAGCAGATTTCTCAAATAACACTGTGCATTATTTCAGTGCGTGTCTTAGTGGTGTAACTTATTGTGATGACGATACCATGCTTTGCAAATGACTCAGTGCACCTGGAACTTAGGTTACGGACTTTTAGTTCCAGGGCTGTAACTGCAATGTCTCAGCAAGTCTTTAAGCCTCGCTTTGCAAATAGACAGCTATGCACTCTCTCTGACATGTACTACAGCTTCCTGAGGGAAGGAAAAGGGCAAAATCCAGACTATATGGGAAGCATTGTGCCCAGCAGGATGTCTCCAACATTTCACCCTTCGGGTCATGGTTCAGAGTGTGACTTCCAGCCAGAGCAACCTGTGGGGAGGGACAGGATCTCCTGTGGTCCAGGAGCTGTCACCAGGTCATTTTGCTGCCAGTGGGAATACATTTTCCTGTAGTTTGGGGCTGTTTTAAGGTCAGGAGTCAAATATCTAGTGCCTTTGTGGTTATCATTGCTCACGCAATTGATCATGTTTGTTCCTGTGCTTGCAGGGTTAGTCACCGAGATGAGGGAGAGTGTTTTGGTGACTGGAGTTCATAAAAAAAAAAAAAAAAAAAAAAAAAAAAAGTGCAGGGCTCCCTACGAAGCCCTCAGTTTTGGTGCCTTGTGGCTCTGGAAAGTGTTAGGCTCCCTGCTTTAGGCTGGCCTTCACCCTGGGCCTCCTGAGGCTTGGGGCCTGCCAAACTGCCACACACCCATGCAGGGGACAGACCAAACCATATGGTCTGAAGTGACAGAACAGGTGTGGGTCACTTTTAACTCTCTCTTTCCTGGTATACTCATACCTGGAGGTGAAAATAAATCCTCTGAAAGGCAGAAGAACATTCCAGTTTATTCTGCAGCCGTTCTCACCCTGTCCCATTTTCCTACCCCACAGCCTGGGCTGTGTTTTTTCTGACAGACCTAACTCAACGACTGCCTGACATTTTGGTAGGTACATGAACATGACTCACTCTTGTACAGGACTTCTAGCTGGGCACAAGAGCATGACGCCATCAGGGAAGAACTGTTTCCTTTCAACATTTTAGCCAGACTAAGACATTTTTCAGTTGCCCAGGATCTGTGTCCTCTTCAGTTGACCTTAGTGGGTGTATGCTGGTGAATGAGACATAAGTTTCCATACCTTTTTGTGGTTGGAGATTCTTGCATCATGATGGCTGTGATTTTCATTGTTATAAACATCTGGTCAGAAGCATCTTGTGAAAAAAAGGTGCTAAAGGATGCACAGGCCAGCCTTAAAACCTAAAAGTCAGATGAGAAAGCTGAGTAAGGAAGAGGACATATACCAAGGTCTAAGTTTCTAGTAGTATTTTCTGTCACAGGAGTGAATTTCAGTATTTTTGTAGCAGACACAGACTTAATCCTTTGGTCGATAAGAAACAGATCAAGAGTGGGAGAAAATAAGATTTATTCTGCAGCCTAGGGACTAATTATGGCTCTTGTGCTTTCACTCTTATTTTATTATGACTCATTGGCTTGGCATTTTTTTCTAATACCTTGAGATCCTTAAGTAAGACTAATAATTTTGACAGTTTCCTAAGGGGAAAAAAAGATGTAACTCTGAGCTGCTATATAGGGTGATATTTCTGCTTTCATTTGAATATATTGGAGGGTAAAAGTTTAAAAATTAGTCATAGAATGAAAAGTTAGCTTCACCTTGAGAATAATAGAACGCACGTGTCTCCATAATGTCACTACCAACAACACATTCTTCATTTTAGTTGTGACTTCTTAGTAAATAATAATTAAAAAAAAAAAAGTTAAAAAACGAAAAAAAGGCAGAAGTAGTAACTACAGCTGTGTTGGAGTTACATGATTAGTTTACCAGGACAACAGAAAAGAAGCTGCATATAACAATAATTCCAACAACAACAACAAAAAAACAACAGAGCAATCACTCTAATGGTGAGGATGAGTAAGAAGCAATAGAAAACTAAACAAAAGAAACAAACAAAAAGTTGAACGTGAATTCTTAGCAAATGTTCCTCATTTCTCTCTTCCCCCTGCAACAGTTTGTTCAGGGGTTGCTGCTACCCCATGATTAGTCCAGCTTTACCTCTAACATTTTTTCACATGGTGATTAATGAGGGAAGGCAGGCTTTGAAGCCACTTTCTTCTCCCAGACAGGTGCAGTGTTTTAACTGTGAAAGAGTTGACATGTGAATTATTTGTAAAGAGGGAGCTATCTAAACACATCATTAGCAAAGGACAAAAGGCATTGACCTAACCTGGTGCCACAGCACTTTCAAATCCTTGGTTGTTTTCCAACTTACTGATTGTTTAAAGATTTGCCATCATTATTGGCAATGCCTATTTTTCCTCTATTGTTAAATTTACGTTGCAAAAATCAATTTGATTTACATGGAAATATTTTTCCTTTGTCAAATATTGCCAATTCCTATGGCATATGCCATGCTTTATTTGGTGTAATTTTAAAACCTCAAGTGCCTACCACAGATATATATATATTTTTTTTAAATCTGCTCCCATTCCAGTAAAAAAGAAAGTTAATGGTAATCAATTGCTTCATTTTTGTGGTTTACATTTGGTTCCCAATTGAACAAAACTATTTCTCTCCTGTTTAATTTTTATTGTATGCTGAAATTTAAGCATGTCAGCAAGGTTTTTATGAATTAAAGCCATTGTGCTTCTGAATGGTTAAACCCTATTTATAAATATTTAAGGAGAGGTATTGATTATAACCGGGGGGGAGGGGTTGGGTGGGGGGGGATGAATCCACAGTAGACCAAAACAGAATGATGTCTTTAATATAAGTAGTCTTTTCACTTTCCTCAAAATTTAATAAAATATGTTTTACATCTATAGGTCAGGAACCAAAGAGCACATTAAGCATTCAAGTGAAAGGTTAAAGATCTACTACCAAGTAATGAAATGCCAGGTGTTTATGAAACTCCAGAGCCCTATGGGGGAAAAAGTAGAGAGGAAAGACAGGAAGAGTTCTGAACCTATGGGTAAAACAACATAAACAGGATACTAAAAAGAGAAGTGAGGGGGGAAAACAATAATGAAGTGTTGCTCAATATGTGTGAAATCGAAGCCATAACTTCATCCTACCAGAGGATAAGAAAGGAATGAACAATGAAGGCCCAGAGAAGAAGGAGGTGACAGTCACTGTAAATCAATATCCAAGGTTAACACAGGACATTCTGTAAGAATGCTGCTTCATTAAAAATAGGATCTGTGATGGGCTGGGATTAAGGGACACAACCAATTTAGCCTCTGTTAGCTTTCTCTGCAGTATCCTGAGGCAGAGGGGGGCAACTCTCTGAGTTAACACATTTATAACTAGAAAGGAATGGCTGCTACACAAACAGTAAATAGTTATGAGTAGCAGGGTGCTGGACTTGGAGGTCCAGTCATCTTTTCAAGTCTAGATCTGCCATTATTCTGCCTTCTTTTCACTGAAAATAGGCGAAGCACTCTTTGGCCTGGTGCCGAGCCAGCCGAAAGAGACAGCTGGAGCACTTCCAAGTGTAGGAGGTACACAGCTGTCAAGGCAATCTAGACTACAATACTGGCAGAGCCACGACAGGCAGATGCTACCACTGCAATTGCATCCAGCCCTGAGCTCAGAGATTTGTCCAGTTTTCACTGAAACAATGTGGGAACTGGGTCTTTGCATAGAGCTTTATGAAACCCAAATGTCTGCAAATTAGCTTTGCCTTCCCATCCCTCTCCCTAAATTCCTCAAACTGGGGGCAAAAAAAAAAAAAAAAAAAAAAAAAAAAAAAAA
>CM021765.1:8518600-8548518 GCA_011076525.1 Nettapus auritus
AACGGGGTCTTTGCAACCCCCATTATCAAACCTAAATTTAAATAAATTTTGTTTGCCCACCCCCCCCCCAAACTACAAAAACCCGGGGGGAAAAAAAAAAAAAAAAAAAAAAAAAAAAAAAGAGGGGCTTCCTTGTCGTGTTGCAACACCAAACCCCTGAGCACTTCCACTTGGCTTCTGCTCCTGCTTCTCTTTGTGGAGTACAACAGCACAAGGAAACACCTGCCCTAGGCATATTTCTGCCTACAGCTACTTATCTTTGGGTTCATTTATACCTTTTATGCTTCTGTTTTTACTGTAACCACGAGGAAGGTGCATTTACTTGGGATGAAAGTGTCACTATCTGATAAAACTGAAGACTACTGTCCTATGCTGTAGCTTCTGGAAGAGAAAATTTGGTCTTTTCTAATCTGTCTCCGTGCTATCTTCTGCGTCTGTTCTTCTGTTTTGACCATGATTTCTCTAGTTGGAGCTCAGTATAGTAAATCAAATACAGCTGGTGCTCATGTAGCACCTGTTGTCAGAAAATAATCAATTTTCCAGTTATTTTCAGAAATTAGCATGATTTCACCCTGCTGGTGCCAGTGAGCATGATTATATCCAATTTACAAACAAAGAAACTAAAGCTCGGGGTTGACACAACACTATCAGCATGTGTCAGGATCCAAACAATGCTTGGCCACAGAAGCAGGTAGCCAGAGCCATGTTCTAGCATAGATTTTTGTAGCACTTGATTTCTCCTCTCTGATGCAGTCAAAACAATTGTAGTACACAGGCCAATATCTACCTACCTACCTAATCTATAGGTTGCTGAAGATTGTTATAGCTGATACAGGCTAGCAAGGAAAACTTTCTCTCTCTCTGTTCATGTATTACTTACATACACATGTGTTATATTTTCTGCTGATCTTGAAAAGGTCTCTTAAATCATTTAACCCTTCCAAAGCCCTTATCAAAGAATATCAGAAAATGGATGGGAAAGCAAAAAGCCCTGGGAGGGGCACCTCATCCATCTTTTTGCTCCAAGATACCCTCTTATGATAAAGTACCAGTGAGTTAGAATCATAACAGATGGAGAATCTTATGTATAAATATATATATATTTTTTTTCCCATGGAGTAGAAGAGGGAATTGTGTGCAGATTTTCTACATAAAGAAACAGTGTGTAGCTTACCGACTGTGAATAAATCTAATTTTGTCATCTTTATGCCTCCATGATCTTTGTTCTCTGAAGTCTGTTGGAGGGTCAGATGTGCACTCTGGGAAATTTTCCAGATTCTGTGTTGGTTCTCTCTGCCCCCACCCCTCTTTTTAAAACTGGTGCTCAGCCTTGTGAAGAAGTTTTTCTTCATTATAACAGTACCACCAGCAGCGCTCAGGCTGTGATCAAGGCACCGGCTTTGCTGCAGGCTGAGCAAGCGGCACCCTGGGTCTTTCGGTGCTGTTGTGGGCTGCAGCCTCTGTGCGGCAGCAGAACATCGCATGCCCGGGAGATGACAGCTCTGTGCTGGAACAGGATTGTTTTCAAAGGAAATGCTGGTGTTGGAGTCTGGGAGTTAGGGCTCTGCTTTCTGCTTACACCTCTGCTACTTATCTTTATATGGTCTTTGGCAAATTATTTACTTTCTGTGTTCCCCAGCTGCAAAAATACTTAGGTGCCCAGTGCCCCATCTTGTTTTTTATTGTATTCAATTTCTACTTTATTTTATTTTATTTTATTTTATTTTATTTTATTTTATTTTATTTATTATTTTAGTTTAACTTAGTTTAGTTGAATTTAGTTCAGAGTTAGATTGTTTTGGAAATCATTTTCAGATCACCAGATATGTAACTTATCTTACAGTGTTATTACTTTAAGGTGCACCTTATTTTTTAACATGTCATATCATGTTATGTTTTTGGAAATATTTTCATTCATTAATGAAAATGCAGTTCCATGCTGACAGACATCAGCTCTCACTTGCAATATTTTTTTCCCCTGTAAGTTCTTCTTTACGGATCTTATAGTCAAAACAATATAATAATTGTACTGGGTTGTTGTCATCTAACCTCACTGGATGCTTTTAAGCACGTCGCAGTGAGTCAAAGGCAGAATCAATTTCCTTTTATAAATCCCAGTTGAAGAAGATAAAAATCAGAGCATTTCACTTTAAAAATCAGCAGTGATAGTTATTTTCAATGCAATAATGTCTCAGATCATTCCAGATATACAAGTACCCCCATATATTGCATATATTAAGGATACCTCAAGAAATGCAGTTAAAAAACAAATGGGATTTATGGCACTAAACACCTAACCTTCCTTGGAGAACGCAGCCTATCTATTGCATTCTGGTGTGATGAGTGCTGCTGTCTGGCCTTTCACCTGTACACTGTGTATCTTATACTAATGCATCCTGAAATGTCACTGCTGCAGATGCTATAGATAGGAGCAAAACTCATTAATTGAAAGGATCTCATGGTATCTGTCTGAGCCATGCATGCCCCACCACGTGCTGGGACAGGGTGTGCAATGCCCTGCATTGTCTCCACCTTGGTCTTGCACTGACACATGTTTTTTTGTTTTTTTGTTTTTTGTTTGTTTGTTTGTTTTTCTTCTGAGGAAATTCACGTAATTCATTCTTCTCTGTCCAACCATGCAGCTGAAGGCAGATGAAAGGATCATCAAAACCGAGCACGGGCTGCTGATCCGCAGCTTGCAAAGACGGGATGCGGGAGCCTATTTCTGCAAAGCCCAGGAGCACACCTTTGTCCACACCATCGTAAAGCTGAATTTAAATGTCATTGAGAATGGGCAAATGGAAAGCACTCAGAAAACTGAGGACGAAGAGGGCCGGGTGAGGGATTTGCTAACAGAGTCCCGGCTGCGGTACAAGGACTACATCCAGCTCGTCAGCAGCCCCAGCTTTAGCCTGGATGAGTACTGTGAACAGATGTGGCACCGGGAGAAACGGCGGCAGCGAAACAAAGGTGGTGCCAAATGGAAGCATGTGCAGGAGATGAAAAAAAAACGAAACCGAAGGCACCATGAGCCGGCCCGGCCACCATCTACGTAGTTTGCAAACACTATTTAAAGAAAGGACATTTTCCACGAAAAAGAAAAAATACTGTGTTTTGGTTTTGTGCATCTTGCCTACTAGTTAGTAGTGCTTCTTATTGAAATCAGATAGCTCACCATCACTATTAATCTGTACAAGACTGTACAATGGGATTTGATACCAAATGACATGTTCCTTATTGGAGTACCACACACCAGGCAATAATTTTGAATGCATTCATTAAAAAGATGTACACTTTTAGCTAATTTCTGGGTAGCCTGAGGCTACGTGAGCTGTGTTCTGTACTTCCTGCATAATTTTCACATAGGATTTAGTGTCCGTGTTCCCATGTTAATATTTGCTGCCATGTTCCACCCCAGAGGTGGCTCCATTTCACAGGAAGGGCAGATGTATTCATAGTTCTTTGGCATCTTTCTGAATAAGAAGCACGGTAGAAATGTGTGACAGATCTGCAAAAATACCCACTAATTTACCCATTGGGCTTGTATACAGGCAAATGGGTAGGGTTTGCTAGCACAGAGAAGGTTAGCGAAAAATCAAATTAAGTATTGGCTTAGGGACAACATTGATTTTCCCCATTATAAAAAAAAAAAAAAAAAAAAAAAAGAAAGCATAATCATAGTTTAAGAGAGGGAAATTATCAAGCCTTATTCATTAGAGTTTGATAGCCACCAGTTTGCAGTCCATCTGCTGAAATGAAATGTTCACTCTAATTGAAACTGCCACTGAGATGCCTGGGAGTAAATTTCCTAAGTGGTGTGTGAGAGGTATGTGCACAAATCCTATTAACAAATAATGGGATTCCTGCCTGCACCTCTCCTGTCCCTCTGAATGTTGTACTTTGGCTGTTTCCCTGGCCCTTCGCTAGCCTTATTTTATGCAGAGGAAAAGAAAAATTAAAGACAATAAGAAAGCTAAAACAAAAGACGATGAGGGAAGATATTTAGTGGCTGAGACCAGTGCTCTTGACACAGAGCTGACATTCCTCAGATATGTGTATTCTTTGGGATTTTCTCTCAAAGGTCTTATGTATTTTTAAGTTGAAAATGTTGGAATTAATACTTTTATTATAAATAAATAAAACAAAAGATGTCCATGTGTAAATAAAACTTGTAAGTTAGAAATTTGCTATATACCATGATTCCATTTGTAAAGTGTTCCTTGTTCCTCAGTTCATATTTTGGTTGTAGGAGTGTAAATCTTTTCATATAAGCAGGAAACCCTGGCCTCATTCTTGTCTATTTGACATCAGTATGATTTCATTGAACTTATTCCTGATACGCAGCAACAAACACAAGCTCAAAATCAGGTCTATTGTTTCTTCTCATGAGTCACAGCCCTTCTTTCTTCTCTTCCAGCTAACGTCCTTCGTTTTGCCTTTCACGCCTTTTTGAGTGTGAAATGACAAATTAGCCACTTCCTCACATGGAAGAGAGCTTTGATGGATACCAAAATGAGAGACTTCTTTTTCATGCATTCTACAGATTGGGAGAGCAAAGTCTGTAGGAAATCTGTGTAATTGGTGTGCGCCTCATTAAGGAACTGAGAGCATTGCTTCAGAAAGTTGTAATTTGTCCTTACCACGCCGGTGTTTGTGTGCGCATTCAGTGCCGGGTTGATAACTGTGTAGCTACCATTTTCATCACTGTTCATTTCCTTTCTGTTGTAAGTCAGATACAGCAATGTGTATGTCAGACTTTAGAAAGAGAACTCAACTTACCCACGCTTCCTGTAGAAACTAAAAGCTGAGTTTGCATGTATTGTATAAAAGCCAGCAATACCCTATGTCATTAATTTTAGATGCTTTTTTTTTTTTTTTTTTTTTAAATAAGAGATGTATGAGTTAATTAGGAGATATTAGATGGCATGCATACAATGCTTTGATAGTGTAAAGCACTGAGTGCTAGATATTATAATGTCTGTGGGGAGGAGGGAATTTCTCAGCACAGGACCTTTAATCAGCAGAGAGACTGATGCTGAAGACACTAACCAGCAGTACAGTACTTTGAGCACCTGCTGAGAACTTTTTTTTTTTTTTTTTTTTTTCCATTTTTGCTGCAAAATAACTTAGGCCAGGCATTTCACAGAAGACTCATCATTTTGATCATTTTGAGTACTTTGATTTTAAGGCCAATTAAGACTACTTAAAGGATGTTTTAGGGGGTATTAAACTACTAAATGTAAAGCACCCTATGACTGGGTTACTCAATATTCTTGGCTGGAAGGTTGTACTGTCATCATACAGAACCTGCTCAGTTATTCCTTATTAAATTTTTATCAGTCCATAAGTCCCATTTCTCTTACTTGGGTATTAAGTAAATGAGTGGAATCACAATAAGGCTGTGGTCTACATTTATATGCACTGACAAAGGGCCTACTCTTCTCACCAGTTGTGACACAGTATTTTAATTTTAGAAAACTGTCGTCTCATGTTTGCCTAGAGGAAAATCATTTATTTTTATTTTTATTTTTATTTCTTTTTCCCTCTTTTTCCCTTCCCTCATGAAAACTAAATTACTTGATTTATGTTTAGATATAACTGAGGGTATGTATTCTACAAATGAACCCTCCCCCCACTGACTTTAGTAGAAGTCTTGAATGACTAAGGGTCTTGGTGCTGGGAGCATTAGATTTAAATGGTTGAATTAAAATGTTATTACTCTAAAAAACAACTTTCATTTCTTTTATTTCCTATGTTGTTGCAATGAGATTCTTCTTAAAGAAATTACCTCATCAGTCTGGGTAGCATAAAATCCCAAGTGAGATATAAGGCCACTTCCATCATGGGGAAATAAACTCAATATCCTTCAAACCAGTGGTCTGTACTGGGTTCATACCACCCCAGGGGGCATATTTAATAATATTGCACTGATAAATGTCTCTGTTTTGATACATTGGATGAGGTATGTATCCTAAAGGTGTCAGGGCTAGCACAGTTCCTCATGCACAGATCTGACATGTCCAAGGAGGCCAGAGGATGTTGGGAACCAGGGATTGAATGGGATATATCAAGGATCACTTCAGAAAATAGGGTTTTGTTAGGCAGAACTACATAATGCAAACCCAAGAGTAGGAGCAGGAGGAACCATGGGTCTTTCAGCCGCCTGCAGTCCCAGAGAGGAGTTTAGAGGATGAGCTAGACTAGAAAATAGACCAGTAGAGGATTGGAAAGTATCATTTTCTTATATATTAAAAAAAAAAAAAAAAATCATCTTGTGTATAATTTAAAGGCTAAAACCTAAACCTGACTAAACTTCAAACTGATAATTTGAATATTGGTTGGGTTGCTATGAGCAGTACTATGAGCCACAACAGGCTCGTAGTTAAAATGAAACTGAGCCGTGTCTCCTGCAAGAGCCTAGTAAAAAGAAGTTAAACAAAGTTTTGGTCCACAGTGGAAAAAAAGTTGCCTCCACCTTAATAACTGCAGGTTTTAAGCAGTTCCCTTAGTTCATATGATACAGCATAGATATTTATTTACAGGTGCATTCATCCGGGAGTCCAGTTATTAATACATTATCTTTTCCTTCAACAAAACCTTCCCACTGACCCTGCTTCAGAAAATGGCCAGTGCTTGACTGAACTGCACTGGTTTTAAACAGATTCCTAGAATAACCAGCACAATGTGAGCTGTAGTTATAAAAATGCTGAAAACTGACATAATCTTTAAAGCCCAACAGGGCCCTAAACTGTAGCAATCTTGCAGTCGGTTAAAATAAAACAGAAAATGGGATTAGCAGAAAAAGGAATAAAGTATTAACACTTACTGTGATAAAGTAGTTCCGTTACTGGAAACTATTCCAACAACAGGTGTGAATGTGTGTTCATGCCATGAGCAAATACTTTCCTCTCCAAGCAGTTTAACTTACACTTGCTTGAGGTATGAATCTCGTAATGTGAATACTTTACAATTCATAAGTAGATTTTGGACCTGGTTCTCATGTCACTCATAATGCAGTAATTAGGTTAAATGCTACAACTTTCCTTTAGTTCATATGCTATTCTGACCAGAAGATCCGTACAGTTAAAATGCTATAAACACTTTAATATATCCATTATATGTATTTATCTACATTTAAAGTTTCAGATAACGGTTGTTTGTTATTTTTACTCATTATTCATATAATTAGTCCATGTGTCTCATAGTAATATCTCAATATTTAATAGAAACTAATGGAAATTGATTTTGCTAAAGTGTTGTCACATGAGCATATGTGTATAGCAGGACATATTTGAATGTGTTATGTTCATTTTGTAATAGAGGGTAATTGCAAAAGACAAATATGATTTTGAGAGCTAAGGTTCAGATAGGCTCCCACTGACAACAAAGATTAAAATCTTATTGGAATCAAATCACAGCCTAAATAGATTATGTTCTATTTACAGTCTAGTAGTCAAACAGCCAGAGCTATGGGTTGTCCTGTACAGTGGCCTGGTTCTTCTTGCATACTCTTGTAGTTGAGATGTGGAGGTCTAAGGAATGACATCTGCGTGAATGGAAAATTAAGCCCACGTGTCTCTCTAATATATTCTGTTACATTTTATAAACTTTAAATGGTCTCCACTGCAGTATTTTACCATAGTGCTGCTAATATCACCCTGAACTAAGCTTCTGTAGCTAGCTGAAGTGTGACGTTCTTTGCAGTTGTAATACAGTTTTCAGGGTCCGTAAAATAAGTTCATCATAGTAACAAAACCAAAGAAACAAACAAACAAACAAAAACAAACAAACAAAGCACAAGATAAGAGTTCAATTATAAAATCTGTAAGACAGATTTGTAAGATTTTATTTCTGTATATCAAAATAGTGTGTGCTCTTAAATGTATCAGGAACTTCAGTATTTGTTTTTCTTTTCTTGGTAAGGTAAGGATACATAACAAATTATAATCTTCAGATCATAACTTGCCAATGTGTGGCTGAAACATCTGTTCTGACAGCTGTAGCAAGGATGGATTTTTACTTGCCTGTTTTTAACTTCCAACAGTTAAGCCAGCTTTCTGCTGTCTGAGACTCTGCTGTGTCAGGTAACTCTGCTTCCACATGGAGAAGTATTGCAGGATCTGCATTTCCTCAGCATATAAACATCCCCACAAGTCACAGTATCACAGTCTGCCTTCAGACATTGACTTTCCTAAGCGTTAGCTTTTGTATAGAGTTGCAGATGTAAACCAAATACTGAGAGGTAAATTAGAGACCAGATGGGCTTTCATTTACAAAGGAAATTTTGAGGACTTGCTTAGAGCTCTTTTTCCTTTTGCTTATGTGGTTACTGTGTATAATACTCCAATTTAAAATCAAAGTCTTTTGTGCTCCACATTATAAGGTTTTCCATGTGCTCTAAGAAACAGAACATTTCCAGGTGATCTCTTTGATTGATATGGGCTGCTGGTTAATAGTTTCAAACAGTACAAATCAAGGAAGTCATCTCTCCAGCCATACATGGCTGTGATATCTGTAATGAGCCTAGACATATCTTAATTTTGGTATATTAGGTATTTCCTTTCCTTTCCTTTCCTTTCCTTTCCTTTCCTTTCCTTTCCTTTCCTTTCCTTTCCTTTCCTTTCCTTTCCTTTCCTTTCCTTTCCTTTCCTTCCCTTTCCTTTCCCTTTCCTTTCCCTTTCCTTTCCTTTCCTTTCCTTCCTTTCTTTTCTTCATGCTACTTCTGCTACTAAGAGGAACCTTGTCCAAAGCCAGACATGTTCTGAAGGTACACCATCTGATAAAGCAGTAAGAGGAACAGAAGGCTTGGGTAGATATTTTGATATGGAAACAGCATAGTACATTTGCAGGGAGCAAAGTCTGATGGGTTGAACGAGTCTGCTAAGATGTATAAAGATCCTTGTGCTGTTTATCTTGCATGGACTGAATTTGAGAGTAGATTTTAAAAAGGTATGTATTTCTTTAAATTATGAAATGCTTTTGGTATAAACAGATCCAAAAAATTTAAGCTCTTATTAGGTCCATTATTAAGTTCATCATTTACCAGAAATATCAAGATAATAATAATAAAAAAGAATGAACAGAATTTCACAAATTTCCACTTTCTAAATTTATTTTCCTTTTCTATTAATTGAACTTTTATTTTAAAATATGTTTATTAAAATGTTTCTCTGTAGGACAAGATTATTTCTTATATATATATATTTTAAACCTATACTTTCACATCTCCAAAAAAAAAAAAAAATCAAGAAAAACTGGGAAATTTTAAATGGAACTGGAATATGTTTCATATTTCCATGTGTACTTAAAACTTGAAAAAGCAGCATCAGAAATGCTCATGCCCTCTTTCTGTGACTATATGTGGCTTCTATCAGGGACTTATTCTGTAGAAATGAACTGCAATAATCACATTTTAAGACTGCCTGTCAACATATCTCAGCTGTAAAAACTAGATACAAACCATACAAATCTATGAAAATACAACTGAGAACAGATTATCTCCAAATGTTTACTTTTTTTTTTTTTTTTTTTTTTTTTTCCTCTTGATGCGTGTGTCTCAGGATGTATATTGGCTGGGGAGAGAGGAAGATTACAAAAGCATATCTCCAAATTCCAAAATGAAAAGTCACACTAAATGGACTGATGATAAGGATTATGATTAATACCTCACATTTGACCAATAAAGAATATATTTTCTCCTAAGGTGAAATTCATCACTCCTTCCAAACCCCAGCACAGGAATTATATGCCATATACCTTCTTTTTTAAATTGTAAGACATAAGTGGTACGCGGGCTGACCTTGTGAGTGGGGTTCAATTTCATTCTTTAATTTAACTATTTGTAGAGTAATATGGCTTTTTTTTTTTTTTTTTTTTTTTTTTTTTTTTTTCATAAGTGTATCTATTTGTAAATGCTGCAGCTGAGTTAAAATGGTGACTGAACTATCATTTAAAACTGGTAAGTTATGTGTTTACCATGCCTGCTGTTTACTAGAGATTTAAATCATATATGCAAAGGTAACACAAAAAATGTATATTTTGTTCATACTATAATAAAAGGAAAGTACTGAGTTTCGGCTTCTTATTTAAACCCATGTCAAACTACACAGTAAACATGAGCTTTCAGAGACACAAAATCTGCTTCATGTCATGGAAATGAAGCAGCTTGGATATTAAAGCAAGGTCAGTAACCTACGCATCTTAATTCAGAAGGCTCACCTTCATAAGGGCTGTCAGAGGTTCAGCCTTCATGGAGAATATGCTTACAAGCAATAGACTAAGTCTACAAAAATACCTTTAAGAAGCCGTGGGCCTGAGCCATTTGAATTAGTATGTACAAAGCAGTACACAATAGGCAGGTTCATAGTTATTAATTTTAATTCAATAATAGCTTTTTAATACATGCATTTATAGATATTGAGCAACTATCACTGTCCTTAAAAAATGAACTGAAATTGTACTTTGGAGTTGCCCTCAAGACAAACAGATCACCCAACCTTCCTGGACAAGCCTCGGGAGCACTTTTGGCTTTAAGGGAGTGTGACTGTGTCCTGCTCTTTAGAGTGTTTTTGGGATGGGGATAACTGGAGAGAAGGAAGGGCTGTTCATTTTTGGAATGAAGCAGTGTGGCCTTCCTCCATGTTTAAAAGGAAAAAAAAAAAAAAAAAAAAAAAAAAAAAAAAAAAAAAAAAAAAAAAGGGAAATAAATAGGCTCACCGGTCACCTCTTTTTCTAGCCTTCAGCACAGCCCTCTGTGTTTCACAGAATTTATTAAAGGCCAAGGAGGATATTTTTTTAGCAGACGGTCAGCATGACATTTCCAAGGACGTCTGCACTGGTGCACTCAAGGATGTCTGCTTCCCAATCCCATGCTGTGTCCATTAGACCTCGATGCTTCTGACCCTTTGCTGAAAAGGTCCCAGGGTACTGCAGGCCTGAAAGCTGACTCCAAATCCCAACTGCAGCAATTGCCTTCTGCTTACCTCCATTCCACCTGCAGTTGCAATTGGATATGGTATTCTTCATTTTCGAACCTGAACTCTCATTTCTGTGTTCCTGTGCACTGCTAAACAGCTGCCGGGTTCCCCCTCTCCCTCCCCACAGGTGGCTGCATTTGATAATGTCTCATGTAGGATCAATCTTGGTCCCATTGAAGTAAGTGGGAATTCTGCCAGCATGTCCCAGCTCTGGTCCTGCCTCCAGCTGGTAAAGCACTTCCAGCTTCTGCAGGAGAAGAGGTGCTCTGCACAGGCTGCCTGATTAACCAGGTTCATTAGCAGAGACAGTAAGAAAGGAAGAAACCCTTCAGCTACTTTCTGCAGCCACTTGCTCAGTAAGAGATTACATGCGGCACTGCTTTGTGTGCACTCACAGAAACAAAAGCTAATTAAGCTGAAATCTGTCATTTTCTCTGTAAGGATTTAAGCAGGGTCAAACTTCCAGACAACTAGTGATCAGTCTCGGGAATGAGCAAAAACACTCTTGCTGCAGTTGCTCAGAAACATTTCCAGAACTAATTGGCTTCCTGAGCAATCTCTGCTCCACTCTTTGCCGTGTGTGGTGCCTCCTTCCAGACCCTTGGAAACCAGAAGTGCTGTTAGCTGAGGAAGTCTGTGCTTAAAGTAAGAGGTATGATGAGGTAAAATCCAGCTCTTCATGATTCAAATCACGGGAAGTGTTTCTGGGATGTGTTCACACACAGAATCCATATGTACTGTGAAAACAAGCAACTGGGAGCTAACAGTCTGTTTGTAATAATTTGTATTTTTGCAAAGTAAAATATGGTGTAGGGGATGATTAGGAGTTCATATACTTTGCACCAATGTGTCCATGCAGTTACTGCATACAATACTATCTGCACTGGGGCAGAATGACACAGTTTGCAGTTCACAATCACATTTCTGCAAGAATGCTCATCAAACACTGGACAAAACTGTACACCAACACATGTGGGGCAATTTATGAAATTCTAATAAATGTTATCTCCCTCCCTGCTTTTGCCTACAACAATTTAGAACAAATTTGTAACTGAATATCTAATGGAAAAAGCTAGCAAGCATTTTTAAGAGTTGCTAGATGAAACTTAAGTGTTGTTAAGACAGGAAATGACAAACTTTAACTCTTTAGCCAGTTTGATTCTTTGCCTTGCAATAAAAATATTAATGGCTATCATTTTTTACATCTACCAGTGCTGCTATTACAGTACTTTATTATTATGTCTTCCAGTATTACATTCATTTCCACACACAGGGAAGAAAGTCAACAGCAAAAAAGTAAGCTGCTCCTTTCCTGCTTATTTCTTACAGGTAGGTGTGGTCCATAACTTTCTCCCAGGAAAACTTGGTTGCTTTTTTATTTTTTCCTCATAAAGAAAACAACCACAAGCATGCAGTGTTTGGACTGTATCTGCTAACACATACTAGACTTGTTTCTCTCCATTTCTTTCCATGATTGGGATTATTCTCAGTGATTTCAAGTTGAGTACAGATGTTGGCATTTGCAGCACTGGAACTGTTGTTTTAGCTTTGGAAGTTGACAGCTTGGGCACATAGGAGGCTTTTTAAAAATACTCACATGAGAGCCATTGTCATGAAGGTTTATTATTTAAGGAAACACAGAATTTTGTTATGGAATCAAAGTAATATCTGCTTTGGGTAATATCCATTTTGTTCCATTCCCCAAAGCACATCAGTGGATGAAGGCTTTTTGAAGAGCAGGTTTCCAGACAAATTTCAGGTTAATTCTCTTTTAATGGGGCAAAGATTAGAAATTCTCTCAGTCTGACACAAGCTGATGTTCAGAATGTGTCTTAATTTGTATTTTCCAAAATGCATTTAAGGTAAGGAAAGTATGGATGGTATATTTGTGGTACACCTAGGGTGTGCATGGGCTGCAGTGTGCAAGAGATGCTTTAGCTGATGCCAAACAGATAAATGTATCTACTGCTGGTTAATATATTATAAAAGGCACCACTACTTCCAGCTAGATGGTAAACAGTGATCTAACCTTGTAATGTGAAATTGCAGACTCATTGCCAACTTCTGTCATACCCAGCATTCCAGCCCCACCTTTCCTAAGGCTTGCTATAAGCTTGTCCCTTAGAGGTGCAAAACAGAAAAACAACAACAACAACAACAACAACAAAGAAAATGAAAACAAAACGACAACAACAAAAAACACTTGGGAACTTCTTGTTGTAAGACCACTGAGTCTCCATGTATGTGTTTGTGTAATGAGAATGAATCCAATGTATTGGAGACAAGATGCTTGCTCAGAGAATCCATGGCAAATACTGTTAGGCTTGAAGCATTTGCATGTGACGCTGAGAGGCTGTGCAACTGCAGCATACACAAGGATTTGTGGATATGCATGAGTCAGTCGTGCACTGAAAGTAACCTCAACACAGCATGCCACTTAGCAGCTACTTTTTAGGCAACAAAGAAGGATTGCCAGTCATTATTCTAGCCCTCAGCTGTTTTCTTGTTGTGGTTGTTGTTTTTGTCTTCCTTGTTTGTTCCTTTGTTGGTTCTTTCCTCTCCACTTTTACAACACCATTCCAGCTTTCTGTAGTTAGCCCAGCCATAAAAATCCAGAACAATAAATATCCTTCTGGAAATTAAGCAGCTAAAGCTAAAGCTCAGGATCTGTGTCGCAGACTGGCAGTGAGTCATACTGAGGAATGAGCCCTAAATCACAAATTTAACATTTGTGGTGCAGAGAAGTGAGTGAACTCTAAACCTTAAGACATTGGCTAGCAATGTAGATATTGAGCTAACTTTTTTTTCTGTGTGTATCTGTCTTTTATTGCAAAAAACAAAATCTCAGTGTGCTTAAGATTCAGTGATCATCATGGTGTCATCTGAAGTATGCCACTAGATAAAGAGGAGGAGGATTGCTTCAATTAGATAAAAAGTCAAGGTTTTGAACAGGGTGGAAGTTATAGCATTTTTCAATTTTCAGAATGTTCACATTTTTCCACCTCAGTCAAGTTTTGGACTAAGCTGAAAACATGGGAATCTGTTTAATCTGCTTTAAGATGGTTTCAGAAGAGAGTCCAAGTCTCTATTGATGTGCCTCTTGTACCTTACAGAAGGCAATGACAATAGGGAATATGCTGCCAGTCAGAAAACAATAATCATATTCTCATTTTGGATAGAATGGACTGTGACTAAAGTATATTGCACAAAACAGGAATATTGTACCTCTCAATTCAAATACCTTTCTTTTATGAAAAGAAAATCTTAGAAGAATATGAATAGGTAGTTGTTGCAATCAATCCTTTTGAAACTGCATATTGTTTCCTTTGTTTCTTTCTCTTCCAGCTGGTAAGTATTTTTATTTCCTGTCCTTTTTCTTTCTTTCTTTCTTTCTTTCTTTCTTTCTTTCTTTCTTTCTTTTTCTCCCTTTCTCCCTTTCTCCCTTTCTCCCTTTCTTTCTCCCTTTCTTTCTTTCTCCCTTTCTTTCTTTCTCCCTTTCTTTCTTTCTCCCTTTCTTTCTTTCTCCCTTTCTTTCTCCCTTTCTTATTCCTGAGGGGATGGAATATTCTCACATGGAGCATGCTTCAAATTGCATTCCTGACCAGAGGATTTAAAAGATGGTGAAGAACGTAACAATGTTTTAGTTCACTTAATGCAATATAAACTTCATTTTGTAGAGGTGCCTTTATCTGAGGAATTCACAATTCACTTGTTGCATACTTCAGCTTCCCTCCTTGGTCCTTTTCGATGTCACTAAAGCAGCATATGAAAGTCCTCTATGCTAATAAAAATGCTCTGGAAAATAAGTGGTAGAAAGCACATGCTATTTTACGCACTGATGCAACTCCATTCTGTTCCTATTAGAAGACTTTTTTCATGAGTGCTCTTGTCCTTTTTCTCCACACATGAACATATTTAATGACACTAAATCTTCTGGGTTTTATTTTCTAGCTTTTGTTGTTTGCGCTATATGTTCTGCTTTTGTTTAGACTGCAAGGAGACCTTTTTATTCATAACAGAATTTAGGATCACATTTATGGATAGAAGTTATTTGAAAGAGGAAAACATAATACACAGAATCTGCCAAAATTTCAGACATAATATGGGAAGCTTTGTTTATGTAATGTGCAACCAGTTGGCTAAATGATTCAAAAGAAAATCAAAGACCTGGAAAGTATATGTGGAAGACTGCTGTATGTCTTAAGCTGTATTGCATTTTGTTATACACTGGAGTTTTTTTCAAAGACAAATGTTTTTATTTGCATAGTACAGTCTTACATTTAATTAAAAAATCTGAGCTTTGGCTGCAGCGTATATATAGACAGAATAATAACAGAATAATAACATAATAACAGAAACTGTGTTTGAAACATATTAAAAGTTATACTTGTGTTAAGACAGTTGAAAATATTTTAGTAAATTTCAGTCTTGAAGAAGCATCCAAAACTTTTAGCTACCACACCACCTTTGGCAGTGATATGATAGGTGATACTGGTAAGAGAAGGATATATAAAATATGGAATCTTGATCATAACTTTTTGGGGACAGTAAGAGATGTATGCACAACTTTTAATGACGCATCTTAATATACACCAGGATAAGCATTTGTGAGGTAAACCTAAACTAGCTGAGTGACTAGGACTGTGTCATAAGCATCACTGTTTCTGAGGTGGAGGAATTAATAAAAATTCTTCTGCTGAAGTGAAAATAGAAATTTGCCCTTACCCTTGATCAAGAACTAGTGGAAATGATAATGTATTTTCTGTTTTATTTTATTTTATTTTATTTTATTTTATTTTATTTTTTATTTTTTATTATTTTGGGAAAAAATGCATCTGTGAACGTGATGAGTGTCTATCAAAAAAAAAAAAAAGAAAAAAAGAAATAAGATATACAGATGTTGCATATTTGTCCCTATGTCTTTGTAGCTATTGTTGCAGGACTATAATCTTCAAAAGGACAAAAATAAAAAGCTTTCAAAGCATTTTCCAAAATGTGTTATAGCCCATACACAAGGATCTTATTTTATTACAAAAGATATTTATAAAAGTCTATTGGCAAAAGTCATTGTAATCTAGCTGTGTCACTTGTAGCTTTACTTCCTATTGAAATATGGGATCCATCTGCTTACTGATGGTAGGATAACAGCCATCATTCCCACTTGCTTACTGTAAAAGATGTATCTGAAAGTACCAGAAATGTGATGGAGTGCAATCCTAGCCCTTGGTCATTCCCTCAAATAATTCATAGTTAATTTAGGCCAGACTAATATACTTCCAGCATAGTGATTGAATTCCAGCTTCACTAAGGTCAGTCTGACTCACCATACATTTCCAAAATATGCTAAAAAAATTATATCCTCCTTTATTAATTTTCTCAGTAGCCTATTTAAATTTGAGCCCCATTTCAGTGTTCTGTTGTTGCATTTTAATGTTTAATTTTAGAATCCCAATTCACTGTCTGACCTGCACTAAGTAGGACTCTATTAAACGAGTTGTCTTGTTGAAATCTTTTGATGTCTCTCCATGATTAGTTAGCAGATGATGTAAGCAGTGTTGTAAGTCTTAGTCGGACATTATTCCTCACTTAAAAGCTTCTGCATCAGAAAACAATTTCATGGATTAAAATGAAGGACCTTCTGTTTTACACTAGAAAAACTCAAACATAGACTTAACTACATTATTTCACAGAGTTTAGTACACCACTGAATTTTCTTCTGAAAGTTTTTAATGGAACTATGCATACAGAAAGCATCATGATAAGTGAATGTCACTTAATCTAGTGACATATTAGCTATGCTGTTAGCATTTTATATGAAACTACTACTTGCATGATATTACTGGAATTCATGATGAAATTTCCTAGATTTTTTGCCAAGTATTTTTGCCATATATTTTGCTAAGTTGCTCATATGTAATTTTGCAATTTTTCCTATAAAAGTTTAAATATGGTGCATCTCATTATTTCAGTGTTTCTAAATGTCAGTTAGTCTAAATATCAAACAGCTATTGTGCTACTCAGAAGGAGCTGGGAAAGAAAAAGACAAAACAAAACAAAACAAGCAACAACAAAAACCCTTTTTGCCAATCAAAGTAAAACTTGTTCTGAAATATTTTATATCTTTTTCCTGTTTGTTTATTTTCTAAAAGCAACAGTTTAGTATTGACTATGGAATATTTTCATTTTCTTTGGCATTCAGGAGTAAGAATCCAGTTGAATTATTTGGTGATTTACACTGAGACATTGTCATAAACTGTGAATTCAGTGTTACCAGGACGTCCAACTTCAAAGAAAAGATTTTAAAACCATGGCATTAAGCAATTGCTAGCACGATCATGAGGGATTGACATAAATACTTCACTTTTTCTTACTTCCAGCTAGGAAAACACTGCTAATCATCATTCCAATGCCCTGTGGAAACAGATGGTATGTGATAGCAAAAGACTATTTCAAACTAAAATATGCTCACTCTTTATTCTTACCATTCTTATCATTTTTGCCAACTGTCCCTTATTATAGTAATTTGTGTGCATATTTTCTATGGAGTCTTCTTTCAAAAACATAACCCAGACCTTTAACATATTCTGTGCTTCTGTGCTGAATCAGATCAAACTCAGGTCACCAAAGGAAAGATATTTTCTGCATGTGCATTTTGCCACCCTGTTGATATAATTTTAAAAATCTAGTTAAATCCACACAGACTGTTTTCGTTTGTGCATTTAACCTCTGCACAGGTAACACCAATAAAGATCATATCCAACTGTCACTGTGTTAGATCAAGATCTCAGCCTAAACATATGGTACAGAAAGATTTAGGTATATAACCCTTGAATGTGGATTTGTGGCATAGAATTTCTCATCTTACTTGGTAAAAGATGTGACTGTCAGCAATACAATTTTCTCAGCTTATATAGCTGGAGGTCTGGCATGACTATATCACTATATATTATAAATAGAAAAAAATCCAGGCTTTGTTATGCAGCCTTTCTAAATATGTTCCACTGAATAATTTAGTAAATAAACCTGTCTTTATCTGATACAGAACAATTTTACCAACTCCTACTATCCTTAAAGCTTTCTGGGATTATTTATTTATTTATTTATTTATTTATTTTTTTTAATGTAACAAGGGAAAGCTTCGTATTTGAGGATAATTAATCTCACTCACTTTTTTGTTGTTGTTGTTGTTGTTGGTTTTGTTTTGTTTTGTTTTTCCGTGTATATAGTGTTATTAATGTAGATTCCATCTTCCACTGTGAACTTATACTAAGTTGAGTAACTATTTAGATAACCCTCAAAGGCAATACTTTCCTGCAGACATATGACTATTATGGTATGAATCATTAAAACAATTTACTTTACTGAGAAGTAAAAATAAAGCACATTTCTGAAAGAGGAGAGGTTTTCATTCTCATACTGTCTCAGAATTTATTTGCCTATTAACTATTCCATAACAACCTATTGCAGGTCATATTGCATTCCTGATTCATCCAATAACTTTTTTTGAAAGTTAGAAGGCTAATTGCAGAGGTGATTATTTATAATATGAGTGCTTTATTCAGGGGACCCATTAAAAGCATAAATAGTGGGGACAGAGAAAGGTTACAACTGTTTTAATGAAAAGAAACATATGAAAGTTTTATATAAATATCACTCCTAAACTTGTCCAGATTTTTAAATAAAGACTTCTAATGAAAATAATGTTTTCTTTCAGAGGATCCATTAGGTTTTATACTAAGCAAAATAGGCTATTTTACTCCCAGTATAGCTATTTTACTTTATTTGTCAGTGTTGTTGTTAAGATTTTCTTGTGGTATGCTCAAAATCAGATGTTTTTGAAAAGCCACAGTGCTAAGTGAGTAAGTGTGAATTTCAGCTTGTGCTTTAAAAATAAAGGTTCCAAAAGCCACCACTCCAACTTCAAGTGATTTATTATTTGTTTCATGGATTTTTTTAACAATATTATTACTGGAAAATCAATCTGGTGACTGTCTGGGATCAGAATATTTTACATTAGCACTCTGTAAGATCTGCTTTTAGACGAATATAGCACCTCTGAGAGCCCACAGGACAAGTGGCATCATGCACCGTCTGCTATTCCCTTACACAGGCTTAATCATCCAAAAGTATTTTCCTTGCTACATCCATGATTCATGTGCTAAATGTTGAACCATTTGGAAATAATAGATTTTTTTTATTTCACATATTCATTATGCGTCAAGATTTTTACTTGGTGTTAACACACATACACACACACACAACTATTAAATCCTTATGCTAAATTGTTCCCCAAAAGAGTAGGTTCTAACACTTTCAATTAGCTTTTTGGTTGTTGTTAAAATATGATTTTCATTAAGACAGAAATGCCCTGCAGGGACTATCTCAGTTTGAGTTTCACAAAATGTGATTTTGGATGGAAGAAAGAAAGAGGCTGTTTAACCCTCCTTTTCTTGTGCATAGCAGCCTTACGCACTACCACATAATGACACTGAGCAGGGATGAGTTCTAAGTTTAGTGTGTCTGCAACAGACTGATCTTGTGCATCTGTAAAGTAGGAAAGAGAATCTGGAGATGAGACTATTTCACACCCCTGTTAACATCCTGCATGCGCGATCTCACTTTCAGACTAATGTTTGAATTCATCCTTTGAGACAAGATCCTGAATATTTCATTTTCAAAGTGATATTTTAATACAATTTTAAATTTTACAGGTTTTTATTAACTTTTGTGTTGCCTTCTGATGAAGAATAAAAAAGAAATCATGAATTATATTATACGAGGCAATTCCAAACTCCCATGTAGCCCTAAACCTGAATAATTCCTACTCTACTGTAGTCAATTGTATTATGGGGTACTCAGCAACTCCAAGGCATTTTCATAATTGAATATTTTCTTAGCAGATAAGAATGTGCTGGTATAGTTTGCCACAGTTTTTCCTTAATTTAAATTTTACTCTATTTTTTATATCACTCACAGTTCTAAGCCATGATATTGTTCACTTATTTCATTCATTTCCTGGTCTTTGGGCAATATTCAGGCTGATACAGAGTATGAGCAAATAATTCTTTTAGTTTGCTGTGCCACGTCAACAGCCAGAAGGGAGGTTCCACATCTGGAAAGTAGATGCCCTCCTGTGGAGTTAAGTAGTCCACACATCCGTATCTGGATACATCCTGGAGCAAAAATGTACCTTTACACAGGGAACAGTGCAACATCTTGACCTCAAAAACATTCATTATGGCTGGAAAGGGATTTTTCAGACAAATTGTTCTTACCAGCTCTAAATTTCAGTTGATGGGTAGGGTAGGTAGGTGATAGCTTTTGTTTGATGTGGTGAAGAGAAAGACATGGCAAAACTCTCTACTGGGCTCCTCCTGGGACACCAGGAATGAATTACATGTGACAGATGTTAGTCACTTAACAAATAATTGGAAGAGCCTCAGATACAACAGTGATGAGAGCACTGCAAGAACCCATGGAGAATACAATCATGATGGTAAAAAGAGTGTCCAGCTTCACAGCAACATGTCAAGAGCACGATCTAAGATGCTTAACTAGCTAAAATATCAACAGATCAAACTGAGCAAAGCTAAGACATAATGTCATCCTTCAAATTGCAGATTTGGTACTGAACTTGCTCTTAAAATAACATTTGGATACTCTTCCCACTGAAGATGGTGGCAAGCTGCCAGTTGACCTCAGTGGGAACAGACTTAGCCAGAAGCTACTGTGCAAGTAGAATGTGTAAAGTGCTGGATTGGTACATTGGAGATGTAGTTCACAGTTTAGATGCCAGAGAATACAAGTGAAAAAAAAAAAAAAAAAAAAAAAAAAAAAAAGGCTAAACCAAATTTTTAAAGTACAACACACTGTCCAGGATGGACAATCAATGGCATCTGTTAGTAGAAGAGTAGAAGAAGGTAAGTTGACAAAAGATGGAAAAAAAGAAAGAAATCGGCATCAGCATCTGCTTGTAAAAGAAGGGGTTTGGTCTCTAATCAGACAAGGGACACCACGGAGATTTCTGGCTGCTGATGCTGGCAGTCTGGTGCTGGGATAGCCCTGCAGAGAATAGGTTGAATGTAATATTGAACACAATACATTCTACTTACTTCTGTTACTGTGGGCATGGGAACACTTTACTTTTGTGGGCTCCATGATTAAGTGCAGTAACTGTATACAAATTTGGAGTAAAACACATCTGCTCACTTGAAAGAATGGATAGAGCAAGGCATATTCTGGAAACATCTGGAATGGTGAAGAAACCACAAATAAGAAAACAAAAGGACTCATCCATTTTGTGAAGAAGCCAAAGTGCTACTGTAAAATGGAACTCCTGCACTGAGTCCTGCTAATGATGTGACCTGCACTTTGAGAAGTCAGTAATGCTATAAACAACATTAACTCCCTGACTAAATAGCAAATGACATGTAACATGATTTTATTGAACGATTTAAATTTAAAAGTCACATCCCTGACAATCTGTACATCCCTGTATGACTGTGTTAGATTGTCACAATGGATCTGCCTTGAAACACAGCACTTAAGTGGAAATAACCAGAACATTGCCATTGTTATTGCCTATGCAAGGCATTCGTTTCTTGACTTTGATGTGTATTAGAGCTCATCAGCCTATTAGGTTTCATTGCACACAAGTGTAAACTCATTCCTAACATCACCTTTTTATGGAAATCTCACCTGTATGCTTATACCCATCACTGGAGCACGTAATAGTGGTGTCAAAGTTAGTAGAGATCCATGCTGTCCCAGATGGTCTATGAGGAAGGCACAGGCTTGTTAGCTCTGGCTGCACTGACTGTGGCAGCTGTCTTTGCTCCACTATGGGGTGGGAGGTGGGAGGGGAGGGCAGAGCCCTTGATCTGTGTCTCCTCTTTAATCAGGAGTAGATTAACACAGAACTTCACCACATATAGGAACCACATGTCCCCACTGAGCTGCATGGTAATTAGCAACCAAAATTACTCTTTTGTAATGTTACTTGTGCTGCTAGTAACAGTAACTCTAACATTAAAAATAAATAAATAAATAAATAAACTTTAGCATTTACAAGATTTTTCCCTTGTAGGATGCTTAGAATTTTTGAATGTGGAGTGGGGTTTTTCTTGAACTTTGTTTTAGATGCAAGTTTGTCAGCATTTTTGTTAAACTAAAGATTGAAAAAAAGTGTGTTGTCTTCAAAATATAAATAATTAAATCCAAAAAGAATGCTACATTTCTAAGATATACTTGACATGTAAATTCAGCTCACTTTTGTTTAAGAACATATATCTCTGAAATGAAGCATCATGTTGATTTGAAAAATAAGCTTTTGTTTGAAATCATAAATACTAATGCTTAATTAAAAAAAAATGTTTTAATACTTAATGAAACTTCTTTCTGTCATTATCCAATACAGGACAAATCTGCAACTTGTTTTAATGAAAAATAAATACTTTTTTTCACTCTTTTTTTCTGTCAGAATCTAGATGTGATCAGCAATAGCAGAATCATCATTAACAGAGCTTGTTCTACAGAGATAACCTGAACTCCTACAGGGTTCAACCTTGTCTCTGTCTGCTTGTTTGGTTTCTATGAACTGAGCTGTCTGCTTGTCATTTATCAGACTTTCTGTGAGCAAATGTGGAAGAAAAGAAACAAACAAAAAATCATTATTCTGTTCTTTGCATTATAGGTAAGTTAATAATAGATTAAATTGAGGCATATTTTTCTATAGTTGTTAGAATATCAAATACATCTTTATAAATTTGAAGAATAGAAACAATTCTGTATAAGAATGGCAGATAACAAGGTGAAGGATATGGGGCTTAACTGATTGCTCCCTGATGTCCAGCTGAGAATCAGTGCAAATAATCATTTTGGCATCAGACAGAAGTCAAAGGTCAGGATTTAAAGCTGTCACAGAAAGATTCTTCAAATAAGCCAAGCAGGTGCTTACTAAAGCATTATTGTCTGCTGTGTTTAGGGATTCAGAGCAAAGCTTGATGGGAATGGGAATGCAAGGTCTCCATGGATAAACTGGGAGAGCTGTTTTATCTGGAAAATCTTTCCCACATTTTTTAAAAATGAACAAGTCTGTAGAAAGCTGGTGGGTAGAGTTCTGCTCTTTCTTACTTTTCTTCTCCTCAGCTAATTAGATTTGGATTGTACTATTATTATTTTTAATTTAAATAAAAAATAATGACCTAGTTCATAAAAAAACTGGATCTGCTGTGTACACATCAATTGCAAAATGGCTTAAGTGCCAGCCTTCTGGAATAGGTGATGCATTTGTTATTGTACCAGTGCAGAACAGCAAAATATGACTCCTGATGCTTCCCGCTGTTGAGGATGCTTAACTTCAGAGCACCAGTAAATCTGTTGCCTGTACTGTTGTCCTCCCCAACATGAGAAGATGGACACATCAGTACCAAGTCAATTCAAAGATTGGACAAAGCCCTTGTATTTACAGGTCTGTGCTCGAGGTGCTGGTTTCTACAGAACCTCAGTATCTTAGCTGTCAATTTGACAAGATGATCAAATAGGCACCTCTTGTAAGTCCTCAAAGTACCCACACTCCATCGATAGCTACAAAATATGAATTAGAAAAAAACTGCTGCCTCACCTTCTACAGCAGATTCTAATGTATTTTACTGTTGGTGTTACTAGGAGCAATCAAATAGAAGGGAGGTAATTAACTCAGTTCATGCAGTATAATTTACCTTTGATACCATTCTTCACACTGACTTTTCAATCAAAGAAACAGGTCAAAGATATGCCATTGCTTGAGGGCTATGGATAATGAAAAAGCAGATCTAGTTCAGGTTAAAACTGAGTACAGTATTAAGCATTAAGTCTGATAGTAATTGAAATTTTGCATATGACTTATGAAATTATCCCTCATTCCACAGAGTACTTCTCTGAAAATAGAGGGATCTTGGGCACCTTTTCAAATCTGACTTCTTCTATAGGACAGAATAAACATTTGAAGCCAGAGTAAGAAGGATTTCCTCATATGCTGTTGACTGCATCTTGAGAGTTTTCAATACCCTTCCCCAGCTTTGCAACACAAATTATTAAAGTAGATGCAGATGTGCATCCTTGGTGATCAGCTGAAGCTTTCAGAAGTTGAACATTTTGCCACTTCCTGGAGAAAGTCTCAAATTCATTGCATCTCCATACTCTGATATCATGAAAGTGAATATTTATAAAATCCCTTTAAATGTAGTAAAACAAACAAACACTTGTGTAATGAACGCTAGCAGTTAAGTAGGGAGAAAGTGAATGTACAGAGACTGTAATTGGAAAGATAGAGACTGAGACTGCTATAAGCAGCTTTGGCCATGCCATCAACCTTGTCTCCATACTTTCTATCATCGTCAGATTTTTAGATCCCTGAGCAAGTCTCCTGTTTGATTTCTTAGATCTCAGTGTCATTCCCATTTGGAACTCTTCCCTGATTATTTGAGTGATTACCATAATATTTCAATATTTTCTTTAAACTCTTTTCCTGTATTTGTGTTTTTGCTTTTTTTTTTTTTTTTTTTTTTTTTCCTTACTGCATATTTAACGTACACTGTAGACCAAGGGACAAATTTGGAGAAGGATTTGAACACCTGCTGCTTCTGTTGACACTAGCTGGAGGTTTTAGGTGTTTTGCAAATAAAGTTCCTACTGGTTTCGAATATTATCAAATAAAATAACTGCTTCCAATTTACAATGACTTAAGCAAGGATGTCTCCTTATTCCTTTTCACGGCTGGCTGGGTTGAGACACTAGAGTTGGAGTTGCTGCAATCCATTTCATGAAATGAGCCATCAGTTTAAGGGAAGGATAATAACAGCAGAGGAACTGCTTTACCACAAGAGATCACTAATCCATCTTAACCAGCATCTTGCCTCAATTCTGAATTCTTACAAATAAAGTGTTAAATGCTCTTAGTGCATGCAGTATTATACCATGGGGGATATTTCTTCCTTAGCCCATCTGGTGACCAGTTTATACCCTAAGGTTTGTGGATTTAATTCACATTTAAATTATTCAATACATTCATTTTCAATGCCCAGAAAATATGTGTTGCTAAATTCTGCTACATCTGACTACCAGATACAGCAAATCTGCAGTTTTCAGTAAACTACCTATGTGATTTGTCTTTTAAAATAAATAAATAAATAAAGTTAGAAAAAAAAAAAGTAAAAAAAAAAAGTAAAAAAAAAAAATAGAGGCAGACAGTGAAAACAAACCCAAACACCCAAACCCAAACAAACTAACCAAACAAACAAAACAAAACATTGGAAATAAGAAGAAAAATAAAACAAAACAAAAACAAACAAACAAACAAAAATACTTTTAAGCTAATTTTTTACTAGTTTTTTATGTTATATTTATATTTGACCCTTACGATTCTAGGGCCAATGTTCAGTAATCTCTTGTAGTTAAGATCACATTCTGCAGGCTGCTAGAAGGTCTTCCCTCCTTTATTTTTTGTGACTGAGATTCTCAAAGGAGTTGAAGGATGGTTCTACTCTAGTTCCTTTCAGTTCAATTAGTAACTGTTTTCCAGATCCTAACCTAGTTTTTGAAAAGGCCTTTCATTAGTTTATCCAGAAGGATGTATCCACAGACCTTGCACCTAATTTCATTGTTATAATTTACTGTAATACTTATCCCAAGAGCAGACTCTAAAATAGTTTTTCAGCCTATGGGATATTCTGACACTTTGAAATATGTTTTCCTTCTGAATTGTTACAAAATATAAAACTCTTTGAGACTTTTTGTCAAACAAGGTATTCTGAAATATTTCAGTTTTGACCTTATTGAAATGATTTAACATAGGTTATGTTTTAAAGAATATTTGCCAAGATCAAGCATCCTGATGGTTTCCTCAAAAAAATTGCTTATAAAAATGTCATGTTCCTCTGAACGTTTTCCAGCTCATCAAGCCAATGTTTTTACTGGAAAACCATTCCTATGGAAAAAGAATAATATATATATATATGTATATATATACACATATATTGCCTCACTTTTCTGTGACTGATTGGTACAGTCTGGTATCGTCAAACTATGGGAAAAAGAAGTATAAACTGATACTGCTCCAGTCATGGATGTTCTTATTAAGACACAGACCACTTGGAGCTTGACTGATCAGTAATAAATCTGAATAGTCACTTCCAGTAACATGAACAAGACTTGACTTTTCTTTCTTGGTACTTTAATAATGTAACAATGTTAACAATGTTGTTGATATCCAGTGTGGTTTGAAATTGAAAGTATTCTCAATTTATCTGAGTTCTTGCAAGGTTAGCTCAAATTCCACTTGGCTTGGGGGGGGGGGGGGGGGGGGGGAAGGAAAGAAGAGGAAAGAAACTATGCTAAAACATAAAGGTTTTCTGCTAACTGCAATTTCATTTTTAAGGACTTGTTCAAGTGATATTTTAAAAAAATAGTCATATTTGAGACTTCTATTCTGAGTGGGGTAATCCATTTTCTTTATCCCGTTACAACTCCCAGTGACATCACTAGGAATGGGAAAAGTATGAAAAGATGAGAAATTTGCCCTCAAGCCCTACAACATGGTTTTAATCAATGTGTAAAAGGTTTATGCAGTCCCACTGCAATGAAAAGGAATTACACAAATGGGAGAACTTAGCACAAAGTACTACTAAGGTGCATGTTAGAGGTAAGATTTTCAGGAGCAATCAGCAGATGGGCTAACACAACTTCTCTGAAAGCAAAACAAACAGGTTTGGCCATAATCTTCCATGTCCTTTCCTAATACCAAAGTGTCAAAACTGAAAAACGTGGTCTGAATGTCTCTGTACTTCAGTGACTCAGAGTTTATCTTTACGTTCTAATGGTAATTTAGAACAAGCCTTCCAAAATTGTCATGAGTTTTCTTGAAGGGGAATAAGTTACAGATGATGTGTTACATACTACAGTATTCCCCCATGGAGTTAAATGATATTCTTCAAGGCATCCAGTAATGCCATTTACAGTTGGTCTTATCTTGAAAATGCAGACTACTTGCCAAGAGGCGTTTCTGACCATTCAAGTCTGGACAAAATCTTGCATGATCCAGAGGGCGCATGTTTGATTTATGTCTGAGATACTCTCTTACACTCCATTACTCACACACTTTAATTTCAAAACACTACGTAAGCACATGTGTTGGAGGACAGGACTCATTTACTACATAGTCCAAAGGGGAAGCATCAGGCTTTCTGGATTGATATGTAGTACATGAACAATGAAAAATGTTGTGTAAAAGCCAAGGAGCTGGAATGATTGTCAACTGGTGTCATCTTTGCTCTGGTTTTCAGTCACTTTCTGTAATTAGATATTAAATTTTGTGCAGAGTACACTTGACATTCCAAACACGTCAGCTCTATTAAATTAAATAGAATCCAGGAGGGATGAGAGCTTAGATTGTGGTAAACTTTGAAATCAGATGTTGTAGCTAATAGTCATTGTATTTTTACTATATTTTTTTTCTTTTTTTCCTTCATGAAGGATGAAAGTCAGATAACTCATGAGTTGCTTGGGACTGCTGAGTCAGTTGGAAAGTTAGTGAATTATTTCCTTCAGTTTGGTGAATTAGTAGATGTAAATTAATAGATCTGTAAGATCTTCAAAGACTGACTTCCAGCTGAAAATAGTTTATTGCTCTATCTGCTGACTCAGCTAGAAGACAGTTCCTGGCTTGAGTCTCAGAATTAGATATTTAAATTTGGATTTTAAATGAATTCATTTAGGAGTCTATTGCTATCCTGTGACTCTAAACTTGCAAGTTGGGATCTCTAAATTAAAAAGCTAAACAGAGATCAGAACTACCTCCTTTGCTCTCTCAGTCACTTAAGTTCTTATTAGCCTCCCCAGTTAAGGCTGAGAGTACTTCAGCATACAACTTAAATATATTTAACAACATTTTGCCTCTTTTATACATTTATATGAAACCTCTGTACTGTTTCATGTAATAGACTTAAAAAATAATAATAAACTCAACCATTTCATATGGTATTCGATGTGCAACATGGGGTATTGCATCTTAATGAAAATATAAAATACTTTTGTAGCCCTTTCCATTCCTAGTCTTCTCAGTGCACTGTAAAGTATTACAAACATTTAAAGCTGTGTTTCAACATCTAGAAATAATCAGGGAACAGAAGCAGAGGCAGATTAAGATGAAATTTAGTGTAGATCTTGTGACTCAAAGGCAAAGGCAGGGCTAATAAAATGTTTGTGAAATCCATGAAATCAGGAGAGTTGCACCACTTGAAAATCTGAATCTTAATCTATTTCATTAATCTGTGAGCACTTTATTTCCATTTATCCTACATTACATTTTTCTTCCTTTCTAATTTATTATTATTATTAATTCCTATTTCTACTATTATGGCTGCTATTTCTCTTTTAAGAATTAACTTAAATAAACTTCAGGAAAGGACTTTTGAAATTTAGGGCTAGAATAATGAAATGGTATTTTACTTTTTTGAGCTATTCCAATTTACTAAATAGTAATTTGAGTTTTTTTGTTTATTCATTTGTTTTTGTTTTTGATAGTTTATTTTTTCACTTGCTTGCTTTTATCTGAATGAGTATTCTGTATGTGCTGCAACATTTGAAAATTTGGTCTTTTAATTTCTGAAATAAAAAAGAGGAAAAGGGAAGGAGAGAGTCACAATTTTATAACAGCCTCTCAGATATTCTCCTAGATTATTTACAAGTTAATATACAAACTAAGCTGCTTTATGCTTTAAATATGTATAGAAGTGAGACATTATAACTGACTGCAATATTTATAAAAAATATTTTTTAAATAAATGTTGAGTGTGGGGAGAACACAATAGAAAAGGTGAGAAAGAATTGCAGAGGAAGACTGAGATATTCTTAGTTTTTAATAAGCCTCACAAATCACATAATATCCTTTAAACAATTGTTGCACCTTGGACTCCCGTCGAGCCCACCTCACCATTAATATTGCAAGTGTGACACCTCTTATCCCTTTATTAACCTCTCCATTTTATGATCTGTTAGTCATAGATGCACATCTGCTTCACAGGCCATAACAACAACACCTGCCTAAACATCTTAATAACAAGGCATCTAAGTGCATAAGCAGGACATGTGCTCCCCAGCAATGGGAAGTGTATCCTCCCCAGTGGTGGTAGAGCCAGCAGAGCAGCTATAGCCTTAGTGGCTCATATGGTGCACACTTGTGGTTGGCTGGCACGAGGCTTGGCCAAATAGTGAGAGACTCCCAGGTTCAAACAGTTGCAAATCATTTAACAGGAATAGGGGTGTGAATTTGTTATGTGATCATGTAATGGAAGAGCCTCTCACGATACATATGTGCAAGCCACGGGGTCAAGATTGTGAACACTAAGCCTGAATCTCTGTTCTTTCATGGAGCAGTACAATACTGCAGCTTACCGCCCAGTAAAAATAAACTCTGTTAAAGTTCAAATGAATTCTCTTATTTAAAGCTTGGTGGAAACAGCTTTGGTGTCCTGAATACTCCAGAAATTGGTCAGTCCTGTAAACGAACGCCTTTCAACCTCAAATGCATTTCAAGTGCCTCTGTCCCACTTCTCCCTCCTCAGATACTCCAAAAACGCAGCCATTGTTCAGATGTTGAATGAATTTTCTTGCTAAAAGACAATTCTGGGAAATAGATGTTTGAGAGCTATGTGTTAGAAAGAACCTGTCTGCTGCCCTTTCATTTATCTGTTTGTTTAGCATTGGTGTTCCCTGAAATAGCATTAAAACTCTTCTTATATATGGCAAATTGAATTGGTATTATGAACACAAGTAACATATTTCTTCATATTCCTTTTTTTAGACACAAGCATTGATTAAAGACCATAGTATAGGGTCAGAAATGCTGCACAGTGGAGCAATTTCCACCAATGGGGGCTGTATTTCAGAAAGAAAGAAAGAAAGAAA
>CM021765.1:8548528-8574782 GCA_011076525.1 Nettapus auritus
AAAAAAAAAAAAAGGTAAAGTAAAAACAAGTGGTATTTTGTTTGTTTGTTTTGTTTTATGTAATATCTCAGGACAGTACTTTTATAGCTGAAGTACTAGAGTAAGGCTAAAGAAATGGGACCTCCATACATGTTGCTTCTAGAAATTTCCTCCCTGACCTAATTTCATTTCATTTTAGTTCACAGGAGCTCAGTCTGTGCAATGGATGTGGTACCTCTGGAGTTGTCAAAAACTGTTTTTTCCTCTAAGAATGGAAATACTATGAAACTATGTTCCACATTTTTTTTTTTTCCTCAACTTCTCATTGAAAAACACATTTATTTTTATTTTTTCCTAAATCTTTTAGTGACTATGTAAGAATTCTTCACAGTTTCCAAATCTGTGTAAATAGTCCTTCATCTTCTATCTAAATAGCCTTAAATCTTCTTAGGATATGTTTTTTAAAACCAGGATTGTCTCTTGGAATCTCAAGATTTTACCCCAGAGCAAACAACACAGACATAAATTCAGTTGTTACCAAGTTACTGTTCAGTCCTTCATGGCAAGTAACCATTTGAACCCAGTTCTGTGGGGTGGTATTGACTGATCTCCCACACCTCACACAGACATAATTTGGATCACTTTTATTTCTTCCGAGATAGATTTCTGCAGTTCTTTTCCAGCAGCTCTCTTCTGCTTTGTTCCCCAAGTAATAATATGAAATCCGCTTAGAGAAAATAAAATCAATTGGTCAGAAAATGATTCTTGGTTTGTTTAATGATTCAGGTAAGCCCAGGAATTTTTTAAAGTTATAGCCTCAGATTTTCTTGTTTCTACTTTTACCACCTCCTCATTCCTCTTCATATAGAATATTACCTGTTAACAATAGTCATAACAGTTTCAGAAAACACCTGTATAACTGGGTTAATGATGTCAGCAAGTGAAATGTATTAATACACTAATTAGCAAAGGTAGTTTATGGGAAATACAAAGTAAAGGATGTTCAGAAATAAAGTGACTTCTTGTGTTTCAGCAGGATGCCTTCCACCATAAAATAGGTTACAGTTTGGAAGGATGAAAGAAGACCAAACACATGGTTTTGGATTGAATTCCTGCCATAATTGTCATCCTATGTTACTGAAAATTATCCATGACTGTAGATAACCATAGCTTTTCCATTATTTTTCCCCTCTTCTGTGGGTGACACTTCATTACTGGAAGTCTATTGTCTTTTTTCCCTTTGCCTCATAATTCAGATTCTTGGCACACCATGTTGAATTTTATGGTTAAGGGTAAAGCAAATCATTCACAGCTGTCTGTTGGTCAGGTGTGCTTTGTGCTTAAAAAACAGTCATGCTGGTGTTGCTTTAACCCAAAATCAAGTGTTCCCAAGACTCTGGCCTAAACATGCCAATTTTCATACCCAATTTTCTTCCTTTACTATTTTGAATGTGTGGCTGACACTTTACAGATGGTGTTGGTCAAACATTGGTTTCTGGAGCCAAAATAGATCTGAATTAGTAGTCAGAAGATACTGCTCCAATGGGAACATTAGTTTAATTTTCCATTATTGTACTCTTTCTTCAGTAATACAGACTTTAATTTCCAGTCAAGGTAATATCCATAGCAAAGGATTTGAATTAATGGTAATAAACATTTGGACTGGTGAGCTTGAAATGGATAGTTTCAAATCCCTGGACTTTAGAGTCTGAAATTCAACCAGCAGCACATATTTAGACTTTTTTTTTTTTTTTTTTTTTTTTTTTTTTTTTTTTCTCCTTCTGTTGGCAAATTGTAAGCTCTGTTTTTAAGCAGGGATAAAGTAGAACTTCTACCTAACATCTACAAATCATGTCTAAGTGCTGAAACGTACATTTGGATTTACATATCCAGCATTTATCTGTTTTATTGTTGAACTTTATTTAAGATATTCCAGTTTGTCTTTTCTCCTTTGTTCAGTGGAGCTGTCAGGATCACAGTTCCTCATTTCTCTGCCCCAGAGCCAACACCAGGAAGCAGTAAAGCCACCTGGGGTTCTTCTAATTTGTGTTGTTTGGCAAAAAAAAAAAAAAATAAATAAAAAATAGTGTGCAGGATGCCAGCTGAGCATCGCCAGCCTCTACTGTGGCTAGAGCCATTATGAAATAAAGCCTGCTCTGAGAATGGCTAACTCAGATTTATGCATGCTGGAGAATGTGAACTGGCAGAAATCTACCAAGATTTATAGCTAATATCTACTGCCTTGACACAGTTTGGAAAGTGCAAAGAGAATGCAAAAAGTCAGAAAACATCTTTCTCAGTCAATGAAATGAGGTCTCTTTCACTGTTTCTTGATGGCTCCTAGTAAAGCTTACTTAGATTACAAGCTAAATGATGGGCTCTAGGGTTTGCTTGAAACTGTCAGCTCTGACAGCATGGTCTGGGAAGAAAAAGTGAACTTGTGGTCTCTCTGGTTCTCACATCATCTGGAGTTACAAAGATTCTTCATATGAAACTAAACTGCTCAAGGTATATGAGCCAGAAAACATATCTGAGTCATATACTCCTTGTATCTCTGAAAAGATCAAATTCTGAGAGGCTTATAAACAACTGAGAATGAGCAAATTTCTTCTCTTTTGGACACTTTAACTGAAAGGAATGAGGATACTTTCAGGCATCTTACAAGTTCTAAATAAAGTGCAGAACATACTGTCTGATGAGCTGATTCCCAAGTCATTTGGTCTGTAAAATACTGCATGCAGAAACTAAGTGATTGATAGCAAATGTGTTGCTAAGCTCTTCCGCTTATTAAAAAAAAAAATAAAATAAAATTTGCAGTAGCAAGTATTTATTATCAACATTAATTTTGATGTACAACATATAAGAAACACAGAATTCAGTACTACAGGAAAAAAGTACCTTTGTATATGAAGTGAGATGAAAAACGTATATCACTATAGGACTATACCTACTAATTTTCTCAAGGGTACCTTTTGTCATGGTTTTTCAGTAGTTGCATTTAAAGCAAATAAATCACTTTGAAAAAAATCTTAAGATTATCCCACTCTTCCCTCTATATATGTTTAGTTTGCAACAAGAAAGGCTTATGCTTCAGTGGATTTCTTAGACAGTGAACTCTTCTGTTGGTAGTTGCCATGATTTAGAAAACCATCCTTTTATTTGGCAAAGCACATTTCAAATATGCTATGGTCTTCAAGATCATTATTGAAGATGGTGACATCCTGCTTTTCTTCCTCAGTACACTCCTGACCTCTTAATGCCTGACAAGCTCTTTTCCTTTTACGGATATAAGCATCTTGCTTTAGACCATAAAATGTAGAATATTCTAAACAGATGGACATAGCATTACAATGGTCTACTGAAGATTACAATTATTTTACATTGCTTGAGATGTAGTCTAATTTAATTGCATTGGTAAATATCTCCCAGTTTCATCTGAATCTAGGTTATTCACAGTACAGTAACGAGAAACAGAATCTGGCTGTTTTTATTTTAGTTAAGTATGGAAATGTTATGAAAGAGAATGAAATAATAGATTTGTAAACAAGTTATCAAAGTCAGTATTATAGAACTAGTTAAAAAAAAAAAAAAAAGAAAAGAAAAGACATATTGAAACCTAATTTTTAAGGCATAGCATTCACAGAAATATTTTGAGGTGATAGTAGCTTTAAGGATTTTCAGAATAGTGGTTCTTAAATATATATATATATATATGCCAAAGTTATTACAGACACTCTGTGTAATTTGTTTGGAAAAAGAAAAAAAAAGAAAAAGAAAAAAAAAAGTTGTTATTTCATAGAAAATAAGACAGAAATTATGGTGTATATATGTCAAATGTGAGACTGTTGTCAAGTCAGAGTGGAAACTTGGTCTCAATATGGCATATCCCCACTTAGTGTTTGACCACAAGGTTAAACAGGTCTACTAAGCATTGTAGACTGAATCTCATGCTTCCTTTCCTCATAAGTACAAGTCAAAACAAAGTAGAGAAACAATGAAATGTTATTTAAATAATAATAAATAATAATAATAATAATAATAAAACAGCTTTGAAGCATTTTATCTTAATCCCCTTGTGGATCAGGACCACTTAGAAAATTTTCCTTTCCAGACTGCACTCATACTGAAAGCATTTATCTTCAAAACATGATCATAAAAGGTGGCATCAACAGTGCTCCTGTACTGGCTAAATTTGGTTAACCAGCTGTTTAGTTGCAGATTTTTGAGATCAGATAAGATTAAAGGTGTGTAAAAATGTAACTAGGGAAATCAGATTCTAAAATATTTCATTGTAATCTATCTCATGCATTGACTCAAGATATCAATATTAATAGAATATTATCAATATTTTATTATTTTTATTAATGTAATATTTATTCTTAAGAAATATTATGAATATTAGTAAGAGTTGATAATTGGTAATCAGGTTAGTAAAAAGCTTTGCTCTACATTTTCTATCTCAGTTAAACAAATTGTTGAGTTATAGGGAGGGATCAGAAGAAGGTACATCAGTGAACTTCTTTAATCATCAAAAGATAAATTAGCTTTTCAGACTAACAGGACATGAATATATGATTTTCCCTCTTTCTTTATTTCTTGTTAAAAGCTCAGTAGGTATGGCAGTGTTTCTGACTGCCCATAATTGGAAATGAGGTCTGATACCAAAAATTCAGTGACATTTAGGAAAGAAATACTCAGGCTCTTCTTCCAGAATTCAACCAAAATGAACATGGGTGTTAAAGCTTACATTTTCATAAATGCTAACAGTGATTTGTATTTTTTATACTAAAGAAATATAATTTATAGGATATCAGATAACAAGAAAAGAAAAAAATATTAATTGCTGCACACATCAAAAATTATGTTGGGGGATTGAAAAAAACAAACACTACTTTGGAGAGTATGCTGGCCCAGCCCTCAGCTGATTCACAGCGTTTTACAACTGCCATAAATATGGTGATGCAAAACATACAAAAGTTCAAAGAACAGCTGCATGTTTCTGGTCTGATCCAGCAACATCATAAAGGCAGTCAACAATCAAAGTGAATGAAGGATGGTTAGTATATGCTGCAGGAATTACTCATATTTTTAAAGTATCAGACTCAAAGTAAATAACTATTATGAAGTTGCTATAATAGGGAACTTCCATAGCTGTTACATCTCTGTAAACAGCAGAGTGAATGGCAGAGCATAAAGCTAACAAATGTTCTACATTAAAGTTTCAGGATCAGTAACATTTTTAAGATGTTATCAAACAAAATATTCAGTGTTGAAAATAACAGCCTCAGCTAGAGTATTTATTCAGTAATGCAGCTGCAGAGCCAAAGTTCCTGTTGTTTCTTAATGTTTATATTGCATTGTAATGAGAAGATGGTCAGTAGAAACTGAAATTAATTGCAGAAGAACTTAGAAGGAATGAAAGTTATACACTGGTCCAGTAATGTCCCTTTTCTGTTTTGTGGTGTGGTGTGTGGAATACAAACTTCTTACTTAGCACTATTAAGGGAAGAGAGAGATAATTCCATCTCAAGATTTTATGGCTCCTAATGAAAAAACTAAAGTGTAGGTAACACGTAGCATCATTGGCTACCAGCTGCAAAGATCTGATATTGTCAGATTAGTGAAGCATTGCTGCTTCAGTCCTCAAAAGGAAAACAAACAAACAAACAAAAAAACTTTATAGCTGTTGAAAAGATCTGATGGAATAGAGAGCTGATTAGAAGCAGAGAATAGTGTCAGCTTCCCATGACAAAGAGATTAGACGATCTCAATATCAGATTATTTCCACATCTATATGAATTAGAACTTTACCCGAAAAGGCATAAAAGATTAACCTTGTACTCTGTACAGAGACAAAACTATAAACTATTTGTAGTAGAATTTGGTTCCATATTTAGACACTTAAGAGTAGATGTTTAATGGTATCTTTTATAGATGTAGCCATATATTTCCAAGATATCTAAACTCCCTTTGTAGTCAGTTCATACCTTGTTGATACAGCTAGAGGAGCCTAAAGAAAAATAAAGTTCTGAAGATACAAATTATCTGATCTTACATTAAATATTTCTGCACTATTTAATTCCCAAACCTTATCTAGTTTGTTAAAAATATAGAAGCTACTATAGCATAAAGCACTACTGTTCTATTTGTATTGTCTGCTTTGATAATTCTATTCTCTCTCTACAGTGTCTCTTTTTTAATAGAATGGTGATGAATGCTTAAAAAGTAAAAGGGATTTTTTTTTTTTTTTTTAAATTTTAGCTGTAATCAGGAAAATCATGATAATATTTGGAGAAATCCATCCAATTATTTTTAATTTATGATTGACACACACAAAATAAAAATAATAATAAAAAAAAACCATCCTTTCTGCTAATCTTAATATTCAGTCATTTTTTAATTATTTTTTCTTAGAATCATGGAATCATAGAATATCCTGAGTTGGAAGGGACTCACCATGATCACTTGGTCCAACTCCTGGCTCCACACAGGATCACCCAATAATCAGGACACGTATTTGAGAGTGTTGTCCAAACACTTTTTGAACTCTGGCAGTCTCAGTGCTGTGACCAATGCCCTGCGGAGCCTGTCCCAGTGCCTGACCACCCTCCCAAACCACCCAAACTTTTTCCTAACATCCAACCTGACCCTCCCCTGTCCCAGCTCCATGCCGTTCCCTTGGGTCCTGTCGCTGTACTCAGAGAGCAGAGCTCAGTTTTCCTTGTGAGTAAGCTGCAGGCTGCCATGAGGCCTCCCCTCAGCCTTCTCGTCTCTGGGCTGAACAAACCAAGGGACCTGAGCTTGTCCTCTAGACCCTGGTAGCCATCTTTGTAGCCATCCTTTGTAGCCAGCCATATGGTTGGCCATCCTGACTGTCAGGGCACACTTCTGGCTCATGTTCAACTTGCTGTTGACCAAAACCTGTTGACCAAATGATTTTTCTTTGGAGCTACTCTCCAGCCTCTCATCCCTCAGTCTGTATGTATATCCAGGGTTGTCCTTTCCCAGGTGCAGAATCTAGCACTTGCTCTTGTTAAACTTTATATTGTTGATGAATGATTGCCCAGCCCTTGAATTTGTCAAGATCTCTCTGAGAGTCCTCTCTACCCTTGACGGAGTCAACAGCTCCTGTCAGTTTAGTGTCCCTATTTCCTGTTTCTTTTCTTCCTTTTTTTCCTTCCCTCTTCAATTTTTACATTTTTTTTTTTTTTTTTTTTTCCTTTTGGAAAAATAGAAGGTTTATGCAGACATTAGTTTCTAATAGTCTAGTAATCCTTCTGCAAAACACTAACATATGAACCTATATTGAAAAATTCCTTGTCTAATTAAAACACATGGATACAACCATTAAAAAGTAGTCAAATTAAATTATTAACTAAGTGATTATCCCTCTATACTCAGCTCTGGTGAGGCTGCACCTCAAATATGGTGTTCAGTTTTGGGCCCCTCACTACACGAAGGACATGGAGGTGCTCAAGCGAGTCCAGTGAAGGGCAACGAAGCTGGTGAGGGTCTGGAGAACAAGTCTTACAAGGAGCGGCTGAGGGAGCTGGGATTGTTCAATCTGAAAAAGAGAAGGCTCCACAGTGACCTTATCGCACTCTACAGGTACCTTAAAGGAGGCTGTAGCGAGGTGGCGGTTGGTCTGTTGTCCCACGTGCCTGGTGACAGGACAAGGGGGAATGGGCTAAAGTTGTGCCAGGGGAGGTTTAGGTTGGATATTAGGAAAAACTTCTTTGCTGAAAAGGTTGTTAAACACTGGAATAGGCTGCCCAGGGAAGTGGTTAAGTCCCCATCCCTGGAGGTCTTTAAAAGACGTTTAGATGTAGAGCTCAGGGATATAGTTTACTGGAGGACTTGTTAGTGTAAGGTCAGAGGCTGGACTCAGTGATCTTAGAGGTCTCCTCCAACAGATTCTGTGATTCTGTGATTCTGTGATTCTGAGATATTAATAGTATTCCTTGTCCAGGAGCTAATAAACAGGAAATAGTATAAAAGACAGTAAGTGAGAAAGAACTATGTTCTAAGACATAGAAAGGGTTAAACTGAAATTTGAAAACTACCAAAATGTTTCTCTGTTGAATCCAATTTAAAATTTTGGAATGATGATCCATTTGAACTGCTTAATATTGGTATTTCTAAGAATCTCAAAATGTTGCAACATTTTATTTTTATGTTTCTCAACTCTGATGCTTACACCATTTAATCAAAGAATGGATAAATAGAGAATGAAAAACTCATGATCAAATTTACATTGATTCATCTTAATTTCTCTCCATTTTTATCTAGATAATATGACTGTAGATCAGGGAGTAGCACTTACTGTTTATCATTAATGTTACTAAGTAATATAACTTTTTCCTGACAGTAAAGAATGAGGTTCAGAAAATTGCAGTGTCTAAAAGTTCTGTTAATTTCCTTAATTAAATTCCATTTGTCTTTAAAAGGTTACAGTATCTCTTTATTTACAGATTAGCTTATTCATTCAGCTTTATTTTTTTCCTTGAGCTTGTCAGAAGCCGTTAAAGTTGATACAGTTTGACTTTTTACCCAGACTGCATCAAACCACGAACCTGAGAATAGAACATGGCCATTAACAATTTAATCACCTGTTGCAAGATTTTTTTTTTTTATTTTTTATTTTTTTTCCACATCAGCAGTGTCATACTTGATAATGGTGTGATTTTTGCCTTTACTCAATGAGATGAGACAATTTACTTTACATGTTATAGTTTCTAAAGTGCCTCAGAACCATAACCAGTCAGAAGCTTCATTTTTTTAATGCTGGCTATTTGAAAATGTCAGAATCCATAAGTATACTGGAGGTGAGATTTGGTTAAAAAACAAGTTTTGTTTTTTCAAGACATGAAAGTCTTGATTCAGTACAGTAAATAAGCATATGCTTAGTCTGGAGAATATTAAAGCCATTGACATTGGTGGGAATGGGCTTTCATACAAGCTAGGCATATGGTAACATACTTTTGTGACTAAATCTTAAGCTTCTATTCATATTGTGGTCCTGGTGAAAGCCAGTAAGGCCAATAAACCTATTTAATTGATTTCAGCAAGCTTAGACTCTTACATTATAGTTGAAAATGTGAAAAAAAAAATGTATGGAATATTGTTTCTAGAACAGCTTCAATATCAGTGTCCAGCATTTTTGGCTAGAATGTGAAATGTCTCATACAGACATGGCTAAGGTACAGTACAGATGGTTTCTAATGGTGGAATCCCCCACACAAACCCCTCCTCCCCCCCCCCCCCAAACAAACAAACAAACAAAAACCCAGATGGCATAAATATGTATTTATATATTTATTAATTTTAAATTAGCATCCAAAAACATTAAGATGGAGCAAAAAGAAATCTGGAGAGGCCCCTCGAAATTTTATTAGTGTTTAATGTAGTCATGGTGTAGTAGGCAATTGTGTGGCTTTTTTTCTGTCTCCTAAGGGTATGTTTTTTTCCTTGGTGGGAAACTTTTACAGATCATTGGTAATCCACCGCAGTCTATTTTACCCAAACATAATCAAGTGCTCAAAATTAATTTTACAAAAACTGAAACTGATGTAGTCTGAAGGATTTCATATCTCTGTATAACTTGTTTCAGTTTCCACAGACTGGCATCTGATCTTGGTTACGCCTCTATAAATATACATTATTAAGTTATTTTAGTGGAATTCTTGCCAGTTTGTGTTAATCTAAGAGCCCGCTAGAAACAAATCTAAAATAGGTAACTCTTGTTCTCTTGTAACATGGGAAAAGCTTTAAATTTATTTTTTTTTAGGTACACTTCAAAAATTCTATTCCTTACTTACCACTATCAGTGATACTGACTGATTCAGCATCCTTAGCTACTATAGCAACACATGTAGAATTACACATGTAGAGTAATAGCTACAGCTGTAGATTTATTAAGGCTGGCTGATAATGTAGTTCTTGGTGTCTCTTTTTACATCAATATATAATCTTTTAAGAAATTTTGTTCTGGCTTCTGCTGAGTGAACACCTCTGTTATCAAATAACTTCTTCAAAAAGTCTAGTCAAAGTGCTAATATATATTTGGGGAAGCAAGTTTTCTTTCTTCTTCAAACTGTAGTTTTCCATGTAAATTTATAATTTAGACTTTCTAGAAGAAACTAGAAAGATACCTAAATTTACCTAAGAAATAATAATTGAGTGTAAATTGGAGTACTTGATTTACTTGATTTATGATATTATTATTATTATTATTATATTTATTTTTTAATGATACTGCTGAAATTCAATCCATGCATCATTCAGCACATTACTTAGTTTGTTTTTGGTAGAGATAGGCAAAGTCCATTTTAGAAAATCTGAAATGATCACTGTAAGGTCATTGCTATAGTTGTGAGTGACAGATCACAGAATCACAGAATCACAGAATTTCTAGGTTGGAAGAGACCTCAAGATCATCTAGTCCAACCTCTGACCTAACACTAACAGTCCCCACTAAACCATATCCCTAAGCTCTACATCTAAACGTCTTTTAAAGACCTCCAGGGATGGGGACTCCACCACTTCCCTGGGCAGCGCGTTCCAATGTCTAACAACCCTTTTGGTAAAGAAGTTCTTCCTAAGATCCAACCTAAAATTCCCCTGGCGCAACTTAAGGCCATTCCCCCTCATCCTGTCACCAGGCACGTGGGAGAACAGACCAACCCCCACCTCGCTACAGCCTCCTTTGAGGTACCTGTAGAGAGCGATAAGGTCACCCCTGAGCCTCCTTTTCTCCAGGCTGAACAATCCCAGCTCCCTCAGCCGCTCCTCGTAGGACTTGTTCTCCAGGCCCCTCACCAGCTTCGTCGCTCTTCTCTGAACTCGCTCAAGCACCTCGATGTCCTTCTTGTAGCGAGGGGCCCAAAACTGGACACAGTATTCGAGGTGCGGCCTCACCAGAGCTGAGTACAGGGGGACGATCACCTCCCTAGCCCTGCTGGTCATACTGTTAAAGTGTTAAAGTGATGTAGCAGGGCATATTTGTTTCCAAGTTTCCTTGGGTTTTACAAGATTGAAGGGTGTGTTTAAGGAAAGGTTATGTGTGGTACTTAGGGACATAGTTTAGTGGGTAATATTGGAAGTAGGGGGACAGTTGGACTAGATGATTTGGAGGCCTTTTCCAACATTTATGATTATGATTCTATGATTCTTCTGTTTGCAGTCAAGCTTTGAATACTTTTCTTGTCTTCTTAAACACTGAAGTAGCAGTCATAGTAATTAGTAGATAATTTACTAATTTACTAATTAGTAATTAGTAATTAGTAAATAGAAGACATAGTACTTAGTATATAGTGGAATTCACACCCCCAAGAGATAAAATAACCCTGGACTATCTTTATTAAAAAACTAAGGGCTAAGGTCAGGATTTCTTGCAGTAATTTCTTCACAAACACACTTAGCAACTTACAAAATATGCATCGCTATCTGTGCAAAAACATGTACTGGATCAAGATGTAGAAACTTTTTGTTATATTACACTTCTACAGCCTTTCAAATGAGTTATTAAGGTGACATTGCTTAGCCGTGTGTCTCTGTAAATGAAAGACTCAGTTCTAGATAAAAGTCTAAAATTAGTACCTGCCCCCATAGACTCACAAACAAGAGATACAAAGTAGCAGATCAGAATTAGATTAAAATTATTTATTTCATTCACTTCTTCAAGCACCTTTTTCTCATCTCAAGAAAATCATACCAAACTTTCCCAAAAATCAGCAGTCTGCCTTTAAGTGTATAGAATAGCTCAAATCAGCTGAAAAATCTGTGAAGCTTCAATGTAAGGGTTTTTGTTTGTTTGCCTTCTGAAGATGTTTTGTTTTGTTTTAGATCCAATGTGATTTGTCTTAATTCCTTTTTAGAAAAAAAAAAAAAAAAAAAAAAAAAAGCATAATTCAGCATGTATGTACTGTAAATTTGGATAATGTGCCTGTAAAAGGCAAAGTGCAGTTCTGTCTTTTCTGGGTAATTACATTGGTTGTTCACTATGAACCCAATGAGTGCAATATTATGAGTTCAATAACTCTTCACAAATTTGAACCTTGTTTTACAACTCCATTTTGCATAAAAACCATGACTTTCAAGAGTGTTTCACATCTGATGGGTTCTGCAGGACCAATAAAATACGATGCGTACTTTAGACATATTTCTCTGACAGTGCATTCCATTAAGACTTAGCAAATTTGATCCTCATTTTACAACTCAGTTCTGTATAACAGCCAGGAGCCTTATGCTAAAATGTGCTGAGTACTCTCAGCATGTTTGGATTCATACTGTTCTGCCTTTATAGAACCTTGAAAAGATTGTAGAGATGCTATATTTGGATGTCAAGGGGAATTAGGTACAAAACAGCAACACCTCAAGAGTGTTAGGAGAAATAGACAATATAATGTATCTCCTCTTGTATAAACAGTGACATCTTGAGTTGCCATTAGTATTCCCTAATATGCAGCTAAGTTAAAGGTTATCATCTGCTGCAGATTTAATGGATTGCATTAGAATTACAGCAAATGACCCTTGCAGCTCCTTTAAACTTGATCGATCACAATGTAATTGTCAGGGCGGGCTAGCAATTAATTTTCATTAGTCAGGGAAGTCATTAATGCTTGCAGTTAGGGAAAATGACTATTAGATTGAAGTAGAAGTGATTCAATCATTTTTTACAATTAAAAAAAAAAAAGAAAAAAAAAAAAAAAGAAAAAAAAAAAAAGCTGGCCTAATTTGCTAGTTCCATATGTGCAGAAGAATATTATTGCAGTTCTATTACCATGTGCTATTCCTGCTCTGAGGCACTGGTTCGAACCAAGAGTTGAATATGGCACTCTTCATACTGAAAGAGAAGGCATTTATTACAAAATTTCTATTGGGAATATTATTTGGGAATGGAATGCCCCCTCATTATTATTATTTTTTTTTCCTATTGCTTTTAACGCTATGCTGGAATTTAATGCTATGGTGAAAGGCATATTTCCTCATGTCAAAGTGCTATTTGTTTTTCCTTTGACACACAGTGCCTTTTTACTGAATAAGAGAGAGAGGAGTTGAAAGATCTCAGGATCATTCAGATCATTCAGCTGCCTTAGTAAATAGTAAATTGCCTGACAATGACAGTTAGCTGTGATATTGCTCCTTGATATCACAGTTGATATAACAATGCTGTTCATTCATCCAGCACATTTCATCTGAGAATTTTAAAATATTTTTTCAAACAACTCCATCTCAATAAGTCCTAATCAAATGCAGAAGTCAAATTGAAACAGAAAACTAAATACCTTAAACTCCAACGTATATGGAATCTTTATAAATGCCTAGTCTTGTCCAATTTCCATTCCCTATTAATTCATTGGTATTGTTATACTGTATTCTTGGTGTTGGGATGCGCTCTGTTGAGACATTTTTTTTTTTTTTTTTTTTTCCTTTTATCCTAAGAGAATATTCTGTTTCAGTGAGTCATTTTTAATACCTCTGTAAATGTGCTTTTAATTAATCTAAGTAAAACAATACAAAACTATTTAGGTCTTATCCTGTTCGTGTGAGACTAAATGTCACCTGCTTTTTAGGTATTTACTGAACTACACTTCTTTAATAACTAAAGCCATTGGTTGTAAAGCAAATGCTAGAGAGCAGTGTTCTTTGAATGTTGTCATTAAAAAATCCACCTTAGTTTAGGTTAATAAGTTAGGTGGAAATGAAGCAGCAATAAAGTCTTTCAAAAACATTTTATATTTTTCCTTGGCTAAAGGAATTTAGGCATTACAGCGAGAAAGTTACTTAAAGTGTATGTTTAAAACATGCAAAGGTTGGGTGAATTGCCTCTTCTCATGGTGACTAAAATATATATTGAAGAAAATATATTAATACTGCTTATTATACTAAGATTTTGGAAAGTTTAATGATCAGCATGAAAATACTATATTCTCAAACGTTCCTGAGGGAATGTGCATAGGAGTAAGAAAAACTTTTAGACTTCAAAAGTTCAGTAAAATTTTGGAAAGTTACTGACAAGTTAAAGTCTTTTTATTTATTTATTTATTTATTTATTTATTTATTTTTTTCCCCTCTGACAGGGACCCCACATTGGAGCAGGGGCAGAGAGCAACTGTGAAAGAGTGGTGGAGATGAAGCGTTAGAGACTGGCCACACTCCCCATTCCCCTGTTCCCCTGTGATGGTTGAGGGGAGGAGGTGGAAGAGGGTGGATGAGGGGAAGGTGTTTTTAGTTTTTCTTTGTTTCTCACTTCTCTAGCTTGTTAGTAATAGGCAATAAATTTCTCTAATCTCCCTACACAGAGTCTGTTTTGCCTGTGACGATAATTGTTGAGTGATCTCCCTTTCCTTATCTCAATCCTTGAGCCCTTTTCATCATATTTTCTCCCCCTCTCCCTTTGAGGAGGGGGAGGGGTTGTGGTGGAGCTCGGCTGCTCCCCTGAGTAAAACCACCACACCTTTGTACATGGCACTGGTGAGATGACAAATCAAATGCTGTGTTCGCTTTTGGGCCCCTCACTCCAAGAAGGATATTGAGTTACTCAAGCGTATACACAGAAGACCAACAAAGCTGGTGAAGGGACTAGAGAACAAGACTTATAAGGAGCAACTGAAGGAGTTCGGGTTGTTTACTCTGGAGAAGAGGAGGCTGAGGGGAGATCTCATCGCTGTCTACAACTATCTGAAAGGAGGTTGCAGCAAGGAGGGTGTTGGTCTGTTTTCTCAGGTGACAAGTAATAGGTCGAGGAAAGAGTATCAAGTTGTGATAGGGGAGGTTTATATTGGATACTAGGAAGGTTTTCTTCATGGAGAGGGTGGACAAGCATTGGAATGAACTGTCAAGGGACTTGGAGTCTCTGTCCACAGAGGTGGAAAAGAGACATGGACGTGGCACTAAGGAACATGGTTTAGTGATGGAACTTGGTAGGTCAGGTTGGTGGTTGGACTTGATGATCTTTAAGGCTTTTTCCAACCTTTTGATTCAATTATATTCTTTAATTTTAACATCATCTTTTGACCTCTCCACTGATTTTACAGGAAATTGGGATGACTAGCTTAAACCTAGATGTTTGTATCGTGTTTAAACCTATATGAACAGCACCTCTAGTGGTGTTTATAAAAATAACCTGAGCCTGAAACACAATTTCAAAAGTTACCAACACTCAGATGCCTAAAAGTCATTGAAGTGATTTACTCAATTCAAGCTTGGAAATCATTTTGAAAATGTTACCCCTTATTATAAAATATTTACTTTCTCACTTGGAAGATTTCCAATAACGCTTTCGTTGCATAAGATATATAGTTCTGCAGTTTGATGAATTACCTCTTTTATAAAACAAAAATGTGTTCAAGATGTCTGTGTGATAGTCTAATCCTATTTTCAGATATGTGACTATCTAGATGTTCCCCCTTTAGAAGAATATTAGTTTGGATATGAACCAAGATCCTCTCTCAAGTGGTCAAAATTCAGCACTTCCTTTAGAAAGTGCAGTCCAGCTGTTCTGAAATTACAATATTTAAGAACCTGATCCTTCTTAAGTTATTAAATATTATGTTCGTACATTATATGACTAGACATTTAAGTTATTTGAAAAAACTACACTTCTGCTCTTTTAGATGATGCTTTAATTACAGTTGCCAAGTAGCAATGGAAAGTTATAAAGATGAATAGAACTGTATACTTTGGCACGGATGGGCTGTTCAAATGGGCTCATGTTTTCCACCTTCATATATTCATCAGCTTGAGTATTTTTCTGTTACAAGATTGACCAGTGTAAGTCAGACTTCCTCTTGACTTTCATCTGTCTCTTGGAACAGAATCCTCAAATCATTATGCACATTTTGAGTCAAAACACTTGTGGGTTTTTCAATAAAAGTCATGGGATGAAATCTGGCATTTTCACACAAAGTATTACATGGTATACATTAGTAGTAAAGCAGTAATCAAAAGCAGTAATTAAAAGCCTTTACTATTGCTGTTGCCCTGACTAAAGGTGCCATTTCTATTCTTTAATTCTCTTTAAATGGTGATGATATTTGAAAGGAAATACCACAAGCTATAGGAAACTTGTTACAGGGGAAATAATATCCCAGAAAGAGCCTACAAGTAGCTCTCTTTTGCTTTCTAAAGATATAAAAAGCCTAGGAATCTAGGAATGGATCTATGACTAAGACATCTGAGTTTTTCAGAAGCAGTTTGCTACACTCAGTTCTCATGTGTTAGACACAGAAACAAGGACACAGCCTGGGGTTCAGCCATAAGATGCTGTACAATATTGTGAGATTGATGTCTAACACCACCAAAGATTAAATATTCAGGAAAACAACACCAAGAATGCTGGAAACATATATTACTCTTGAGTAAATGAGTGTATAGCAGTACAGAAGGAAAGAATCTTACATAAATGATCCTTAACTAAAGAATCATTTAGGTTGGAAAAGGCCTTCAAGATCATTAAGTAAACCTGGCCAAGAAGTTAAGTGGTGTTTTGTATTTGGTGTTGGCACATATACTAATAGGGGAAAAATGTATTTAAATCTTCACCTAGCTGTCTTTCTCTTGCTTACAATACCATTATTAAATCATAGTAAGTAAACTTTTAGAGCATATTTCTTGAATAGAACAGAACAGAACATCTTGAGTTGGAAGGGGCAAGGGTCATAGAGTCTAACTCTTGGCACCATATAGGACTACCTAAAAGTAAAACCATATACCCATGGTTGTCCAGAAGTTTCTTGAACTTTGGCAGACTTGATGCCATGACCACTTCCCTGGGAAGCCTGTTCCAGGGTCAATGAAAAATTAATTAGAAAAGTTTATTTTTGGATCATTAACTCTTCTTCTCTGAAGAAGAAACCACTTTTTAAATTTTATTTTCTCACTGAAATCCTAGGAATAGGAATGAGATTTTCATATTTTTAATTACATTAGTTTAATCCAAAAATAGCTAATTATGCCTCCTCATTACTTCATGACTTCGATGTTTAATTGTCATTGATATTCAACAGAAGTAAAATAAATTACTATTCAAAATAGAGCATTAATGAGGTCACCATTTTGAGTCAGTCTCCTCTCTTTTTATAAAGTTGCAGTTCAGCAATATTTCCTTTTGCTGTTCAGATCTTGCAGAGAATGGATACTGTGAATGTAGTTTTCAACTTACTGACGATGTCTGTATTTTCATAGAGCTGCTCTGCTGAAATAATCTTGCATTCCTTGTGTGCTGTACTAGTCTTGAATCTTGGGATGCTGACACTTTCTTTTCTGATTGTATACACCGAAAATTTATTTTAAAAGTACTGTGTAAAGTTAAACATTTGGATAGCGTAATTGTATGTATGTGCAACTTTAATTTGTCCCCATTTTTTCATATGCATTATCACAGTCTTTAGTTACATGAAGGGCTATTATTTTTCCATGAAACTCTGAACAGTGTTCTTTAATTTAAAGCTCTACTTGTGTAACTCTTTTTTCATCTCCATTTTCTTCAATTCTTGTTACAAAAGTATTCAGCTTATTCCAGAGGTTCATATATGATACTTACTTCTGTTTTAATGCTTCACAAATAATAATTTCCTTTGAGAATCTTTGAGATAAAAAAATAAAATAAAATGCTATTTTCCATATGTTTCAGATCAGAACGGCAAGGATGGAGAGATTAAAGGTCAAACAAATTTGCTAACATAAAATGGACAATTTGAGACACACATGGTTTATTTTTTTATTTATTTTTAAGCATATAACAGCATGAAAAAAAAATAAATCTCTTCACTTTGCATTGCAATTTTAAAGCTTAGTACTTCTGTAAATCCTCCTCTCTCATCTTGCAGCAAGTGGAGACTATGGTGTTAGTGAGCACCAGCTGTAAGTTTGAGGCAAAGGGTTTAATTCCACACATCTCTGTGGCAGAAGGAAGGACATGGTTGAAGAGGGTGAGAACTCTTACCTCTCCAACTGCTCTTCTCTTTGTATATGGCAGTGGATTAATAATTTACAATAGCTACCCAAACTCCTTTCAAGATTAAATGCATTAAAAGCTATCAACTTGATAAGATGTATTCCCAGATTCTTCCTTGGAGAAGCTTAGGAATTCAATACTTTATTTTGTATATACATATAAATATTTACATGCACATACATACATTACGTATATGTGTACAATACATATACATAATATATGTGTTATATATTTATACTACTTAGGGCAGTTTTGATAAGTTTAGCTCTAAGAGTGAAAAATGTGTACATGCAAACAGGGAGGATGCTGGACTGCCAAAACCCTCACCTCCTGCACAAGTTCACACAACGTTCTGAAATGGGCCCTACACACACATACCCTTCTGCATGGTGAGAGCTATTTCTTATAGCAGGTATAAATTCTTTTAATCACTTTTCTGATCATAAGATAGATTTCTAAGGCTCCCTGCTTGTTTTGTGCATTAACATCTGTGTACAATTAACATTGTACACAGTGTAATTACCATAGTCTTCAGCTTCTTTTAAAATTAATAACTGATTTGCTTACCTATGAGCCCAGTTTAGTAACTTGTGTTATTCCAATATATAGATCACAAAGATCTACATATATATATATATAAGTATATTTATCATTCACATACTATATTCATAAAGTAAAGGGTATATGACTCTAGCTCATGTAGTTTTCTGTACATTCAGGTCAACAATACCGTCTTGTTTATATAATGTGTTTTTCTCTTGCCAATTTCTGCTTCTTCTTGTAACAGATGAGAAAGCTATAAAATAATGGACTAACTTAGCCTAGAGGCTAGTCCAATCCAGTCCAAACCCCTACTCCGAACAAGGTTAACATCATAATTAATCAGATCACTCTGTCCCTCATTCAGTTGAATTTTGAGTATCTCTAAAGACAGAGATTCCATGGACCTTTTAAGCAACCTGTTTCAAACGCAGTCTTTCCAGTTTAATTAAAAGATTAGCCTTTTTGATTTAGAACAAAATGCCTTAGTATTTGTACTAACCAGCTTAAGTTCCAGATTAATATATTCCATCATTTGCAGTAACAAAAAGAAAAATAAATAAATAAATAAATAAATAATGCCTTATTTCCTATTTTGAATAGTTTCAGGGGGAAAAAAATATAAAAAAGGATAAAAAATATTAAATTTCAATCTATACAAAGTATAAAATTAAAGTAAAATTAAAAACAGCTCTCCTTGCTTAAGCTTCTAGCACAGCCTTAACTAAAACAGTGGTGAATATTTTTTAAACCCCAAGACAGTGAGTATTTAAAGGATTAAGTTTGAGTAGAGGCTGGCGCTATGAAGGAATGTTACCCAGATGCTTTATTTCATATTCACCCTGTATGCACAGCCATTCCTTGGTGCACCACATTTGAAAGACTAGCCAAATAGGTCTGAAAATACTACTCTTTCCTTCTATTTTAACTATTGATTTTCATAATTTGTAATGGAAAATCTACGTACTTTCATGATTATTGAAAGCATTTTGAAAGACAACTAATTTAGAATGTTTTGTGATTTCAACATGTGCTTTTATAAAGTATTTGTAAATACTTTACAAATATTTACCGAGTAGATGTCCCCAAATTTTTGCTGAACAGTAAACATGACAGTGTGTTTCCCAGAATTGTTTATCTCCTATGGTTACACTTATTCCTTTGACCTTTCTTAGCGACTTCTGCTTGTCCTCATATCTGACAAGATACTTGTGCACTAGTATCTTGTATTTTCTAGTTGTATTTAGAGACAATTCCTATACACTCTCTTTTTATATATATATATATTTTTTCAAATAAAACGTTATAAAATTATGATTACTATTTACTGCATACTTAGTGCTTTAAAACTTACAAGAATTGTGCAAAATAATTTTGCTTAAGGATTATTCACATCTGTGGCTCAGGGGATAAAGGATCCCCATCTGCCAATCATTCTTATAACTACTTATCCCAGTGGGACAGAAAGTTTAAGTAACTTGCTGTGAAAGTGACTTTTACTTGGGGGTTGAAATGAGGATTTTGTTGGCCATCAAAGCTATATTTTACAATGCAGATTGCGTAGAGATCAGTAATTTTCTTATTCTTTCCACCTATTAAATCATATTTTATGAAAAAATAATAATGTAGACTCTTCTGTAATACAATTTTTTAGCATGAACTATTTCTGCCTTTGCCTCTGCAGTATTGCAGGATGATGAATGGGACAAGGAATTGATTCACCTAGCTATGACTGGAAGAGAACACAGCCTTATCATCCAAAACCCAATTTTTCTCTCAAGGTGTCATCTATTCTAGAACTGTATCTTCAGTTCACTCAATAAATCAGAGACTCTTTGTATCTTTCACTCCATTTCCATTTTTAACTACATCATAACATCATAGAATGGTTTGGGTTGGAATGGACCTTAAAGATAATCTAGTTCCAATCCCCTGCTATGAGCAGGGACACCTCCCACTAGACTAGGTTGCTCAATGCCCCTTCCAACCTGGCCTTGAACACTTCCAGGGATGGGGCATCCAAAACTTCTTTGCACAACATGTTCCAGTGATTTACCCTCTGAGTAACAAATTTCCTCTAGAAGTCAAGCTTTTCATCCATCAGCACCCCCGAGTCCTTCTCCATGGGGCTGCTCTCAATGAGTCCTTCTCCCAGATTGTACTTGTGTCTGGGGTTGCCATGGCCCAAGTGCAGCACCTTGCACTTGTACTTGTTGAACTTCATGTGGTTCACATGTGCCCTCTTTTCTAGCTTGTCCAGGTCCTTTTGGATGGCCTCCCTTCTTTCTGTTGTATCAACTGCATCACTCAGCTTTGGTGCCTGAATTCCCACCTAGAGATTCATAGGCTTAAGACACATGTGAAGCTTGACTGGCAGTGAAGACTAAGGCAAAGAAGTTGTTGAGTACCTCAGCCTTCTCCACGTCTGTTGTTACCAGTTCTCCCTTCTCATTTATCAGAGGACATATGCTCACCTTGGCCTTTCTCTTCTGACCATTTAACCTATAGGATACTTTCTTGTTATTCTTTTCATCCCTTACTAAGTTCAGTTCCATCTGTGCCCTGACTTTCCTGATCCCATCCGTACACATCCATACACCATCCCTGTACTCCTCCCAGGCCACGTATCCCTGCTTCCACTGCCTGTGCATTTCCTTCTTGAATCTCAGTTTGAACAGCAGGTCCTTGATGAGCATTGACTGTTCCCTAGCTTCCCCGCTTTATTCCTTACACATGGTGTACCGGGTCTGGCTGGAATGTTAACTTTCCCTGCAGCAGCCCATACAGTGCCATGCTCTGCACTTGTAGCTAGAACAGCAGTGTTATCACACCAGTATCGTGTCTGCTGCTGAGAAGTGCTGGCACAGCATCAGGACTTTCCCTAACCCTCCTGGGGGGTGGGCAAAAAGTGAGAAAGAAACATCACCAGGGCAGCTGACCTAAACCAACCAAAGAGTTATTCCATATCATATGATGTCACACTCAGCAATAAAAGGTGGAAGAAGGAGGAAGGGTTTAGGGGGGTGGGCTTTCATTGCGAAAACATCTGTCCTCCTCACGAACACCGGCTACATGCGTTGAGGCCCTGCTTCAAGGACGTGGTCAGGCATCGCTCATTTGTGGGAAGCAGAGAATAATTTATTTCCTCTGCACTTCCACATAGCCTTTACTTGTTTTGTTTTATTGTTCCCTTTCCCCCTCCCTTTTCCCCTTTCCAATTTTTCCCTTTAGTTGAATTGTTAATTAATAGTATTTCCTTTATATATATATATATATTTTTTTTTTTTTTTTCCTTTAATTGAATTATCCTTATCTCAGCCCATATCTCAGCCCATGAGTTGTTCTTTCCTTTACTTCTTCCCCTCCTCATCTGAGGAGGGGGAGTGAGAGAGCGGTTGTGGTGTTCAGCTGCCTGGCATGGTAAAACCACCACAGCATCCCATATTTTAAGAGTCATTCAGACATTGCAGTGGATCCATATATACGTTTCAGGCTATTTGGATAAACCATTGTTACAGTTATAGGCCTCAAACAACTTGAAGAAATGATGCAGGAAACCGAACCTGCACAGCTGCTTAATGTAGACAAAGAACTTTCCTACCTGCATCATGGAAGTACCAGACCTTAAAAACATACTTGTTCCATATGGCTAATGTTGGTAGACCAGTTATCTTGGAGTCCTGAGATGACAATCATCACAGTATTTACCATCTGTGTAGGAGATTAAACTACACCTGACTTGTGAGGATTTATGCTACATATGCCTAAAATGTTATTCAGGTAATGCACTTTTCTTTCATGTGCTCCCTGAATCACACTTCCCATCAAGCAATTCTGTCTTGGTCAATGTACCTCTTACATGGGAACTGAATGTACAGACTCAGCACGAACTCTGCAGATGTAGGTTGAAATCTCACTTATGCTACTGAGCTACCTTGTAACTTGAAGGTAATCACTTCTGCTCTCTTACATATCTTCTCTTGTGTATGCAAATGATTTGGGACAAGCTCTCTCTCCTTATCTGTACAACTGTAGATGCATAGCCTGTTACAGGCTTACAGATACTGGATATCTGCAACAGAAAAATGTAAAGTTCATCTGCCTGCTACTACACTCAAAGTGAGCCTGACTTACAGCTTTATCGAAGATAAAACATTTAAAGATTACAATATTGCACTCTGTTCATACCTTTTAATGACTCTCTATCTTATCCACAGATAAGAGCCGTTGTCTTAAAAGCTTCTCTCAGGTGTAATCAATCCCCATTTTAAAGTATCCACTTTATGAAATTTTGAGTATTTTCCATCTCCCTGGGAAAACATAATTTAATAGGCCATAATTTCAAAGCCAGGAGCTAAAAACAGAGAAATGGGACAGTGCAAATAAAGATTGAATGCTATATTACTCATGTATTTACCAAGAAGGCAAGTTAACAAGTGTTCACAGTGCAGATGAATCATAAGAGCAAGATCAATTTTAATTAAAAATTAAACAAGTATGGTAAGTTAACATCTTTATGAACACATATGTTCATTTAAAGAGTCATTTAAAAAAGTAAATCCAATCAGGAATATCTTCTGTGAAATAAAAAGGATTTTAGCAGTATAACACTTTCAACATATCATATCTTGCATTCAGTTTTAAGGTAAATATTGACAGTATTAATTGTCACAAATAATTTTGCACTGACAAAGCAGATTCTCCAGAGATTTCAAAATTCAAAGGATAAAATGTGCACTAGCTAAGCAGTTCTCTCACTATGGTCAAGTAGCAAAACATTTTGTCTCAGACAAGGCCAAGATACTTTAGTATGTAAGGTACACAACTTTATATATATATGCATTGAGACAAAGTACATGCTAAACAGTTGAAAAGAAATTTATGTTGAAAGAGAGACTAGACTAATACAAACCTGCTGTCTCATTTTATTAGTTCCATAACATCTGAACTTCATCAAAGAAGCTATCATCACAGGCTATCATAGACTCAGTGGACCATATTCAGTGGTTGTGTAAGGAGTCAAAATTTATATCTGACATTGCATATAAACATCTATGGTTCAAAATTTTAAAAGAAGCAAGTTGCCTGTTCTCAGGAGGTGATGATAAAATATCCTTGCAATCTACTGCAGTGAACATTTGACTACTGAGTCTTTTTGATTAGACTATCTAAAACCAAGTTAGACAGGCTAGGTTTCTCTGGAAGCATATCTCTGAATATTGTCCATCTACAAAATTATCTCACTCCTTTGTACTTTTGACTTTTTTGGTACCTTTGGCTTGACTTAAAATCTTGCATTTCATAGAATCACAGAATCATAGAATGCCTTGTGTTGGAAGGGGACTTAAAGAACACCTAGTTCCAACCTCCCCTGCCATAGGCAATGACACCTCCCACTAGATCAGGTTGCTCAGGGCCCTGTCCAACCTGGCTTTGAACACCTCCAGGGACAGGGTATCCACAATTTCTCTGGAAAACCCATTCTACTGCCTCACAATCCTCTGAGTGAAAAATCTCCTCCTAATCTCTAACCAGAATCACCCCAGTTTCACTTCTGTTACAGTGAGAGAAATTACTGCCAATTTTTTGCAACATGATTAATTTGAAATTTAATATAATTCATTGCAAGGTTAAAATTTCATTTTTGCATAGCAAGATGATTAGGAGTGGCATACCTGTAACACCATAATGCATTTAAAACCCAAAAGCAGCACTAGTAAATTGATGCATACTGAAATCATGGAAATGTTATCCTAGTGTTAATGGATTTTGATTACAATCTCTAAATTGTTCTTGCAAGGATTCTGAAGCTTTTGGAATATGCCACATCAGAACAGGAATTGCCATTTTTAAGGCAAATATTTTAAGAAGCTATTTTATCAAGTTATCTGCAGCGGGCATTACTATGCCAATGAAATGTAGTAATGCTAAACTAACAATGTAGCTTAATTAACAGTGTTAAGATATTGAACATTTTTCTAGAAAGCTTGAATCTCCCAGGATAAGCTATGGGCGCCCCCCAATCTCCTATGAAAATGCTTAATGTTCTTTGTTGCTACTTTGCAACCTACAGATTAAAATATATGGATGTTACCTGTATCTTACTCATCTTGTTAAATACTTTTAGTAAACCTAGTTATTAAAGTACATATGTCTGTTGATTTATGTATGTATGTAAGTCTTAAAAACTAACCTGCATCTTTACAAGATAGGTCTTCCTAAAGAAAACTTTTAAACAGAAGCATTAAACTTCACTTTTGGTAGTCAAAGCGTTAAGCAGGATGATGGGTTTACTCTCCTCCTTCCCTCTCTCCTAGTCAGACAGGCAATGTATTTTCCAAACACACCAGTGCCTCAGGAATGTTGTATTATTTCATTTCAGTGGGGATCAGTGGCTTCTACTTTTATTTATGGCTGTAATTTTTATGCTTTAAACCTCACAAGCTTTCTGACTATGGAGTCATTCATATATCTTGAAAGAATTTCAGATAATTTACTGTTGCTGGACAGAGATTTCCTCACAATAGTGTGAAGAATTACATACTCCACTCCTCTTTTATTGTTTATGGGCCAAATCCTGCCCTCATTTACACCACTGCAATAATAAATAGTCTCCTTTGAGAGCATTAATATATGCTGCTTATTTGATAGAGAAGAAAGCAGAAGTTATTCCACAGCAGTCTAAAAATTCTTCTAAGGTTATCACTCCTCTAACCAGTGAGGGCAGAACATCCAGTGGTTCTAACAAAAAGAAGAAAAAATGTCTATTGAGTGAGCACTAAGAAAAACTATAGTTCACATTGAACTTAGCATTTCTCTAATGCTGTCTGTCTTTAAATTTAGTAGATCAGACACACAGAGAAAAAGACTGGAAAATATAAAGTAATTTGATCTGGGTTAGCAGTGCCAGAAGCTTCAGCTGCCTCTGTGATTTTGCACCCTAGCACCCTAAACCTTACTGAAGTCCATTAGTGCAAATCATAACTCCTTTCTAAATAATCTGGAAATGTTTGTTGTCTGATGACAACCTCAAAACCTGTGTATCTTGTAACCAAAGTATCTTTGAAAGCAGCCTTTGAGGGGTGCACATGGAGGATGGAAGGTGGGCCACTTTATTCTATTCTGGGAGCAACAAGAAGCAGCCTTCTACTGAAACAAAAACAGTATCTACCCACCACAACTGATGGTCTGAGGCTGAAATCCAGACAGAGGGGTTATAGCATCCTCAGGCAGACGTCTAAACCCAAACAGGTGTCCTGAGGACTGACAGCACTGCCCTCAGTTGCAGAAAACTCCAGAATCCAGAAGTACCCCTAGGGCCTGAAGGCAGAGGTGCTTGTCATGGCTGCAACTGAGTCCATCTGGCCATGTTTTTTGAGCAAATTTCCACGTTGCCAAAGGAGCTTACCAGGCAGTGTAGTATCCAGGAACCTGAGAAAGATATTGATGTGCTGGCATGGGCTGAGTGACAGCCTTGCCTCAAGTCCTTGAAAGGAAAAATAAGTTAGCTTTCAACCCTGAGCTGATGACTTGATTGAATCACAAGACAAGGGATATTGGACACTCATTTCTGCTCAGAGCAGAAGGCTAAGGCTCTCTCTTGTCCCCAGAGTGCTCAATAAAATGCCCTGGGGTTGGAAAGTGAGTGCATGAGTAATGTTCAAGAATGTTCAAGACCAAGGAAAGGATAACCATACAAAATTGAAACAACCACCTGAGTTAGAACCAGTGCCACAAAAAAAAAAAAAAAAAAAAAAAAAAAAAAAAAAAAAAAAA
>CM021765.1:8577558-8588642 GCA_011076525.1 Nettapus auritus
GTAAAAAAAAAAAAAAAAAAAAAAAAAAAAAAAAAAAGAGAAATGAAAATAGGTTAAATGCTCAAAACTTGAAAGATAAATTTCAGTTATGTACCAAAAATCAAAATTGTATATGAAAGTTACTTTTATAAAATTTGGAAGTGTGTCGGGGGAGGAAGCATTATTTCTTTGTAATGTGAACTTCTATCTTGCCATAGTTAGAGAACTAATCACTGAATGTATGAAATAAATACTCAGAGAAGACACTGAAGATGGAAATTGTTATCTTAAATTTATATATGTAGCACAGGGAAACATAAAAATTAAGTGCAGGACTTCCAAAAGAGTGTGCAAAGCACAGATAGGAAATCAGTACAAAACATATTTTGTCAAGTTAGTTTGAAAAATACTACCTGATCCCATTTAAGACTTTCAGTGTCATGGTACATCTATAAACCAAGTCCTAAATGACTTCCTTACTTCCCACGGAAACCTATGGCAGAGGTAGGGACTTCGTTTCAGCTACAGAATGCCATTTTTGTGCCTTACGAACACAAGTACAGAGTATATTAAAGTTTGGATGTGGTGCTTAGGGACATGGTTTAGTGGGTGATATTGGTGGTAGGGGGGTGGTTGGACCAGATGATCTTGGCGGTCTTTTCCAACCTTTATGATTCTATTATGTGGTATTCAAATGAGTTCACAGAAAAAAAAATGATTTCTTTGCTCTGAATGTTGTGATTTAAAGTGAAGGCTAAGTTTTGTTAGATGGCTAAAAGTCATAGTCCATAAGCCTCTTAATCATGGATTCAGGCCTTCAAATAGTGCCACTTGTGCATATACTGGGATTGTGCCTGGCCCCATATGAATTTCTTGTGGGTATTGGCTTATAACATGATGTATCTCATTTGCTATGATTAGGCAGGCTTTCCTCTTTAAACACTTTGAATTCAGAAGCTTAGTACATTATCTCCTAAACCTCTTTTATGAAAAAAACTATTCTAAAATGATGGGTTAGGAAGGAAATAGGTGTCTCCAAGAGGAGGTCTGAAGCCCTAGCTATGAAGCCAAGCATTAACTTTTTTTTTTTTTTTTTTTTTTTTTAAAAGAAAATATTTCTTCTTGGAAGACCCTTATATCAAATAGTCTTCCACACTCTGTTTCCTAAGTTTATGGCTCAAGAGAAGCTGTAACACAGTCCATATGGCTGGCTGTTTGAAGTGTGCTTAGTACTCCATTAGGGATTCTCGATTTGTACTTCTCAATCTGATTTCGATAAGACGCAGGTTTCCTTTAGTGGCCTGACCTGGTGCAAACACATAATAGATTAATTCCATAATAAATTATGCTGGCAGTAAAGCTTTCTGGACCATTTTGCCTTTTAAGTAACTTTTTATATATATATATATGTATACCTTTATAAAACTGAACCAATGTTTCACTAGTAAGTCACTTTATGTGTATACAGAACAACTTGAAGTTTGGGAATGTAATTTTGCACTGTGTGCATTATTTCTAAGTGTATTCCATTTTATTGTATTTCTGGAGCTACTGACACATATACTAAGAGGTTTCTGAAATAAACATTATGCCTAGAATCATGCTGAGCTGCTATTCAGTAAGCTTAGGTTCCCTTCTATGTTAACAGTGACATGACTATATTATTTATGTAAGTAAAATTGCATTTCCATAAAGTTCATTATTACCTTTTACTGTTAGGCATTGATTTTACATGATACTGTTACTTTCAAACAATAAATTTGGTTTAGATTTATCATTGTCTCATCATTTTGCATAGTTCTGCTGCCATTTCTAAATATTGTTGGTATAGAAATGGCAGGGCATGCTAGATTACTGATAGTCACAGCTGAGAACCTGAATGTTTGTGTTTGTGTGCAAACACAAAACTAACATCCTTGATGTAATATAAAGCCAAAGCTGACAAAAGATTTGAGTGGAAAAGCAGGGAAGTACAACAACAACAATGACAACAACAACAAGAGATAAAATACAACATCATTAATGGAAGCCAACTCACAGGAAACCTAATATTACTTAAGAATCATTTTTCTTTCTAAAGAATATTATGAAGGCAAGAAGTGCAGGAGCCCTCTGGATTTCCAGGAAATGCTTTGAGTATAATGGACAGTATGTGAGAAACTCACTGCAGCATTTGTATCTTGGCAACTCAGTGACTAAAACTGTTAATCCGTCAGTTTCTTCCACCTTTCCTTTTAAGGCTCATGAGCTGTGTGATACCTCTCTACTTCGAGACACCAGGCCCATCTCTTTACTTCACCTCAGGTCTTGTCACAACTAAATAAGACGGCATGGTGCGAAAGGAAAAACTGTGAAGTCTTTGTAAGTGAAGGCTTTATTATCCAGAAACCAAAACCAAAAACAACCAATCCAAAAATTCCATACAAAATATACAACAAGATACAATGTTTTGGTGAGTTTTGTTTTATTTTGTTCTATTTTACTTTCTTTCACCTGTGAAGACACATCTATGCAGGTACTAGCTGGTGAGACCATCCCAGAAATATGCTTAAAGTACACTGGTCATGAAATTGTCCTATTAAAATATGCAGTGGTCTTGGTAACAGGAAAATACTTTACAAAGCCATCTGAGCTTCTGCTCCTAAGCTGTCTACCAAGATTTGTCTCAACCTGATCATATAGATTTATCTATACCTTACATAAATGGATGGAAAAAGAAGGGAAAGAATGGACTGAATGAAAGGGAGAAGGGAACCTTGTGTGTCTTGTGGAAGGACATAGATATGCAGTTGCAGAAGAATCTGAGATGGAATCTGAAAAGAGAAGGATCTGAACTGTGGCAGAGAATTTCAGGTGCAACTAAAATGAAAATTCAGTCACCTGGTAAGTGAAGACGTAATAGTGAATGAGGATAAAAAGAGAAAGATGCGTAAATGGGAAAAAAAAAGAAAGAGAAATAGGGCTTGAAAATATGAAAAATGGAGAAAATGGCAAGAATATATGACACAATGGGAGGAATAAAATCTACAAAAGAACAATTAATTCTGTCAGAATTAATGGAAAAATAATGAACCACATACTATTTTTATTTTTTAAAATTTATTTATACTAATCACAAGAAGCAGACAATTTCCTGAAATGCACATAGACATTTGATTATTAGAGAGGAGTAAAACTACATAAATCCAAGAGCATAACTTTCAAATTTCCAAGAGAAAATGCATAAAGAGAAGGAAAATATTGCCATATTAAATAAAATTAACATTTTATTTTAACTTTAATGCCACATCAAGTTAATCTCTTTATAATCAAATTAAATAATCTCTTCTCCAGATGGAAGTGCTTTTTACCCCTTGTACAATGCCTGTCAAAAAAGTTTGACTTTTCTTGTTAAGTAATATATTTCTTTCATATTTGATCTTGAAACAAAGCCTCAGTTATCATTACAAATGAAAGGATACTGGCTGGCATTAATAGGAAAGGGCTTTTGTAAATCACTTAGTAGATCTACACAGGTAAAAGAATACTGGGAACATGCATTGCCAAGTTCCTATTTTGCAGACTGCTGATAAGATCTTATTTATTTATTTATATATTTATTTGTATTCTCAAATGCATTTGGGACATAGCATAAAGTAAAATTGGAGATAGGTCATTTTATTTAGTACAGCTTCAAAAAATGGAAAAACATTGACAACTGATTCTGAATGCATACAATTCTTGTACAGGTGTTATATATTGTACAACTCAGAAATATTTAAAGCAATTTTCAATTAAATAATTGAAAAACAAAAACATGAAACTGATTTGGGAGAGAATTCCCACATGCTCAGAAATGTGGTCTCAGGTGTGTTTTTTATACGTATGTGTTTGATAATCAGCATAAATATAAATCATGCATTTATACAGAGCTATGTTGAAATACGAAGATTTCCTGAATCCATTTCTATAACATTATCATTATATTAATTGACCAAAATTTCGGTCTGCTTTATATCCAAATTGAGATCAGAAGAAAGGCAGCAGGCTCATAGTAGTATTACAGAGGGCAGAGTTTTCTCTTTCTTTCTTTCTTTCTTTCTTTCTTTCTTTCTTTCTTTCTTTCTTTCTTTCTTTCTTTCTTTCTTTCTTTCTTTCTTTCTTTCTTTCTTTCTTTCTTTCTTTCTTTTTTCAAACTGCATTTGGCATCACCACGTAATGATGAAAGAAGTCTGAAAAATTACTTGTGCATTTTGACTATTATTTGCACAATTTCTTTGAAGGTTTCATGCATGATTAAAGAAAGCGACAAAGAATCACTGAACAGAATGAAACATTTTGTATATGTATTGCAAGGAAGTGTTGAAAGTGATCATTTAGTGAAAAAGTGAATGAAGATTATCTTTAGAGAAAATGAACAAAACCAGTAGTTTAAACTAGCATCCTCATGTTAAATGAGGATGACCTCAGTGACCTACTTGTAGAAGTGCTGAATTCCATCAGCAGTGATTGACTTCAGCAATGACTGTCTGTGAGTTTCCAGTACTTTTTCAAAATCAAGACCACAAGCTCTTACACCTGAAGGTAAATCTTGAAATTCAACCTAGTATCTCAAAATCAAAAGGAAGCATTTTGCAGAGCTATTTTTGACTCATACAGTCCTGTTCTTGGTTAGCCTCACCAAGTGATAACAGAAGCAAGTCAAGCATACAAATATGAAGAGCCTGCATGGATTTTCCTGCAGAGCCTGTTCCTAATGAAAGAGAGACAGATGCACAGACTCCGGAGTATATTTTAAATATATACTATTTATTTAAAGATTTAAATTCAAAAATGTTGATTTATTTGTATTTCATATTTAATTTAGCATAAAGAAGCATATCAGAATGCAAGTATGAGCAAAATCAGGTTAGAGAGAATGTCTGTCTAGGTCAGTACCTGTCTTCTATAATGCCTAAATCACAGATGTTTAGAGGAGAATATAGTAACAAAGAAAAAAATACATTTCTCCAGAATAGTTACATAGCTTTAAACAGACATTGTATCAGGGACTTCTTTAGTCAGCAGTTTTCTTTTCTAAGGTAAAATAATATATATATATACACATATATATATGTATATGTATATATGCATATTTTAATGCACTGAACAGGGACTCCAGGTCCAGGGACCTTTTTCCTTTTGTTCATGATTTTATAGACTACCTACCATACTTTCAAGATCTTGTTCCTGGGGGATAAGGGACTATTACTTTATTAGTAAAGTTACTCATGTGCGTCACTAATGAATTAGTGCATCCATCTGCTGTGAATTTTGTCTGCCATTTTGATGTTCAGTCACTTTCTCTAGTAAGGTTTTCTTGCAGTTTTGCTCTCTAGACCTTTGTCTTTACAGCCTGAATAATTTAGTACCATAAGTAATCTTGATCATCTCAGTATTCACTTCTACTTACACTTTTTTTTTTTTTTTTTTTTTTGTATATATGACAAACTGCACTGAAAGGTGCAGACCTTCATGCAGAAATCCAGTTATAGCTTTTCCTCATTATAAAGACTGATCAGTTTACTGTGTTTCATATTTTAATTAAATACTTTGCTAATGTACATTTTTGAAGAAAGATGCTTTAATCAATGGGACACAAAGCAGGTATATTTTATTATCACAAGTTGTAATTGACAAGGAAAGGAAAAATTGGGCCAAGGTTTCTCAGCTGATCAGATTGTATACTTTTTTTTTTTTTTTTTTTTTTTTTTTTTTTAATTTAATTTTATCTTTTGGTTGCAGAAACATTGTTAAAAGTCTGGTTTTCAGAAGTCACTTTGTTAGTTACAGTTTGGAAAAGAGGTAGAAGCACCTAAATTAACAGACGAGAGAATTTGCTAAGAACATAACCTCTCAGATCTTTATAATGAGGGTAGGGAGTTTTCAAGGAAGGTCATTAAAGTCTACAGTGAAAGAACTTCTTAAAGAACAGTCAGTGAAAAAGTGTGTATGAGGGCTGCAAAAATGTTTTCAATGGAGTAAGCAAAGAACAGGTCAAGGAAATTGTCAAATAGAGGTGAATGACAGGGACTTGAAATAAGATAAAAGAGAGTGCATTGAAAATAAATAAGCAACTAGTAAATTTATTAGGGAATAAATGATTAACTGGGAAGGCAATCAACTCTGCAACAAAGTAATTAAACATTCAGAGCAACAACACGAGTAATGATTCAAAGTATATGGAATCAATTACATAATTAAGCAGAAAGTTGATAAAACAATGACATAATGTAGGAAAACAAGGACTGTAGACTAATGAAATAGCTGGGCTTGAGTGGACAGTTGCTTAAACCAGAATCCAAGAAGAGTAAGACACTTTTCATGTAAGAGTCTCTTTAACAGAATGAAGTCAATACATGGAACCTGTATCCTTAACACTGCACGGCCCTATATTGGCTAAATCCCAGAAGAGGGCAGTGGTGTTCTATGGAGACTATACAATGATGGTGGTCAAGGATTTTAATGACACTGGTTTGGTGCCCAAGTACCCACTTCCACAGAACTGAGGGCGGGCATCAGAAACTTTGTTCTCTTGGAGGTGTGAGGCCTCCTCTAGTTCAGGATTGAAAACATTTAATCCTTCTGTCCTCTAATATATCTTCCGTTGTTGGGGGGGGGGGCAGCATTTTGTTTAAATATAGTGGATTGAGCTTCCATACCACATTAGTAGTTATCTCATTTCTCTTTGTCCCTGTCTAAAAAGACTTGATATGAAATGACGTGAATCATTAGGCCTTCACAGGAGAAATGGTTCACTGAGATTCCTGGGATCCCATTATAAGTTATAGCAGCTGTAATTTCAGCCACTTTACGGAGCAGTCCATTTGTGTCTGCTCCAGTTCTTAATGCTACCAGCCAGTCTGTAAAATGATCCTAATCTATTACATTTAAGTCATTTGAGTCATCTTTTTGAAGATTGTTGAGTGCAGAGATACCCATAAGGAAACAATGTAAGTTTTCTATACACCACATATGTTATATGTCTGGTGAAATGTACTGCACACATTTAAAAAAGTGACAGTATTACAAAACTGACAACTTTTCATGACCTTTTGTAATATAACGTATTTTAAACATATGGCGGGATTCAGTTCTTCTCATGGATGTGGCAAATACAGTATGAATATTTCATGAATTGTATGTGCATGTGAAACAAATTTGTTAAAGAAATAAGAAACTCAAAAAAACACATTAACTTTTTACATTTAAAGTTGGAAAATAGATACTGATGAAATATATTACAATGAATATTTATGGAAAAACAGTGAATATTTATTGAGAAGCCATGATCATCAAGGGTGAAGTGTTAAAATCAATATGGTTATAATATGGTGGTTTTCTCTATTTTTTTTTCTTCTAGGTTTTGCTATTAATTATAGTGTGGCATGTTTGGTCACCTCTTTTAATCTCTGTTTCTTCTGTATTCTTTTTACTACTTATGTATGTACAACACAAGCTCTTTAAATTTAAGTAAAGTCCTGACTTACCTACTTTGATGTTCACATCTATCAGTTAACATACTCAATTAGAGTTCAGAGTAATTGAAGTTAGATTCTCAAAAGTATTTAGACATGTATCACAGGAGATTCTCTTTATTAAACATTCAGTGAAAGAGTAAAAATCTATTCTGTTATCTGTGCAACACAGAACCTGTTTCTTATATTTTTCTCCTTCAGCACGTACAGGTTTGCCAACGGCCAATATGCTGCAGCTAGGTTGCTTATACTGAAAAGAGTGGAGAACAACACAGATTTGTACATTGAAGAATACTGCTGTCTGGGGTTAAATATGCTTCCAATAATTATGCAAATAATTTGACTGTGCCTTTGGAGATTCAAAGCCACATTCATGATATTCTGCAGAATTTATAATTTAGAAAATCCCCATAATAGTATTAGGAGTGTTTATTTGGTTTGGGTTTTCCAAAGGACACTTTTTTGTGCCCGATGTTTCTTTTGGATTCTCACAGATACTCTGAGAGGTAACACTGATGAATTGCTTGTCTTCTTTTAGAAATCTAAAGTAAAGAAAACATCTGTATTTGTATTTTTTTTTTTTCATTGAAAATATAAATAATTTGACTGTACTGAAAGGCTGCAATGAGGTCTCCCCAGAACCTTTTCTTCTCCAGGATGAACATATCCAGTTCTCTCAGCCTGTCTTCATAGGAGAGGGGCTCCAGCCCTCCTATGATCATCCTTGTAGTCATTCTCTGGACCTCTAATAGGTCCACATCTTTCTTGTGCTTGGGACCCCAGACCCACATGCAGTACTCTAGGTGGGGCCTCATGAGGACAGAGTAGAGGGGGACAATGACCTCCCTCAGCCTGCTGGTCACACTTCTTTAGATGCAGCCCAGGATGCAGTTGGCCTTCTGGGCTGCAAGAGTGCATGGCTGGCTCATGTTGAGCTTTTTTTTCCAGCAAAACCCCCAAGTCCTTCTACACAAGGCTGCTCTCAATGAGTTCTTCTCCCAGTCTTTACTCTTGTCTGGGATTGTCCTGAACCAGGTGCAGCACCTTGCACTTAGACTTGTTGAACCTCATGTGGTTCACTTGGGTCTACTTTTCCAGCCTGTACAGGTCCTTTTGAATGGCATCTCTTCCTTCTTTGGTATCAACTGAACCACTCAGTTTGGTGTCATCTGCAAACTTGATGAGGGTGCACTTAATCCCATCATCTATGTCATTGATGAAGATACTGAAAAACACCAGCCCCAAGACAGACCCCTGAGGGACACCACTCATCACTGTCCTACACCTGGACATAGAACCATTGACCACTACACTGTGGGTGTGGCCATTAAGCCAATTCCTTATCCACCAGATGGTGTACCCTTCAAATTCATATCTTTCCAATTTAGCGATTAGAATGTCATGTGGGACAGTGCCAAAAGCTTTACATAAGTCCAAGTAGATGACATTGGTCGGTCTTCCCTTATTGACTGATGCAGTCATTCCATCACAGAAGGCCACCAGATTAGTCAAGCACAATTTGCCCTTGGTGAAGCCATGCCGGCTGTCCTGGATCACCTCCTTGTCCTGAATGTGTCTTAACATTGCCTCCAGGAGGATATGGTCCTTGATCTTGTCAGGCACAGAGGTGAGGTTCACCAGTCTGTAGTTCCCTGGGTCTTCCTTTTTACCCTTTTTAAAAATGGGACTGATGTCTTTTCCCAGTCAACAGGGACTTCACCTTACTGCCATGATTTTTCAAATGTGGTGGAGAGTGTCTTGGCAACTACATCAGCCAAGGACCTGGGATTCATGTCATCAGGCCCCATAGACTTGTAGTTGTTAAGCTGCATCAGGAGGTCCTGAACTTGATGATTTATAGATATGAAACAGTTTACATTTTAAACTGAATTCCTTATTTGAGAAGGACAGCGACTGAAGATTAACAACAATGAAGTGACTACACTATTATTTGCAATTTTATTTTCTAAAGCATGCATCTCAAGACAATCAAAGCATGTGAACTTTAGTTGACTTAAAATGAGTGGTCAATAAAAGGTTTGTCTTAATTCAGTTAAAGTCATGTTGCTGTCCTGGAACAAGTAATATATCCATAGTTATTGTTAGTTATATGTCAAAAATAACTACAACTTTATAGCTGTCAGTATGCCTGTAGATGACAAGGATGCCAAGCTAAGTTTTGCTAACGTTGAAGACAGAAAATTCCTTTGGAACTTATTCTCTACTTGTAAGTTCAATACAGCCTCTATTAGCTTTCTGCTCTTTGTGACTATCCTTTCACTTCACCTTCTGTGTTATGATCCTGTATTTTTGAAAGCTTACTCATTGTTCCATTGCTATTTTAATTATTGTACTGCAGTGAGAGTGTGCTGGGACAGTGCATTTATTCTGTTACATGGAACAGATTTTGTAATAAAGGTTCTTAGTGACTATTTAAACTTGAATTTATTAGCAAATGTGTTCTACAGAGAGTATATGCAAATTCTGGTTATTTCATTTATTCAAACTTGAAAATTACCCATTCTGAATTCAATATGTTGATATATGCATAAATATCTCAGGAAAGTAGAGAAATATATATATATATATTGGTAGATTTTGTACAGATTTTATAAAATCAGGCATTTCTGAGAAGTATATGGAAAGCACAATCTGCTGGAAATAACAAAAGTGTAATACCTACAAGGTAGTCACAAAACTTTACAGTTAGGTAACAGTATCATTTGTGGTAAGCAAATGTGTAGCATAACCATGGCATTAAGAACAAAGATAAATGCTTTGACCTAGGCATTTGCTCCCCTCCAAAGCATTGTAGGGATTGGGACATCACAGAAAAAGATTTTTTTTTAATTTATTTAAATATTTCAGATAAAACTCCAAAAGCATTTCGGTTTGACTGATCTTTTAGTTCATCACAGTTAGGTTAAGAGGAACAGAGTTTTCATTTTCTCAATAGTAGAATGGAAAGATGTAAATAGGAAAGGGTTTTAAGAAGGTTCAACACGTAACATCCAAGGCTTTCCTTTCTACACGCACTTGTCAACTTGATTAATTTTGTGGCTGCAAATTCTTTGTTAATAAATAAGTTGATAATGAGGAAATCTGATGTACCATAAGGAGTGTTTATATCCATACACAGTTTCTTAGTTAATCATGCAGTTAACTTCTCTGTTTAAATTTGCCCCTTACTTTTGATCAGGATTTTTGTGTATGCTTTGAAGTGTGATTAAAAAGTTATTGCATTTCAGTGTGTTTGTTATGTGAACTATTTGTCTTAATCTACTTTGAACATAAAAGTAGCTTCTTAAAATCTTTAATGTCTACTAATTCTGTCACTAATTTTTGAGCTACAGTATTTAACAAATCCAAAGTAAATCCATAAGTTGTCTGAAAAAAAAGATTAGGAAACACTTTTAATCTCAGTTGGGTGTCTCACTTTCAGTACCTGCAAGATGGAATGCCATAAACTGGAGAGGAAGATACCTGAAGGAAAGCTAAATTTAAACTCTGTGAAGACAGAAGCAGAAACAGAGACTATAAAACAGGTTATTTCTTTCTCAATAGCTGAACTTTTTTTTTTTTTTTTTTTTTTTTTTTTTTTTTTTTTTT
>CM021765.1:8593642-8628780 GCA_011076525.1 Nettapus auritus
TTTTTTTTTTTTTTTTTTTTTTTTTTTTTTTTTTTTTTTTAATAACTCTCAATCTAAATGCTTTCAACAGAGCAGTAAATAAAATAATTAAGAAAACAAAACAGCTGACAAATTGCATTCAATTACTTTCACGGGAGCACATTCTTGGCAAAGAATGCAGTTTTTGGGAAACAATTTGGGAAAAATCCTCCTATTCTGCTAAGACCTCTGAGATAGTTGTCTTTCTTGATCTAAATTCCTAAGTGTTTATCACATGGAAGTCAATCTGGAAGTCAATTAGGGCACATTACCTAAGTCAGCATAGGATGCTGGTCTTTTTGGTGATGTCTGAGGCAACCCACGGGAGATCCATACAGACCCTGCAGAGTGTCCAGGAGAGTACAGTACCCTTCCTGCCAACCAGGGACATCACTGCTGGATTGTTCCTACTCCAAGAGGTTTAAATATCAATGGAGGTGTTACTCTAGGTCAGCACAATCTCTGCTATTGTGAAAGTACCTGTGCTCCAGCTAGTAAAGTCATAGAGGAGCTGTATTTGCAGTGCCAGGTATCACAATGCTATGACTTTTGGTAGAACAACAAAAGGCAGAACAACTACAAGGACTAAGGGCTACAAAGATGGTGAAGGGCCTGGAGGGGAAGACATATGAGGAATGGCTGAGGTCACTTGGCCTGTTCAGCCTGGAAAAGAGGAGGCTGAGGGGAGACCTCATTACGGTCTACAGCTTCCTCATGAGGGGGAGTGGAGGAGAAGGCAACAGTCTGTTCTCTTTAGTCACCAGTGATAGGACCTGTGGGAATAGTGTCAAGCTGAGGCAGGGGAGGTTTAGGCTAGGCATCAGGAAGAGGTTCTTCACTGAGAGGGTTGTCACACAGTGGAACAGGCTCCCCAGGGAAGTAGTCACTGCACCAAGCCTGTTGGAGTTTAAGAAGCATTTGACTGTGCACTTAGTCACATGATCTGATTTTTTTGGGTAGACCTGTGTGGTGCGAGGAGTTGGACTCAATGAGCCTTATGGATCCCTTCCAACTTGGGATATTCTATGATTCCATGTTTCTATTTCTTATACATAAACAGTATCCTGATCAGGAATGAAAAGAGAGTTATTACTTAGTGGAATATGTTAAATATGTTTACTTTATTCAGCTTACTTTAGACTACCTTTTCAGTGTAAACTCCTAAATTCAGCATTACTCCTTTCTCATTATGGGTTACCAGTGTTCAGGGAATCACTTCAGGTTATGAACAGACTTTTTACGATTTCTTTTCGGAATGTGCGTGAGACTTAATCTATGTAGCCTTTATTATGATCTTTGAAAATGTGAATTTGTGTCATTATATCATAAATTTATTAAATGCAAGGAACAATCATAAGACTAAAACATACATTTCTAAGCAAGTTTCAATTTTTTCTGTGCAGTACCAACAAATTTTCAAGAATATTAAAATATAAATAGTTTAGTTGTGTAAGCATGAAGAAGATAGGAAAAGAAGAATCTTGCCTGTTTGGCAGCAAGAAGACAAAGGATTAATTCAGCCACATCATCTAACTGTACTTTTACATTCACTGTTTTATTTTCTGTGCCTGGACTGCCCTGGACATATGGTAATGCTTCTGAAGGATTATAATTAGGAAAGAAAGGTCTGCAAAGACTTTTCTTAGTGAGCTAGACCAAAGATTAAATTAAAGGAGAGTGTATACCTGAGGAGCTTCAGGTATTTCTATCCCTAAACACCATATATAACTGCAGATTATGGGCAGAATAAATGAAATACAATTGTTCTTTAATACTTTGTTTTATCTAAACAAAGTACACATACCTTTTAAAAGAACTGAGATTTTATATAACAATTTCAAAAGGATGTTGGTTTTATTGGCATGTTTCCCCAATATTTGTCCTTCTGATAATGTTAAAATTTTATTAGATTGAGTGTGAGTTACTTATCCTTAGGAATGCCAGGGAGATCATATATTTTTTGTTTCACTTATCATGAAAAAATGTTTTTTATAACTCCATTTCTTAGATAACAACCAAAATATATACTTATCTTGTTTTAAAAATCCAATAATTATATAATATTTGAACAGTGTCTCACACATCAAAAGTATCCTACAGTCTTCAAAAAGCATTATGAAGTTACAACTTATAAGGGCTGTTCATAATCAGTAAAACTGTCCCCAAAAGCAAATACAATAACAGACCACTGTGGTGGAACTTTGAACCTCCGGAGAATGACTGAAGATCTTGGCAGGTGTCATTTACTATGCCATTCACCCTGAATTTTCCCTGGCTAGACATGTGGTTACATTACTAGCAAATTTCAGACTGCCAGGGCAGATAAATGTTCTGTCTCTACAATTCACTCAGCACATACATCCGAATTTATATTTGCCCCCTTGGGCGAAAGTCAGTACTGTTATCCATCTGTACTGTATTTTCTCCTTGACCTCTTCATGCTCACTTCCTGGTTCAATGGGATAGTTTAACTACCTGTGCAATTTTCTTTTATCAGTCTTAGAAATCTTACGTGCAGTTTCCCAATCCAGAAATGCAAGAAACTGGAATCAGATCTATGAAATGATAAATTATTCAGCAGTTAATGGCATGTCCCATGTGAAACATGAGGCTATATTTTTAAAGTTATATTATATGTCTTAATTCAAACAGTATATAATTTTATATAAAATGTAAAATAAAATATATAGTTACACATAGTTTTATTCTTAAAGCCAAATGCTACCATTAAAAAAAAAAGAAAAGCAAACAAATCAGCTATCAGAGATGGTAGACTGCTTTTTCTTAAAGTTATGCTAATTATACTTGTTCTTTTACTCACAGTATGGCAATTTTCTTTTTTGAAGACCATAGCATAAAGAGCTATTGGTCATGTGAGACCTGCCCTTATTTCCGTGTGGTGTGCAGGACTTCAGTGGATCTGTTATGATTGCCATTTCCTATTGAACTGTCATGACGAACTTGGAGAGATACCATCCAGGATGCAGGTGTTCAGGTCAAACTGGAGAGAAGGAAGTTCAAATGCATTCTCTCCCACAATTCCTGATGCCGTAATGCCAGCACATTGTGTCACAGGAAGTCTCTGAAATACCCATTCTAAGGTGTACTCACTCAGTGAAACACATTTTATTGCAGATAAAAGAAAATAAAAAAAAAGAAAAGAAAAAAAAAGTAGTCATTGGTAACTGAAAGAAAACAGCTTGTTCAGATCTACTGGGAAGGCATGTTCAATCATACAAGAATCTTATACTTTATCTTGTATATGATAGACATGACCTTCATCATCATATCCAGATTTTCCCTGTAAATTGCAATAAAAGGTGCTGTTTGATAAACATGCCACCTGATTGCATACAATAGCTGGAAAAGTCTTGAAACTGTGTATGTTGCTAAAATTCTTTACTCTGTCCTTGGGGGAAGAGGGTTGGAATTAATTCTTCCCCTCTCTTGTCCTTAGAGACACACATAACTCGTGTGATTTTAATGAAATTTGCTAAGATTTCTGTATATGTCATTAAGCAAGACTGTGAAAAAATTACCATGTTGTTCTTCAATAGTGTACAGCCATCAGTCATAACCAAATGAGCAGGCAGCTTCTCTACTCGCATCAGCAGCATGCTTTACTGTGTACCATTTGGAATGCAGTGTAATAGAGATGTAATGAATATGTCAAGTTATTGAGATGTCAGTTTAAATAGAAACCATTATGTCATCCAATAATAATTGCTATTATTACTGATGCTAATATTAGCATGTGAGTACATATAATTTGAAAACAGAAAGCATTAAAAGCAACAATAAAATTAAGTACATGCAATAAATAGTTCACTTTTACATTTGTCATCCTTTATAGATATAGGGAAGGAAATTCCTACCTTGCACAATAAAATTCATTTCCAAAATCCCTGTTACTACAATGCAGCAAGATAGTGAGAAAAATAAAATAAAATTAAAACTTCAAATCTTTCAATACAGAGGCAAAATCATTGTTCATTAATAAAACCTTGTGGCTGGTTTGCTTTTTTAAGGCAGATTTTTGTGTGTTCAGTTCTGCAATTGTGCATTTTATGTTCAGTTTCCAGAGCAGCATCTTAATGACCATTGCCCAGAAATGTTGGCTTTCCTTAAATGTTCCCTAGAGTAATATTTCACTTATAAGCATCATTTTAAATGTAGCCTTCTGTAGCACTTTTCTTGTGATCCTCAACCTCTGCAAAGGGGTTATGTTTTAAAAACATGGCAAATGTTAACCACCTGTTAAGAGCTAATGATGCTGAAAGAAAGCCCATTATATCAGGACAATTTCTTGGGGAAGGTGATACCAAAGGCAGAAATCTTTCAAATGGGAAGAGACCTTAACCTATTTTGGACTCCACCCTTAAAAATGCTACTTCAAAGACAGACATAATAATGCTTAAAAAATTGGGTGAGAATAAGAACAGGGAGATTTTGGCATGATAATTGGAAATGTGCTATTTTGTGTGCAAGTTTTACACTTCTATCTGCAAAGGAGATTTATTTAATCTTTCTTTTCCTCTAGAGAGCACTGGATAATAAAAAATATCTATAGATAGATTAAGATTAGTCTGTCAATAAATTCAATAATAGTAAGATTGTTCTTTTTTTGTACACCGAGCACACAGTTTTGTCCTGCAAAATGGAATGGACAGTTTCCAAATCCACTTGAAAATAATACTGTTCTGGTGAAAAAGGTATTTTCAAATGACCAGACAAGAAAAACAGATTTACATTTGCACAATTAATTAAAATGTATAAAACATAAAAAAGGATCAAAATAAAGGTGAAAAAGCACTTTGTTCCCCTTCAAGATGAAGCTGTTTTGCAGAGTATCACATAGGTATTTTGATAACATCTGTCTAGGACCAAGTACTATAAGCTTCATAAAAAATATAAGAAAAGATTCTTGGATGCATTTAAATTTAAGTATGGATTCAGCAGATTTTTAAAGGGGAAAAAAGGGTTGGGGTAGGTAGAATTACATATTGCTGAAGAAACTGGAGCCATAACTTTTTCATAGCTTTGATTTCCAAATGCAATGTTTTTCCTTGTGTCCAGCTGCCACTAACAAAATGGATAGTTTGGATCCACAAAGAGAAGAAAGGATGTATTTCTGCCAACATATGTATGACATCCTTATTTTTGTTTGGCACCTAGTAGAACCAGTGTTTCTCATGGTATTCAAAGTTCAAAATTAGGTGCAAATTTTTGAAATTATATGCAGATGCATAATCACACTCATAGCAGGCAAATGAAGGACTCTTTTACATAACAGGGTGCACTTGTCTGCATTTCTTATGAATCAGTTACAGGGTTTGACACTGTTTTAAACAGAAGTAGAGGAAAAGGATCTGGGGGTACTAATCGATGTTCACCTGAACATGAGCCAGCAGTGTGCCCAGGTGGCCAAGAAGGCCAACAGCAACCTGGCTTGTATCAGGAACAGTGTAGCTAGCAGGACCAGGGAGGTGATCGTCCCCCTGTACTCAGCTCTGGTGAGGCCACACCTCGAGTACTGTGTTCAGTTTTGGGTTTCTCACTTCAAGAAAGACATCGAGGCCCTGAAATATATCCACAGAAGGGCTACGAAGCTAGTGAAGGGTCTGAAATACAATTCCTATGAGGAATAGCTGAGGGACCCGGGGTTGTTTAGTTTGGAGAAGAGAAAGCTCAGGGCAGACCTTATTGCTCTCTGCATCTACCTGAAAGGAAGCTGTGGGAAGCTGGGAGTCAGCCTCTTCTCACAGGGAACTAGTGAAAGGACTAGGGGGAATGGTCTCTAGTTGTGCCAGAGGAAGTTTAGGTTAGAAATTAGGAGCCATTTATTCTCAGAAAGAGCAGTCTGGCATTGGAATCAGTTGCCCAGGGAAGTGGTGGAGTCACTGTCCCTGGGGATGTTCAAGGAAATGTTGGCTGTGGTGCTTAGAGACACGGTTTAGTGGGTGGTAGTGGTAGTAGGGTGATGGTTGGACCAGATCATCTTGAAAGTCTCTTCCAACCTTAATGATTCTGTGATTCTATGTTTCTAAGTAGAAACTATCATATCAAAGACTGTCTTGGCTAGTAACTCTTGGGAAATGTTTATTTTTTCATAACAATCAGATAAATAACATCCATGTATGTACAGGATTCCTTTTTTTTCTTGAAGAATTTGGGTCTGGATATAGGATGCCTCATTCTTTCATCTTTATTCATACTGATTTATATGATCCTCGACGGCAGTCTAAGTGATGCTAGGAATGTACTAAGGTTAGTTAGATTGTTTGATAAATGCTTTTCCTCAAACGTCAGAATAGACATGTACAAACAGCAAATTTTATCTTGCATAAAATGAAGCTGGTGCAGAAAACAAACAAACAAACAAACAAACAACAACAACAACAAAACATTGCTTTCTTCAGTGATCATTGTCATAGAGCTTGAAAGATTATTGCAGATCAATTTGTTATTTTGCTAATATTGTGTTCAGTTTCAAACACGGAAAACAAAGAAAACATATTGTAGTAGTGCAATGAGTAGAAAGCCTCAAATTCTTTGAAGTTATTAAAGTTCTACAAATGCTTCCAATGGAAACAAAATCATAACCATAATTACTTGGTTTTAAAGTAAAGAATGGTAGCATTGTAAAATAACTTCATCTTAACTTCTACTAACACAGAGGTAAAGCTATATTATTAGAGTAATAGCAATTAGCATAACAGGATTACTATTTGTAGTGGGAAGCATGGTACTGAAACATGCAGTTGTACCTTGTTCATTGTGCCTAAAAATTAATCATTACATTAGAATTTATAAAAAAGTTTGTTGAAATATATTGAAAAAATAAAAGTAAAAATATATTTTAAAACAAACTTTTATAATTTTTTATAAACATAAGATGCTTTATGAGCAAATTACTTCTTCAACAATGTATACAATATTTCAAAGAATCATTTGCTAATATTCCCCTTAGTTTTCAGCTAGCCTTATTTATCAATTGCTTTTCAAGAAAATATTTTAAATACCTTACTTAACTAAAATTTTATCTAATTTATGTGAGTAAGAACAAAGAACAGCATGTGTTTAAAAAGCTCTGATCCTTCAACAGATGAATTCAGGTGTTCAGCTTTCTCTTGAATCACCATTGACAGTGAAGAGAAGGACACATTCCTGTTCTCTGCTTTTGGTGCCAGCAAAATTAGCAGAGGGAAAACCAAGTCCCATCTGGGCAAAAAAAAATCAAATGAGGTGACCTTTAAAAACAGCTCATTTTGTGAAAAGGTGTTTAAAAAGATTGCTGTACATATATGTGTGATACAAATATAATATAAAATGCAACAACACCTCAAATACTGTGTTCAATTTTGGGCCCCTAACTGCAAGACGCGTATTGAGTTACTCAAGCATATACAGAGAAGAGCAACAAAGCTGGTGAAGGGACTAGAGAACAAGACTTATAAGGAACAACTGAAGGAGTTCGGTTTGTTTAGTCTGGAGAAAAGGAGGCTGAGGGGAGATCTCATCGCTGTCTACAACTATCTGAAAGGAGACTGTAGTGAAAAGGCCGTTGGTCTGTTTTCTCAGTGTAAAGTAATATGTAAAGTAATACTGTGTAAAGTAATATGACAAGGAAAGAGTCTCAAGTGATAGGGGAGGTTTATATTGGATACTAGGAAAAGTTTCTTCATGGAGAGAGGGTGGACAAGCATTGGAATAAACTGTCAAGGGACTTGGTGGAGTCTCTATCCGTGGAGGTGGAAAAGATGTGGACGTGGCCCTAAGGAACATGGTTTAGTGATTTGACTGGGGTAGGTTAGTAAGGTTGGTGGTTGGACTTGATGATCTTTAAAGCTTTTTCCAACCTAAATGATTCTATGATTCTATTCAATATGCATATGTAACAACAACCCCTAACTTTTCTACTAAAATACATAATGAATGCAGAATACTTAAATTTATAGCCCTCAGTTTTGTGTGCAAGGATGGAATCCACTATTAAATGTTGCATTCTTACATAAGCAGTGTATGAAATTCTCCACTGTAATGGAAACTATTCTGTCAAGTTGAAGTAGTAATTTAATAAATTGCTGTAAGAACACTAGGAATGGTTCTGAGTAAATGGGAAATTTTTCCCTCAAATGAAAGCTGCTGGAGTTAAATATTATTTTAAAAGCAATTGAAGTAGTATAAGATAGCAAGCAATCATTTGATCCTAACTTCTAAACTTATCAAAATGTTTCAGAGTTAAAATATCAGTTGAATAGTATTTTTACTCAAGTAAAATAAATAAATAATAATAATATATATATATATATAACTGTAAGATCCTCCTCCAAGTTACTTATCTATATATGCTTAGATATTTGCTGTAAGGCTGGGGTTTTCCATAACAGGAAGGAATTTATTATGCTCTTCACTGCCTGTCTAGTAGCTCTTAAATGCCACTCCTGATGCAGGCTGCTGACAATAGGGAACTGTATTCTAAAAACATGCAGTTGTCTCCATTCACTGCAGAAACTAGGCCTGACGATCTATGGACCACGGTCAAGTTAACCGCTATTCATCTCTGATACCTAACTTGCTAGGTAAATCCAGGACTATGTTCAGGACTCTAGTACTGGCCTTTTAATGGTTCCATTTTTATCATATGCATATGTTAATGACTGAAAATTGCAGTAGAAAATAATCTATAGCCATAGCAACAGTTTCTTCATTTCAACCATCTTGCATAAACAACCATCTCCTGTAAAATATTTGCTTAGCCTCATTTTTTACAGAAACAAAATTTAAAGAAAGAGCATTTATCATTGTATAACAAAGGAATGCACTTTTTATTGTAGATGTAATAAATCAGATCAACATTACTGTTGGGAAGTAATATTTCATGGGAACAGTAGCATAGAGACCTACAGTAAAGTTCAGACTTGTAACTCTTTCTCCTGTTGTATTTTTTTTATATAATAAAACAAGTGTCATTGACATTCGGAGCCAATGTTTATGCCTGAACGGCTACTTCCTAAGTGCACTTAAACAAAAGACAAAAGTAGTCATTACTCTGGAGTTTTTTTATTCTTATTATTTATTTATTTTTATTTTTATTTTATTTTTTATGGATTCATACCTTCTGGGGACAAGAGATAAATGAAGGTAAGATGAAACCTATAGATGCTCTCTGCATCAGTGTTGACACTTTCTTGAGGGCTGACAGCTGCTAATGAATTCATTTTAAACATGACACACAAGAGGAACAAAAATGCTTTTTGTGGTTGTTGTTGTTTCTGCCTCTTTTTTTGAAGAATGATAAAAATATTAATAACCTTTGATCATAATGGGAAAGCTTGTCTGTGCTATTTTGTGATAAAATGGAAAAAATGAACAGATTCATGAAGAAACCTTCAGATTTCCCCCCCAAAATGAAATAAAATTGACTTTTCAGTTTAATTCCAGCATTTCAGTTGTTCATATGGAAATACCATAGCTATTAGCATGCCAGAAATACTGCCAGAACATCCAATTCAATGAACCAATTGATGATAAAACAGCTAGCAAATGTCTCCTGTTTACCTGTCAAAGGTACTTTTATTCAGTTTTATCCCATGTCACTAAATTTTTGGCATGTTTTTTTTTATATTGATAATGATGAAATTTCTCTTATTACTATTCTGATATTGAGAATTTTACTACTGATTTAAGGAAAAAAAAAAAAAAAAAAAAAAAAGCAAGCTTTAACTTTGTCACAGCTTGAATTCTTCATTGAAAGCACAATAGTCCACACCATAGCTAATCTCGATTATCATTTAAATATGTTCACATTCAAAATGTCTTGTAAAAAGTAGCTTAGTCTTATCTTGTGTCTTAGTACAGTTTGTCCCTGTCAGTTGAGCACGGTTGTTACCATGAATCTAAGGCCCAACTGTGGCCTGCTGATTCGTGTTTATTGATACCTGGTATGCTTAACTATCCACAGCTCTTTACTGTGATCACTTGCCCTTTAGCTGGTTTTATTCGTGACAAGAATTGCTTATGTTTTTTGACTGCATTAGCACAATATGCTTAATGGCCAATACTGATTCCAGTCTCTTGTTCCTTACTCTTTTCTGAATACATGCATAATATGTAAATATTTCACCTATTCAAAGAATATGGAAATAATGGAGGATGATTGTCACCTTTTCTGTCTAGAAAGAAAGCTAAACTGATCTGCACTATTTTGCTTCATTTGAAAAAAAAAAAATTTTTTTTTTTTTTTTTTAAAGCTGAATATATGTAAATGTGTAAGACAATAATTAACATACAGTACTTTTATGCATTAGCAAATGAAATCAGGCACAAAGATTCGTGTATATGATTTGCATACATAAAGATGCATGGAGTCTAACAAAGACCATATATATCAGTTGTCCTCTGGGAAAGATCCTTGAACGCCAAAGGCAAGACCTGAGGCTGAGGTAAGTGTGACATAAGGAATGAATCTGTGTTGTACCTGCAGAATAAATTTGAGAGAACACAATGACACCATGGCAACATTAGTGTACTTTGGAGAATGGGGCTAAGTTTTGGAAGAACACCACATGCCAGCACAGTACCTCTTATAAGGAAGAGCAAATCCATCACTGAAGTCCATCACTAACACTTCAGTGTTTTCATTCAGACCCAGAGAAGAATTTATTTAAAGAGATGTCAGACAACAGACATGCAAGAAGGGTGTAATGTATTCTTCTGAAGGTGTAATGTACTCTTTTAGGGAATGTGCCTGCTACAGGCAAAAGATTTTGCAAATAAAGCTGCTCTAAGATATCTTGCAAAGACATAACAGATTATAACTGGAACTCAAACCTTGGTAACTACAGAAGATCACTTTGTCTTTAGAAAATCTACACAGGTACAAACAAAATTTCATTAAACAAATGAAGGAAACGCGATAAATATTCTCTGCTTTTCCACCATTAACCTATCCATTGGTTAGGCAGAATACAATCACAGAATCACAGAATTTCTAGGTTGGAAGAGACCTCAAGATCATCGAGTCCAACCTCTGACCTAACACTAACAGTCCCCACTAAACCATATCCCTAAGCTCTACATCTAAACGTCTTTTAAAGACCTCCAGGGATGGGGACTCCACCACTTCCCTGGGCAGCGCGTTCCAATGTCTAACAACCCTTTTGGTAAAGAAGTTCTTCCTAAGATCCAACCTAAAATTCCCCTGGCGCAACTTAAGCCCATTCCCCCTCGTCCTGTCACCAGGCACGTGGGAGAACAGACCAACCCCCACCTCGCTACAGCCTCCTTTGAGGTACCTGTAGAGAGTGATAAGGTCACCCCTGAGCCTCCTTTTCTCCAGGCTGAACAATCCCAGCTCAATCAGCCGCTCCTCGTAGGGCTTGTTCTCCAGGCCCCTCACCAGCTTCGTCGCTCTTCTCTGAACTCGCTCAAGCACCTCGATGTCCTTCTTGTAGCGAGGGGCCCAAAACTGAACACAGTATTCGAGGTGCGGCCTCACCAGAGCCGAGTACAGGGGCACGATCACCTCCCTAGCCCTGCTGGTCACACTGCTTCTTATACAGGCCAGGATGCTGTTGGCCTTCTTGGCCACCTGAGCACACTGCTGGCTCATATTCAGCCGACTGTCAACCATCACTCCCAGGTCCTTCTCTGCCTGGCAGCTCTCCAACCACTCATCTCCCAGCCTGTAGCTCTGCTTGGGGTTATTGCGTCCCAGGTGGAGGACCCGGCACTTGGCCTTGTTGAACTTCATACCGTTGACCTCAGTCCATCGGTGCAGCCTATCCAGATCCTCCTGCAGAGTCTTCCTACCCTCGAGCAGATCGACACACGCACCTAACTTGGTGTCATCTGCAAACTTACTGAGGGTGCACTCGATCCCCTCATCCAGATCATTGATGAAGATATTAAAGAGGACCGGCCCCAGCACCGAGCCCTGGGGAACGCCACTAGCGACCGGCCTCCAACTGGATTTGACTCCATTTACCACAACTCTTTGGGCCCGGCCATCCAGCCAGTTTCTAACCCAACGAAGCGTGCGCCAGTCCAAGCCAAGAGCAGCCAGTTTCCTGAGGAGAATGCTGTGGGAAACGGTGTCAAAAGCCTTGCTGAAGTCAAGGTAGACCACATCCACAGCCTTTCCCTCGTCCACCCAGCGCGTCACTTTGTCATAGAAGGAGATCAGGTTCATCAAGCAGGACCTGCCCTTCATAAAGCCATGCTGACTGGGCCTGATCGCCTGCTTGCCCCGCAAGTGCTAAATACAATTTAGTTTACGTATTATATAATCAAAAATAAGCTTACAAACCTCAGACTATTGTAAATTTAAACTTAAGTTTAAGCATAAGTCTTCAATTTTTAATGGTAATTTCCATGTACTCAAAATTCCTAGACTGAAAGTATCAGCCTTGAGTCTTTTAAAATAATCCTGACCAGTGCAAACAAACCAAGGAGGTTTGAAATAACATCAATGAAAGAGATAATAATTTGTAAGGTTAACAATGTTTCAGTTTAAGAACTTTTATAGTAGGGTACTTAGGCAGCCTAATAGAATGATAAAATTTAAAATGAAACAGGGAGCCTAATTGTTTAAAATAGATATTGATAAAATCAGGATTTATCATGGGTATAGGTTTGTCTTGCATATTAACCTTTTTAATATGCATATTCTGTACTGACACACTGCTATGCTTCATTTCCTAAAAATGCATATATATAACTGTACTTAATTAAGATATTAGCATAGAATAAAATTAATTGAGTGTAATCCCAGATAGTTCTAAAATATACTTGTTTTGAAGATGTGATCCTATATTACTTGTCCTTCCATTTCAGGTGGGACTGAATTTGAAGCATAAAAATATAGAGGCCTTTCTATGTTAGATTTCCTCTCATATCATATATATGTGTATATATAGTTATATGTATTTAAATTTGACTTACCATTTTTTTTGCTTTTTAGTGAATTTCTGGAAGAAATGAATCAGATAGCAATCTGAGTAGAATTAATTTTGCCAACAGAAATTGCTCACAATTTATTTAAATGTCTGTTACTTATACTTCTGCAAGGCAAATACACTTAGCACAGCATAGAGCAGAGTTTGCAGGTTCAAAGTTTGTTTGTGGGTGGCTCAAAACCAATTTTTGTGGACTCTATTATAAACCCTCCTACTTTCTGATACTCTGATATTGAAATAGCAGATGCTGCTATAAAACTGATTTGCAAAGGTGCCACTTATCACAGAAAGGTTTCATAGCCATATTTTTCCCCCAGGGCTACCCTTTGCAGAAACCAGTTTCTATGTGCAGATACTGATTTTTTACAAGACTATTATTTCCTTACTCTCAGTTCTGATCCACATCCAGTCTGCCTATAGTATTTTGCAATGATTGGAAGGTAGTTGCATTTTATTTATTTATTTATTTTTATTGTATTTTTTAAGCAACCATATTTGATGTAAAAAGCTGTGCACTAGACTTACACATTTGAATTATACTATTTTGTATCTTTAAAAAAAAAAGTCAACAGATATTTGAAGTAATAACAGATATTCTTAAAGAGAATGGAACACTAAATAAAATTTTTATTGCTCTAGAAACAGACTTAAGACTTTCTTAAGTCTGTTTCTTACCTTTCTGTAGTGATACATGATGCTTCTGCATGCTCTGGCAAGAGATGTCTTATAAAACATTTTTATTTTTCAAACATCAGGCAAATATATGTTCTTTTATGCTTATATTTGCAAGAAGTTATTATATACAGTTTAAAATCTAAGTGGTTAAATGGAGTTTAACTATTTAAACTATAAGGTCTATCCTTTGCAAAACAGCTATACTCTTGTCATCTGGGGTAAAATTTACTGTTAGAGAAAAGTGTCAGTAATCGCATCTATAGCTGTTAAGCTTCATATAAATGAGATCACACCTTCCGATCTCTTCCTATTGATAGTGCCTGTATTTAACACATTGCTCAGAAGTTGTGACAGGACACAGAATAAGTTTTTAAAGTCACACTAGCAATACTATATTTTTTCGCTTTCTGGGGAAGAAAATAAAAATAAAAAGACATAGATTATTCTTAGGTAGAGCTATGCTATATGTAAGAGCAATGTTATTCCAGGAAAGGAAGTATATATATTTTGGTTCAGGAGAGACAGATTATTAGACCTACCATTGGAAATGAGACTGTTACTAATGTGTAGCTATGATGCAGCTAAATTCCTTCTAAATTCTTGTCCCAAGCATATGGTTAAAGCATTGAGTATACATCCATCTTATTTGCTGCATTATGTGCTTCAAAACCCAGGCCCTGGAATGATAGAGCTGTCTTATACCAGCCAAGCAATATCAAGCACTCCCTTGCTTTGTGCAAACTTTATAGCTTAATTGTCTGTCACTGTTATTTCTGGCACTTTTTCTTTATGCATTGGGATTCAGATTTGGGGAAAAGTATTGCTTTGGTTGTGATGCCTATTGTTCACGGTGATTGAGAGATTGAAAGTGGTATTTTTCAAACCTCTAAGAAATTTTCTATCCATATAAGAGACAGTCCTTGTCTTGAAGATTGTGCAGTCTAAAATACAAGTATAAGGAAGACAGTAATACATGGGAAGTCAAAAGTGGCAGCAAATAAAACGTGTTCCTCTCCTCTCCTCTCCTCTCCTCTCCTCTCCTCTCCTCTCCTCTCCCCTTTCATCAGCCAGTACTGTAGGACTTCTAGGACAAATTTAGTTGCATGGTCAGGCAAAAGAATATATCATCCACATAGCAAGCTGGTGTTCAAGAGTCTTTCCTTGAACTGCAGCTGCTTTGTTGGGTGTAACCTCCAGTTAGCTCCTGACTGCCATTTCCATGGCTTTACCAGTTGGGAACAGAGGGCACACTGCATGGTACCAGGTTTTCAGATAACAGAGAACATCCTACATGGTCCCTGACACATTAGACATACCTAATGGACCACGTTCTCCTACCTCACTCCCATAGCTATTTATCCAATCTATTTTCTAATCATGCCCTGCATTCTCTTTGATCTGCCAGTCTATATTTTTATATCCTTTTTTGGTGCTTAATAAAAGGCAGAAGCTTAGTTTTTACTAGAGAGAATCTTTAGGAGGGAAATGTGTCAGAAAATATCTGTATGGCATTGGTCCATTCCTCACTATAAATAGCACACATCCTCAGTGAAATATAGCATTTACACCCTCAGAAGGAAATGTGATCACTCATGGATTAAAAAGGAGACATCTCCTAACCTTCTCAGAATATGCCTGATGGAAAAAAATAAAAATTTTGTGGGTGGGGATGAAAGTTCATTCTTAGGTTAGAATCCAAATGCAGTGTAAGATCTTGAACCACATTCTGCATTTATCTTTTTTATAGCTGAGACTGTATTCCTGCTACCTTTATAAATCTTTAATCATGAAGACTGTAATTTCCTCTTCCACACAGATCTTGTCATTAGTTGTTTTCAGTCCTGTGACTTGTGTGTTTAACATTGCATTTTTGTAGAGCAGTGAGGGTCACAGTAATTTCATTTAAACTGAGATAGCAGTCAGGAACAGTTCTAGTTAAATTTGCCCAAATATGTCAGCATAAAACATGCATGAAGAAAGCCTCAGGATCTTAATGTTAAAACTACATCTTTAGTAGCATTATCAAATATGAAATAGCATAGGTGACATTAAAAAAAAGAGGACCTCATGCTTATAATGGGGTTCCAATTTAGATTTTCAGAATAGTTAACATAGTTTTAATGTGAGATCATTTCTGCCAGAGGAAGACAAATTGCAAAAGATCAGTGAGATAGCTCTGTGCCTAGGGGAATGATTAATGCTGCGAGACTAATTAATCTTGTCTAATTTTTGTATGTGATTTCTTTATGCTTTATTGTTAGTAAGAGAAAGTCTATGTGCACTACAGATTTTTCTTGGTAGTCATCCATATATAATTCTCATAGTTTCACTAGATGAATTTTGTTCTCCTTTTATAAGAGTCTAGTTTTGGGTGAATGGTCAAGACAAGTTCAGGTCCTTTTGCAAAGTTATTTCAGACTTCCTATGTGACCTTGGGCATTTATGCTGCTGTTTAATAGCAGAAAAAGAAGATATTGATGATTCATGCTTCCCTGCAGAGGTTATCAGTGCTCATTCTTAATGGACTCTTAGACCTTTCCCTCAGCAGAATGTAGGACAAATTCAGTCATCATTTCCTAAGAAAGGAGTAGGAGAATCACCGTCTTTCACTTATATATAGTAAGCAGACCCAATTTGTATGTAAAAATCCTACAAAAATAAGCTATAAAACTCTGACAGAGTGCTATATTTTGCATTATAGAACATAAATTTGTGTAAATTGGAGCTAATCCTCCTACAGTCACATTAAAGTCAAAGGAGAGATACACAACAGATAGACTTGGTTTCTCTGGCCTCTTGGGAGGCTATTTATCTTGGGATTAGATGAGCTGCCCTTTGGAAACACACATTTATCTCCACTGACTGTGAAAAGAAGGACCTAGGATGCCTAGCTCACACAGACTTCAGCATTTTAATTTCAGGTACCAAAATATGATGCATAATTTCTTCCACTATTGCTACTGCTGCCATATAACTGTTAGTTCTTTATTGCATCGCCATCATTCTTTGAATATTTGTCATTCTTACATTGCTATTATAGCCTTTTCTTTAACTAGCTAACATAGAGAATTTTCCAGTAATGACCTGAATCTACAGGGAGACATGATAATAATTGAATTTACTGCAATATTTCAGTGGAATATTGTAATTAGAAATATCACCTGGTTAACAGGTTTAACTCAATGATTAACTCTGCTAATTTCAGTAGTCAGCAAAGGATTTCTGTGTTCAAACCATGCCGGAAACACTCTCTTGACCTGCTTGTCATTGGAATCCAAGTGAAATTACAGAACACCAATTAAAAAATCATTTAGCTGCACTGGTTTATTTTGCTTTCTGGTTGTGTGTGAGTGTGTGTGTGCATGTGTATGTTTTTGCACCTAGCCCCAGCCTTTAACACATGTGGTTTTGTAATTGTGATACACTGGGAAAGTTCAGAGTGCTCATTGGCCTTTTAGTTCCTATTTCCACCTGTGTGCTCCTATGTCTAGTATTAACAAATCATACTGTGAGTCACAGCAATGAGTCACAGCAAATAGCTGGCTGGACATTTTCACTTGCATTTTCCTTGAATTTGCACCAGGTGTATCAAATCTTTTCTTCAACTGCTAATACCCAGCAACAAAATAGAACACAAGAAGTAAAGAAATAACAATAGTTGCCCTCTTAAACTGGCATCTATTCTTTAACCGTATTTCTTTCCTGTCCATGTGAATTATAAGTTCCTTAGAACAGAATCCCATGATGTTTATGCATACTGGCTAGCATATTGAAGGCCTGCTTTTCGTAAGAGCCTTTAAACATTAGCCTAATGCAAGTAATCAACAATACTAACTACTTTCTGTATTTAATAGATTATCCTTGATTAACCAATGGATGTTTATTCATCTAGTTTTACAAACAGAAACAGAAGGGCACCATTGAGTCACAGATCAGCAGATGTATTTGGAATTTGTGAGACTGGAGGTCAGATGTAAGTTTCATACCAGAAAGAAGATGAGAGTTGTGTATACTTGGATGGAATATTCTAAATATTTTTTCTTTATTTCTTATTCTATTAAGATATGAGACACCTTCATGTGTATGTTTCTTTGTCATTAATTAACTTCAGTAGTGACTACATTAATAAAATTACAATTTAGCCTGTGTTTGAGTGACTGTCTCCACCTACTTCTTTTTCTCATTAATATGAAATAACAACTCTAGGAAAAATGAGTTATTGTTTCAGAGTTCCAGAGTAAGAAAACCTTAAAACCTGGCCACAGAGAACACATAAACTTGTTTTAAAACAGAAAAGTGTGTATTGGATTAAACAAGTACATGCAGAATTTTATCCCACAGTAGATAAAGTCTCTGGAAAATCAGTTTACCGGAACCATCTCTCTGAAGCCTGATTACCCTAGATCTTAATAAAGTCAGTTTGCACCACATATGGACTGACAGATTTCTTAGTCTCCAGAGGTTCTGTAGCAAAATTCAGTTTTTCACCAACAAACTGTTAGTGTTCACCTGTTTTTCTGTAAAAGTTGCCTTTGCTGAAGAATGTTCTTTACAACTCTTCTTCCCAGTGTTTAGTTTAACCCTCTATTCTTAACTCTTTTTGCATAGCAGTGTAATTTGGGAATCTTTGCTCTGTAAATATGTAGTAAAGCTGCTTTTCTTTCTTTCTTTCTTTTTTTTTTTTTTTTTTTAAATCCAAATTATTATTATTTTTTTTTTTCCAAAAATATAATTAGTGTCTTTGTCATGATTACTGTTATTATTAATAATAATTTGATTGTATTAAGTAATACTACATTTTGTCAAGGAGAACTAATGAAATATTGCAGAAACTCAGTCAACCTCAGTGTTGCAAGAGGTTGTAAAAAGGATATTTATACCTAATGCAGATGTGTTTTTAAATACCAGGGATCATATAATCTTTCTTATGATCCCACTTAGTTACTGAACTTGTATTGTACATACTCTGGATGACCTTCACACAGGTCAAAATTATTATCTCTTCATCTTCTTCTTCAAAGATTCACACAAATCTTTGGTCTCAGTTTTGAATATATAAAGGGCAGTTGCATCCTAGGAATGACAGAATATGAGAAGATGTAATTTAACATGTTATCAAGTATCAATGTACCTAGAAAACAAAACAAAACAAACAAACAAAAACAAAAAACAAAACAAACAACAACAACAAAAAAACATAGGCTAAAATTGAAAACAACAACAAAAAAAAAAACGAAAAACAAACAAACAAAAAACAACAGCAAAAAAAACCCTTCTAAATTGAAGTTTAAAAAAAAAAATTTGTCACAACAATAGTGGGTATTAGTAAAGGAAGCTAGCTAAACAAAATCAGGACACAGTAAAATATAGACCTTATGACATGTAGAAACTTTTATTCTGCATATGCACTACAAGAAGCCCAATTTCTGGCAGTTTGTACATCCCATTCTGTGAATATACTTCATCTAAAGGCAAAAAGTGTATCCACCATAAAACCCTAAAATACTTTTTACTGGGAATTTACAGTTTCTATTACTTCCAGCTAGTAGTCCCTAATTTTATATAATACATACATAAATGTCACATCAAGATGTAATTTTAGAAATGAGTCTTATTTGGAAATCAAATAATTTTAACTTTCATTGTTGAATATTATTTAAGAAACCAAAGAGGGAAAATAAATCTGGTCTAAAACTTCAAAGCATTTCATCACTGCTCTCCCAGTGAACTATATTCTTAATTAATGTAAATCAATATTGTTTGAGTCTGTTAAAATGTAGAAATCAAAATTCTAATCTTAATTGCCTTTCTGCCACTGCTTTTTAGATAAAACTTATTTATCCTCCCTTTTTTGGAACTATGTTGTGAAAGAGAAGTTATAGCAGCTGAAAATGAGCCAGACCAGATTTTGGGAGTACTTTTTCCCACTTTGCCATTAGTCTGAGAGAAAACAAAACAAAACAAAACTGCACAGTTTTTAACACATAAATTAAAAGTTCTTTCTCACCTGCCACTTTTAGTTTTGTCATTTTTATTTGCATAAATCATTTGTCACAATTAAAAAATGGAAGTATAAGGAAACACCTGCCTCATAGGCACTCTTGTTGCTCCTGATTGAGTTACCATCTCCTCAAGAGTATTCCAGTTTAGTTGCTTGTGGTGGATTTTAAGCATGACAACAGTGTGTGTTAAGGGCTGACCTTCTAGATGATTAATGAAAAAATGTTATTAGTATTCTCATCTGCTCATTTTTTGACATCTTTCTTCCTTTAATAAACAACTTATACCAGTGAGGAGTTCATGAGTGGTCAGAACTACTTTGTTCTGTATACTAACTATGTAATGGATACACTTTTCTTTAACCTGTCAACATACAGGACTCAAACGTGATTCAGATCTGCCTCCTTCAGTAAAACAGGAGTAGCTGCCTTGAAGTAAATGAAATTCTTCTGGTTTCATGTATGAGAAAATGAGAGAAGAATAAGGCCTTTTGTCTTTAGCCAAGGAAACCATGCTGCTTAATAAATCATCATATCAGCAGCTGTTTTGCACTGGGGAACAACACAATAATTGATGCTGCTGTCCAGATATCCACAGAGGTTATTGATCAGGCAAGCCTGTTAATATTTCTGTAAACTGGCAGCAGAGGACTGAGGGAGTAACAGGAATATGCTCACATTGTCATTTGCAAAGTAGCTTTTACTACAACCTATATCCAAAAGTATTGAACTAGCAGTTTTGGTGTTTTTTGTTGTTGTTGTTGTTGTTTTGTTTTCGTTTTTTTTTTTTTTTTTTCCCTGTGTTGTTTCTGTAAATATCTCTTTCTATTCATGGAAAACAACAAAGCCAAAAATAACATTTGTGTTTACAATGCAGGAGACCTATAAACATTTTAATTGTACTCTGTTTAGTAATTGAGAAGATTAAAAATTTAGACCAGAAAGACTGATGACATGCTATGCAACAATAAAAAAGTCAAGGTGGACAGACTCTCAGATCAGGAGACTGTCAACTTTTTAAAGCAATGGCTCAGAAAAATTCCTGACCTCAGAACTACGTATTTTTCTAATTTAATCATTATTTCACGAGATTTTTATTTGGGATTAATCTGATTGGCTTGTACTAAAGCTTATAAATAGAAGTAAAACACAGGTCTCTTGGATCAAAACAATCCAGTTTCCTAAAGTAATTTTCTGAAGACTAAATATATAGACTAAGAATATATATATATATATATAATTTCTGAAAACAGAGTATCTGAATAACTACCATAATTAGGTATTTAATGAAATGTAAAAGATAAACTTGTCTGTCTCTGTACAATTCTATGAGAACATTTGACTGCTAAAAACACAGTGTTTGCCATATATATGTTTAGTAAAGTTAGATAGTAGATTGTAACTTATATATGTATATGTATGCTTAGAAGATAACAGACATAGTCATGACTTTTTGATAATATATTATTTCCTTGAAAAGAACTGTTGTGACAGAGAGAAATCCTTCAATAGGATTGGGAGAAAAGCATATGTTACCTTTATAATCCAGTATTTAAATCACTTACTAAGAAAGAGCATCCAGTCTGTCAGACCAGGACATGAACTCCAAATATGCAGCTCAGGTATCAACCTTTTGACACATTAGAGGAAAGTGGATCCTTGATTCAATTTCCCATCTCACTATGTTTTTAGAATTATTTTTATTCCCAATGCATCTAGATATGAAAATCTTGGATTTTCATGCTGTCTGTAGAACTTAATATTCATTTTATAGCTAATCCTGGAAAATAAAACAGAATATACCAGAACAGAATAAACCAAAGCATAAAATTTATGGCCTGAAAATCATTGTTTTTACTTGCATAATAGAACAGGAACTTATAGGTCTTGGGGGAAAAAAACACCCATCACTAAAACATTACCACTGAAAACATCTTGGATTTATTTTATTTTTAATTATTCTGCTGAAACACAAACAAAAAGATAGTTCTTACTTGATCCTGTCTCCTTAATTCTGTCTGTGACAATTTGTGAAGCAACACCTGTGCTGATAGCTCGCTGTCCTCCTACTTCCTTCCTTCATTTGGCTGTTTGCTCATCTGTTACTTGGTGTCTGACTCCTTGTTTAGAGCTTTCTGAGACAGAGGAGGTTTTATTTTTTTTCATCTTAATGGGACCCTAAAAAGGAAACTTTTAAATAAGTTTTACAAGGACTATTGCAAGAAGGCTATTTATTTTGCAATAGAAATTAATGTTACAGATAAAGATGAAAAAAAAAATCCAGAAAATAAAGCTAAGGAATTCATTTGGTTAAAAAATAAATAAATTAACAATAAAAAAATGGAGAGTAAGTATAATGCCAGTTTGCTACATAACTCATAGCCACAAGCTAGAAAACAAATGGGATCAACCCAAATGAATGGAAAAATATATTTTGGATGTTATGAGGAATATAGTTGTTATATTCACTATTTAATGCATTATCTTGCTAGACCAGTCTGATGTATGGACAAATAGTTTTACGTATCCACACTGAGTTGTTGAGTACTCTGATAGATCATGTTCTTTCTTGTAATGGAGCTGAGTAGCTGTTGCAACTGTTTGTTCAGCAGACCCTGAAGCCCTCCTACCAGAGTCATTACTAATTCAAACAAGCCACACTCAAAAACAATTACACTTTTGAACCTTGGAACAGTGCAGACCTAATTGTAGACCTATGTACCTTCTAGAAGGAGGGAAAAAAAATCTAATGCATGTCAGTATGTACTGCCCATGTTCCACAGGAAGCCCTGTACTGTTCTTACCATGTATCCCAGAGGTTGCATCAAGTAGATGCATAATTTGTAACGGGAGAAAGCAGTGCAGCAGGTGATTTTGAGTTGTGTGTGTTTGGACCAGCCTCACATACAGCTGCACTGGGAAAATGGTCTGTGTGTTCTCCCTGGAGATGTTAAACTCACAAATACTTTTCTTCTTATGGATCAACAATGAAACTCCTCACAAAATAATTAATGGCTGAGGTCCCTGTTTCTGACAGCTCACATTAAAATTGAAGGCAGCTGGCACAGCTGCCATGTCTGGGCAAAGGAGAAAAACTAGATATGGATCACCAGAAGAGTGATAAAAGTGTGGTAAAGGTGTAAATGCAATAGATGGGCAGGCTGTAGGGAAAAGAAAAAATAAATAAATAAATAAATAAAAAAGACTAACAATAAGTAACAGCAATATGTTATATGTGAATTATTTAGTTTTATTTACACCTAAAAGTTGTACCATTCTCCCACCTCTGTTAAGGTGCAGAAATAGTATTTGTGGTCATATTATTTGCTGTTCCTTTCCTGTATTCTAAAAAAAAAGAAAGGATAATGGTGTGGTCAGAATGTGGATACTGTCTTGTTCATGAGCACATGGATATCCATTGTATTCAATGACCATAGGTTTTCAGGTTAATATATCTATGTGAAATATATCTATGTGGTTAATATATCTATGTGTCTATATATCTTCAGTGGAAGCACTGTCACTGAATTTGTGAGGAGCATACATTGTAGCAAGCCAGAAATTTGTGATTTATTCTTTTTTTTTCTTTGTGAATTTTAGTAGTTTGTTCTATTTCACTTGTCTTCTGCCTCTGGTTGGGCAACCAGGTTATGTCCTGATTTTGTGTTACTTGAAAGCAATTTTCTCCCAGTTACTAACAGTATTTTGCAAAATTTTACAGAAGGACTTCAAGGTAGTCTAAATGTGCTTTTATTGGCCTAAAGGTATTCTTCTGTTACACACAAACTGGCTATAAAAATTCTTCACAGGAATCCTGAAGTTTTCCATCCTGGATTTTTACATAGACCATTGCAAATGAGACACTTTGGGGTAATACAGAGGTGTTTTCTGCAAATAGTGGCTGTGGTTTTTATATAGTCACAGAAGTTTGTAGCAATGGCATAGCATAGACAACACTGACAAAATTGGGAGACTGGGATAACTACAGCAGACCAGCAATTAGAGCAGTCTTATCCACACAGAACTGCAAACACAAGTTTGCAAATGACCAAAGGATGAACTCTCTTTAGAAATGCAGATAAATATTTCACCATCATTTGCTGCTGGTTTAGAGAGAATGCTACTAAGACAGATAAACTTGTCAGCCACATTGAAAGTGGTTGCTTTGATCTTGTGCCATGGCATAAACGTGCCACCTTAGTGATTAACTCTCTCTTATTAGTCATTTTATGGCTTTCCTTCTTTTCTTAACATTTATTTATTTATTATTTTTTTTTCCCTGTACACTTTCTCTTAAAATTTATTGGAAGTGGGCTTACAGGACCAATGTTCTGTTCCTGAGCTGTTCAAGGATTAAGATCCTAGATTTGGACTAAAAGAATATTAGTGCAGAAAGGACTCTTGTCACAAAACTTGTATTCATGACAAAATAAGATGCTGGTAGAGTTTTTGTTTCTCCTTTTCTTTGAAGTTTCCTAATATACAACATTGAACCTAATATCCAGTTCTTGTTGAATATCTCACCTGTGGATCAAATTTTGCTTACTGTACTGATCAAAATCCTTGTAATGACGTTTGATTTTCTACACAAGTTAATAAAGTTTTGTATTTAACTGGGTGAGAAGTGGGGTAGAAGAAATGCTATAAACAGACCAGACTTTTTTTTTTTTTTTTTTTTTTTTTTTTTTTTTCCCCATAACGATGCATTCATTTTCTATTTCAGGGGCAAAGAAATAGATCTAGCATCAAGATTTCTGCTTTTTACAAGAATTCTGCTCTATTTTTACATAGTTCCATTAAATGTCTGCTAACTTCTAGACTACTTGTTATTGTGGTTTTTCATATTCTATTTTCCAAATCATATTTAGTTCAACTTAGCACAGAACATGGAAACCCAGAAGTTTTTGTCAGCTTTTACTTCAGCAATGGTCTAGACAGCTAAAGGAAACCAAAGCAAAAGCTGTTCCAAATTTGTATTTGTTGATATGAGAAATTAGATCATACTGAGAGCTGTTGAGGAATATAAAACCGATGAATGTATTTTTTAATCTTCAAAGAAATAGAATTAAACCACCTCATCTGAATAATAATTAGAATCTACTGTTATACAGAAATAATGGATAAGAGGATATGCTCTGCAACTGGGGCTTCATTTGGATTTTGCATTAACAGCTGCAAAAAAAAATCAGTTCTGATTTTGGACTGCTTCTTTAATTGCTCAGAGTGGGTTTGCTGACTTTAAATACGGCAGTCTGGTCAAAATATGTGTACATGATAATTTAACCTTACTTTGAAACTGAGTCTTGAATTATGTAGATAGAACATTCATATATATTCAATGACTTTTGTCTTACAAGTTATGATCCAGATACCAACTGAATACAAGTTTATTGACAATAGCAATCTTCAGTTAGACTGAGAAAATGGGGAAAATCACTATTCTATCACTGCAGAAAATAATAATAATAATAATAGTAATAATACTTGTTTCTCTTAATTTTTGTAGCTACATATTCTTCTCTGGCTTATTTTATTTGCTGTGCCATTTAAATAAGTCATTTTTTTATCACTAACACAAAATACATAGGTGTGTTTTTAAAATTTAGAGGGTTGAATTATACAAAGTATTAAAAGATACTTACCCAATCAATGAGATAGAAGAAAACAATATTCCAAAAAATCTATTGGTTCAGTCTGATTTATCATGCTCCAAACCTGGTGGTTTTAGAAAGCAATCCTAGTGTTTCAGAAATATACCAACAGCCCAGAGGATATCATTGTTTCTTTTGGTGGCCTCTGAATCTTTATGAAATCACAAATAACATCAAAGTCTGGGAACTAAGGGATATACTAACTTCTCCTGTCATCAGAAAAATGTATTTTTAGGAAGTGACAAAGTGGGAAAATGAAACCAGAGATAAAAATTTTGCCAGAAATGGCAAAGTGATGTTAAGATATTATGAGGAGAGTCTGAGTTGAAGGAGATAAATTGCATAATGTATTTTAGCTTCTGCTTTGAATTGTAAGTATACGTATTTTTCAGCAGATTTGTACTTGTCCTGGTACAGTACTATAGAAAGATTGCCCAGGACAATACTATAGAAAGATTGACTTTGGTATGTGTAGAAATTACTCCATCTTAATGGTGGCTAGTTTGTTACATAATTTGAAACCCAAAGGGACAAGAAGACTCAATTCTACAAAATGTTCAATTCCCATTGAAAACAGTAACTAAGAAAAATCAACATATAAGTTGTCAGGATCCTGGAAAATCAGTGCCAGAAAGCTGATGCAAACCCACCGGAAACTGATGGAAAGGTTCCAATGACTTTTTGGTCCCATTTCATAAAGCTACATCATATATCTTCAAAGAGATTACTCACAAATTAACACATTTATAATCAAGCAAGAGGCAATCTCTGTCAGTACTCTTGTTGGAAGGACATGCATTTTGTCCCATGCTCTCCTTGTTTTTATACCACAACTGTAAATAGTCATCTGCTGAGTGAAGTATAATTTGTCCTCAGTGCAAGAACAAACTGAAAATATTATTTGCTTTTGTATGAACTTGTATGGACCACATGCTAGCAATCCATTAATATTTTGTCACATTACAGAATCACAGAACTCACAGAATCACAGAACTGTAGGGGTTGGAAGGGACCTCGAAAAATCGTCGGGTCCAACCCCCCGGCAAAGCAGGTTCCTCAGAGCAGGCTGCCCAGGTAGGCGTCCAAACGGGCCCTGAATATCTCCAGAGAAGGAGACTCCACAACATCTCTAGGCAGCCTGTTCCAGTGCTCTGTCACCCTCACCGTCAAGAAGTTCTTTTGCATGTCGGTGCGGAACTTCCTGTGCTCTACCTTGTGGCCATTGCCCCTTGTCCTATCCCCACAAACCACTGAGAAGAGGTTAACTACATCCTTCTGTCTCCCACCCCTCAGATATTTGTACACATTGATAATATCCCCTCTCAGACTTCTTTTCTCCAGGCTGAATAGACCCAGGTCTCTCAGCCTTTCCTCATAGGAAAGATGCTCCAGGCCCTGCATCATCTTTGTGGCCCTCTGTTGAACTCTTTCCAGGAGATCCCTGTCTTTCTTGTACCGGGGAGCCCAGAACTGGACACAGTACTCCAGGTGAGGCCTGACCAGGGCAGGGTAGAGGGGGAGGATCACCTCCTTTGACCTGTTGGCCACGCTCATTTTAATGCACGCCACGATCCCATTAGCCCTCTTGGCCACGAGGGCACTCTGCTGGCTCATGGTCAACATGTCGTCCACCAGGACCCCCAGGTCCTTCTCCCCAGAGCTCCTCTCCAGCAGGTCATCCCCCAGCCTGTACTGATACTTCCAGTTGTTCCTTCCCAGGTGCAGGACTCTGTAATCTTCATTACATTACATTACATACATTACATTACATTAATCTCCAGAGAAAAGGCCAAGAAGATTTTGGGACAGGTATGAAATGATGGACAAGGGAGATCTAAGTAATAAATTATATATGGTTTAGGAAATCAGGAGACCTTTATTGTGGATAAAAGGAAGAACAGAATACTGAAGAACAGTAGTTCTGTCGGGAAGTATAAAAGGTAGAGATGTTACTGCTGGTGTCTCAACTTTAATTCATAGCACTAATGGAAATGTCTTCATAACATTAAAACCAATGAATCACTAGGTTTAAAATTTGTATGTGTATATATATACACACCCACACAAATATATAATAGGTAGGCCTTCACAGGTAAGCATGCTCTGTATCCTTATTCTCCATTCCTTTTATTCACTGAGATATCTCAAACCCTTTCACCACAAATGTATGCATCACTTTTTCAGACATATAAAACAGGAGAACACACTCACTTGGGGGAAAGAGGAATTTCTTCAGACTCCCTTAATGTTTCACAGATTGGATTTCTTTTTTTTTTTTTTTTTTTTTTTTTTTTTGTTTTTTTGTTTTGTTTTGTTTTGTTTTGTTTTGTTTTGTTATGTTTTTTCCTAAATTCCTTTTCTGGGAAACAAGGTAACAAGTAAATGGGATGTTTTAACTCTGAGTTTGTCTGACAAGAATCTAACCGGCCTGGCAAATTGTTAACATCTAATAGGATTCTGTTCCAAGCTGTTTTATGTCAGTTCTACAATACTGGGACAGGAGGGGCAATATGACATTAATAGTGCAATGGTTTAGGTCCCCTCCTTGAATGGGATCAAATTAAGTTCACTGCATAATTCATGGATGTATGTTCAATGATTGCCATGTAAGAGTGGATCTTGTGGTTCACCTCCACCTCATTTTGTTATAACAAACAAGTCATATTTGCTTTTGAATTGCAAGGGAAAATTGGATGAAAAGGAATGCAGAAATGCTTTCTGGGGACCTTTTATTCATTAAAAGGAAACTTGAAATCAGAGTTTTGATTGCTGGAGTGCTGTTTACCATTTAATCTAACTTGACAGAGTAGGAATTTAAGAGTTCTCAACATCTTGCTTCAGATGCTTAGCAACTTTTAGTATTTGGGTCTCAGCTGAATATTTTAACTTAAGAAAAAGGGACATGAAAATAGTGACCTACCTCTGAAAACATCCTTCTAAATCAGAAAAATGTGCACTGTTTGACTGGAGAGAGAATTTTCTAAGTATTGAAATGGGAATTGCAAATCAAAGCCCACAGGCTACAGTTTCCTCCAAATGAGTAAGCAATAGCACGCAACAGGATGTACTGTACATCAGCTGGCCAATGTCAGTAAAATCTGGGTACAGTGCTGTGTCCTAATGGAACATTGAATGTGCATATATTAGATGATAAACATAGTCCATGGACTTAAGAAACTTATAAAACATTTTATTGGAGAGGTAAAAAACTACATATTAATTCAATAAATTATTATTATTTTTTTTAATTGCTTGAGAAATAATAAGCAAATTGTTCTCTAGGGAGAGCTGGTAAGGAAAATTGAAGTTATTTCCATGTGTAATAAAACCTTATGCAAGTCTTCTCCATGTTCCTTCTAACTAAATAGTTCTTCAGAGTCAAGATACTTAGCCAGATTTTCTGCCCCTTTCTGTTCTTCCTCTCATGTTTTATTGGTTATTGAGAAAAGAGCACTGTTAATGCATATTCTTAAATGCAGATCTTGACCCTACATAAAAATACTTTGGAACAGGAATAAGCAGGAAGGTTAAACTAGATGATCTCAAGTGGTCTCCAAAGTAAACAATTATGTGATTCTCTGATAAATTCAAATCTTGTCCTGTCTTGGAATAGGAATAGATCTCTAAAACCCATAGAATTACAGGAGTGCACACCTAATTCACCATCATCTTCCCACAAACACTTCAGCTTTTAAAGATGGGAAGTCTCCACCCAGTTCTTAGCCTAACGAGGTGTTAATAAATAATGCCATAGATATAAGAGTGTAAAAGATTACTAATACTTAACTAAATGATGCTTTCAGTTACTGATTTCAGTTACTGATTAAGAAATGGATTCAGAAAAAATATTAATGACCTGCAGAAATCAGGACTATAGATATTATTCTATTTCTTTTTTGCATAAGTATTTAATGTACTTGACATTACCCTTCAATGTCTAACAAAATTGTTCTCAGGACAAAAATTAAATTTGAGATTGTTATTTTATATATAAACTGAGCAACAGTTGATTGCATTCAGTCAGCTTATGCCAGCAGCTGATGGCTTTCATTTGGCATAGTTGCTATAGGGATTCTAATATACAGATTTTATATTTCTTTATTCCTTTATATATGCTGATAATCTGTTATCACTCAGGAGTTTCTTTCTTGGATAATTTTTTTAAATATCCCTGATATAGTGGGTGTATTATCTTCAGATTCTGTAAACTCTTTGGAAAACTAATATGTTCAGAGCTGCTAAGATATTACTTATTGAAAATATATTTGTTATAAAAATTGCACAGAGTGAAATAAACAAAACTCTGTAATGTTACATGTATAGTGTTATAATAATATAGAATCATTAAAGTTGGAAAAGACCTTCAAGATCTTCTGGTCCTACCATCCCCCTACCACCAATATCACCCACTAAACCATGTCTCTAAGCACCACAGCCAACATTTCCTTGAACACCCTCAGGGATGGTGAAGCCACCACCTCCCCGGCAATCCGTTCCAACAACTAATCACTCTTTCTGAGAAGAAATTTCTCCTAATTTCCAAACTAAACTTCCCCTGAGGCAACTTGATGCCATTCCCTCAAGTCCTTTCACTAGTTACCTGGGAGAAGAGGTCAACCCCTAGCTCCCCCCCAGCTTCCTTTCAGGTAGTTGTAGAGAGCAAGAAGGCTCCCCTGAGCCTCCTATTCTCTGGACTAAACAACCCCAGTTCCCTCAGCTGCTCCTCATAGAACCTCTGTTTCAGACCCTTCACTAGCTTTGTAGCCCTTCTCTGAACACATTTCAGGGCTCCAATGTCTTTTTTGAACTGAGGGGCCCAAAACAAGTACTGAACACAGTACTTGAGGTGTGGCCTCACCAGAGCCGAGTACAGGGGGACGATCACCTCCCTGGTCCTGCTAGTTAATGTTACTTAGTGTCATGTTTTTGGTCATGATGATGTTTTGGATTTTTGATGAAAATAGTGATAACACAATGGTGTTTTAGTTGTAGAACAGTGTTAGAGCCAAGGGCTTTTCTGCTTCCTGTGCTGCCCTGCCAGTGAGGAGGCTTGGGGTGCACAAGAAGCTGTGAGGGGACACAGCCAGGACAGCTGACCCAGGCTGACCAAATAGAGATTCAACACCACATGGTGTCATGCTCAGAAATAAAAGCTGTGTAAAGAAGGAGGAAGGGCAGGACACTGGGAATTACAGTTTTTGTCTTCCCAATATACTCTTATGGGCCCTGCTTTCCTGGAAGTGGCTGAACACCTGCCTGCCTATGGGAAGTAATGAATGAATTCCTAATTTTGCTTTGCTTGCACACGTGGCTTTTGCCTTACCTGTCTTTGTCTCAACTCATGAGTTCTTGCACTTTTACTTTTTTGATTCTCTCCTCCATCCCACCTGGGGAGAGTGAGAGAGTGGCTGTGCTTCTCGCCAGGACTAAACCATAACATGTAGATAGATTTAATCAGCGAGGAGTATCACTAGTTGTAACTACTCATTACATAATTATGGTAATTGTATAAAAATAGGTGTTATAACTTGTGCATATTAGCTACAATGTGCATAAAAGTGTATGCTTTCCAACTTGAAGTTATTCCAGTTATTTCTAGTACAATATAGAAAATACGTCACTACTGCTGCTTTGGAACTACTTCTAAAACTACTACCTCTAAAATTCTAAACCTACAGGTTGTCACCAACATAGCTACATATACTTGAAGTTTGAATACTATATATATATCATAGAAAAAAGTTATAACTCTATCACATAAAAATGGGAAGCTACATCCAACAAAGCGTTCAAAATCTTAACATATGTAGTCAGTAAAATATAAAGAGATTCGGGGCACCCAATCAATTCTCAGCCTTCTCCTTACACTGAAGGCTGCAGATGTTTTGCATTTGAAGTCCCTGGATTTCTATTTATTTCCTCATGAGCTCTACCATCTCCCATGTTCATAAATTGGCAAAAAATGTCACTTATTTTGCAGAGAAATTATAAACAGTTTAGTACCCCCAAATATGGGAAAGTTATTCATTTTTAACAGTTTTAGCTTCCACAGAAAGAAAGAAAATCCCTAATGTATTCTGATCACTTGAACTGGCACAAATTCAGAGTTACCCCACTGAATTCAATTAATTTGTTGTGAATTTTCACCACTATAAGTCTTCAGGGAAGATCCTCACAGAAATCGATAGAAATACATCACTTTACATCAGCTGAAGGTCAAGTCTAGTGCTTGGTCAGCACAATCATTTAAAAAGAGAAAAACAAACAAAAACAAAAACAAAACAAATGTGAATGCACAGATATATGCAATACGTAAAGATATGTATTTAGTATTAGACACTCAGTGGCACATTCCTACTGGAATAACAATATCCACAGTGGGGAATTCTGTCTGAATAAATAGCCAGTCTGGTGTTGAATACAAGCCAGTTAGCAGATTGACTACAAAGATGCCATCAATTTGAATCAATGCTTTTACAAGTTGCAAATGTCTTCTGACTTTGTTCTGACTCATTAAAGCTTTTATGAATCTTGCCAGATGTTTGAGGCCTCAGGGTAAGCCAAATGCACATGGAAAGTTGACAAAAGAAAAATGGGTAGATAGAAAAACTCAGAACAATGCTATGCTTTTGGTTGTAATGTAACATGCTTGCTCTAGAATTGGCCTTTTGTATTTTTGGGGTGACATAGTTTCTTATAGTACTTTTATTCTGTTATAAAATAGGGGCTGCCCTGTTTTTTTCTGACATTATATTTAAAAACAAACAAACAAACAAACAAAAAATCTTCTGGTTGGCATAATGTTAAATAGTTCTGAGTAGGCACTTTGGATGCAAATTATAGGTCTTCTTACACACTGTTGGTCTGTTTTTACCTCTGTTAAAATGCAAGCATTCTAAACACAGACTGGAAATTTGGCAATATTTTTTTTCCATCTCTCCAAGGATATTTCTTAAGCATTATGCCTTAGGAAACCAATGTAAACATTCTTTATTACTTTTTTTTTTTTTTTTTTGAAAATCATTTGAAAAGTCATATTATGCATTTTTACAGTAGCGCTCCAGTAGCAATCATGTACATACTACAATAGTCAACTTTTGACAGTATATTTAATTCTATCGCCTCCATAAAAAATGAAAAAATCCTACTAAGCTTTAAATGCAAATTCAGTTGGAAGTTCTGGGCCTATGTGAGCTACAGTGGTCTTCTGAATTTTGTGGATATAAGATAGATTAATAGAATCATTAAGGCTGGAAAAGACCTTCAGGATCACCTGGTCCAACTGTCACCCTACTACCAATACCACCCACTAAATCATATCCCTAAGCACTACATCCAACCTTTCCTTGAACATCCCCAAGGATGGTGACTCCACCCCTTCTGGACAATCCATTCCAATGCTTGACTGCTCCTGCTGAGAATAAATGTCTTCTCTTTTCCAGACTGAACCTCCCCTGGCAGAACTTGAGGCCATTGTCCCCAGTCCTTTCACTAGTTATCTGTGAGAAGAGGCCAACCCCCGCTTCCCACATCTTCCTTTCCAGACTAAACAACCTCAGTTCCCTTAGCCGCTTCTCATAAGACTTTTATTCCAGATCCTTCACCTGTATTTGCAAATCAATTACTCTTAGTAAAGCTGCCATAATAGAGGAGCATACCACCATCTCACAGAAGTGCGGGTGGAGTAACACCAGGAAGGTACTCAGCACCAAGGAGACAGGCTCTTGCTAGTCTGTGGCAAAGAATTCAAGAGCACAGAGCCCAAATAACTCCTCCAAATAAGTCTACTCCACATTCAAGTAGAATTCACTATTTCCTATTAAATGATCCCTAAAGAGCTGGGAAAATTACCACCAGCACAAGCCAAAAGAAATTGGAAGAATTAAAGGATAAAGCAAAAGAGGTTCTGCAGTGGTGTAATGGATATTAATACTTGCATGTTAGGGACACTTTTGAATTTACTACAGTTGCTTCATTACTTTCCATCTTGACCAAATCCAGTTACAATTGTAGTAAAATCTTGTAGTCAATGAAAACTGGTTTAATATCCTACGTCTATTGCAACTGACAAAAACCTATGTTATAGCAGCTCCTTCCAATGATGAGGTACATCATTAGGCAGTAGTAGAAAATGTGTCCCTAAAGACCATCTGTAAGACCATAGCTCTGTTCCGATGAATGTTTAATTCCAACAAGATATATTATAGTAAATAATTAATGCTTAACAATGCTAGTAAATAAAATATAGCAATTACCCTTAATTTCTGTAGTAGTCCTTCCTTCACAACAAAAAATTCTGAAATCCAACATGGGCAGTATTGAAAAAGCATGTCAAATATCAAACAGCCACTGAACTGCTCTTTGAATTTCAAGCTTTTTGCTAGTTTTTTGTCTATTACTTTATGTTTCTTATTTCTAACTTTCTGATGTAATTTCACTGACGAAAGAAGATATTTAAAGTAAGCTACCTAATACCATGGACAATATCGAAAACTGTAGGCTGATAGGGAAATAATGGGCTATTTTAATTATTCCAACCCATCAGTACAAAAACTGATGGCAACTGCTCATATAATTTGCTTCGCATGCACAGTATTCTCAAAAAAAAAAAAAAAAAAAAAAAAAAACCCTAAACATATTAGAACTGAATACTAGATAATTAGTCTTTCAACTATTGGAAAATCTTGGCATAATAATGTAAGTTGGGACTGGAACTATTAAAAGCAAAACTTTTGATTGTTGAGAAAAAAAAAAATAAGGTCATATGGTAAAAATAGTTACACAGACAGACTGGGAGAGACATAATTATAGTCCCGCTATTGTCTGTGTGTGAATACTTTATGGCATTAATTACTGAACATATGTAAATGTATTTTTATGACTTCTTTAATTGAGTTCATTAAAAACAAACCAACCATACAGCATTAATGTGCTATTTTTGGCCTGAAATGTTATCTAAGGCAGGTTTTTTATTATTATTTTTATTTTTTAATTGGGAGGGGGGGAGGTCTCGCAAAGTTTTTCAATTTCAAATTTGCATTAACAAGTACTCCTTCATCTTTAGATCAAGCCTTCTCATCAACTATTGCTTGTCAAGCTGAACATATGAATTTATTTTTTATTTTAGCCTCTTTCTACATTCCCTCGCCCAGATTAGACATTAAGCTCTAATGCTAATCAAAACAGTTTCCAGGTCTGGAAGTGCAAGGCTACAATAGCTTTATGTCACTTCTGTTCCTTTCTGTTCCAGGGTGTTTTCCAGAGGAAGCAGTAACTCCAGCTTCAAATTTGAGCATTGCTGAGGGTCTGTTCTTGCTGTAGCAGCCTCATTAGGTTTTCCCTACTACAGTCACCAGTGGCAGAGGAATTTTTTGACAATGCCGTCACAACATCCAGGTTTCCCTTAACCTATCCTGTTAATTCTTCATGAAAGTATTTTTCATGAATTCATGTATTTTCATTTTTCAGCTTCTGACTCTTTTTCCTATGTTAGATTTATAATTACTTAATGTTGGGGGTTATAAAATACGCTGATGTATTTTGCATCACATATAGGGGCCATGGGGCATTGTACAGACAAGTAACAGCAGTAAGGAAATGTTTAATTCTTACAGAGTTGGAAAAGATTCAGGGGCCTTACTTATATTTGTTTCAGGTTTATTTTGACTTTGGGGTTTTCCAGAGTCAGACAAAATAGAAATTCTATTAGAAAGATGCCAAGATTTGCTCTATTGCTTTAGTCATTCTTTTTAACTGGAGCCAGCTTCTTTCTTTCTTTTCTTTCTTTTTCTGTCTTTCTTTCTTTCTTTCTTTCTTTCTTTCTTTCTTTCTTTCTT
>CM021765.1:8628790-8651386 GCA_011076525.1 Nettapus auritus
TTCCTTCCTTCCTTCCTTCCTTCCTTCCTTCCTTCCTTCCTTCCTTCTTCTTTCTTCTTTCTTTATTTTTTCAATTTTTACACACTTCCATATCAGGAGGTTTTGAAGCCACTCAGATTCCATGCCTCCAGGCCCCTGACCCCTCCATTCCTGGCCACCTTCCCCTTGCACCATCAGCTTACCTCTGCATCATGATCAATAGAATTGCTCCCTGTGAGCTAAATAATCATTTGGGATGGAAATAAAACAGGGTATCCCTAGTTTAACTGGAGCTAAATTCAACTTCTGATCACAGTTAAGGAATTTCTAAAAGAAAGCCTGGGGAAATATATATAGCTTGATAACTATTAACACACAAAAACTTTTCCTTTGCTGATCACTCATGCAAGTGTTTTATCTAGCACTACACTCTTATCAAGTTTTCTGGATGCATGTTTAAACAAGTTGGTAAAGACATAATTTGTTGAGGGACAGGCTCCTCTTCAGGAGTCCAAGGAATCATGCCTTTTTTTTTTTTTTTTTTTTTTAAAGAGCTAATTTTGAGAACTAAATGGATTTATTTCTCTAAAGTTCTATGCTATCTTTTTGTTTCATTGTACTAACTGATGTTGGTCTAGACATCAGAAGTCATATACATTAAAATATTTCTTTTTTTTTTTTTTTTTTTTTTCTAAATAAATTTACCTTAATACTGTAGGAACACCCTTCAGCACCCTTCAGTGTTTTCCATTTAATGCTGTATGATCTATATTTTTACTTCATTTACTATTCTATATATTTTGATAGTCTATAGGAAATAAGATTACATACCTGTCTCATACCCCGCAAAATTTCATACTTGTCTCATTAAAATTAATTATCTCAAAAAGCCTTCCATGTAGTTGCTGCTACTTTCTATTTCTCTCACAGGAACACAGTTCCAAATTGGACTCCTTTCACTCTTCATTGAAAAAAAATGTAGATTCCCTGTCCCAGATAGTACATTTCAATATATATGAAGGAAAAAGCTGTTAATCATTATTTTACATATGAAAAAATGAGGCAGAAAGGAATCAAGACACTTGTCTAAAATCATGGAAGAACTAAGGAGAACTTGCCCATTGATGAAAACATAGTGCAGAAACTGTGAGAGAAACTCAGTCCCAATAGCAAACACTTTGAGTTTCTAGTTTCTAGAAATCAGTTCAGATTTGCTACATTTCCTTCTGTTCCTCTTAAAAAGCAGATGTGAATTGGCAGAGATAAGTGAGTTACTGTAGAGTAAATACTATGTTAGATAGATCTATATCTAAAACAGCATATCAAAGACTTAGGGGCTATAAAGCATCATTCTTTTATTCCTCTAGAGTAGCCACACCAAAAAAAAAAAAAAGGGGGTTCTCTGATTTTTATTTTTTATTTATTTTTTCCTATTTCACTTGAGCTGATAGAAGGGTTTCTGGTTTATGAAGGGTTTATCATTAAAAAGGCATACAAAGCCAGAAGTCTAAATAATGTTTTGACTTTTTTGAATGTTCCATTCTAAAGTTCCATTTTTTTGGAACAAAGGCATGAATATCTAGCATACTAAGCACTTTTTGTATTAGTAACATCTTGTGAAAAATAAGCTAGTCCTGAAGGAGTGCTCCTGCAAGCTAGTTTTGGCAATAAGGATGTATACTTCATTTCATTTGAAGGTTACTTTGGTTTCCAAAATGGAATTCCTCAATTTATTGTAAAATCATCCAGAACAAATCTCTAAATACTATGACAAGGTAATTTTTAACCAGCAAAATGTTACTTTAGTGTTCATCCATTTATATGTATGAGGCTTCTGTATGTATTTTAAAGCTGTTCTAAGACCAAATAGGCTTCTAGGCAAATCCAGCTTTTGGCTTCTAATTTCCTAATACTGTGCACTTGAAAGTGGTGTTTATGTCACAGTCCAAGGGATTGATTCTCTGTTTAGTTACACTAACATAAAACATACTTATGAGAGATTCTTTAATTGCCATTGGTAATAATGTTGAATTTCTTCTTCTTGGAAGATTTTGGTGGAAAACTTTTTCTTGATCCAAGAAAAATGTAAAAAAAAATGTTTTAAATTTCTAAAAACTAGTTGATTATTAATTTGTAATAGGTGATTTCATCAGCTTTGTAGCTGATAAGTATCAGAGAACAGTGAGTTTCCTTAGTTAACTTTCTAAGGGTTAGGGTCCTAGGTCTTTGGGATTGCCCAGCTTTGCTTTATGGACTTTGATTCCACGGATATTATTTGACCTTTGCACCTATTATGTATCCTACTGAGATAAAAATATCATCACATAAGTTTTCCCCATGGGAAAACTGTTCCCATGTACAACTAGTTTTCAGTATCTGATCTGTATTGAGAGGCATCATCGGAGAGGCTGGATCATGCGGAATAATCCGCTGTTGTTCTGAAATGAAGGTTCCCACAGTCAGCTTTGTTATATGTAAACTAAATACAGTTTCCCAGCAAATTGATACCTTAATGTCTTCTTCAACCATCCATTGAAGCAAGGTTATTGCAGATAACATGTTTAAATAATTTCCTGACTGATTTTAACTGTCTTAACTATAATTTCCTGTGATGCAATGTCATTGTAACATGTACACCTAGCTAATAAGGATGACGTGAGGCATGGTTTTTTTTTTTTTTTTTTGTATTTTCAGTGGATGTACTACTAAAAAATAACTGGAACACATACTTTAGCAGGTGTGTTAGTCTTGGCTATTCTTCCAACCTGGATTTCCTGATGTCTTTTGCTGTTCCCACATCTCACCTCATCTCCCATCCTGGATGTACAGTGTAAGAAAGAACAATCCTTTCAGGGAGGAGTATGCCTGTATTGACCTTTAGAAGGCTTAATGAATGAAAAAGGACATGCAAAATTGAACAAGATGGATTTATACTGGCAGTGCGGGTTAAACAAACACCTAACAAACTCAAAACAGAGCTGCCCAAACTGCACAGTTTAGCACTTCAGCCCTGTAGAGTGACTCATGGGATACTAGTAGAAGGGTATTTACTTTGATTTGAACTATGAATCATGTCAAGCAATACTGAAGACTGAAAGGCCAGCTAAGTGTGCTTGTAATGAGTCTCCCATTGCAAGTCCAGGTCAGGTTGCATATTTTGACGTTGACCTTCAGCCTGTCGGGTGTAACCATTTCACGTCATTAGTTAACAACATTGTCTTCAGCATCAAAACAGAGTTACAGAAAAAAAGTGTAGGGACCTTTCCAAGTGCTTGCTCTTGATGGGAAAAAAAAAAAAAAAAAAAAAAAAAAAAAAAAAAAAAAGGTATTTCTGTACAAAAGGTATCTCTGTGCTTAGCCAGGGCAGGGAAGCTCTATTTATTTGTTTGTTTTTAACAGTTTAAAATCTGGGTGTTGGGTAAAATAATGTAATGTCATTTTTTTTTTGTTCTAGGAAATTAATATTTTGTGAACTTTCAACCCAAAATCTATTTTTAAAATCTAATTTACCTCAAAAGAAGCTGTTATCAGAAAACTTTTAATACACTTAACAATGTTAATATATCACAGAATCACAGAATCATGAATGACTCAGGTCGGAAGGTACCTCTGAAAATCATCTAGTCCAACCCCTCTGCCTAGCAGGATCACCTATTGTGCAGGATGGCATCCAGGTGGGTTTTGAAGAAGACTCCATGACCTCTCTAACATATGTTTGGATGCAGGTATTTTTCAGGTTTGGTTATGGCTTCAGATTACAATCATGAGTTTTTTAAGATTCCAGAATTTCAGTACAAACTCCATAAATAAATAAATAAATAAATAAATAATAATAATAATAATAATAATAATAACAATAATAATAATAATAATAAAATATGTGCCCTAACACGGCATCTGAAGTTCTACTCTGGAATCATTTAGTTCTTGTGGGCCTTTTAGTCCCACAGTTTACTATAAACATTAAGCAATATTCAGAGTGGAATTTTATAACACCAGGGAACAAAAGTTTAAGGGCTGAAGAATCCTTTCACTTGTGGACTTGTAGGGTAATTTTAGACAGCAGACTATAACTTCCCAAATGGAGGAATGGCTTCTTCATTGAATAATATCCATAGATCTTTATGGAGCTCAAGATAAGACTTTACTATTGCCCCAGAAAAATAAACCAAATGAAATTCCCCAATGTAAGAGAAATCTGGAACCTCATATACTCTTAGAGATGTGAGTTCTCTGGAAAAGAGAAGAAAACAAACAAATTTTGGCTAAATAAACTAACATGTACAATGTACAAGTGAAAACAGACCACTTCCTAATGACAAAAAGGTTCAGAGCATGAAATTCTTGCTTTTATTACTCTATATCCCAGAAGGACAAAAACATTTACATATTATTGTGCTGATGCTATCAACCTAATCACATGTGCTCACCCTTTAGTGCCAGTGAAAATTTTTTATCAAGGTCAAAATCAGAATTTCTTATTGAAGAGACACATTAATGTCTGGGCTTTACTTTGTTCTGTTTCATCCCTTTGGCAAGCTGTAATTTTATCTCCCATGGTGAGAAGCAACTTTGGGGTTTGATATAATTTTAATTTCAGTCCTTCAAATACACCAAAGCAGACATATTTTGTAGGCTTACATTTGTGAGCCTTGACTTTAAGCTATGAGTTGAATAGACCTGTGGGAGTGGTGGTATGCAAGTACCTAGCCTATGAGCATCTGAGAGACATTACTGCTGAGAGACATCCAAGCCACATTTCTACTCCACCTTTCTTCAGAATGGGTCAGGATAATAACTTAGTGATAATGCATCCATCTGCAGTGTTGGGATTAGGGAGTCCCACAAAGAAAGCAGTGTTCCAGATATTCTTACAACCCTCTTACTCCTGGCTTAAAATGGAAAAGAAGAGAAACATGTATTTTCACTTTTGGAAAGACTTGTGTCTATGTCCTGGAAATCTATTAGGGAACAGTCATATTGCAATATATTCAGTAAATTTTTAGTGAGTTTGCAGTTTTTCAAGTCTTTGAACCAAATTGATTTGGTCTTATTTAGTGGCAGATTCTTACCTGACAACTGGAGTTCTATAATTTACCTTAGGGATACACAATGAAATTATTTTAATAAAGAATGAATGGTTAGGGTAATGGAGTATTGCTTATTGATTCTCTGTCCATTCTTGGGTTTTGTCATGTGATTATACTCTACTCCACAAAGGAGTTGTTTATTATTTTCACTGTTTCCCATTTATTAACAATAAGTTTGATCTATGCAACTCTGCAGTCAACTAATTCTCTAAGGTTTGTTCTCTTTCCATGTCAGATAAGTTATAACAATGATTAAGTTTTCGTATTGTTATCCTTTGCTTTTTAGATGACATGAGTTAAAAATGTTCAGCTATAGTATCTCCTTGCTGGAGACACTTAGATCAGAATGTTAAAAGAAAGGAAACCTCCAGCAAATAAAGTACATAGCAAAGGATAATCAGGAAACCAATGGACTGAGCTGACATCCTACTGAGGGTTGATATTTTCTTGGTAACACCTGAACATACTGTTGACAGTAGTCAACAGGACTTCTAGTCCTACATTCATTTTCAAAGCCTTTGGTCACCCTTTTAACTAAATTCAATGAAAAATTGCACAGTTAGATATAATCCTTTGGACAGAGCGTATCTGAGGAGGCAGTTCAATTATGGATTATTGGACGAGTCTATAATTAAATGCTGGCCTTCAAGAAATCGTCTTTATTTTTATGCTTCAAGCACTCTGAAACATAATCCAGGAATGAGCAACACATAAATCTCATAATATACCTGTAATCCTGCCGGGGTAAAATTATCTGCTGCTATATTAAAGACAGAATGTTCTGTGCTTATAGGGCTTAACATAAAGGTGTATAATGAGTTTTAAATGGCAATCAAGTCCTTTCTCCCATCTGATCATGGCTGGACTTCAAGAATTATGAATACCTTATGTCAAAATTCTTCAAACTAATATTTTTGCTGATTTAGCAGTATCCAGCTATTACAGCATTATTGGCTGCATTGCAGTTTATGAATTCAGTGGTATCTGAATCACATAGGAATGTACAATGCATCAGCAGTGAACACTAATGGCAGGAAAACAGCAGGTAGAGGCCAGACCAATTTTATAATTAGAGGTCTGGCATTGCACCCAAGATCTGGATAATATTCCCAGTGCCGTTGAAAACTTTGTATGCAGTCCTGAACATATCGCCTACATGGAGTTTATCTCATCAGACCTTAGGAGACTAAAAATTGTCTGACATACTTAGCTAGACTCTTTACATAGTAGGGAGAGAGTTTTATCTCCAATACACAATCCATTTAGATCTCTCATTCAGTCTCCCAGTTAACAGTTTCTTTTGAGGAAAACAAATTCTGCTACCCGAGCAAGATTAAAAATCAACTGTACCAAAAATAAATTTTCCATTTAATGTCTTGTCAGCAGACATTATCAAAATGAATTCACTGTTGGTTTTGGTTGGTTGGTTGCTTTTTATCCTAACACCTATGAGAAACACCTGCACTCAGATCCTAGGAGAATTTGTGGGGAGTGCTTTGGAGAGAGGACCGACGGGTCACACCAACTGTTGCTCAGCACTCTAAGTTAAGAGAAAATTCATTTGTTTTCCTTCCTTCCCTCACTCCATTCTCCAGTTTTATTTCAAGCTGATAAATGGCAGTCTGAAAGTAGGGAAATAGAGAAAAATTATTCTATGGACTCTAATGCACAAGGAAATGCTAGTGATGAGGAAGTGTTGCATGCCAGAACAGGGAATTATGTACTCATTCTTATCCCCTGTCTGTCTCCCCAAGCTTTGTGTTTTACCTCTCCTTCATTCAGCTTCTTTAAGCCACTCCCACAAGTTTGGCTGAAGTGGTGATGACCATCAGAGAAAAGCAATAAGGAGAATGTAGTACATTTACGTGGCAAGGTTTTGGTAGCAGGGGGTGATAGGGGTGGCTTCTATGAGAAGGATCTAGAAGCTGCCCCATGTTTGGTAACTGCCCCACTGCTGACCAGAGCTGAGCCAATAAGTGATGTTGTTTTGCGCCTCTGTGAGAGCATATGTAAGACAGGGAAAAAAACGGTGCACCACACAGCAGCTAGGAGAGTGAGAGGAGTGAGAAACAGCCTTGCAGGCGCCAAGGTCAGTGAATAAGGAGGGGGAGAGGTGCTCCAGGCGCTGGAGCAGAAGTCCCCTGTGTCCTGTGGTGAGGACCATGGTGAAGCAGGATGTCCCCCTGCAGCCCATGCAGTACCACGGTGGAGCAGGGATCCACGCTGCAGCCCGTGGAAGAGACCGCGGTGGAGCAGGTGGACCTGCCCGGACGGAGACTGCGGCCTGTGGAAGACCCCTGCCGGAGCAGATTCCGGGCCGGACCTGTAGGCCGTGGAGAGGAGACCACGCAGGACCGGGTGACCTGGCAGGAGCTGCTGCCCATTGGCGATCTACGTTGGAGCAGTTTGCTCCTGAGGAATGGACCCCGTGGTACAGACCCATATATGGAACAGTTCTTGAAGAGCTGCTGCCTGTGGGCAGCCCATGCCAAATCAGTTCAGCAGGAACAGCATCCTGTGGGTGGGAACCCACAGCACAGGGGACGAGAGTGACTGAGAAGGAGCTGCAGAGAAGAAGTGCTATAGACTGACCAAAACCCCCATTCCCCCGTTCCCCTGCGCTGCTCGGGGGGGAGGACGTGGAAGAGGGTGGATGGGAGAAAAGGTGTTTTTGGTTTCTTTCCTTTGTTTCTCAGTTCCCTAGCTTGTTAGTAATAGGTAATAAATCTTACTATCTCCCTATGCTGAGTTTGTTTTGCCCATCACGATAATTACTGTGCGATCTCCCTGTCCTTATCTCAACCCTTGAGCCCTTTTCATTGTATTTTCTCCCCGCTCCTCTTTGAGGAGGGGGAGTGAGAGAGCAGTTGTGGTGGAGCTCAGCCACTCACCCGAGTAAAACCACCATAGAGAGGTAGGAGGGTGGCTGAAATAACTCACTGTGGTGAGACAAACTCTATATTTGTTGGCACGTTTTATTTGCATTAATTTTTATGGAGGGGCGTATTGGATCAAACATGTTTACTTGTATTTTGTCTTCTTCCTTTTCAAAATGATTAGTTTGATATATTTTTAGTTGACAAAATAATAAAAAAAACTGCAACAAAAAAATAATGTTTCTAAGGATTGCTGCTCAAATATTATGAGTGAAATCAGCAAGAGCTACCATAGTCATTTATGTTAGATATAAAAGTAATCTTGTTTTACTACAAAGTTAGTTTAAACAAGGTTAGAGAAGGTAGGTCTTCTCTAGAAGTAGCCTTCTACCAGAGCCTAAGCTTGCAATTCTGCAAAAACAAAGGCATTATGGTTTAGAACAAAAAATATTAATTTCCCGTGAAATAAAAGTCTGCAACAAAATCAAAAAAATATTTTAGCTGTGACATTTTTTTTATATCCTTCAGACTTGTAATTTTGTAACTTTTTTATCTGCAAATTTCAGATACAAAATTATATCAGTTTTAAACAACGTAGAATTTGAAATCAAGTTAAACACAGTCACTATCATTGTCAAATCTTTGTCAATGACAGTGACGTATTCTTGCAAAGTATTCTGATCTTGATCGAAAAATACTGTCATACATTTGTTCAACCATTTTTAATTAGTAGCTCTCAATCTCATCCTTTATCTGCTGTCATCCAACAGGCAAGGCCTTGGACTGGGACTTAGGAGGTTGGTGTTCAGTCTAAAAATAGAGGCTCTTATGTGGTCATCAGTTACATTTTTTATTTATTGTGTGTTTCAGTTTCTCTTGTTTAAAACACAATTAATGTTAATCAGTGGGCACTCAATATACTAGTTAGAAAAATAAACTAAATATTTGATACTTCAGTTTAAAAATTTCAAATCTAGATGACACTATTCACAGATATTCGTGTAGATAAAGAAATAAACAGTTAAAATCTGTAAGATGTAAAGTTAGCATTTCACCTTCAGTCACCAGTCCAGTCCAATCACTGGTGACTCAAAATTGTTCCCATCTGCAGGTTTTTGCTGGTCTTAGCTTATCTTAATGAACAGATGGCTACATCATTAAAAATCCTTTTTTACAATTAACATTAATTGACACCAGTGTTGGAAAGATTGGAAAATGACCTGGACTGTGAGACTTTCCTCTGAAGTGTATAAGTGAATTCACTAGAATAGGCAATGAGAAGTGACTGAGGGACACCTGAGGAATTTCCCTTCCAAATGCATCTGGATTAATGACAAATTTCAGATTGGAGCACAAACAAATTAAATATTAATAAATATTAATTATTTCTCATTTGATTGATATATATGTATCAATATAAATGTATATATATGAAAAACGATTGTAGTCAAATATCTAATTGATTTTCACAGAATTCTTGAATGTCTCCATTCCTTGAGGAAGGACTTATTTCTGGCTGGTAGACAGGTAATAAAACTGAGCATGTATTTTCCTTCTGAGGCAAAAGAGTTTAGAAGAATCCCTCCTCCTCAGGCAGAAATGTATTCTATTTCAGGCCTGAATAATTTAGTGTGTCTTGCCTGGTGTACAGGAGAGATAAACTCACATAGGTGTCATTTCCATGAACTTGAGCCTGGAACAGCTCTTGATTTGTGAGGAAATGAAGATCCATTTCAAACACCTAAATGACTGTAAATTTTCAATTATATACATATATATATTATTGATTAGATGATGATTTCCCCCAGTCATCAGGGACTTCTACAACAAAAAGTCACAGGTGGTTTTTGTTTCACTTACCCACAGCAAACTAGAATAACTTCCATATTTATCCTATATTATTATTATTATTATTTAGAATTGTTTCTATGATTGTGTCAGCTCCCATTCTAAATATTAATTTTCTAGAACCGTGTATCTCAAAAGAAAGTACCATGCTATTTATATATAAGAGGTGGCTTGACATTTGATCAACATTTTATGTCCCAGTACTTGAAGGAAATCAAAACAGTTCTATGGCTAGTATTAATAACGGTCATCCATTTACAGTTTGCTTTGGAAAATGACATTAAGCTGCTTTCTTTCCTTGATGCACTGATACTTAGAGAAGGCAAACAACTTCAAAGAATGTCAAGGAAATAAATCATACTTGTATATAAATATTTATATTAGCAAATGTATCACCCTGGACCACTGAAGGACAGCCTTTTTATCAAGAAAGTTTATGCTGAGAATGATTGCATTAAACACCAATTTTGCTAAGAAATATTTAGGCAGGATTAAATAGATTCATTTTAACACAATATAATGTAAAATTTAAACAAAAACAGTTCCAGTAAGCCTCAATAATTGTAGACCGGTCTTTAGAGGTTTAAGATTTCTACACATTGCAAAGATAGAACAAAGTAGTTATATGTTGGCGTGGTTTTATACATATTTTATGTTGTGGTAAATACAGTTTATAGATTATTTAAATATCAATACTAGGTTTAAAGATTCATGACGTTAAATTTATATATATATAAATGAGTAAACTCATGTTCAGGGCAATCACCTATTTTCCATTATTACCATTCTCTCAGACATGGAGCTCTCTTTGGACAAATTATTTAAAATCTTTATTCACTGATTGTTTTCTCAAAAGAGATATAAAACCCAACACTTATATGTGTGAGAATAAAGAGGATAAACAGTGTGAACATCAATATTCATTTTTTTGGATATATTTCTTCCTGTCACTGTGCATCAATGTGTGCTCTCTGTGAAGAAACCCCCTGGAGTCTTCCTGAAGTGGTGATGCAGCTACACAAGAGCACTCAGGTGTATTTATTCCTTTTAAGAAAAGAAGAGCATTGTAGATGTTTGAATTCATTAAATATGTTAATGCTTGGCTTATTATTGAAGTTTTCACCTCACCCTGGAAATAGACTTGTAATCTGTTATTTGTTTTGAAAAAGAGAAAGCACGTTATTTTCAATTGTAATAATGAGACAAGATTGCAGAGACAATATAGTGTCTACAGTATTCAAATCTAAGTACATTACCTAGGTGCTCCCACAATGATTTCTTTATTGGTATTGCTTTTGGTAATCAAAGCTTTAAATAATTAGGGGTGTACCTGTCCTAGACATTACCTCCCTTGCTCTGCTTTTTGATACTAGGGGAAATAAAGCTTCTTGTTTTGACTGAAGTTAAATCCTCTTTACATTCTATATTTATCACTCATTAACATGAATCATGTTTTAATTAACTGGAAAGTAAGAAAAGAACTGTGCTACAGTGATAGACTCTGGTTTTGTTTGAACAGTGCACTCTGAATGTAAGACGAAAACTAGTCTGGACCTAAACTTGTACATGATACAATATTCTGTTCAATATACAATAAGTTGTTTGGGGATGGTAAAAACAATGACCATAACTGAAGTAAGATCTGATTTGCTTTCTGGTGGCATGAAATGAAGAATCAATTTACAGCAAAAAACTTTTAAAATAGTTTTTTAAAGTTAGTAAGGGAAAATTTAGAAAATGGAAATTCAAACTATCATCACAGAAGTTGCTCAGATAACATATGGGATGCTTACATATCTGAAAACAAATATATATGAATGAACTGAAAGGACTCACAAAGGTATAAAATAGCAAAATTATATGGGCAAGATGAGAAGTTGCATAGCCCGGTTGAAATACTAGAAAGGCAAGATAAATGTTGCTAACATAAAAGAATGTAAGGTTTGAAAGGAAAGATATAAAAGAATAAGAAAAAATTCTGAAGGCATAAAGACAAAGAAATCCTCTTTTAAATTATCCTGACAGATCAGAAGTATTGCAGAATGAACCACTGGGTCTGCTAAGCCTCCATAGTACAGAGAAACTGGCTTTTGCACAAAATTGCAGAGAAGATAAATGATTTCTTTGCATCTGTCTTCACCACAGTTGGTGCTGGAAAAAAAAATGTCTACATCACAGCTATTCTTTACAGTTAATTTGATACAGAGGTATCAAAAAGAGGGGAAGCAAAGCAAGAATTGAACTTGTTAAGCCTCAGTTAGGGGCTGCAATACAAAATATAGTTAGCACTATAGTCATTGTCACAGGACACCATTTTCAACACTCTATCCTATATTACTCTGCTAGTTTAGATGGCAGCATCTTAACTTTTTTCTTCAGGTGAGAAGAGAAAGTCTTCACAGTCTTCACAGTCTTTAGTAGTGAAATTAATTTTATCAAGTTCTTCACGTTTCTTTTAAATAATACCAGGAAAACTGTCACCCTTACGTGGACAAACACTAAGTCTCTGTTTATGCAAAATCTTATGCAAAAACAATATTAAAGCATAATAACAAATCTATAAATTACCCAAATCGAGAGAAAACTGAGTCAGATTTGAGCTTGTTCCTTGTATCCATCTCTCATTTCACTTAATTTTTGCCTGTATGTCAATGCAGGCTTCTTTTAAGTTCCACATATTTACTGTCTTTTTTTAACTAGCTTTCAGCTGTGTCTCTAAGACATAGTCCAAGCAGCCTGAAGTCAATATGGACCACATGTAATAGTGAAGGAATTTTAGATGGAATTTTAGGAATTTTAGATTTTCTCTCTCAAAGAATGAGACACCTGTGCATGGACAGAGCTAGGTCAATTATCTTGGCCAGTGATGTTGAAAGAAAAGAAGAGTAAAGTCTTAGCATTTAAGTTTCTGGTTGTTTATCTTTGTCATGTCTTGGCTCTCCCCAAATCCAGAAATACAGAGGAACCGAGTTTGTTCTCTGTAACTTCTTTGAACCTTTGTAAACCTGCATGAAAGGCAGGTTCACTCAAGAAAAAGTGTTTATCCATTGGAAGTAAGACAAGGGACCAATTGCACAGCATTGTCTGGATCTGGCCAAGAAGCAACTGCTTTATTGTTGCAGCATATGTTGGATCTTTATTTTCTAAACATCCTGCTGGGAGTTGTGCAATAAACCCCTTTTTGCAATTGTTTCTCTCTCCGTGGAGCTAAGGGTTCTCTGCTCCATCCCTATCCAAATAGCACATGTGAACGCCTTGCCTTTTGTTTTTATGTTAGGACATCTCCACAGGGCACATATTAACACACGTTAATGAATGCATTATGGGCTTGTCAGAGCTTCCGGTGATGAATTTAGAGCCCATTAAAGACTAGGCATTGACTGCACTGGAGACTGTAGCTCTCTGTTTAATCCCTAGCAGGTGAGCACCAGTGCAAGCTTCACCATCTTGCATCAGCAGTGAACCTTGAACGTGACCTCTCCAGAGGGAGAAGGGTAATTCATTTGCCATGTTTACTTTATCTTCATCTTCCTTTTAGAGGGAGGCTTCTAACTGTGCTGAATTGTTCTAAGCGAGGAGTGGCAGATGTGTGATGTGGATCATGTTCTTGAAGGATTCTGTAAGAGTCACTGTATGCTTGACCTTCAGACAGTTTAAAGTCAAGTCCCAATGGCTAAGAAATGTATGTATATTATTAGCTCTGTTAAATTAACTGTAACTTTCTTGGTGGACTTTCATTCCCAGGGCATATATTAAAATTATACTATTACACCATAACTAATTTCTGTTAGGCAGAAGAATGTTTCTGTTACTACAGTGCTTCTACAAAGTAGTACCTAATGAAAAAGGTGAAAGCAAATTAAATCAAGACAAATTTGAAAACTCTTTTTTTTATTTATTTTTATTTTTTTTATTTTTTCCCCTTAGGGTTATGCAAACACAGCATAGTTTCTTATAGTTTCTTTTCTCAATCGTAATGCAGTCCCAGGTCTCCTTTGGATATCATGTTAGTAATCAAATTTAATAACAATAATAACAATAACAGCAAAAGAGAAGAAGAGACAATGGCCTATCTACCAAAGAAACAAACTGCCTGTAGATTACTGAAGCTCAAGTATGCAGCCAAATGCCTTATTTCATGCCAGATACCTAATCCCTAACAGTCATTGAAAGATATTTTTGTCTTGAGATGTGTAGGGATAGTTCCCCTTCTGACCCAGGCAGCTGAAATGGAGTATGGAAAGGGAATGCAGGCCATAGCTCTTTTGATAATCTGAAGGATGTGCTGGAAAACGGTGTACTGGGTTGGTGTCCCAGTGCACAAGTTCATAGATTTTTCATAATCTTGACTGTGGAATGAACAATATATTGTTATCCAGTCACTTAATTCACACTTACCTCAGGCAGATTAAAGGAAGGTGTGACTAGAAGAACGTTCTCATAAGAACCAAAAAAGATAACACAGTTGCAAAAAGACAAAGGTGGAAATGATAGATGAGAAGGAGTGTAAGAAGTGTGCTCAAATTATTTTAATCTTATACTGAGTTCAAATCATAATGTTATTCTGTGTTTCTCTTTCCCTTATCGTACTACTTTGCTCTCCTTTCATGACTGGGTGGTTACCAGCATTTAATTGCTTATATATATCACATGACTCACTCTACATTTTGAGATAATTTCTCCATTGAAGAGGTCTCATATTTATAATCTTTTCCAAAGTCTTCTAGGAGATCCAGAAAAATTTCACCTTTCTCCTAAAAAAACATTTCAGTTTCCTCATTTACCATGATATAAGCTTCTTATGTTTCATATTTTAAAACAAAGCAAAACAAAACAAAGCAAGCAAATAAACAACAACAATAACAACAAAACATACACACACGCGTTTTCCTTTCTTAGAGTTGATGGTCTCTGTTAGACCAAACGCTGTTGTACTTTACAGCTTTATTAATACTCTTACGATTCAGCAAAGGATAAAACTTCATTTTATCCTCTCTTTATGGATTCATTGTTGTATTTTCATGTGGAATTTGCCTTATGATAGACTTCATGTCTGTATCTCTGCATACCTTAAACACAGTTGATACAAAAGCCTAAAATGAAGATCATTAGTTGGCTCTTGGCTGACATAAGACATGGTGGCAATTCCCTCTCCCTATTGTCATGCTATCAGCTATAAAACTAACAGCTGCTTTAGGTGATGTTTACTATCACTTTTTATTTAAAAGAAGAAACCAAATAAAAATCTAAAACCTTAAACCTAAAAATCTTAAACCAAATAAAAATCTAAATATGACATAAGTGAGGAACTATTTTGTTTACTTTGGTCTATATATATAAAAAGAAAGCAAACCAGAGCAAGGAGGCATAATGAAATATTAAATGGCACGCTAAAATATGTCTTCCCCCTTTTTTCTTCAACCTTTCATTAAAACTGAAAGTTGTTTTAAAATATATTTTCTTCTTTTCTGCAGTCCTGTCCTCCCCATTTTATTTATTTGTATATTTATTGCCACTGTATTTTCCTGACTGAAACTGTAGCTTGACTGAGGTTCAATTCTGAAAATAGCATCAACAGGTGGCAATGAAAACAAATACTGGTATGATACACTCAAACATCCAACATATTAATATAATGTGGAATTTGCAGATAACTGTGGAAAGCAGCTTTAGGATGGACTGTCCTGACTCTTCTTTAACCTGGGAAGAGCTAATGTTCAGCTACTTTGACAGGGCTCTAGTATATAGCTATTGTTATAACTTGTTTCCTGTGAGAGGCAGTGTACCAAGAACAAAAGCTGTCTACTAATGTTCTTGATTTTCAGATGCTTCACTGGTTTTCTGTTACCCATGCCTCTACTATTCCCCTGTTTCTTAACAGCGGATCTAAGGTTTGATTTTTGTTGACTTGAGAGATGTTTTGCCAGGCCTGAACTGACAAAACTGACTGGGATTATAGCACAGCTAAATCAGAGCTTATCTAAACACTGGACTGGAAGCTATAAGGTGGAGATGGAAAAAGTTCCACCCCTCGCCTCTGTGAAAAGCATATTTAAGAATAATCACAATATTCTCTCACTTTACAATCATCACAATCTTCACAAACTTATATTAAAAAGAAAAAGAATTCCCTACACCAAAATAAACATAACATCATCACAACACCGACGAGGTGGACAATTTACACACACACCACCCCTCGTCCCTTCACCACACTAACATGAAATATATTCTTTCACAATATTACATTTGTAACAATCATCCAGTCCATGTTTTGCCCTTTTCCTCTCTCAACTATCATCCGTATCTCAAATTCCTCAAGCCCCACGTTGGGCACCAAAAAAGACTTGTGATGGTTTTACTCAGGTGGGCGGCCGAGTTCCACCACAACCGTTCTCTCACTCCCCCTCCTCAAAGAGGAGCGGGGAGAAAATACAGTGAAAGGGGCTCAAGGGTTGAGATAAGGACAAGGAGATTGCACAATAATAATCGTGATGGGCAAAACAGACTCAGCATAGGGAGATAGTAAGATTTATTGCTTATTACTAACAAGCTAGAGAAGTGAGAAACAAAGAAAAGAAACCAAAAGCACCTTCCCCCCCCCCCCATCCACCCTCTTCCACGTCCTCCCCACCGAGCAGCGCAGGGGAACGGGGGAATGGGGGTTTTGGTCAGTCTATAGCATTTCTTCTCTGCAGATCCTTCTCGGTCACTCTCATCCCCTGTGCTGTGGGTTCCCACCCATGGGATGCAGTTCTTGCTGAACTGATCCGGCGTGGGCTGCCCACAGGCAGCAGCTCTTCAAGAACTGTTCCATATATGGGTCTGTACCATGGGGTCCATTCCTCAGGAGCAAACTGCTCCAACGTAGATCGCCAATGGGCAGCAGCTCCTGCCAGGTCACCCGGTCCTGCGTGGTCTCCTCTCCACGGCCTACAGGTCTGGCCCGGAATCTGCTCCGGCAGGGGTCTTCCACAGGCCGCAGTCTCCGTCCGGGCAGGTCCACCTGCTCCACCGCGGTCTCTTCCACGGGCTGCAGCGTGGATCCCTGCTCCACCGTGGTACTGCATGGGCTGCAGGGGGACATCCTGCTTCACCATGGTCCTCACCACAGGACACAGGGGACTTCTGCTCCAGCGCCTGGAGCACCTCTCCCCCTCCTTATTCACTGACCTTGGCGCCTGCAAGGCTGTTTCTCACTCCTCTCACCTTCCCAGCTGCTGAGTGGCACAGCATTTTTTTCCCTGTCTTATATATGCTCTCTCAGAGGCGCAAAACAACCTCGCTTATTGGCACAGCTCTGGTCATCAGTGGGGCTGTTACCAAACATGGGGCAGCTTCTAGATCCTTCTCACAGAAGCCACCCCTACGACCCCCTGCTACCAAAACCTTGCCACGTAAACCCACTACAGCGTTCACGCTCACTTCCCCTCCTTTGGGAACAACCTTTCTGTTTTCATTGCTTCAAATTTCTTAAGAGCAATTCATGCTCATTCTGTGTGTCTAAAGTATTGGGTTTTATATTACTCATTTATTTATTTATTTTCTCACAAGGACTAGTCTGCAGCTAGATTGTATCATTCTTAGCACCTGTCCAAATTTATTTAACTACATAAAAGATTCCTAAGTTTGGAGACAATCAAAATGTACAATTTTAGTCTGCCTGATTAGGTGTGAGATACATGTAACAGTGACTACCTCCTGCAAGGTGACTGTCAGATGCCACACCTGCAGGAGCGTGTTTTTTGGCAGGTGGAGTTGCACGGTGTCTCGTTAAGCTCCGCGTCTCCATCTCGTGGGAGGAACGAAGCATATCATGATGCACTCAGGTGCAACATCTATGCAGCTTGTTGCAACCAATCCGAGTGAAGGGGCAAAATTTCCATCTGCTGAGAAGGCAAAGATGAAAAAGTAGAAATAAGTGATGAGAACCTGGCAATGCTCTCTGAAGATGTTTTCATTTCTGTACAAGTTTTCCATAAGTCCGTTTTTGCATTCCTGAAGAAATGAAATTCCAGAGATTATTGCAGCTCTCATATCTCAGATGTAGGAACAAAATCAGACCAATCTACTAGCCTCCAGTTAGTGTGCAGTAGCTGGGAGTCGTTGACCTGTAGCTCTCAATATTCAGATACACTGACCATGCATAATCCTATGTGCTAAATCCTCATCCACTCCTTTGCAATTTATTAAAAGTTCATTTACTTAAAGCAATTGCAACTAAGTGGTTTTCACATCATTAATGGTGTCAATTGACTCCCTTTATTATTATTATTATTATTTTTTCCCCTAAATCTTCATGTCCTTTGATCACAGAATAGATGTAGGTTCCTTAGAGGATGGGGTTTAGTGTGATTGATTGGTAATGACAGGTCACCAGACACTCTTTTGAGATGCTTTTATCGATGAAAATGTCAGTAGAGTAAAATCCCTGTTTCACCAGTGCTGGTCTGCACAGTCCCTTGAAGCCTATTCTCTTTCAAGGAACCTCAACAAGTTGTATAGTTTCTCTAATAATTCTGTTACCTAAGAGTTGTGAATTATAATCTGTCTAATTACTTCAGTAAGAAAGAAAATATATCTGATATAAAATTAAAATAAATTTTTAGCATGTCATCAATAAAACAGTTTAAAAGTTTAAAAATTCTTAGAATTTTTTATCTTTGATTTTCTAACAAAGTCACAAAGTCTTTTTATACAGAAGAACAAAAAAAAATCTACTTTCTCTGTTCCTTTATGACATACTATCTTTGTAAAGACATACATATGAATTTATTTAGTTTAATTATAGTTTTCAAGGAAACCTGCAAAAACCTTAGGACCATGTTCATTGTGATCTGGTGAAACCATGGAAGATTAACAGGAAATTTACCCTGCTTTTTATATTCACCAATCACTTGAAAGACAATCCTGATTCCAGCAAGTATACCTTGTAAGCAACTCTGTTCCCTTGAGAAGTGATGGAGTAGAGCCTTCAGAATGTATTACTGAGAGAGGAAAACGGCTGAACAGCCTCTATTACCTTAGTCTGGGAGGAATTCCATGAAAGTCAAACATGAATATTTTACTGAGGAAGGGAATGCCAGTTTGATTTGTAGTAATTTATTTATGAGTTAATTTTCCAAAGCTTTTTAAGACACATGCAGTCTTTTTGGGTTACAATGCTTACATCAATACGCAGAATAGCTGCATCATCTGCAGTGAGATCATGACATATTTACACACTTATGAAGGAAATAGTTATTTTTATTAAAAATTTAAGACTAGATTCTCCTTGCTCATGCAGATAAGCTGAAAGGACATTGTCCTTTCCAGTCTTCGATGTTGGAAGGAAATATAACATACAGTGTCTAAACCTTTCCCCATTTAATCCATAGGGCAATAAAGGTCTCACAGAGTTGGCATTTGGCCATGATCTGCAATTATCTTTGTCTTTGCCAACCAAATGAAAGCAAGGTGTACTTTAACTAATTAGGTGTAACAAGGTTTGACAGTGTCTAGGAGTTTCCCTCCAGTCAAAAAGCTGCCAGCAGTTGTGTGACTTGGAGAGGGGCACAGGGTGAAATCCATATTAGCCATACATATGAAGAAAGGTTTGGAATTACTAATTGTAATGCAATTGGCAGTACAAATAATGGTAAAAATTGAAACCAAGACTGAGAAGCACCTCATGAAAAAAAAAAAAAAAAAAAAAATCCACAAAAAGGACTTTTTAGATCAGAAGAATAGTTCAGTTTGGTTACCTATTTTACTCTCCCTGTTTTAGCAGTGAAGTTGCAAGGAGGAGGAATTGACAAATTCTTAGATGTTAACGAATGATTTATTAGGTGTCCAAAAGCAAACCCGTGAGCCACCAGATATAAAGAAAACAGGCCTCAAATGGTCAGTCCAGATTTCCTGCTAGGGTAAAGACTGTTATATTCATTAGGGGGTCTATCAAAGAAAAACATTACTAGTATCAAAAACATCTTAAAGCTGTAAAATAAGAGTTTAAGAAATTTCAAGATGGGTGTTTTGTTTAACATTTGTGTTACCTGCATGACATTGTATAATCACAGTGTCATACACTTGAATGATAACTCTGAAGATCAAACTGACCACTTTGCCTCATGCTGGCTTTTCCATCCATTGCTAATTACGATGTTTGCCTTTGTAGGACTTTTATGTACCTGGCATTTGAATGCCTTTTCCACTTGTGGCCTTAGCTGGTGTGATCCTACTTCACCAAGAAGGCATGAAGCAGGGCTGTTTTTATTTCCATGTTTCTCTTTCTGTGCTTTCACTTCCCTGCCAGAGGTTGACAGAATTTTGTCATAAACACCAGAAGAATTCCCACTAGGTTAGTGGACAAACATTCAATCACTGTAATATCCCTTACCTACTTCATGATGCGAGATTATTATATAATGTCTGCAGAGTGCTCCAAAATCCTTAGACTAAAAGCAGCACAAATGTGAAAAACAGTGCTAAAAGTACAGTTAGAATTTTAAATATATGTTTTTGTGTGTGCACTTTAGGTGGGTGTATGTGCATCTTTGAACAAATGTACATACATATTCCTATATATATTTATATACATTGTGTTTAGGAATCAGTAGCTGCTGCATATCAGCTCCATCCAGGAGATATCTTGACATCTTTCCAGAACTGCAAAATAAGACTCACTTTTTCTGTAGTCAGGATTGCATTTCACATTTTTTTCCCCAGGAAAGACAATCCATGGCCTTTGCAGGAAAGACAGAGGTCTTCACCACATCAGCCGGGAAAACTTGGAAAGAAAAGGCTTTTACAATAAATTGAAAAATTAACTGAAGAAAGATCTGGTCATATCCCTACAACTATATACTCTATCTTAGAATACTCACCAAAAAAAAAATAATAAATAAATAAATAAAATAATCCTTCATCTTAATTACTTACTTTCATGCTTTATCTCTCAATTGTCAATAAACTGATCTTGCATGTGCTTACTAGATTTGTATTCATGCATCTGTGACCGATGGCCTTCCGAACATATACTATCAACACCTGTCCAATATATTTTTCTATTATTTTTTCTAGTAGGCTGGAGGTTCCCCTGAGTGTTTTCTACATTTCACTGTCTGTGACCACCTCTAGACTCATTTGTAGGATCTTAAGGATCACCCTAGTTGTTTTCTGAAAACTCAGATAAAAAACTTCAAAATTTAAACACATTGTGTGTGAGGAGATGGTACTCTGATTTGAACTAATATCCAGCCAATATTATCATGGTTTGTTTCAATGCTAAATAATTTTCTAAATGATATATAAAAATTTATTTCCAATTCCTTTGCAGTCAGTAAAGATTGTGGAACACATTTCACATCCTTACAGTGTTTTTTGTCCTTCTCTTGGAGTCAGTTGTATTCAGTAACAGATGTTGCTGCTTCTTTTGTATCTGCTTTGGAAAGTACCCTTGCCTCCTTTGGGATGAAAAACACTATAAATGTAAGCTTATTGTTATTTCTTTATGAGTATATTTGACAGTTCACTGCTGTTACCCATGGAACTTTGCCCTAGTAATAAAGCTGTTAATAACACTCTATTGGTCACCCTTAATAAAGTAATAGAGTATTTTTTGGGATAGCATCAATATTTATCATTCTTGGATCGGTGAGATGCACCACTCGTGCAGTATTCCTGAAGAAGAAACAGGGTTGCTGTTGAAAAGATGAAGCTGATTCTGCAGTGTACTGAGTACAAACTTTGAGCTAATGTTAGTGGAAATACAGAACACTTCAGATGTGATAGGAGGAAAAAGTTAAAGGGTGACATGTTTTAATAAACATGGAAGCCAGAGTCTTAAGAGAGAATTTGAAAAGGGAAAAATTACATAGTCTTGACTATCTTCATACGTAAAATAAGCAGCAACATGGGAGGTAGTGAGAAAATTCTTACTTATGAAAAACACAAAGACAAATGAATAAGGTACCATGAGGCAGTCAAAACTTGTTTCTGAATTCCTGATACTGAATAAGATCATCTTTTGTCATCATTTCCAAGATTGTTCTGTATAACATGCACACAAAGTCCTGTTTTTTTTTTTTTTTTTTTTTTTTTTTTTTTTGCTTCTAATTAAACAATACAGGAATGCTTTTATTCTTATCGATGTACATTTTTATTTAAATCCTATAAAATTTACTTCTTCTACTAGAAAAAAAAATAAATCCTATACTAACTAGAGGATATTTCGGTTGCTTTCAGCCTTTTGTTCTTGGGGGATGGACACCTTAGGGATTCATGAAAGAAAAACAAGAATATATTTGCAGTACAAACTGGAAAAAGACAATGGTCCTATATAGTGAAGAAGGTTGAAAATGATTGATATGAAGAAATCACAGACTTCCTTTTGGATAACTATAATTAAGAATAAGTTCCAGGTGTGATCTCCAGAGGCTTTACAATTTTGCTGAATTAAAGTTCAATTTATTCTGGCCTGCTAAGTTTAATCAGAGTTACAGATAAAAATTATAACACATCAAAGTAACATCAAAAATCCTGTTTTAACAATAAATTCCACCTAAGCTCCATTGCCAGATGTTTGCTACTACTTAGTTCAATTCCTTCAAAAGCATTTAAATAACAAAAAGACCCAGTCTGCGTGAATATAAGTCTCCATCCTGATTCAGTCATTACTAGATTTTGGTATGGAAAGATAAATAAGCTGTAATGTAAGTGAAAATCTAAGGAGAATATTTAAAGGAGTGTGCATTGTTTTCGTCTCTTCTCCATAACGTATATTTGATTACTTTTTTTTTTTTTTTTTTTTTTTTTTTTTTTTT
>CM021765.1:8651486-8676989 GCA_011076525.1 Nettapus auritus
TTTTTTTTTTTTTTTTTTTTTTTTTTTTGTCATAAATGAGTGGAAACTGCTGGCCTTTTTATTTTTGCTGTTGTTGTTTTTGGAAATAGTCTTCCAACAGACCTAATCTCTGTGTCATTTTGAATGAAGTCTACTGGAACTGATGTCACTCCCTATAATGTATTGTTTTAAAATTCTCTTTACCTTAAGACTGATGTCATAGAGAAATGTTTAAACAAAAGTGAAAGCTTGCATTTTCGTTTTTATAAACCAAGAACAATCAACTTCCACCAGTCTGGTTTTACAATTAAAATAATTTTGGAATATTGAAGTTTTCCAATTAACACAATGCTGACTGGAATGTTTGCCTTAACAGTTAAGATGATTTTTCTGCCATGTCATTTTAGACGTGAGAGATGGATTATTATTTGCAATGTAGCACTGTTTATGCAAAGCCTGGATAAAAGAATTATGGCAGAGAGTTGTGCATATAAAACTTCAAATTCAGTCCATGAGAAACAGGAACAGTACTTTGTTAAATTTCTCTACCTATTTAGCAGCTATTTTATTCACAATCTGAAATATAAGAGAATTAAAACAAAACAAACAAAACAAAAACCATCCATGTTAAACTGAACTGAAAAAGACACATTTGCACCTTTTTTTCTTTCTCTTTTTTTTTTTTTTTTTTTTTCCCCCTCACAGATGGTGTCTCAGTTCTCTTGCCAGAATGAAAATAAGTAAATAAATAAATAAATAAATAAATATTACCATTGTTCAATTCTTCTAAGAGAACTGCAAGAAAAAGAAGGCATAATATCTCTTTCTTTCTTAACAATGAAGAGGAAACCACAAATTAACTGTTAGAAAGATATGACAGCTGATATTTCTCAAAAAATAAATAAAATAAAATAAAATAGAATAGAATAAAATAAAAGTAACATTGAAAGATGATTCTACTAAGAGAGTTGTTTGTTCATTGTTTTGAGATCAGGAACAATGAAGATAAGTAATGAATGATGTCTCTCCATCCCACTACAAATTAAACAAAATGAATTCTTCATATCTCATTGGTATTCAAACCTAGGCCAGTAGAAAATGGTGTCAATTACATTGTAGTTTTCAGCTTTGTAGTTATCTGCTAACATATATAGGAAGTAATGAAATTCATAGCACGGTAACTTTCCATCTCTTGGACAAATAGTTATAGTACAGGGAGGAAAAGAAACAGTAACAATCATGTTTCATATTTGCATTATAACAGAAACAAGAGACATTGATGACATGGAAGCATGGGTGTTTTAAAGGCATATAGGGCTGTATAAGCATATATTTTAAACTTTGTATTTATTATTATTATTATTATTATTATTATTATCATTTTTAACCTTCCTTCTGTTCTCATATTTCTGTTTTCTGCTACCATTAAACCAGAGAAATTTTTCCTGTTCTCTTGTGACCCAATGGACTATACAGTCTGATAAGTATTGGTAGCTGAAAATGCATGGGCACAGCTAGTTGGACTGCTGTAATCCATAACAAGTAACACAGATACAATCAATGGTAAAATAAGAGGTTATTAACACTTGCTTATCCCAGGAAGTAGTCCCCATTTTTATCATGATTCAGTTAATGTTCATTCATAGACTCTGGAGAAATTACACACACACACACAAAAAAAATCTTTCTGTCTCCCAGAATCAAGGAATGATTATACATCTCAATATGAGGCTATTTTACTTAAGAAATCATAGTATTTGAGGCATTTTCAGATAGTGCACATTAAATGTGATGGAAATCTAAGGTAGGATGAGGAGAGAGATGGTGGAAGAAATGAGATAAGAAAATTTGAAAAAAAAAAAAAATCTGAGATAATGAATATTACTAATTATAAAAATATTTTTTAATACTGTGGATACAGGATGAGTGAAACTGCAAGGAAGATAGGCAATTAGCAATATCTCTTTTTCCCATGTAACTCAAATGAGAAATATATGCAGAAGTAAATGGGTATTTTAGGAGCAGAAAAAAAATAATCGTGTTTCATTTTTCATTTTAAGAATGATATTTCAGTATTTTAGTTAGAAATCTGACCTCTGTATGCAGTGAATGGAAAGATGTTCTTAACTTAGTTAAAATTGGTCTTTGAAACACCAATGAAACCTGGGTATTAAAACTGGCCACACACACTGCTACTAAACCAGGCCCCAAGTTAGAAACTATGTACCAATCATTCAAGAATGCAGATTTTAATTTATTATTTAGAAAATTAAAATTACAAGGATACCATAAGTAATAAATAAAAAACCTTAATAATTTCACCTTAGTGCTTCTTTTCCCTTCTTTTTCCTTCATTTAGCTGGATGCATTTGAATAGTGTAAGCGGCACATCACAACGGCACATCACAATGGCACATCACAAAAAAATCCCATTCTGAGTGTCCAATGTATCTGTTTATCTTTCAGTCTGTCCAGAAAAGTAGAATGAATCTTAAATGGCAAATTGTCACCAGGTACAAAACAGAACAAACAAACAAACAAAAAGATTGTGTTAATTAACATTTATATTGTGCCTGCTTCTACAAATGGAAACAAGAGTAGAACAGGAGAATCAAATAGGAGGGCACATAAACAGTGTAAGACAGTCAAAATGAGAGGATGATGTGCGAAAATATTTTTAAAATATAGGTATTTTAAATTTTATTGTGTAAGAACAAATAAAATATACAAAATTTATAAAATAAATAATAAAATACATAAGTTGAACTTTCATAATTTTATCATTTTGATTTTAAATAAACCAAACTAAAAGAAGATATGAATATCTTAATTCTTCTTTGCTTTTTTTCCCTTGCATTTTATAGCTTTCCAACCTTAACGTTAATTGGTCACCTCCTTTCTTTACCTCTTAGTGGAGCAAACATACCTTCACACTAAAAATCTGCAGTCTGTTTTCACTTTATGAGCGGAAATACAAGCTAGTAAGAAATCTATTGGACCAAAATTCAAGAAACTGAATGGTAATTCAGTTGATGTCATGTTTTTTTTTGTTTTGTTTTTCTTTTTTTTTCCAAAAACCTTTAAAAGTTAAGACTCTCGAATGTATTTTATTTGTTATCAATTATATCTTTACCTGGAATATGTTCTGGCAGAATCATCTGTTAAGCTAAGATGAATGCTATTAGCCTGTTTAACAGCTACTTTCATTCCTATGACAGGTTGGATGAGAAACTCTGAAACTGAAATCCACTTTTCTCATTAAAGAAGAGTGCATTAGTGTCTAAAAAGCAGTTAAATACACAACATTTGATGTTTATCTACATATAGCCTAACAAAAGCAAATTCAGTCCTCAAGCAGTAATAAAATTTTACATATCAGATTAATTCCTGTGACATTCAGTGAAATGTCCTGTGAACTTTGGAAGAAATTTCACTAAAATAATTCAAGTAAATTGCAAATGAGTTCCTACATCTGGCTTGAACTCATCTATCATTCATTGTAACACGAATAAATGAAGACATTCATCACAAAGCACGCAACAGAAATTGTGTTCTTCTATTGATATAATTAAATACTCATAGAGGGCTAAATGCATAATAGCTTCCAGACCTTTTATTTCATGCCAGAATTCAATGGCTCCATCCTCATATGTTCCTAGTCAGAATCATTGTGAACCCTCTCCAGTTTCTAAACATTTATTGCTGGTGCAGTAATAATAAACATCTTGCATTTATAAAATGTAATGTTGCCTAGAATTTTTCATTTTTCAAGAATGTAGATCACACTGTCTAATGGCTCTCATATGTCCAGCATGCCCATGAACAATTTGTCTTCTGAGTGGAGTGTTAATCTGACACCTCAAGGACAGAGTTGGTTTCAAGAAGAAGACTCCAAGAAAAACTGAAATATTTCAAATGTTGTAAAAACTACTGTAAGTCCAAGTAAACTAGGATAACTCAAAGCCCTGGATTATATTACATCTGACTTTTTTTTTTTTTTTTTTTTTTTTTTTTTTTTTTTTTTCAGATGGGAATTATTAAATATGCCAGTAGATTTATTTTTATTTGGTTTTGGGAGTCTGCCAAAAATAATTAAGATAATTTTGTACTTCATAATGCTATATATTGTTAGTCCTGAACTGGATTTAGGAAAGAGGTATGCAATAACATTGCTAGGTTTTTAATATGCTTGGAGAGACAAAAGGTTGTAAATCCAATTCTCACCTATGAACACAAGCTGTCTCTTGTGTAAAGCTGAAAATCAAGATTTGTTCTGTCATCAAGATCTTCCTTTTCTGAAAGAGTGAGGGCTGATAAAGGATGACAATGAAGTTCCCATCCAGCTTCTAGTGCCCTTCAATAAATGTGTTCCACTCATTTCTGTAAGAATTATATTGGTGTGGTCAATATATGTTTAGATCTATAAAGAGTTGTCCTGAAACAAATGTCCTTGTGCTTTTAGGGGTAGTATTTTACTCATAGTGACACTAAGTTGAAGAATTAAAAATGCTTCATTTTCTAGATAGAAAATAATAGAAATTAAATTGAGATGTAATGAAAATTATATGAAATTAAATAGGAAAAAATCCACCTTCCTTACAACATGACAAAACTAGACTGAATAAACAATTTTATTTAGACTTATTTGCACATGGTCCAAATATATGTGTATTTGCTTACCAAAAAGTTTAGCCTGCACACAAGTCAGCTCATGGGTCTTTATACTGGTTCCTGACAACAACAGAGCGTTTCCAATTAGGAAATTGCCGGCCAAATCCTAGAAGTATTTGGATAATGGATAAATGGACAGTTGGATGTGATATTGTCTCACTCAACTTTCGATGGCCATATCATAGATACTAGATCAATTACAGTGCAGATATGTAGCTTATTGTCAATATCTTGTTTGGAATGAGATGAATTGCTGCCTCGAAATGCCTGTTTCTCTTCATTGACTGTGAAATGAGCCTGAAGTGATAAGCTGAGATGCAGATGCTTACATGAAACTAGATGATTCTTGTCTTGCTTCTCCTCAGTGCTAGCATCAGTAAGTACACAATATAGACATTGACTTTATTGGATCATCTCAAGTGCTCTGACAAAACTAAGCGTTATCTTTAGGGAGCATTCCTATGTGACTGTCTTAAAGAGAGGGGAAGTTCAAAATGTACTCCATTCATGAGTCATGCAGAACTTTCTTTGGTGTGCAATACAGAATATCCATTTTTTGGCCTTAGGAAATTTCTACCTAGATGGTGAAACTCAGACGCTAGACCATAAAACCTTTTGAAGGAGTATACAACTTAATTCATAAATCTATTATTAATTGAGTTTGTTTGCTTGTTGGTTTGTTTGTTTGTTTTTCCCTATACTTCAGTGCCATAGGTTGACTTCTGTGACGTAGCACGAAATAGATGGATGGGGTGTAACTGGAGAAGTTTTGTTTTTATGGGGTGGTTTGTTTTAATTGGAGGACACAATATTTTAGATTTTGGGCTCTGCTCATGTAGGTAAAGAAAGTTTTCTTCACCTTCTCTAAACTATGCATTACTTTCTCAACAGAATTCCAGTGTCTTTTTTTTTTAAATTGACAAGTCAAAGAGACATTTAAAAGCTTAAGCCTCTGTTGAAAAGTAGAGTTTTATTATGAGATTCAGGTCATTAGTTGAAATCAATTAATTAGTTCAGTTAATTAATCAGTTAATTGAAATCAATTCTCATGAATAACTGTACAAAATGTATGGAATTAATTTAGATCTGAGATCCTGGCTCCAGGACTTCAATGGCAAAACTATGTTCCCTGTTGATTGGAAAATGTGTATTTTTAAATTGTTTCGAAACAATTTGCATGTTTTCTGTCTTGGATTTGTCATTTTATCATTCTTTTCTTGCCAAGTCCATTGTTTGGAGAAGAAAAAAGTGTTTATTTGAAGCTCATATTTTGTTGTTACGAAAGAGTTATTTGATCTAAAAAAGTCTATTTATATACAATTTTTCCCCCAGAGCCTATAGAATCCAAAAATCTATGTATTTGAATTTTGAGCTTGTAATTCATATAGCTCTAATTAAATAGACTTTAATCTCACTGCTACAGTGTAATCATTTCTTTCAATAAATGGCAAGTGTTACAACCAAATAAATTGTCAAAATATATTGCAGTGATGTTTTTAATCACATGTTCATTCTGCTCTTAATTTATCTAGTTACAGAGATATTTATTTGGCCTTGTTATTACAAACCTCTTTTTTTTTTTTTAATGTATTTTTCTTTGTCCTATATGTTTTTCTATTTAGTAGGTTTTGGTATCAATACTTGACAGAGATTGAAACTCTATTAAGGTGTTGCATAAATGTACCCACTGTAGCTGCAGCTTGGAAAGATTTCAAGTATCACTTTTAAATCACACTCTGATAGAATTTATGTTTACAATTTCATTTTTGGAATATTTTGGAATATTTTGGACTATTTTTTACTAGTCATGATACAACATGACTACCAGGATCTTGGATACTCTTGAATCTCAGAAGAGGAACGTATACAGAATAATTAGGTTCTCAAGGAATAATTATATATTCTGTTGAGGCTGGGAGAGGCTGAGTGATTCTCATCAGCTTAAAATCAGGTTAGATTTTCAAGTAGTTTGGGTATCAAATCTATCAGAGAGCATTAGATGTATATTCCCTGTAAGGACATCTGGTCATAAAGACTGTCTACAACTATCTGGAATGACAGAGTATAAACTAATTGAATGTAAACTTGTTTACTTATTTATTGCCCATTTCAGCATTTAAGATGTAATATTTGTGTGAACTCTTCAATATTTTTCATTTCACTCACTAAAATAATTTATCTTTCTATGCCAGCAACAATATCATCAGGAGGTTTTCATTTTATTAATACACCATTCATTTACACACATTTTTAGAGAAACCTTGACCAAGCCCCATATAATAAAATTGCCATTTAATGTTCTGTAATGTAGAATAGACATGTTACTCCTTATGTTCCTGATTTAACACAGCATTTGGTGACATTGCAAGTGATTTATACAGATGTTACTTAATATTCTCATTATTGAAAAGGAAAAAGGATTTGCCTAACTTTCCTGAATTTATAGTAATAAATAAATAAATAGATAAAAAGAAAACTTAGTAATCTCTGTAGTAATTCTCTTTCAGATACATTGCTTTATAAACCAGAAGTGTAAAGCTATGACATTCTAAATTCAGTTGCTGTAGTATCGGCATGACAGCCTTTAACATGAACGCCTGTAGGCTTTTTTTTTTTTTTTTTTTTTTTTTTCCACAAGGATGTTAATTCTGGAACCATAGAATTTACAAGAACAAATATATAATGTTAATACAAACCTTAACACAACTGCACTATGCTGATCTGTGCTTTTTTATATTTACATCACTTTGCTTGTTCTGAAGCTGTAATTTTAACCATGACCATGAATTTTGACCATGAATGCTAAGAAATTAAACTTTTTACAACCTCTCCAAAATTAGATTTTTTTTTTTTTTTTTTTTTTTCAGTAGAGAACTGGGAAAAAATAATATTGAAAACATTTTTTATTATTATTCTTTTGTTTTTAATAAAAAATATACAGTAATTGCCTCTTTTTGGTATTTCAGAAATATATTGTTATAAATAATAAAGATCAAATTATGTATTTAAAAACTTTACCTTTAGTCATACAAATTTTTATGTATATCTACAATTATGACATTCTTGAGATTAAATTAACCTATCTCTTTAAAAACTGACATTATAGTATATATTTTTTGTATTTTTGCATTATTTTGACTAGAAAAAAGAGTGTTTTCTCTATGAATCTTCTAATGTCAGGAGTTGTATTCATTTCATTTACCTTTTAATATCTGCAGTGAAGGCATTTGCAGTGAAATTAGTAACCGTGGTTGATAATTAAAGTTTTTTTAGTCTCAAAATATATTTAGCCAATGGACAGAAATGAAAAATTTGAGAAGAAAATAATTATAATTTCACTTTCATATTTATCCTTTATTGAAATGATTCGGGCCCCTAAGTGTCTATTTCTCTGTGTTGATTGTAAAATATGAACAACAAGTTTCCATGCATATGACTGCATGATACAAATCAGCTCTGGTCAACTGTATGGCTTTCCATGAATGATATTGTGTAGGTATAGCCTTTATTTTATTTTTACTATAATTACATTGGTTTTGCTTTCAATATCTTTTCCTATTTTGTGTAATTTTTATTCTTAAATAAGGAAATAAAATCTAATTTTAATAAGACAACAACAACAACAACAACAAAAAACAACAACAAGAAACTGCCACAATTGCTTCATTTCCCAAAGTTTCTAAACAATTTAGAGATTAAGAGAAATATTCTTAAATCCTGATTATGCCAGTGTATTTAAGCACACTTTTTCTTACAAGTATTTTGCTATCTGTATAACTTTGCTGATATCTGTTTGTCATTATAATTGCAAAGATATTTGAAATGTTACAGTCCAGGAATTAAAGGTAATAAATTGGGAATGTTAATTATATTTAAATTTTGTTTCAACCATTTACCTGATTAAGTTATAATTTTTATTATTAGAACCACAAAAGTCATTGAATTCAAGAATGAATTAAGCTGCATGCACATGGCTATTCTATATTTATGTATACTGCATATATGCATAAAGATGTTTTGGTATTCAATGTATTGATATTTTCTAAAACTGAATACTTATAAATCTTCCAGAAAAACATAGATCATTACTTACACAACTGAGAAATGGCCTGCACTTGAAATGACATACACAGGCATGGTTCTATTTAAAAAGCTGTTTGGAATCTTCTAAATTCTGAAATGCTAATTCAGGCATTTGCTCTGCATTGAAAAACTTACAAGCCCCGGGAGTTCCTAGCCCTCTTCACTCTTAAGGCTACTGTATTTCATTTAGTCTCATTATTTTCAATTACATGACATAAAAGGGATTTCCAGCATGATACATGGGGAGCAATGGACACAGCTCCTATAAGCACTATTTGCGTGATTGTTGCACTACAAAGACTGATGTTGGTAGGATCTCCTGTTTCTGGTAAGCTTCAGAATTATCTTTCTATTTCCCATCTGTTTTTGTTTAAATTTTCACATGTATTAGTACAATTCCAAAGTTTGTCTTGTTATTGTGACCCATTGCACTCTAATTTACATGAATTCAGAACAGAAAAGAACTTCAATCAATAACTGGAATCAATATAGCCATGAAAATCTGGATCCAGATGCTCTCCACTGTATAGCTATAAAATAAAGTCCTCCACATACAATTAGTGTCCGGTTTTATATCTTTGTTTCTTTAGATCCATGTTTTACTATCCTTCAAGTAAGTTAATCCGCAAAGCATCAGAACTTAAAAGAAATGGACTGAAAATCCACAGAAGGACTGTACAAGGCCTCTGTAGTATTCTTTTAATGAAAAAAAAAAAAAAAAAAAAGTTAAGCTTGTTAATAATTCACACCATGTGGACTGAGAGAAAGTTCCTTAAAATAATAAAGCACTTTTGTCTCCGTTTCATAATATGAAAAGGATATAAGCAGTAGCAAAATAAGCAAATATGTTTCTAATTGTGACCTTTAGCAAGAAGTAAAAAGTGGATGAGGTAAACCACTAATTAAACCAGTATATTTGGGAACAATTAGTAACTTTAATATCAGTTTTCCATATGTGTTGATGTAATTAGGGGTTCATCAAGGTTTTCTTCTTAATTGTCATATATATTATTCTAAGGTCAAGTAGTCTCAGCTAGCTCTAGATTTATATTAATATCACAGATAAAATTGATTAACTCTTAGGTTTGGAATGAAATCTGTCCATCTGTCTGTCTGTCTCTTTCTATATTATTTCTACATATTGGTCCAAAACATCTCATTTAGGAAGTTTGTAAACAGTTTTTAATTTTACTTTCCAACAGAAAATATATCAAACAACTGTCTTCAACTTTCCCTGAGAGGAGCATTGTATTTAGTTATGACTATGAGTGTTTCCAAACCCTGACTACTTACTAAGTATTTTACTACGCTAATACTTAACAAAGACGAAAAAATAATTAAACTCTCTCATGTTAACTCTATATATAAATATAGATGTGCATACACATTTGCACAACTATATATACACATACAGATATATGTGTATATAGAGATCCATATAGTCTCTGAACAGGTAGTGGACTTCCTAACCCTGTAGCTTAAGTCTCCATGGTAGAACTCAATAGCTCTGGAGTCTGTGCTTCTTCAGTACCTCTCAAAACACATCATTGTTAAGCTGAAAGCCTGAGCCTTAGTTAAAGAGAATTTCACACTGACTCATTACTCTCAAACGCTTCTGTGTTAGCAAGTTTGCATTTTCTAAGAAAACATTTTCAGAAGTTTATAGTTAGAAGGTCAAACTCTATGGCAGGCTATAGGCACAATTTCCATCAATTTCAACAGGAATATGAAGTGTCCACCTATATGTTTAAGGAGAATGAAGAAATAAAAGTGCTGGAATTTTGTAATTTACTTTTGCTACACATGTAGCCCTCCTGCCAGGTGTCAGTGGTAGTAACCAGGACTGGATTCAATAACATGTCTAGGAGTCTCCTTCTGAAATAAATAAAAAATGGTGGCTTGATCCCCCACCTAAAACACCAACATTTAAGAATTTAATAATCTAACCTTTTATAGGTGTTCCTTCTCCCCTTGGAAGCACATAGGAGTTCTCAGAATATGAAACCACAGATATCTTTTATTTGGGAAAATACAATAAGTATATGGTTTCAAAATGTATGGAAAACCCACACAGTGTGTTAGCAATGTGGCCAGTTTCACAGTGCCATTTATTAGTCACATGGCTTTTTATGGTGTAGCACTCCTACTACAGGCAAAACATACATTGACATCATCTGAGCCCTTGGGATGACTTTGCTCTGCTTCATTTTTCCTTCTGTAAAGTCTGCACTACCCAGTTATGCTACCACATTTTTTGATTCTGAGATGTCAGATATAGCAATTAGGCATTCATCTCAGGTGCCAATGCTAGTCTGCCCCTGCTCCTGCAAATTTAGCTTTTGTAATATTGATCTAGTTCATTCAATTGAAGACATTTTTACAACACTGCCTGAATTTTCTGCTAAGAAATCTTACAAAATAAACTGATAGTAAAATCAGCAGGTAAACCAGGAAAAGAAACAGAACAAACAAACAAATACCAACATACAAAAAATATAAACATATATATATAAATATAAAAAATAATAAATAAAAATAATTAATAAAAATAATAAAAATAATAAAAACAAAAAGAATGCAGAAATAAGTTATAAGTACTTATTTTTGTATTAGAATGGAGAACCTGTTAAGCTATAAAATGGTATCTTATTTAATGGAATTCAGGTCATTGGAATTGTGCAGCACATTCTGCTGATTTTTTTTTTTTTTTTTTTCTTTGTTTTGTTTCTTTTTTTCAAAACCTTCATTTTTCTTGCATGTGCTTTTCTGGTAGGTGGGCAAGGTTTATATTAGCCCTACTATAGTGTGCTACAATATGAAATTTAGAAGAAAACAACAATGAAAAAATACAATGTAGAAAAGACTCTGCATGTATCTAGAAATATTGGCCAGGGAATAATAAAGTAATTTTCTGTTAGAGATGAATGCTAATGTGCAAAGGGAAAAATAATCTGAAATACGTGTGCAGTGAAACAGAAAATACCTCAAACACAAGGAAGACTAATAAAATAATATATTCCAAAGATGTTTAAATCAGATAAGAATTCATAGTATGGCATGATGTCTTAGGCAAGTGTAATATCGGTCCAACATGCACTGGAACATCTCGTCAGGGAGAAGATAGTGCCTAAGTATAACCAACTGTACTGCAGAACAGAGACTATTCAAAATGATGTAGACATATTGGGAAGGATTTCACAGACGTAAAAGAAAATATACACAGCTATAAGCTGATTAATGAGGGCTGTGCTTATGTTGGCTCACTTGAAAAATTAAATCCATACAGATACATCATAAATGCATTGATTCAAGGGGCAAAAAAATATCATTTGCTGAAATACAAGAAAATATATTTAAAAGTGCATTAGAAGGGAGATAAAGATAAGATGATCAGCATGCAAAACCTGTCACAGTAGACCAGTCCGCTGTATGAGATGAAATGATTTTTTTTTGCCTTGGCTATTGGGACATGTTTGCATGGAAGGAAGTCACATCTGCATAGTTTCTTGAAGGGAAGAATTTTGGACTAAAATTCTACTCAGTGTAAGAATTATACTGTATGGCCACAGATATATTTTTAGGGAAATTGATATTGTTCAGAAACAGCTTTGTAAAGACTTTCCCATAACTGAAATACTCCCACCTTTGTTCATACCACCTCCTTGTGTGACATTGATTTGTCGGTGTGAAAACTGGAGATCCATTAATTATTATGGATTCTTTATTTATACCTATTTTACCAGCTAACATGAGTGACTGGGTTGCTATATGAACCCTGATGGATGGTAATGCTGGCACAGATGTCCATACTGCTGTCCGTTATCAGTCGCTATTGTCAGACCTGCAGCCAAATTGCTAGGCTGCTGGTCTGGCCCTAGCCTGAGATGAAGACAACTGAATAGAGCATGGAAAACTGCTAGACACAATATGAGGAATTACTGGACATAAATAACAATGTAAGTTCATGGCAGTAACAGATAGCACTGTGAGGACAGGCTGGATTTCATAAGTCATTAAAGGGACATTATGTGAAGAACAACCAAACTTCACAGATAATTAGATTATGTCTGTATTAGGTATTAGGGATTAGCTTTCAGGGAGCAGTCCTGCATTTGGTTCCCCCAGCCTAGTCACTAAAATAAACCAATTCTGTTCTTATCACTGTACCACAGAACTTGATGGAATTTGCCTTGATATTTAGGAAACCTGGGGTAATAGGGGATACTTTCATTATTTGTCACCAGGTATCAACAGGATGGTGCCCCTTCTAGTCCTGACTGCATCAACATCTACTAACTGCTTTCTAACAGTTGTTAATAAATAAGAGAGCTAAATAAAAGCTACAGCTTTCCTACAGATTCTCCTGCTGCAACCACAGTTCTGATTGCATGATTGCTGTGCTGTAAACATGAGCTGGATGGCAAAATTAGGTAGAGTGAATCTACCCTAGATTTAAAATCATCCTTAAAGATTTAGAACTTGGCCTGATTTGCATACAACAATGTTAGAAACATTTATATTGTCTATAAAAATATCCAGGAAGTGCAATAGCAGGAATAAGAGCAATGGCAATAACAATATCAATAGTAATAAATTGAAGCATTAGTTACCATTAACCACATATACAAAGAACAGAGTATGTAAGATCACAGTAGCTCAGAGGCAAGAAGTAAAAGGGTTAAATCACTGGGACAGTAGCAGGCCTCATTTGATCATGCTTGTCTTTCATCAGTGTCCATCAACAATTTAATCCATAAGGCTAAGCTCCACACACACATTTGCACCTCACAGCTATTATGTCTCTCTGGGAAGTCTGGTTAAGCAGAGGAAGGCTGTCAAATAAGTTTTTATATGACGGACTGAAATTTATACCTATCATATCCCACAGGCTTTATAAAGAACACTGTTTAGTGCCATTAATATTACATCTTGGTGTGTGAACATGATACAGCCATGGTGAAAAAGAGATTAAACCACATCTTTGGAAACTAAATCCTATTTTTCTGGAAATAATAATTTTGGCTCGGTTTATCCTGGGGATGATCAGTCACCCTGCTTTTTTATTATTATTATTATTATTATTATTATTATTATTATTATTATTATTATTATTATTATTATTATTATTTTTATTTTGTGTGTGTGTGTGTGTTCAAAAAAATGTCCTTAGTTCTTTAACTTCCATCTGGAACCACATCACAGCTGAGCTGAAGAAACCTTGTTTTTATCAAGACTTAAGTAATCAGTGAAGATATCTGAATCACTGATCAGAGCTACTCCATTGCTCAGCATAACACGTTTTTCTGTCTTCTATTTTGTAGTTCTTGGCCCTCTTCCAGCTTTAAAGTAAACCGTCATGAAAGATTTTATTTTATTTTATTTTATTTTTTTATTTTTTTAAATAAACTACAAAGTGTATTAATTTACAGTAAGAATCATAGCATTATTTTAGAATTACCTCCACATTCCTGGATCTGTGTTTTGAAAGGGATGCCAACAACAAGTCTAACACAAAGCCCCTCATATCTGTGAAGATCTTTCCACAGAGTGCATTAAGCCTTAGACTGATCCCATTGGAGAAAGGTGCATTCCTTTGCTTTACAAATTTATGCCTAGTCATAGTTTCCTCAATGCTGCCTTTACTTTTGAAAATAAGTCAGAGGGCTGGCCTGGGAGGTGGAGGTTTGTCCGGATGCCATTCTGTTAAAGACACAGCCAGGAAAATCCTGAATGAGCTCGAAGAAGAGAGAAATTTGCCAAGCAGGAGGTTCCAATTTGTTTGGACACTATGTAATGTGTGCATGAGAGCTTCTGAGGGAGCAGGAAACAGGAAAAAAAAAAAAAAAAAAAAAAAAAAAAAAAAAAAAAAAAAAAAGGTACTCTAGAATGAGTGAATGCAATGTTTACTTTTATCTATTTGAATTTTTTGGTTCCATTAAAATGTGAGACAAATCCTTTCAAACAGAACAGTGGCTCAGGATGGTGTCAGGTTTGAGGTATCTTCACAACCCTCTTGCAAGAAGAGGAGGAGGATGCATTTGTACCCCAAAACAGAAAAGTAGTTATCTAGCGCTGCTTGAGCAGCATGGCTATGTAGTGATGGTCTGCATATTTGGTCTGCATTGGTTACGTGGAAGTAACAAAGGTGCAGTGGTGCAAGATTTAGCAGAAAAATGGTAAGAGGGAGACAAAACAGTGTTGACTTCTGAAGCCAACTAATCTAAAAACTTTTCTTCTAGGCCCTTCTACAGTCAAAAGAAAGCAATAAACATTACACAAATTAAACATTAATTCCTTTCTAAAATGATCAATATGCATGAGGAACATCACTTTATAGCCCATCATTTCTTTAATTCTGTAGGGTAAACAAGCATCTTTCTTAGATTAAGCAGACAAGTAGAAAACAGTCCACGTTAGCATTCAAGAAAGTCTCTGAATACACAAAATAATCAGCTCACTTTTTTAATCACAGGCATTTTCACATTTCCCTGGAATCATCCATTGTGATCTAATACATGTAGGTATTAAAAATATTTGTATGAAACGTAAGTGTTACGCAGTATACATAAAGTCTATATAATTTGTTCTGGAGCCTCCAAAAAATAAATAAATAAATAAAAATAAAGAAGAGCTTTGAAGAGCTTTAAAAGAGAGAAGTATAGCTAAAAGTGTCTGGTGAGTCCTGTTTATATAGATATGTACTGCACAAGTGGGATAGTAAGGAAGGAGGGGATGAGTAGGGAGGGTTAACTATACTATACCCTAACACTGCATGAAAGGATGTAACTAACATCATGACTGAATGTATTATTACATAATGACGCAAACACCACATGATTAAATTCATTTTTCAGAAATGTGACAATGAAAATGGGGGTATAGCTCTCAACTATATTGCCAAAGGGGCTCTAAATTAGCTGTTATATCACTCAGGAAAATAAACATGAAGATGTTTTTATTTGGATCAGAAGCAATTTTAAAATCAGATAGAATATTGGAATCTATCAGGAAAAAACAGAGATGAGCCAGGTGTGTGTAGTTATTAACTCTCTGATATTTGTGGAATTGGAATATTCCATTATCTGCCACGATTGTGTTGCTAAAATAAGTACATTAAAATCAAAGGTAAATCTAAGAAAATCAAGACAGCATTGACATCTCCGTTCAAGTGGAAAAGACGCATGCCATGCCATTCTGAAACCTTAAATTTGCCTTCAACTTACTTGGGTTAATATTGGAATGAAGTCAGTGTAATGGTTTCAAGTAGAGCACAAATGAAAAAGTGATGGGAAAATAAAAATTCAGTAGAAAGTTGTAATGAATTTAATTTTGTTTGATATAGGTTTATTTCCATCATCAACATTCTCAGTTTCTGAATTTTAGTGTCTGATTTTTTAATGAGTTTAGATTTATGCTTCCTTTTTTCTTAAAATAAAAAAAAAAAGAAAAAAAATTAAAAAAAAAAGGAAGAGAGGACTTTTTAATAAAAAAATTAAATTTCCTATAAACATAGTTGTACTAATTCATTAGCCTAAAAAGATAACAATCATAGCATAATATTTTTTATATATGAGTACAGTGAAGAAAGCAAGAAAGAAAGAGAGAGAGAGAGAAAGGAAGAGAAGGAGAAAGAGAAAAAGAAAAAGAAAAAGAAAAGAAAAAGAAAACGAAAAAAAGCACAGACAGTGAAGGCTATAAAAATAAGCTAAACAACCCCCAAAGTACATCTCAAACTTTGATCGCCTTAGTACACATTTTCAAATGTAGGCTCAATTCTTCCACATGCTACTCTGAAAGTTTGAAGATTGCACATAACAATAATTAAACACAGAATATCAAAAATTCTTCTCCTTCTTCCCCACCCGCCTCCCCTTCTTCTTCTTCTTCTTCTTCTTCTTCTTCTTCTTCTTCTTCATCTTTGTCATCTTCGTCTTCTTCGTCTTCTTCTTTTCCCTTCCCATATCAGGTAATTTTTGTCTGTTATTGAAGCAACTTGTATTATGCATTTAAACTCTTGCCCTGTCAGTGTATGTTTTTCTTCAAATGGCCACTTAACTTGACTTTACCCTTGAACTCTTTAGGCCATTTCAGTATTTCATTTATCTAGCTGCAATGAATCTTGCACTAAAGGGGACAGGGTCTGCAGAAATATAAAATTTTATGAACTCCAGATAGAACACAAACAGTCTAGCTTGCAACAAATTGTCATTTTCATGACGGTTAAAAGCAGAGCTTGAGGTTAAAAATTTCATGACCTTTGGTGATATTCTTTAGTGATTTTTCTCAATAGAAGTGTTATACTGGTGATATCTTGTTTATTGTCTGTTCATTTTTAGAGACTTTAAGATAGCTTGTATGAATCCACATATGGAAAGTTATAGCTGCAAAGAAGTAAAATGTTACAGCTGATCACTTGAGACTTAGTAAGCAACTTTTTATAATATTATGCAATTTCATTAATATATTATTTTTGCATGACCCTTGCTGAATCTTCAAAACATATGTGTTTCAATAGACAAAGAGTCTTGGCAGCTTGGATGACAAAGTCTTCAGGAAAGGGCTATTTCTAAAGTCTGGTACAGTGAAGCCCTGCTTCTGTCCAGTGTGTTTTCATATTACTGTAGTGCAAACAATAGTATGTTAAATGAGCATCAACTTTGCACCCCACTGCTAGGGAAGAATCTTGTTCTTGCTCAACCTGACCCACCCAGCCAAATATGCTGCTTCTCATCTGTGGTTGGGTGATGGCTGGACCACATGAAGGTTTTTCCAACCTTAATGATTCTATGATTCTCACACAATATAATCTGTTTTAGTGTGAGATGACATTGTGGTTTGTCTACTCAATTGAAACCAGCTAATTGCTTATAACAAAAAGTTATTTTTGCTCCAAAGACAGAGCTGTGTACTTTAAGTCCTACCGTGTAGATTCAGGAGAAAATGGTGTTGAGACAATAAATCAAAAGCAGAGAAAGAATGAAAAGAGGAAGAATCACAGATTGGGAAGAGTTTAAGATATAACATTTGAATAGGAACAAGTTAAAGGGGAACTATTAACAGAAAAAAAAATATGGTTTGAATATAAATAATGGGAGAAGGGGTAAGTGAGCAAGTGAACAAGAAAAGAAAGTTATATAGAAAGCCTGAACTATATCATATAGTGAGAACAACGTAAAATGTCTTAAAAATGAGCATAGCTCAGAGTTTATTCAGTTAGACAAGTAAGTAAAAGGCCAATGCAGGGATCCAGGTCAGGAAGCTGTGATGAGATCTAAGCAGAGCTGAGATGGATCTGAGCCCTTTTAATCAAACCGCTAATACCTCTTGGATACTAAGTTGAATTTGGAACAGGATGCAAGCCTCGAGTTTTTCAGTTTGGTTCCAAAACAAGATTTGGCAAGTCTAAACAGGAAAGCATTTATTTTCTTGACTACATCAACCAGTGAAAAGTCAAAATGCGCAGGTCAGAGGAAAGAGATGCTGAAGGGGAGTCAGTTGGTATATAAAAAGGGCAAGTTTGAGAGAAACTGCAACCAGAAAGGGTCAAAATGAGAGACCTCTATGGGAACTGATGTAGTAACAGGCCACTAAGTTATAAATAGAGAGAGAGAGGTAAATCTTATGTTAAAGAAACTGAACTTCCTGTGCTTTTAAGTTGTGGTCATAGCAAAATCTGGACTTACTAAATAGGTTGTATTTGCCTTGTTGGGTTGTACAACATAAATAAAATGACACATGTAACATGCCACTCTGAAATGTAAAATTATTGTAGAACGAGAATTTGAACAATGAGAAACAGCTTCCTTTTCCACTTGAAATTTCCCATATAAAAAGGACTTGAGATTTGTTTTAGTTTTGTCTTCTTTAACAGTACTATGTAAATAAGATAAACAGTTATGACCAAAGTTTCTAATTTTTTAACTTAAGCAGCTTCACATAGGCAAAATTTGTAAAGTAGGATGAAGGAAGAATTATACATTAAAATTTTTATTTACAGAAATATGAATATCATCACTTACAGGACCAAAATAAATTTCCCCTGATTACATCAAAGAAGCAGATCTTCAAAGAGAAGGAAAATTCCTATATGTAGTAAAATTGAGGAACTCCCGATTCTTAGCTTGCAAAATTAAGCAGAGCTGTGCTTATTTAGAATAGTGAGAAACTGGTCAGTAATCTTTCTCTCCCTTTGCAGCTTTCTATCCTGTAAGAATTACAGAAAATTACATTACTATTGAAAAATACATAAACTCTACTGAAGTGTGCATTTTACAACACTTAACTAAGCCTTTGGAAGTCCCACCTTTTAATATAATAAAAACTCCTGCTTGTTCTGCACTAGACATCCATAAATCTCAAAGCACATTTCTGGAGGGCAGGATCATTACCTTTTGACAGACTGAGAGACTAAGGGGTAATAAAAGGAAGCAATATACCCAGAACACCCCCAAAATTCACCAGCTTCCAGAATTTGGAAATTGTATCCAAAAACCAACCAAACCAACCAAACAAGCAAACCAAATAGGTGAGGCTTTGGATTAATTTAAAGGCCTTTCAGTCTGCAGAATTATTCAGAGGATTTCTGAAACTTTGTGGTAGGGGCAAAGGATGATATGTGCAAGTTTGGACTGAGAAAAAAGGCTCTCCTGCACTGAGCAGTCTAGACTGATCCTTTTAGTCTGGATTTCAGCCACTTTCACAGAAAAGAAATATGTTTAACAGGGGCTACTGACTGAGGAGGAGGGGGAGGATTAGATACCTGAATCCTAAAACATACTAACCTGCTTTGTATACTTTTTCACTCTCTTAAATCTGAGCATTGGGTTTCTTGATGCAACTGGTTTGTGGTAAGAGCATTGCAATCCAAGTTTATCAGCACTGCTAAGAAGCACGGTAATAAGTCACTACAGAAATATTTATTGCCTACCGGTAACTGCTGGTAATTGCTGAAAAAACAACCCGAAAGACATGTCTATGCTCTTGCTGGAACGACTCACCATGATGTAATTCCCTAAGCACCTCCACTAGGAGACAGTAGTAAAAACCTGTGAACATATTCTTCCTGTTAACATTCCTTCTTTCTCTCTTTAACATAGCTGAAAAAACAGCACTGTGCACTCATAAATTCTCTAAAAAACTAAACTGATAGTTTCACTAGGGTGTAGATATGCAGGAGGGCATTTTAGGAAGTCCTGTCATCTATAACCATACTGCAGTATTTCATATTCTTCTGACAAGGAGTTTAATCCACAAATATTCTTCATTTAGTATTTCAAGGCATTAATATGGAAATGTACCCAATTTTGCAACCTCTGTGGATCTCTAGCTGATACAAACACTTCTGGTGGAGAAATACCAATACTTTGATTTGGGTTATATTCAGCCCTATTTGGGAAAGCTCTGAATGATTTCATACATGCTTTGCAGCAATAAGAATTGACTAAAGCTTCAGTAGAAGTTTCATAAGCCCCTGTGACCTCACTATCACCATACAGGAAGTCCACCACCCCCAGACCACAGTTCCTCTCAAACACCCCAGTTGGAGTGGTGGGGGGTGGGACGGGAGGGAGATGGAAATTCCTGGTTTTGGCACTGCCTAAGTGGTATAATATTGGCTGAGATTTGGGCTAAATCTTAGCCTCAGAACCTGGTCTGTTACCTCTTTTTGGCAAACTGTTGTATTAACTAGACAAGAAGACATAAATTCCCAACCTTCTTTCCCCCTCCTCTCCCTTCACAGCACACTTAACAATTCCCAACTCATCTGGCTAGTTTCAAATCCATATTTACACCAACTGCTTAGTTTAGGTCTATTAGCTCACAGACCATTTAGACCATCTGGTTTTCCTCCAGTCTCTCCTAGACCCCTGACCCCAGTGATCTCTGCATTTGAAGTTCATCCATGTCTGAAGAAACTGTTTTTAGAGGTGATGATCCTAATTACCACTCGCTTCTGTGGGCATGGTCCCAGATCATGCAGTGTAGTTTACATGATGTGTGTACATCTTTTCCCATCCACTGCCTCCTGACACATTTAAGTCAGGGCTATGCAAAACCTATTATACATGATGTAGTGTTAGGGAATATTCACATTTTTAAACCACAAAATAATATTGAGTCTTAGCACAATTTATATCCTCCTGCACTATTTATATAACTACAAAACTTTCTTCTTTTTTTCCAGGGCCAGTCTCAAAATAAAGAGTGCCTGGATTTGATTTCTATGGATTCTTGCTAAAACTCTCATGTGACACCATCTTAGGCCCTCACCCAGAAACCTGGGAAATAAATTGCCCTGTCTGTGTGTTCAGAATGAGAAATACTTTCTCATTTAAAAAACATAAGATTGCATAAAGGGAGTTAAATGAACAGAACTATATTTAGGGAGACCTTCTAAAAACATTGATCTGGGAAAACTAAATAATGAAGAGTAGGTGAGGCTGCCATACCCAAGGCCCAGCCCTGAACCTGAACTCTTTCTACAGCAGCTACGGGCAGCCAAGGTTATGGGCACTGTTCTCCTGCTTCCAGTTACATCCAGCTCGCACATCTCAATATCTAGGCTTAAAAAATGATATGGGGACAGTTTCACTTCCCAGCCCAAGTCAGTAGCACTTAGACTCTAGTAGTATGTCATCTGTACGGGGTCCTCAAGGACAAGTCATTGCTCAATAGGTAGCTTGGGAGCAGACAGTGATTAGGATGAGTTGTTCTGGCAATGTAGCAGTCTGCTTTCCAACATCCCATTTTCCATCCTTTACAGCTTTATGCATCCTTCTCCCCACAGTCAGCACTTCTGAAAACGTAGATTTGTTGAATGAAAATGCATTCACTCAGGATATATCCTGCAGTTCTGGTACTGCCAGATTGAGCTGTGTCTAATACACATATTCACTCACTCACTCACTTACATTAGGGTAGAAAGGTGTGTAATGGAGGCACCCCCTGATTGCAGGAAGTGACCACCAGGCCTAGAAGGCTGTCACAACCCTCTTAAGGTTTGCACAGCTTTCATGAGATTTTCTACCCATCCCAGCTAAATAGACCACCCTTCTGTTGCCAGAGAAGATATAACAGGGAAATCCTTGATCTACAACTGTTCTAGATGTGCTCCATTGCTTCACAGTGAACTCACTGTGCCTCTTCCAGTTGCCATCTTCTTGTCTTCCCGCTATAGACACAGTTCTGCCATCAGTATGCTACCAGAGCATCAGACCACCCTGGAATATCACTCTTACAATGGGTAAGCTCTTAAAATTTCTTGAGCTTCTTCAGAGAGGAATCAGATAAATTCTATCGGAAACATTAATGGATTTTGTTGTTGTTGCTGTTCGTGTTTAACAAAGTGCTTAAATCATTTATTTTGCAGAGATAGAGGTCATTACTCTTACCCTAATCATTTCACTTAAGAGAGGACATGGTCATGGATTCTAAAAAAATATTCTGTATTATTTTTCTTTTTCATAGTCTGCCTATATTTTCCTGAAAAATGCAATTTTTTACATCCAGTAACTCAGGTAAATCTCACTATAATTATATGTGAAAAAAAAAAAAAAAAAAAAAAAAGCCCCTTTCTAGCCCAGGAGCTTTCATTTGCTGAAAATCAAAAGGTTTTTTGCCAAAAAGAAAAAAAGTGAGAAAATTTCCGTACAAGGTCACAGTTACCTAAATAAATCACAGCCAGCTTCACGCTCCAGACTCTATTTATATTTTGAGGCAGGGAACATCTGTTTAATAGTGGGTGGTCATGTAACAGTTTCATGGACAACAGAGCCATCCTACCATGCTTGAAGATGTCCGGAAAGGACTCATCCTGAAGTAAGTGAAGTTATAGAGATGTAAATTGAAGGAGAGTCATCCCCACCATTCTGAAAGACTATCTTCTCAGAAGTCAAATAAAACAATATACCAGGAACTACATGAATTAAGACAAATTTGCCAGGAAAGTTCCTATTTAAAATATAAAGTACAAGCCGATACCCTATGGCAGATCACAGAATCACAGAATCACAGAATTTCTAGGTTGGAAGAGACCTCAAGATCATCGAGTCCAACCTCTGACCTAACACTAACAGTCCCCACTAAACCATATCCCTAAGCTCTACATCTAAACGTCTTTTAAAGACCTCCAGGGATGGGGACTCCACCACTTCCCTGGGCAGCCCGTTCCAATGTCTAACAACCCTTTCGGTAAAGAAGTTCTTCCTAAGATCCAACCTAAAATTCCCCTGGCGCAACTTAAGCCCATCCCCCCTCGTCCTGTCACCAGGCACGTGGGAGAACAGACCAACCCCCACCTCGCTACAGCCTCCTTTGAGGTACCTGTAGAGAGCGATAAGGTCACCCCTGAGCCTCCTTTTCTCCAGGCTGAACAATCCCAGCTCCCTCAGCCGCTCCTCGTAGGACTTGTTCTCCAGGCCCCTCACCAGCTTCGTCGCTCTTCTCTGAACTCGCTCAAGCACCTCGATGTCCTTCTTGTAGCGAGGGGCCCAAAACTGAACACAGTATTCGAGGTGCGGCCTCACCAGAGCCGAGTACAGGGGGATGATCACCTCCCTAGCCCTGCTGGTCACACTGCTTCTTATACAGGCCAGGATGCTGTTGGCCTTCATGGCCACCTGAGCACACTGCTGGCTCATATTCAGCCGACTATCAACCATCACTCCCAGGTCCTTCTCTGACAGGCAGCTCTCCAACCACTCATCTCCCAGCCTGTAGCTCTGCTTGGGGTTATTGCGTCCCAGGTGGAGGACCCGGCACTTGGCCTTGTTGAACTTCATGCAGTTGACCTCAGCCCATCTGTGCAGCCTATCCAGATCCTCCTGCAGAGTCTTCCTACCCTCGAGCAGATCGACACACGCACCTAACTTGGTGTCATCTGCAAACTTACTGAGGGTGCACTCGATCCCCTCATCCAGATCATTGATGAAGATATTAAAGAGGACCGGCCCCAGCACCGAGCCCTGGGGAACGCCACTAGCGACCAGCCTCCAACTGGATTTGACTCCATTTACCACGACTCTTTGGGCCCGGCCATCCAGCCAGTTTCTAACCCAACGAAGCGTGCGCCAGTCCAAGCCAAGAGCAGCCAGTTTCCTGAGGAGAATGCTGTGGGAAACGGTGTCAAAAGCCTTGCTGAAGTCAAGGTAGAGCACATCCACAGCCTTTCCCTCGTCCACCCAGCGCGTCACTTTGTCATAGAAGGAGATCAGGTTCGTCAAGCAGGACCTGCCCTTCATAAACCCATGCTGACTGGGCCTGATCACCTGCTTGCCCCGCAAGTGCTGCGTGATGACTCTCAAGATAATCTGCTCCATGAGCTTCCCTGGCACTGAGGTCAAACTGACAGGCCTGAATAATAGCTGCAGTCACTTCTACATTTATAAATAAGAAAAACTCAAAATATTTCAACATCTTCTAAAGGCAACAGGGCACTGTCTCCCACTGCCTCCAAACGGTTTGAAGAAATGTGCAGAGAAGTCACAGATCCTGTTACTTTTTACCTGTGTGTTACACAGGTTAATCACCTTGGTAAAGAATTTGCATAGAAAAATAAAGTCTAGATTATTGGATGTGAACTGGACTTTGTAAGGATTTAGAGAGTCTGAGATGTTTGAATCTATAGAGGAATCCATACCTAACACATACAATTGCCTTTTCCATAGCACCAAAGGATCCAGGAACATTATCTTCAGCACCCAGCATGATGTTACATGATGCTACAGAAAATGAGAGAAGAGGTCATTTTCAAATTCCCCTGCTGTGTATTTGTGGTATTTTATTTATATGACAGATTAAGTTTCTTCTTTCATTTAGATTCTTTCCCTGAAAGCGTACGTCTATTGATTTCTTTTCAGAAGGTCAGAGAAGACGGGAAAAGCAGAAACGACACCTGTAACAGAGCTGCCTTTAACTGTAAAACATTTCTATTGAAGCCCTCTTCTGGAATATAAATATCCTTATCCTTGGTCTGGTTCTTTCTCTTCCTGAAGGGATCAAACATAGCTCTGCATCCTTTCAAAGACTGTTTGTATATTTTTCGTTAAACTATCTTTGAATAAACAGTCTGATAAATAGAACGAAACATTTTCCATCTCTGTTGTCTCAGGTGAGTGTTCCAGCTATCAGCCTAAACAGTGTAGCTCTCTCATGTTACAACAGAGCCAGGGAATACTTTGATATGTCTTGAAAAGTACAGGCATTGAAATAACTTAATTCCAGCAAACCTGTGGAAAGTAGCTGGACCTATCCTAGTTGTAGGATAGAATACATTTGATTTTCTTTGGAAATTTGAAGTCTGTTTTGTACAAGGCATCAGCAGTCTCATAAAATGTTTTTGGACTGAAGGTGAACCCTTAGCTTTCCAAGGATCCTCAAAATTTAGGCTTGAAATGGATAACAAACCATTCAGTGTTAAGAATCCTAAGAAGTCTGTTCTGCTGCCAGACACAGAACTTAAGGCTTTTGATAAACCTTATATTGAGATGTCTTCTAACTTTAGGAGACTCCTGCATAGGAATGTTAAGGCTCATTAATCCCTAAATCTTTCTCAATTTGTTTTGTGTGGTCCTTCTCTCATTAAGAGAGGACATGCCAACTATCTGGCTCCTTAAAAAGCTCAGACTAAGGGAGCAATGAAAAATACATTCTTGTTAAATTCCTGTTGTGCTAAAGCAATCCTAGGACACACACACACACACACAAAACCAAAAAACTTTAAGGAACTTTTCCACAAAAAAAAAAAAAAAAAAAAAAAAAAAAAAAAAAAAA
>CM021765.1:8677089-8693097 GCA_011076525.1 Nettapus auritus
TTTTTTTTTTTTTTTTTTTTTAATGTTTCCTTTGCTGTTTCACTTACCTGGCTATGAATGGGCCTTATTGAAAAATTAATAACAAGAGATTACATGGTAAATATCCATGGGATTTTGTATATAACCCACTCTTGTCTAAAGGGTCTGATAAAACAGCTGCTATATGTTAAGGACCAGCATTCCCTATATATAATAAATAAGTACTATAGTATTCTACAATGGCATCCTAGAATACTGCAGTAATATTGCTTGAGACTTTATGGTCACAATCAGAGGTCTTATAAAACATCATAACTCTACTGATCAATGCAAAATTAAACTGGCTGAGGACTGGACACGCAGAGTGAGGGATTTATTTAAACTAACACATATGTGAAATCCCACAGTATCAGTAGGAATAGAATGTGATTTGTCTAACTTATTTTAGATACTTACGTAGGTTCATATTTACTGTTCCAGAATTTCCTGTTTGTCACCATTAACCACAAAGACATCTCAGGGTTACAAGCTCACGTGTACGCATCTGTACCTGGGTGTCTTTTTTACTGTAGAAAACTGCAGTGGAGATTCACTGAGGGAATTGTATCAGACTCATTGTTTTTGAGCAGAAGTCCACCAAAAGGTGGATCAGCCTTATTTTAGTTACATTTAAACCTCAAAGTAGACAGACGGTGAACACATGAGCTCACACTTGGGAGCTCTGCACTTGAGATCATTTTGATACTTCACAAACAGCTCTTCTCTCCTTCCTGCATAAGAGTCTAAAGTGTACTTTCATTACAAACCATTGTTGTGATAACAGGGATTCTCTGACCATCTGCTGTAGCCCAGTTTCAATAACCTTGGAGAGGCAGCGTGACAAAATCACCCCTGACATATACTGGTGTGATTATACCAGGGCTGATTTTGGCCCAATATATGTTAGACAGAAGTTTATAATAAGGACTCCCTTGTTCACTTTGATAGTCTGCTTCAGCCATTCTCAGATATAACTGCTAGTGGCAGATTCACTCCTGATACTTAGCTTCTCTTTTTCTTTTAAACTAAACCAGACTTTACAGACAATGTAAAGCCCTCAAAGCAACTCTAATCCATTTCCAAAAGATGCCTCAGACCATACAGTAGCCCAGGATTCTGTTTTGAATAAACCCATGCTTACGCTCCTTGCAACTGAGTATTTCTAATGCAAGTGCCTGGAAGGAGGAGGAGGGGGAAGAGGCTCATTAATAATCATGATGGTTTCAGTATTGCATAACTCGGTCAATTTGATCATCCACTGTGCTTTATCAGGTTTGTTTTATTGCAGTTTGCTTGTGTTTGTACAGTTCCCATTTTGGGGAGCTGCAGTTCCTGGGAGCTTTCCTGCTATCCCCACTTCTAGCACTGTAAAACGGAGGCCTGCTGTTTTAATCACGCCTCTCTTTTTCCAGTGTTGTTTGCGCCCTGGTACAACCCATCTGCCTTGAATCTAGCGCTCCACTGGGGCTGCACACATCTGCCAGCCAGACTACCTTCGTACACAATTACTCAATCCACCGTAAGGCTCTTTAATAGGAAACAAGTGTGACAACGGCAAGCCCTTTTTTCTCTCTCTCTCCCTCTCTCTTTCCCTCTCTCCCCCTCTTTCCTTTTATTATTATTATTTTTTCTTTAAACCACATAGCCAAACCACCCTAATAGAGATGAAGCCTGATAGATCCACCCAGGTGTAGGTGAAATGGTAGAGCCTCAAGCGTAATAGATGCTGTGCTCTTGTGCTGAAGTTCCACACATTGTCCTGAAGGGTTGTCTCGCAGCAGTGAGATGGGTTGCTCTTTGCACAGTTACAAAGTCAACGAGCTTCCTCCTGCTTACATGTATGACTAATTTAGAAACCAACCTGGATCTAGGTGAACGCTGCAGAACTCTTTCTTCTCTTCAGTGCACGGACAAAGCACAGCACACAGTAAGTGGAAAATTTGCCTTTACTTGTTTTACTTGGGAATTAATTAACTGTGTTTACTTTTGAGAGAATCCTCTGAAGGCTGGTGCAGAAATGAACCAGAATAATGTTTGCATGCAGACCCCTTGTGTATTTCCTCCTGTTTTATTTTACACTGTGCCCTGGTCCTGCCACTTCAGCCTGAATACTCAGACAGTACAGCTCTGAAGCTGCTTTCTTATCTGAAACTGAGATATATAATGATATCAGTAACACATAGGTCCATTTCTCTATTGATGTATGTGTCTGTGTACATATCCGATTACAGAGCAGAATCAGAGTTTAATCATTTTCATGATGAAATGCAAAACCAAAAATCCCTAAATGAAGAAACTAAAATACTGTAAACCTACTCTTTTCTGTGGAGGGGAGAGAGGAGGGAATAGAGGAAGAAAGAATTAGAAATGTTAGGAATTAAAAAAATAAAAAATAAATAAATAAATAAATAAAATTAGCCTGCAAAAGAAAGATGCATTATTTGCATCATTTTGTTTACCAAACCATTGATTGAAGTGTAAAGAGAATGCCGCCAAACTATAAATTAACAAACTGTATCAACTACAGTGATAGTAAAGCTCGAAACAAAGCTTGTCTAAAATGCAAGAAGAGGCATATTAGAAACAGATGTATAGAATCTCAACTTTGACTCTTCAGTCTTTCATGCTTGGTTTAAAGCAGCCTTAAAGTTGCCTTTACTTTGCATTTACAACTTTGGATTTGCAGTTAAACTGTGCTTGAACTTGAAGTCAAGATCTGATCTTAGCACACACATATTCTTCGAACCTCCTACTGGAGTTTTACTTTGCTATTGGGAGCATGTTTACCACTGTAACATATATGCTAAAGTACATTAACAAGCTTTTTGTGATGAACTATCAGGTGGAATGCCAGCCAATGTAAAAGAATGTGTCCATTGCATATACAAAATGTTCTGTCTGAGAAATAAACACATGCAGTATAAAAAGGATCTGCTAGCATCTCAAATAGATGATGACACAGTACAAGAATGCAAACCATAAGTATGTTTGAATTTATTTTTCAGAGGATCCAGTGAGATGACACTTCTCACTTTAGGCTTAATTTATTCTGAACTATTACCCAGGTTGGTGGCTGTTGTCAACACTGGAAGTGAAACAAATGAGTCTGCATAGTTATGCCTATAAAATGCTTTCAATAGTCTTCCCTTTTGCAGAAGAGTTATTTTCTTTGCTCTTGGACAGACAAGTATAAATGGTCCTTTTAATTAGCCATGGCTTTAAGCTGCTGCAGTTATCCTTTGTGCATGATAGCCATTAGCCTGACTCTCCTGTTAGAAAAAAAAATAAAATAAATAAATAACATAAAAATAAAAAATAAAATAAAAAATAAAAAATTCAGTCTGTTGACAGTAATCACTTGAATGTGGCAATTTAAAAAGGATGAAGTTGGAAGTATAAGAAGGTAAAACAACCATCTTAGAAGAAATATTTAGAAGTCTATTTGCTGGCATCAGACAGTGGTCAATGCCTACCCCCTACAGGGAGAGAATCTAATTTCATTGAGTCTCCCTTAGTGCATGAACACTGTAGCAGTTCAGTTAATTCACTAGAGTTGTACAGTTATTCTCTGACTCTAACAACTGCTCCTTAATGATGAGGTCAGACTGTGATTAATAGAATGACATTTTCAAAGAGCTGGATTGTTAAGAAAGAGCACAATTAATAAATAGCAAGAGATATTTTTTATCTCTTAAATTTAAACCAGTGGAAAATGTCTTTTGGAATTTAAAAGCCATAATCAGCAGTGCTCTTTCACAGCTGCAAAGTTAAAGTGTGAATTTACAATAAATTCCTGCTTATCTTATGTCATCTGTATAAACTATATATCTTGAACATAACTTTGCAACCATCCCGGTGTAGTTAGAGTAGATCAAAAGCGGTCTTAGAAATTGCACTATGCCTATGAATTTAAGATACTACCTATTAAGGTACTAAGGTGAGATTGATAAAAGTATAGGTGAGATTGGTAGTTATGGGGCACATTCTTTCATACATCAAGTACTCTGACAGTATTAACATAAAAACAAATTACTCCTCCTCCTCCCCCTACCCCCAGCCCCAATCTAAGTTTTTGATTGGTACTTTATCCTTTTCTTTCTGTAGGACTCTGTTCTGTAAGGCACTTAGTGACAGCAGTAAAAAAGAATGAAGATAATATTGACTGATAAATTTCTATTTACATAAATAAACTGAACGAAAATTATCCCTGTTTGTTGGCCAGTTTGTGTGATTGTATGTTTTGAATACCTATTGTTAAAATGTATTTTTTGAAATGCAGATTTTTCTGGTTTTCCATATAAGTAAAAATAATAGTTTTTAATTATATTTTTGTAATACATTAACTTTTAAATCTTTCATATTTTGTTTATTATTACTATGAATTTTAAGTGTGTGCAGTTTAACCACTTAATCTACTTTTCTCTCTTTCACCATCTTTCTGGTATACATACAAGCATATACACACATATAACAACAAGAAATATTATGATCTATCCATTCTCCTCACTTTGAAATTGTGCTTTAAATTCGTTAAGACCTTTTCTGCTGGTGTTTTCTTCAGTGCCTAAAATAAGAGCCTGATCTCAGCAACAACTAATGTGACATCAAGGAAGAGTCATTCTAATGGAATAATTTTAGAAATACTTTGTTAATAGATATCATTTGACCATATTATTTACTAACAAAACTCCATTGAAGACATAAATATTAAATAAGTCTTTTTTCCTTTCTATAACTAAAATTTCTACAGAAGGCTTTAATTTTACTCCCTTTTCCTTGTGTAGTGGATTCTATAGGTATTGTATGACACAATGAATCCTGTATTATCTTCTTTGATACTATTACTCATGGCTGCTAAAGATTTAATGAGTCTTAAACTGAAAAAGATGTAGACATAGTGCTTATAGGCATAACAATGTGTTACTGATGAGCATCAAAAGATTACCAGGATATTAGCTAGGGTTACAGGAAAACCTCAAATCATGTAAATTCCACAAATCCAAAATATTTTCCATAAGAAATAACTAAAGAAAGCTTCTCTTCATCTGTGTTATTACTCTTCATACAAAGCACCAATTTCAAGCTAGTTCAGATCTTTGTTCTGCCAAGGCCAACATATTCCAAGACTAGTTAAGCATTGTTAAACTGTTTACATTAAAATCACACCAATTATTTACAGCAGTATACTGGTGTACACAGATTTTTAGATTTTACTTTACTAAGTCTTGTTTACTTCTGTGAGTTTAGGTAGAAGTAATTTGAACATAATTTGTTTTTCATTCTTCCTGTGTAAAGAAAGTATAAATGTAGATTTGATATATGAGCTGTTACTCGAGGGCATTTTAGGCACTTCCATGGAGCCTAAGCCTTTGGTCTAGAAAACTCATGTCCAGTGATAATCAGGTTTTGGTAGTGAATGTTTAGCACATGTTTTTAAAATAATGTTTAATATTAAGTAAGTTGGATTAATCTGGATACAATAAGAGATTTCGTTTTACCAGACTGCTGTGTCTATTAAAACTAGATCTCCTTAAGTTGAAAACTTGTCTTTTGAGTTCAGTTGAAAACTAGTCTTTTGTTGTTGTTATTGTTGTTTTTTCATTTGCGTGTTTGTTTTAAGATTCAGAAGATGATTACATCTTGTGTCTTGCTGCTCTGTATCAGAATGAAATACTTAAAATACCATAAAGCTGTTATTGCTATTCCTTAAAAAGGAGCGTGGCCAGCAGGTCAAGGGAGGTGATCCTCCCCCTCTACTCTGCCCTGCTCAGGCCTCACCTGGAGTACTGTGTCCAGTTCTGGGCTCCCCGGTACAAGAAAGACAGGGATCTCCTGGAAAGAGTCCAGCAGAGGGCCACAAAGATGATACGGGGCCTGGAGCATCTTTCCTATGAGGAAAGGCTGAGAGATCTGGGTCTGTTCAGCCTGGAGAAGAGAAGACTGAGAGGGGTTCTCATCAATGTGTGCAAATACCTGATGGGTGGGAGACAGAAGGATGTAGCTAACCTCTTCTCAGTGGTTTGTGGGGATAGGACAAGGGGCAATGGCCACAAGATAGAGCACAGGAAGTTCCGCACCAACACACGAAAGAACTTCTTGACGGTAAGGGTGGCAGAGCACTGGAACAGGCTGCCTAGAGGTGTTGTGGAGTCTCCTTCTCTGGAGATATTCAAGGCCCGTTTGGACGCCTACTTGGGCAGCCTGCTCTGAGGAACCTGCTTTGCCGGGGGGTTGGACCCGACGATTTTTCGAGGTCCCTTCCAACCCCTACAGTTCTGTGATTCTGTGATTCTGTGATTCTGTGATTCTGTGATTCTGTGATTGTGGTTTATTAAATTCAAGTTCATCACAGTAAAGAGTTGTTGACTGCTGATAATTATATTCTTTATATATGGACCTGTGGAAGTTCACATAAAGTGCTTCTCTGAAACAATGTTTTCATTCTGATATATCATTTTAATATTCAATACCAGTTCAACAAGTGAATTTTCTCATACTTACAAGTATGTTGGTCTTCCATGTGAGTGAGGAACATGGATGCTGATGGCAGTAGATACAAATATTCAGGAATAATGAAAGGAAAACTACAGGAGGAGGAAATAAAAAATTATAATTTTCTATAGCCAAGCTGAATATTACTGTCTTCTTCCTATGAAGAATTGGACTGCAAAAGCTATTAAACAGCAAGGGAAACAGTAAGTGCATTTTAAGAGCAACATGCCTCTGTCCTTATTCTAAAAAAAAAAAAAAAAAAAAAAAAAAAAAAAACATTAATTTATTTAAAATGTTAATTGAAAAAGCTTTTTTTTTTTTTTTTTTTTTTTTAAAGGGTAGTAAAGATATATGAACCTCATGATGCACAAATCCCATGCACAGAGACTATGAGTTTGATTCAGTGGCTTATGTTTATGTTCCGGTATAAAACATCAAAAAATTGTGGCAAGGAAATAATTAATAAGAATAAATTATTTATAACTATTTTTTTTTCCTTTAAATTTAGGAGTGAGAGAAAGATTCAACCAGACTAAAAAATAAGATTGTTTTGTGCTTCTTTGTTTGTTTGTTTTCCCCAGATCTTATTTTGGGTTTACTCTATGAAATTCAACTCAGGTATTATTTACTTCCTTGGAATTAACAGCAGGGTTAAATTTATCTTGCCATTTGTATGTTGAATTATTTTAAAGTAACACTAGCTACAAGTTTGTTGCTCTGACAACTTTGAAATTAAAAACCTGTAAAACTGGGACAAATTGGCCAACAATACTGTGCACAGGAAGGGTTAAGGTCAAAAATGTGTTTGTTAAATTTCCATAAAGGTTGGGCTGGACTTTAAAAGCTCTGTAAATGTAAACCAGTCTTTGAAATAGCACAGCAAATTCACATGGTGCATATCACAGATGTGTGTCATACCTGTGTAATAATATTAGTGTTACCCTAAAAATTTACATTTGAGAAAATGAAAGAAACATGCATGGTAAAAAAGTAATGTGATTTCTACTGGAAGCTTTTTTCTTCTGAGTAGGTTTTCTCACAACACAAATAGACCCCACCACCTGGAGTACTGGTATGTGACACGGTTTTATTAATATTGTTTTTTAACTCACAGGCTTTGTGAATCCACACAAACACAGATTTTCTTTTTAATGCTGTAGGAAAGTGAATAAAACCTTTCTTTCCTAAATCATGTTTTGAAAAATTCCTAAAGAATTATTTTATTAGTAACCTCAAGTATATTCTTGTTCCAAAATAAGACTTGTAATTGACTTAGTGAGGTGGCTAACATATCTACTGTTCTAGTCAAGATTTTGAAGAAAGCAAAGGGATCTTTACAGGTACAGAAAAGGTACAGACAAGTATAGCATCAACAATACCACCGCAGTCCTATGCAGTGTCTTCCAACACCATTCTACAAAATCTTTCAAGCCTGGCCTGTTCTATCCCATTATGAACCATTCATTTCATAAGCCTGGTCATCATGCTTTAAAAAGACCACTCGAGCAGTTGAAACACAGCCTTCACAATACATGTATCAGGATGATATATAATAGTAATGTTTTAAGACCACAGGCATCCTATGAAACCCTATGACTCTCCAAGCCAAATAATTTGTGGAATGGGTGCAAAAAGGACATGAGGACAGTGGTTTGCAGAGTTTTTTGATCTTCAGACACAGTCTATTTCTGTTTGCCTCAGTCATCAAGACAAAAATACACATCCCTGGCAGATCTCTCAATGGTTAAATGGCTGAAAAGTGATGGGATGTCACAGTGTTAATTCAAAATGAGGAGAGGAAAGGAGAGGAGAGGCAAAGTTTATAATACTGGAGAGCTAATCATTCTCCCAACCTTATTAGCAGGAAAACAACAACAAAAACAATTTAATAGAGATGATATGCATTTCCCTTTGATAACTCAGAGATTTGGGAAGGTTGTGCAGACGGCCAGCACTGCACAGTACAGCTATGTCAAGGCTGCTTACACATTCACAAAGATGCTATATGCCAGAAAAGCTTGATGGTCCATGGATCAGTGCTTCACAGGCTAAATTTCCACAAGCTGAAAAGTGTATGTGTAAAATGGCAAAAATATACCAAAGAAAGTCTTGTTTTTCAATATTAGTTGTGGTTTCTCAGTCTATCCATTTGTCTTATTACAAGAAACTCCATCTAAGTGACCTTGCTTGGCAGCCATTTTAGCAGACTAAGAAGAAAGATTTAATGACATGACAAGCAAACATCTTTTGTCACTATGATGGCTCCCTTCACACTAGGTTTAAGGCACATTAAAAGGGAATTGTGGGAAAATATATGCAGGTGATGCTCATGCTGTATTGGATCTGTGAAAAAACAGATAACTGCTCTCTCCAGAGAGGAAATCCTGCCAAAACTCATACTGACTTCCATAGCACTTGAATTTAGCAGAGGGTTTTGATTTAACACCTTTACAGAGTTAAATAAATATATATCCTTACATTCATATAAGAATATATTACTCACACTTGACATTATTAATTTTAAGATCCTGTAGGGTGCAAATTTACTTATTGCTAGCATTTCCCAGTATTTTTATGAACAATCATAAATTTGATGAGGGATTAAAATACCCATTTGTAGCAATTAATACCATCTCACAGAAAGGAAAGTTTTATGAACCTGATAATCACAAGTGTTTTAAATTTGTATGGGTTTTTAAATGCCAGTGGCTACTTGTCAAATTTCATTTGTAAATCAAAGTAGATTTTAAGTCCTACACCTGCAAAAAAAGTGTTCAAAACTTGTAAACTTCTATATGGATATATTCTTTGGCCTTCAGATACAGTGGAAAGAGTCCAAGACAATTTTTTATGGTTGAATTATAAACACTTGAAAAATTGAGTTTGTAGTGAAAATGCTGACACAGCTTTAATTATTGCAGCATGAATGATTGTATTATACACTATCCATGGTGTCTATACATACAAAGTATGCGCTCTAGTGTTCTAATATTTCACTTAAGAAAAAAAAACAACAACAATTATTTAGCAGATGTAGAGAGCTGCACATAAACAGGCTAAACCAGTACATTTATGCTGTTTGAAAACCTATACAGAATGTTATTACCACATAAAAGGACTTATACTTTAGAAGACTCAAAGGTACAGAGAACCAGCCTAAGCAATAAACTGCTCTGATGTACTTAATTAAAAAGCTTCAAGTTACTGAAGTCAATTGAAAAACAGAAGGTTTGATTCTTTAAGGTAATTTTGTCCTCCTCTGTTAAGTGCTTATCAAGTGTTAAGAACTAAAATGTTGTCCCAGTAGTTTAAATAGATAATTGTTTGCTTTTCTTCTATTGAAGGCAATTCTTTATTCTGTCAACCTAGACATGTGTAATAAAATGGGCAATCTGGATGTAATTGGGTGACATGGTTGGATTTAATTTACCTTTAATTAACTGGAATTGTAGAAGAGCTGGGAAATCAGTATTAATATATTTCAGAAAATGACTGTTTTGCTGTTATTCTCTTTACACAGGTATGGGAACTTTACATAGAGGGTGAAGAACATTGTTAATAATTGTTTTAGTGTTAATATAGTTTTATTGTTGTTGTGATTAATTTTATATAAATGTTTTTTGTTGTTTGTTTTTAATGATGTTACAACTTCATGAAAATGCTTTGTATTGGAAAGTAAATGATCTAGCATTTATTATTTCCCCAGTGGGTGAATGTGGAAAGTATATGGCTGAGTAGAGGCACTGCTTTTTGAGCATTAGCCTTAGCATGGCTGATACCAATCAACAGCAGTGCTCTGAGACCTGTTCCCAGGAAACACTCTGGAGTAAAAGCCACCAGGTGGGTGGTTTTGATTCATCAAGCCACCTTTCTACCATGCTCTGGGAACATTTATCTATAAAGAGCTGCTTACTCTCCAAAATATATAGTGCCCAGAACAGCATAAACAGACTGGACAAAAGTGAGAAACTTAGTTAAACCATAAGAGCATAGTAATAATTATGATCATATACCTGTTGACTGTATTTGAAATTCTGTACCATTTTACCATCTATTACATACACACAGGGTTTAGTATTCAGATAGCACAAATAGCAAAAATGTAAGAAGAGAATGTGTGACCAGTTTCAATAAATTTATATATTGAGATCCCATGTGTTTCCAGCATGGTCTTCTGGCTGAAAAGAAGACCAGAACAGGATAGAAAAGAACTCGGTGACTTGTGATTATTTAGCTGTTTAGTCAAACTTGCAGCACCTAGGATTGCATTTAGTCTGAGTTCAGTTGTGTTTCAAGTCCAAAAGTCACAGTAGAACTAAAACACTTACTCGTAACATTTTTATTTCTTTTTTAAATCAACAGTTAATTACTGTTTCTAAAATACTGGTTTTAACTTTTCTGTCTCCAATTCCAGCCATTCATTTCTGCTGTGTTATTGTCCACAAATTTTAGAGCTCTTCTCTTTTGTTTTTATCCTTACTTAAAAAAAAAAAATAAAAAAAATAAAAATGAAAAGGCAACAAGAAAAAATCTTGCTCTAGATTAATTTCTGGGTAGATAAATCCTCTATACTATCTCAGTAGTATGCGGTAAGAAACTCCATTGGAAGATTCCTTTATAGGTTGATATTATTGCCCTCAGGACACAAATCTTTCTACTGAAAAACCATCAGTAACTACAGAAAGACTATGGTACCTAGCCTCCAATCCTGAGATGCCTATATTAAGTGCTTAATGATGCACATGATAAATCTAAACCTAATTCGAAAGCCCTCTGTTATAAATCATATTTACCATCTCTGCTCACTCTCTGAAATCCTCTGAATATGTGGGCAACAGAAGTGGAAACAACATCCAATAGTGGCTACACTAGGGCAAAAAACCACAGAAGTAATTTGATTTTGGTAACCAACATTTCTGCTTGGTTTTGATTGCACCCTTTCTCTTCATTTCAAGACAATAAAGGCAGTAATCCTATCAGTTATACTCTTTATAGAGGTGTGGCTTGATTGTTTTTCCTGTGACTCACATTCTACATCAGCTCAAGTAAATTAGAATCAGGCCCTCTATATGTAAAATTTCAGGTCTTAGTGAGTTCATATTTCATTTGGTCCTAATCTTTTGCTTTAATTAACTATATTTTGCCTATAATACATAATGCAACATAATATATCAATCAATCTTCAAGCTAGTTTCATGAGTGGATATTATATTTCTTCTGCATGATATATATTAGGTGAAATCAAATATAGTAAGATCTTATTTATTTCATATTGAAAATGAATATCTACCAAACAATTTATCAATCTACTTTAAGTAACAAGGACACTGAATATATTTATAAATAATTTATTCATTATTGTTTAAGTGCTGGAATGTAAAACAGCAGTGGGGCAATTTTCCAAATATAGTATGGATCTTATGCATGCTATAAAGAGGAAAAATAAAACAAAAAAAAAGAAGGAGAGAACATGGTGAATTCAAGGGAGCAATATGATCTTAACATGTAAAAGACATTTCCTTCCTTTTGGACAGATACCTTTAAAAGTTACTGTTATTTCATTGTGGTTTTACATTTAGAATACATATATACGTACAGGCATAGAAAAATAAGAAAAATGTACTTCTGACTACAGAAAAACAAGTTAAAATTCAAACAGTGTGGATGTCTAATATTTCATTTTCCAGTGGCTACACTGAATGTAAGAACAGGTCTGTAACAATTAATCCATTTTTCTGTTCTCAGTTTCCCTGGTGTAAATCTAGAGACTTTCCCTTCCTGCAAAGGTTAACTCCAGAGAACAGCAGTGCCATCAAGCCCCTAGCAAATATACAAGCAAAAAGTGACTTAAGCCTGAAAACAGATAGAAAAGAGGCCGATTAGTCATATAATTGATAGAATTAAATAGGACATAAATAGAGCTATATTATGTCCTTGCCCTCAATTCAGATTTTATTAGCTCAGGAACCCTTGGAGGTAGCCTAAATTATATGTATTATGTGTAGTTTGATGGGATTTTTCACCCTGTTTGCTTTATGGCCTCATGGGCTAGATCCTCAACTGGCACAAATAAGTTTATCTTGCCTTCAGTAGAACTGTGAGCATTTGCACAGTGGAAGATCAGGCAACCCAGCTGGATTTGTTGGCTGATTAACTTGATCCCTGGATAAGATTCGTTTAGTGTGTGTGATGTTCATTTATTTATTTATTTATTTATTTATTTTATTGTTATTATTATTATTATTATTATTATTTTTCCCCCCCCCCCTTTTTTTTTTTCTTTTATTTCTCTTTCTCTCTCTTCTCCTTTATATATGTGTATATATGTAACATATGAAAACATTTAGGATTTAATCTCACAGCATGTCTCTGCAAGTTTTAGAAAAGTGAGATTTACCATATGGTTGCCCCAATGGAAAAAGGAAAACTAACAACTTTCTCAGTCTCTGTACAACATATGAGTAATAGAGGGGGAAAAACTCTTCTGCAGCAGAGTAAATCTGCTCTGTAGTGAAGCCTTGATCTCCCCATTCCCAGATGCTGGAACTAGTTAAAGTGCAGTACAGCCCTTCATTTAACATGTGCCTTTCCCATATGAATGGAAACACAGACATGCAGAAGATGATAGGTATCTAGATCTTGTAGATACAGAGCATGAAGTGGCTATTATTGTGTGTGTAGCATAACACATGGTACAAGGAATAATAAGTCTCAGCTGGCACTTTAGTAATACTATTTATAATTACACCCCTGAAAGATTCATTAAAAGAACATTATTATTATGGCAGTGTTAATCACTTCACTGTTGCAAAATGCTGGAATCAGTGTCACTTGCTCACATCCTCCTCATGGCTTGCATTGCCAACTTTGTGAACCACTTTTCTGCTTTCTCATCATCATCTCAAGTGTGGCTACAGACCATGTTGTAAACACAAAAATAATAATAATAATAATAATAATTTTACAATTAGTAATTACACAATTATCAATATCCCTGTTGGTTTTGCCTCTATATTATGTCAGTCTTTCAGAAACATGAATTTGCATGTACAGCATATTTTTGAAACAGAAATGTATTATGAATCTTATTTTAGAGGAATCATTTATCAGCCACATGCCCTTCCAATTGATTTACTTAATACAAATTATACATCTTCATGATATTTTCAAAAGACAGCTCATTTAACAGATTTGTTGCATCAGCAAAGAGTATGTAAGTTTGAGTAGGCATTTACTAAATTCACAAATGATAATTTTGAAGGGACTCTAGAGAAAGCCAAATACATAATTGCCAAGCATATCCAAATGCATAGAGTAATCATTAATGATGAATAGGTAAACTGAGGTCTGTGTGTCAAGTGGGGGTCATGTAACAGCACTTCATTCCCACATCCAGGCAAATGATACAGGCTGTAGTGGTCAGTCCATAAGAGAAGCAATGATAAATTGAAGAAATATTAAGTCAGATATGGTGTACTATTCTCCACTGATTCATATGCAGTGAATTTATTGAGGTTGCTGAAAATGTATCTCAAGGTAAGAGGACAATCTAAAGAGATAAGGATAAAAGTGATAAAATCAGATTCATTAAGATAAATATAAGGTTGGGTTAACAGAAAGGTATACAAAATGGTGTTGTTATGTGGTCAAATCCTGTATGCAGGTGTATAGAAGAAGACATAAATTCCTTCATGCAGATGCACAGGAGACATAGACTTGCACTTCTTGCTGTTGGAAGCAAACATCTGGGTTCTTCCATTTTAGACTTAGTCAAAAACTTCCCTGAAATTCAATAAAAGAAGTTTTTCTATGGAATTCAATGAATTTTGAATCAGGCTCTTTGAACATAAGCTCTGGATCAGGTGGAATGACTTCAGGCACTCCTTGCACAATGTGTTCACAGACAAGGAGGGGTATTATGTGCTTCAATTGCAGTAATGTAATTTGACAGCTCATTTATGAGTGGAAACGCATGGGGAAGCGAACAAGTATACATTAAAAAGTAATTTATACATTTATACAAAGATAAAACTTTTGAGCATCCACCATCAATCCTTTCCCTTTTTGGACTATTTGATTTCTGATTTTGATGTATTTTTGCAATGGGATGATTATATTTTATTGACCTTAAAGAGACAAGGCTAGGTGCTGCAGATAGTACTATGCCATTTTTAATATAAGAGTTTTTCTTAGTTGATCACAAAGAAGATATTTTCTGCAGATGCTGTTTTCCTAAAAAAGCACTAACATAATCCTTCCATAATACCAGAAGCTGTAATACTACCATTAATAACATCTGGATAGCTTAATCAGCATTCGATGATTTTTAAGATGATTTTGCATAAATGTTGGCAGAAACTTTTTGGCAGAGTATATTTTTTGTGTGTGAGATAAATACCATCTTCTTCTGAGGAATCTGTAAGCTCTGATGGAAGTCCAACTAGAATCCAAACCTCAGATAAAAGATAGGATGGGTGGCTGCAAGGCAGTCCATTTTTAAAAGCCCAGGAACAAGCAGTCCTATTGTGCCGCAAGTCATGTAGTTGTAGCAGAAGACCGGCCTGGCTGTACAGCCAAAGCTTAACTTGAGTTGACACTGGCTAGTGTAGTATCAGAAAACAAAAAAGGGTTCTGCAAGTATGTATTGTAAGGGGATGCAAGTATGCAAGAGGAGGTCAAAGGAAAACATTGGACTGATACTTGAAAAAGATGATCACCAAATACAAAAGGGTGAGCAGAAGGTGGAGGCATTTAATTTTTATATATATATTTTTTTATCTTTATTTTTATTTTTTCTCCACAGTTCTTAATAGTAATGATGGATCTCAGGCTGCCCAGTCCTAACAGATCAAAGACCATAAGATCATGACTGTGGGCACAGTGACTTTCCGTCTGTAGTCACCAAAATTGGAAACTGTAAGAGAGCTCAATGTTCATAAACCCAGAAAACCGAGGAAGTTGGCAGATGTTATAGCTAGATGCCTCTCAACAATTTACCAAAGGTTGTGGTAGTCTGGGGAGGTGCCTACTGAAGAGAAGCTAGTCAGTGTTGTACACATCTGCAAAAAGGGCATGAGAGAAAACCCAGAAAACTGCAGAACTCTAGGTCTAATCTCAGTCCCTGGAAAAGTTATGGAGAAGACTATGTTGGTGGATATAAAAAAGGTTTTAAAGAACAAGGCTATTATCAGACATAGTCAACAGGGGTTCATCAATGTTAATCAGAAGTCCTGCCTTAGTAATTTTATCTCCTTCAATGATAAGGTCATCTCCTTGGTAAATGAAAGGAAAGCAGTAGATATAATCTTTCTGAATTTTAGTAAGGCCATTGATACTGTCCTTCACATTATACTTCCAGATGTATTGTCCAACTGTGAGATAAATGGGTTCACAATATTCTGGGTGATGAACTGTCTGAATGGCAGAGCTCAGCAGGTTATGGTGAATGGGACTACATCTGGCTGGCAGCCAGTCACTAGCAGTACTCCCAGGGCCCAA
>CM021765.1:8698097-8727666 GCA_011076525.1 Nettapus auritus
TCCAGCCAGTACCATTTTTTACAGTGAACCTTGAAAAATAAAATATTGATGTGGAGAGCAGATATGCTAATTTCAAAGATTCCACCTCTACTTGTTAAGGGGGAATAAATAAATAAATATAGTTACTTTTTTTTTCTATTGAGTTTCTTATTGTGAAGAGGGTAAAGCCTTTATACAGATAAATTAATTACCCTCTTTTGTGACACTGGAACATCACAGCAAGACCTGGAAATATTGCAAATGTTCAACAGGAAACAATCAGCTGATTGTTAGCTAGCTAGGATAAGGCCTATTTGGCAATTATAATGTATAATTATGAATACTTGTACTAATATGAAGATTATGAGAAATTCCAATCATTAGAAGGGAAGTGATTTTTTTTTTTTTTTTTTTTTTTTTCTGTGCGTGATAGGATGGTCAATGTCAGCGATTCTCAAATGTCAGAATACTTGCATAGATCAGCTGAAATATTTATACCACTCTTCTGAGTTAACCCCAATAGGTAGCTAGGACCCACACAGCCACTTGCTCACCCTCCCTCAGTGGGATGGTAGAAAGAACAGGTAAACCAAAAGTGAGAGTGCTCATGAGTTGAGATAAAGACAGTTAAAGAACAAAAAAAAAATAGAAGCAGTAACAAAACAAAACAAGTGATACAAAAACAGTCACTCACAATCAACAAACCTGTGCCTAGTCAGTCCCTAAAAACAGTTCTCCTAAGAGATCTCTTACCCAGCTTTTACTGCCAAGCATAATGTGGAATATCCCTTTGTTCAGCCTGGGTAGCTGTTCTGGCTGTTCGTCCTCCCCAGCTGTTCGTCCTCCCCAGCTGTTCATCCTCCCCAGCTCATCGTGCACCCCCAGCCTACTTGCTGGTGGAGCAGTGTAAGAATAACTGCCGGTAACACTGACGTGTTATCAATACTGTTTTCCATCACAAATTCAAAACATAGCACTGTATGAACTACTATGAAGAAAATTAACTTTAGTCCAGCCAAGACCAGTAAGGAGTTATTTGATTATAATTGTTTGTTTGGTTTGTTTGTTTGTTTGTTTTTGACTCATCCGTTTGCACCTTCCTCTTCACAAGTCTGCTTCATACACCTTCTTTGTCTCTTTCTGTTTCTCTTTTACTTTGTCTTTCCTGTTTTCCTGTGGTTGTATCCCACAGTTTGTATGAGATCTTGCTAACGTGATTTTTGCTTTCTTATGTCATTTATCTATTTTTACCCCACTTCTGAGATACTGTGATGGTTTTATTCAGGTGGGCGGCTGAGTTCCACCACAACCGCTCTCTCATTCACAATTTTAATTACAAAACGTCTTCCACAGGCCGCAGTCTCCATCCTGGCAGGTCCACCTGCTCCACCGCGGTCTCCTCCACAGGCTGCAGCGTGGATCCCTGCTCCACCGTGGTACTCCATGGGCTGCAGGGGGACATCCTGCTTCACCATGGTCCTCACCACAGGCCGCAGGGGACTTCTGCTACGGCGCCTGGAGCACCTCTCCCCCTCCTTATTCACTGACCTTGGTGCCTGCAAGGCTGTTCCTCTCACCCTCCCAGCTGCTGAGTGGTGCAGCGTTTTTTTCCCTGTCTTACATACGCTCTCTCAGAGGCGCAAAACAACCTCGCTTATTGGCTCAGCTCTGGTCATCAGTGGGGCTGTTACCAAACATGGGGCAGCTTCTAGATCCTTCTCACAGAAGCCACCCCTATGGCCCCCCTGCTACCAAAACCTTGCCACATAAACCCACTACAGATACCTTCTGAAAACATCTTTGCATTTCCAAACTCTGCTAATTTTTGCTCTTTTCTGTATAATAAATGCCTTGTAGGCAAGTTTTTATGGTAAATACTGAGGAAGATAGTTAAACTCTTTATTTTGGATCGAGCACGTTGGTCATACTGAGTATGGCTGGAGAAGGTGGACAGTGCAGAAGAGTCAGATTTCCTCCTCAGTCTGATATTCACGTATCTTTGGACTTCATTTTTCCCCTTTACACTCTCTGTCTGTCTTGATCATTTATAAAGTACTCAACATTTGTTTATCACCACCATAATATCATTAAGTAATAGTAAGGAACATAGGATGAAGGATCGTGTGCCTTCTTTCAGATACACTAAGAAGTGAACTTTAAAATAGATTATCACTAAGAGGCTGTGGCATATTACTTTAGCCTTGTGTGTTTATTTCAACTGAGATAATATATTTTACTACCTTACATGCTTTAAGAATATGCTTATTCCTCCTTCCCTGTCTTAAATTCTTGCATCTTGGTTGTATATACTGAAAAGCAGTTACTATATTTCACCTCAAGGATGGCTGTCCTTCAGTGCCTGATTAAGTGATCTCTTTGCCTAGTTTGTACTTCAGTTAGTAAAACATTTTAGAATCTCATGGGATGAAAGGTAACACATGAAGATATGCAGAATTGCACTCATTATATTCCAATCTAGTTGTAAAAATTGAAAGAAATGAAAACATAAAGTTACAGATGATAATATTTTGTATGCAACAGAAATTAGAAAAAATACTAGTTTAATTCCAAAATAATTACTATCTCTTCCATTAAAACAAACAAACAAACAACAACAAAAAACCACCTTTTCATTGGGTGACTCCTTTATCAAAGGTTCAGGTCAGCAAATAATGTTAACATAAAGCAAAAGTTCCTAATGACCACCTGTTGCCTGTAAAGTATCAACATTTTGCTTATTGTATATGACACAGAAGGAGGAAGTAACACAACCTGCATTTTATTACTTGAATCAGATGCAAAGGGTTTTCAAAACTTCAAATTCAACTGAAAGCAGCTGTTGGGAAAATATCATTACATTATACCTTAAGCTACAAAAGCCAATTTAATGGTGACATTTTATTTTATTCAGATGGTCCCTTCTTTTATTCTGTCTAACCCAGTAAAGCCTGTGGAAATTGTATCTGGATGAAATCACCAGAAGGTGAAGGGCCCATGACTAAAAACATTCTTTAAAGATTATTCAGGGTTACAGTCAAATGGAATAGCAGCACTAACAAGAGCAAAGGTCTCCATAGCTACAGGAAGCAATATTACATCGTTTAGCAGCACGTATAAGAAAACACAATCTTGTTACTTGATTTAGTTAAATGTTGATTAAAGTGCAGTACAAAAACATTAGGTACTATAGTAAACACAGGTCTTATTTAAAAAAATGTGTACGTCATTGCTCCAGATCACTATATGGTGTTCACAGGTGGAATAAGCTCACATCCCATTCATTTCAAATTATGATTTTTGCTGTAGCTTAATTAACTATTCCAATTATTTCAGTAATTTTTTTTTAATATGTTCTGTCTCTCATCATAAACATTAACACATTCACGTTATGCAGTGCCCTTGTACTTTTGCCTTCAATAGATGTGATGAAAACAGGGTAGTCAATCAGACCAGAGCAGAGGTGTGACCTGTGCCATTGTCCCAGACATGACTGTGGACAGCAGAAGACACTTAGAGAAGGAGTGTGAGAACAAAGTGACTCTGCATGTTGGCACCTCCCCATCTTTTCCTCCTAACAGAGTAACTTCCTGAACCACACGTGCATCTCATCCTTGTGGCTGGCACCCCTCAAAATACTTTACATTCATGGAACTCTTCTGTTACTTTCTGTAATTCATTTAGACTTTCTATTTCCATAATACCCTGTGACAGTGAGTTCCACAATTTAAATTTTCAATTTATGAAAAAGTGCTACCTTTCATTTTTGGCTTGCTGCCTGATATATTTGCTGGGTGCCGTATTGAACTTGTTATAAGAAATGTTGAAAAAATTGCTTCTTAATCAGCTATTAAAATTAGAAGAGATTAAAATACAAAACTAAATTATTTTATGTTGAAGTAGTAAATCTTGACTTTTGTCAAAGACTAAATCTCAGAGGAATAGAAATGTACATGAAAACAAGATACACATCTCCTTAAAACAAACAAACAATAATAATAATAATAATAATAATAAAGTAAATAAAATAAAAAAAAATAAAATAACAAAACCCAATGATGTTGCTGGATGAACAAATTTTTATATCTGCATCTTCACTAATATACTAGGTCCAGTAATGTTATTTGTCTGAAGAGCTACCTTTAGGAATGAGGTGGTTTCCTAACATGTATATTTTGTTTATCTGGGACATTTGCCAAATTTGTAACACCAAACATGATGAAAATAAAAAATACACATATGCGTATGTATAAATCCATCTGTCTATCTATCTACCCATCTATCTAATAAAATCTAACTTCTATGCTTCAGTATACCAATTTCAATTTACATATATTTTATCTTAAGTAAAACACAAATGAAAAGCCATGCCTAATTCACAAAGCAAACATGATAATTTGATTTTTCACAAAATTCAATCAGCTGAAAGTTATTATTAAATCTTGAGACACCATTTTTTTGGGGGTTCTTTCAAATTGCCAAAAAACAACAACAACAACAAAAAAACAATAATAACCAATATATTTTTTTGGTGAATTTAACTAAGCAACGTTTTATGATGTAACTATTTTCAGAGGTGTTCAGACAGATGATTTACTTTCATGTAAAGCTTACAATTAACTTGTACATATCTGTTCTTTTATTATGGGCCAATCAACCCTTGAAACAGTTTTTTTTTTTTTTTTTTTTTTTTTTTTTTTTTTTTTTCTTGCTTGTTTGTTTGTTTGTTTTTTCCTTCTGATGAGTAAATCAGAAAAGGGACATTTTTACCCAGTTGTCACAAAGACCTTTCCAAACTAAAGCACAGCAAAAACTTAATTATATAGACACAAGAAACCATGAGAAATTTCAAGCTAGTAAGTGCTGTCAAAGAAATTTCTTGCAAAGAAGACAGTTTTGATTACTCTGAATAACAGTAATGCTGAGGTAGGAGAATTCTTCCAAAATCCCCACTGATCCAACTTTTGTCTTTGTAGCTGAAAGTTCATTGGAGTGTAGTTTGAGCTGATGCAGAGATTAGAAGTACAGAAGCATTGCTGAAATTCTGCAACTGTTATGAAGCATAAACATTAGGAAATTAATTGATTTTCCCCAAATTAATTGTATATGGCATGTAATATTTGAGTTGGCAAGATTTAAATAGGTTGGTCATTTTGAAGTAGATTATAACCCAGTTTATTTAAATGAATTTTTATCCTTTTCCCAGAAGTCATTTACATTATTTACATAGCCAATGTGGTTTCCCTATTGTTTTCGACTATTCTTAGCTTGTTTGCAAAATACAAAGTTATATTTCTTCATGTATAAGTGGCCAATTTATTTATCTGTTCCAATGGCTAATTTAAAGCAAAAATTATGAAGTGAAATTAAAAAAAAAAAAAAAAAAAAAAGAAATTTGGAATTTGTGAGCGCGTCTGCGTCAAAAAAATGTGTCTATGTTAAAAAAAATGACATTTCACTGTATGAAAGAATTCATTTATATAAATACTAATTTTAAGTGCTTTAAACTAGGTAAGAAGGGGGACAGGGATGAAACAAAGCTTGCTGGAGGTGTGCCAGGGGGGACAATGGCAAGGCTGGGGGAGAAGGCAAAGGCTCAGCTGAAGTGCATCTACACTAATGCACGCAGCATGGGCAACAAGTAGGAGGAGCTGGAAACCATTGTGTAGCACACAGGCTATGACTTGGTTGCCATCATGGAAATGTGGTGGGACCACTCTCATGACTGGAGTGCTGCAATGTCTGGCTATAGGCTCTTCAGAAGGGACAGGCAGCACGGAAGGGGTGGTGGAGTGGCTGTCTATATTAGAGAGTGTTTTGATGTCATCGAACTTGAGGCTGGGAATGATAAGGTGGAGTCACTATGGGTCAGGATCAGCAGAAAGGCCAACAAGGCAAGCATCCTGATGGGAGTCTGTTACAAACTGCCAAACCAGGATGAGGGGACGGATGAGGAGTTCTACAGACAGCTGGAAGAAGTTGCAAAATCATCAGCGCTTGTTCTTGTGGGGGACTTTAACTTCCCAGACATATCCTGGAAACACAACACAGCCCAGAGAAAGCAGTCCAGGAGGTTTCTGGAGAGCGTGGAAGATAGCATCCTGACCCAGCTGGTTGGTGAGCCTACCAGGGGAGGTGCCCTGCTAGACCTTCTGTTCACTAACAGAGAAGGACTGGTGGGAGATGTGGTGGTCAGGGGCTGTCTTGGGCAGAGTGACCACGAAATGGTAGAGTTCTTGATACTTGGAGAAGTCAGGAAGGGGACCAGTAAAACCTCTGTCTTGGACTTCCGGACGGCTGACTTTGAGCTGTTCAGGACGCTGGTTGGCAGAGTCCCTTGGGAGGTGGTTCTGAAGGATAGAAGAACCCAGGAAGTCTGGGTGCTTTTCAAGAAAGAAATCCTAATGGCTCAGGAGCGGTCTGTCCCCACATGCCCAAAGACGAGCTGGCGCAGAAGAATACCGGCCTGGCTGAACAGAGAGTTGTGGCTTGAGCTTAGAAGAAAAAAGAGGGTTTATAATCTTTGGAAAAGAGGGCAGACTACTCAAGGGGACTACAAGGATGTTGCGAGGCGTAGCAGGGACAAATTAGAAAGGCCAAATCTCATCTGGAGCTCAATCTGGCTACTGCTGTTAAAGACAACAAAAAAAGTTTTTATAAATACATCAATACCAAAAGGAGGACTAAGGAGAATCTCTATCCTTTACTGGATGCGGGGGGAAAAGTAGTTACCAGAGATGAGGAAAAAGCTGAGGTGCTTAATGCCTTCTTTGCCTCGGTCTTTAGCAGCAAAACCAGTTGCTCTCTGGACGCCCAGTACCCTGAGCTGGTGGAAGAGGATGGGAAGCAGAATGTGGCCCCCACAATCCACGAGGAAATAGTTGGCGACCTCATACAGCACTTGGATGTACGTAAGTTGATGGGGCCGGATGGGATCGACCCAAGGGTACTGAGAGAACTGGTGGAAGAGCTGGTCAAGCTGCTTTCCATCATTTATCAGCAGTCCTGGCTATCGGGGGAGGTCCCACTCGACTGGTGGATAGAAAACGTGACGCCCATCTACAAGAAGGGCCAGAGGGTAGACCCAGGGAACTATAGGCCTGTTAGTTTAACATCAGTGCCAGGGAAGCTCATGGAGCAGAAGCTCCTGGGCATCATCATGCGGTACTTGCAGGGCAAGCAGGCGATCAGGCCTAGTCAGCATGGGTTTATGAAGGGCAGGTCCTGCTTGACAAGGTAACACGCTTAGTGGATGAGGGAAAGGCTGTGGACTTGGTCTACCTTGACTTCAGTAAGGCTTTTGACACCATTCCCCACAGCATTCTCCTCAGGAAACTGGCTGCCCATGGCTTGGACTGGGTTAAGAGCTGGATGGAAGGCCAGGCCCAGAGAGTTGTGGTGAATGGAGTCAAATCCAGTTGGAGGCCGGTCACTAGTGGAATCCCCCAGGGCTCAGTACTGGGGCCAGTCCTCTTTAACATCTTTATCGATGATCTGGATGAGGGGATTGAGTGCACCCTCAGTAAGTTTGCAGATGACACCAAGTTAGGTGCGTGTGTCGATCTGCTCGAGGGTAGGAAGGCTCTGCAGGAAGATCTGGATAGGCTGGAGCGATGGGCCGAGGCCAACTGTATGAAGTTCAACAAGGCCAAGTGACAGGTCCTGCACCTGGGGCACAACAACCCCAAGCAGAGCTACAGGCTGGGAGATGAGTGGTTGGAGAGCTGCCTGTCAGAGAAGGACCTGGGAGTGATGGTTGATAGTCGGCTGAATATGAGCCAGCAGTGTGCTCAGGCGGCCAAGAAGGCCAACAGCATCCTGGCTTGCATAAGAAACAGCGTGGCCAGCAGGTCCAGGGAAGTGATTGTCCCCCTGGTGTCCGCTCTGGTGAGGCTGCACCTCGAGTACTGTGTTCAGTTCTGGGCCCCTCACTACCAGAAGGATATGGAGGTGCTTGAGCGAGTCCAGAGAAGGGCTACAAAGCTGGTGAAGGGTCTGGAGAATAAGTTTTACGAGGAGCAGCTGAGGGAGCTGGGGCTGTTTAGCCTGGAGAAAAGGAGGCTCAGGGGTGACCTTATCACACTCTACAGGTACCTTAAAGGAGGCTGTAGCGAGGTGGTGGTTGGTCTGTTCTCCCATGTGCCTGGTGACAGGATGAGGCGGAATGGGTAAAGTTGTGCCAGGGGATGTTAGATTGGATATTAGGAAAAACTTCTTTACTGAAAGGGTTGTTAAACACTGGAATGTTCTGCCCAGGGAAATGGTTGAGTCACCATCCCTGGAGGTCTTTAAAAGACATTTAGATGTAGAGCTTAGGGATATGGTTTAGTGGAAGACTTGTTAGCATAGGGAGATAGTTCCTGATGTAAGAGGAAGGATATAAAAGTTGCATTCTTTCATGTAAGGAAATCCTTTCCTTGACATTTAATGACACAAATAAGGTTCTGAAAGCTTCCTATTTTTCTGTTGGTATGGCATGTCATCTGGCATATATTAATTAATTGCTCTTGAAACACAGATCAGGGAAGCATCCAAATTTTAGTTTTTTGTTTGTTTTTTTTTTTGTTTGTTTTTCATGAGTAGGTTGTTAGTGATTTCCTTGAATAGTTTTAACCAGTTTTGGTGTAAAATTAGCTTCAGTGGAGTCAGAATCTGATCTAGAAACTAAAAGAAATTACACATACATACAGCTAGCAAAAGCACAATTTCTTCTTGCATATTTATCTTATTAACTTTTGGGGCTTCGGATTAGTTAGAAGAACCAAAATTCTGTTAAACTGTTAAAAAATTCTGTTACACACACCTGTGTGTAAAGTAGCTCTGCACTCTTCCTGGATTTAAAACTCATTGGTTCTACTCTCTGGATAAGTATAAAAGAGCTATTCACCTCTTGGTATATTAGTTTCATCTTACCATTGACATTCATGGAACTTGAACAGAACAGCAAGTCAAACTTTGGTGATGAAACACTAATGAATCTTTAAAAGGACTGTTGGTATAATACTATGGTGTGGGGATAGTGAACTATTTATTTTTGTTTTCTACTTATGCTGAGTGATAGAATATTCTTTTAGATTTCTTAGCATCTTGAATATTTTTCCCTTCTGAATTTGGATTTTGAAGTTCATTGTTCATTTTAATTAACAAAATGTTTCAAAGTGGACATCTGGGAAATAGGAAGGGCTTGGCAAAACAAACAAACAAACAAACAAAAAAACATTATAAGTTTTATTAAAAGTGTATTCTTTAATAAAAGAAAATAAAAATCACCATGAATCTCTCTCCCTCTACCACAAAGATGTCACCATTTTATTCAGTGTTAAGGTATTAAGTATAATTTTACAGTGAAAATTAATGAATTGACTGTTCTGATTTCAAAAATTGTGATTCTCCCTGTCTTATGCTGATGGGTCTTTATCTTTTGTTCAAAGAGCATATTTTTTTGTCTGTTAAGAAAGTTCAACAGAGAGACCCTTTTGAAACGATTTCATTTTTTCTTCAGTAATAAATCAGATGTATGAGGTTGTTGCCTTTTGTCAGTTTCTGCTTTCCTCCTCCATAATATTTTACAGAACTTTTACTGATGTCTTGTCTGATATATTTACACTTTGTACACTTTGTTTCAGGAAAGGAAAAAAAAAATGTCTCTAGTTTGGAAAGATTAAGATTCTGGAAGTAGATTTCATAAATCGATAGAGAGAAAAAAAAGATGTTATAATGGGTGTTTACATATGTAGAACATCTGCTGTTTTCAGCATGCAGCTAGGCTAACATCAATGAGATTGCACACATTTGATAATGGAGGCTATAAAAATATACAAAGACAAAAGCATGCATCTTTAAAATTGTTTGGTCAATTAAATCCCAGTGATAGATTGATTTTTCAATTGCAGTCAAGTGGCTGTCTTTGGATGTTTGGAGGAATCAGGACTGTTTCGAAAATCAGAACCTAGGCTGTGACCAAAAATGCATGACTAGTTATGAAATAACATTTATGGAAATTAAATATAAATTTAATGCCAGCAAGTTTGTTTATCAAATACTTATCCAAACAGTCTTAAGATTTTCAGGGATGTTGTGAGTAAAATATCATATAATTAGGATACAAACGACTTTAATGTTAATTTCCACTCATATTTTCAAGACAATTAGAATAAAACAAAGACAGAATAAAGTGGTTGGTCACACAACTGAAAGCTTTTTGTAGTTTGAACTGAAGACACTTTATCAATTCTCATTTGAAGAAACTCACTTGAGGAAACACACAACAGAACTCTATAAAATAATACACTCTATCCTTTCACATTCATAAATCTATTCTTGTCTTTGTCCTGCAAGCAGTCTTTTCTCATGTGTGATCATCTTTTCAAATATTAGTCCAAAAAAAAAAAAAGTCTCTTTTTTTAGTAACATGTTTGCCTTTCCTTTGTTTTAAAGTTTATGTTTTTCTGTCTCTCAAAAAAAAAAAAAAAAAAAAAAATCTTGAAAATTTTAATTGGATTCAAAAGTCTGAATGTGTAGATTGATTTAATATGGTACACTTCACTCCATGGAAAATATGATTTCCAGGGAGGAGAGGTATTCAAACTTTTTTATTTTCCTTAAATCAAAACAAGACATCTTAACTTATGGATGAAACAAGGCAGCTCTGAAAATTACATGGAGTCTGCATAGCTTTAGGAATCTGTGTTTAAAAATAATTCTAAAGTGTGAGGCTGTAGGTTTGGGGATTTTTAACAAAGCTCATTGAAACATTAAATGAATTCCATCACTGTGGTTTCTTAGTGCTACATATGGTATATAAAATTCAAAATCTTTTGATGGCATACTCTAAAAGCTGAGAAAACTGTCTGATTATTCTCTAAAATTTGATATCGGCCCAATCAAGTACCAGCCCAGAAAATAATAATTTCTAACCCTTAGGGTAAGGTTTTATCCAGCAACAACAACGAGAGAAAGTAAATTTTTCTTTAAAGATGGTGCTTAATAAAATTTAGAATAAATTTAGAATATGATATAGGGCTTATATATAACCTCTGCACTAACAGGGGATTGCTTTTGTTAATGTCTGAGGTTCTGTCCACTCTCGCATCTCTGTTTTCTTAATAAATCCATAGCTATTTGTTTTTTTATATATATATATATATTTTTTTCATATACAGTATAACATATTTTAAGTATAATTTATTTAATATATGGTGTATCTCAAGTTACATCATCCCAGAGCACTTATTTAAATATCCAAGAATTTATATTGCAGTATACATCCATTGGGACAAATTCTGCCCTAGTATATAGTTAGTATAAACCAAGAGAGATCTTGTATGGGGAAGTGTATATCAAAGTCATTTAAGTGGTAGTCATTTACAGGACTTAATGTAATGTAATGTAGCAGTATTTCTCCCTCTTCCCACACAAAACTACTACATTTACATAAATGTAGTTAAAACTAATGTCTATATATGCATACATTATTTAATTCTTATGCTCAAAATAATCACCTTGTTAATATCTAACTCCCTTCCACATGCTATAGGAAAATAATATCAAGTTATCTGAATATTCCTTATCTTTAGTAACTTCTTACATAGTCACAGCTTCGTGGACATGTTGGCTTAGTATGATATATAGTATGGAACTATAGAAGTTCCTCTACTAACATCAACAGGAGAAGGGAAATATGTGACAGCTGCAAATACGAAGTGAAATCATGCTTCTTATTTGCTTATACAAATGGTCAAAGAGAGTGATGAGTGACCTCTTGTTCTGAGTTCAAGCAGTTACAAAAGGCAAAGAAAAAACATTATTGTTAGTCACTGACAGATAACTCCTCATTTGTCAATACAGTCTCACTGGTAAAGCAAGTAATACCAGCCTTGCTAACGTCACTGCAAGAAACTTCTGCATCAGTTTTGGCCCATGGTAACTAATCCTTACTTTAACTACTGCATAAATGCGTAATACAAACACATACTAAAGATTTAATTTCATTAATAGTCAATGGATTGTCATAAACTACTCCAGAATTGTAGAATGTAGTATTGAAAAAGCAGGATGAAATAGTGAAAGAACAATAATGAAAGAATACAGCGATATTTTGCATGCTCAGATACTTTGCATCTGAGTTGTAAAATTAATATAAATCTTAAAGTATTAAGTCTCTCTGAAACTGCAACAAGGTAAATTGAGACAGAATTATAGAAAATTCAACATCTTTCCTTAGGTCCTTTGGTCCATTCTAACCTAAAATTCCAGCTTGTCAGATCAACAAATTGACATATTCTGGATTTCATTCAGCTGGTTTACAAAGCCACTTGCATCTCTGACTGCTAGGATACAGCAAGATGGGAGGAAATAATTAATTTTCTCCTGTCATTTGTTCCCACCACTCTCATCTCCAAACATCCTACTACCTTCATCCATTCTTGATGAACTGAATCCCTAGCTCTTCAGTTCTTTCTACTTTAATTAGTCCTGCCCATTATTAAACTTGAAAAGCTATGAAGATATAGCTCAAGAGGGAAATGATTCAACAGAAATTGTTTATAATCCATTAGTATCATCTGTCCAAGCTGGTTGTCCCCCCTTTCTGAGCAAAATTTTCCTACAATTCATTTGTCTTCAGTAATATATGTCCTGGTGAGGAGAGGAATGCAAAGAAATATTGACATGGATTATAGACTATTTTTTTTTTGATGACTTCTGTTCCAGTCTAGAAAAGCATCAGTTCTATCCTATTAATATGCTCTTTACTTCTGTGGAAACATTTTTGGTCTCTTTTCACTGAAGTAGCTAGGAAACCCCGCTTCTCAGCTTAAACTTCACACCGTGACCTCTCACGTCTCTTGACCTGAAATTTAACCACTTCTTTTCATGATGTAGTGGACTGGCATACTTTTCTGTCTGCCATTGTCCAGCAAATGGAGTCTCATTCTATGGATCAGAAAAATAAATAAAATAAAAAATCCATTTTGATCCACTGGAACTCTATGAATGTAATTTATGCAACTGTTTTCCTTCTCTTTTACACTGATACACATAATCCACCACTCAGAATGGCACTTGTGACACTGTTTACAGTGCCTGTACAAGTGTCATGCTTCAGCATGTTCATGCTCTACTTTCCTTGTTGTGTGAAATCTTTAGAAACTCTGACAGTTTTTAAAGGGAGAGAAACAAGGATATATAAAAGCTTTAATTTTCCTGAGAGTTAAACAAACAAGATTAGTGTAGGTTGCTAAAATAGGGAAAGATACAGATTGGGTGGAGAAATTTACTTTTTTGTAAAGGACATTTTTTCCTAGATCAAATTTAGTTTCCAGTATTTTAACCTGGCTTGACAACTTGCCTTTTAAGATTTTATTTTTTATTTATTTATTTTTTTTTTTTCTTCTAAGTCATCATTTTTCAGAAACAACATGAGATTGAGCTGGGAGGGAAGAAATGATTGTAGCAATTCAAACTGTATCTGATGAGGCTGCTGTGTAAACGAAATTAGGTACTGTGAAAAAATTAATTCCTGGCCCTCCACCAAAGGCTATGGGATGGTAAAGCTCAATGGTGAAAGGAGGAATCCAAGTAATGGGTGACAGACTCTGACAGAAGAAGCCTTGTCATGCACAGAAAAGGCAGAACATTTCAGTCTCCTTCAGTTCAAGCCCCAAAGGTACCACTGACAGAGTAAACCAGTGAGAGAGTTTGCATAAGATCCCAAAGTCACTGTGTCCAAGTGTTGTTAAGGATTCTTTACTGGCATGTCCAGCACCCCAAAAGTCTAAAATGATACTGAAGCGAACAAATCTTAACATAGAGAATCTGTCATTTTGACAATAGTTGATTTTTTAATGATTTTGAAATTACAAGCCATAGTGGACTGTCTATAAAACAACCATTAGAACTTTAAGGTAACCCTAAAATGGTCAGATTCTGTTGCAAAGTATTTATTTATTTATTTTTAATACATTTAATCCTTTCCACACTGCTCTAAGGTCTGCCTTGGAAGCACATTTCTGCATTTGATAGCCTTAATCTAAATCTTCTTTGTGATTAACCTCTAATTGCCTTTTTGGCCTCTATTTAGAAGGCCTACCAATTCTTCTCAATCTACCCTGATCCATGCTTCTATTTTAGTACATGAAACAACTTCAAATATATTCATCTCAATAATTTTGAGATATGTGCTAAATTTTATATCTTTTTGAAGTCCTCTACAGAAATTTCCCCTTCCTCCCTCTGAGTCCAAAAATGAAGTCTGTTGAGAAGGGAACTGAACATTTCTGTGACCCCCATTGGATTCGCACCCAATAATATCTGGTTGAAATCTATCTGTAATGTTAAAAAATCAGCTGTAAACTTGCCCTCTCCATAATACTGGGAGCCTTTTTCTCTTTTCTCTTTCACTGAAAGGTACATGTATATTTTCATTTTGTCTTTGTAGGTGGTCTTTATGGATGTACCTTTGAATTCTCTCATAACTGATATAAGCTCACCACAACCCTCTATTATGGTTTCTGGACTGATGCTATGAACTAGCTCACCTTGCACAATAAAGGCTGGTCTGTAAGTGTCTGAGATTACCAGACAAGGTGGTATGCCCGTATGAAACATCACAATGTTTATGTGGAGAGATTTCTCAATAATGAAGGAAGAACTGTGTCAGCCCAGTGTCATGCTGACCTAAGTGCAGCCTGAAGTTTTTACTGTGTTTCACAGCTGCAACAAGGTTCATGTAGTTCATTTGTATCTACACTGTACTGTGTTTACATAGAGTTGTAGCATTGTGATCTAAGAAGGTCTGGGGGAAAGCAGGTGACTCAATTAGATTTCCTTACTCACAACCTCATGTTCTATTAGTGGGTGATTCTTCCCTTCTTCCACAGATCTGTTTCCAGCTTTCCCCAAAGATCACAATTAAAACTTATGAAAGTTGACAGAATCCCACTTACATCTATGGGCTGTGGGTCATCTCCAAAATGAAGAAATTTTTCCTTCAGTATTTTTGTTATATTATTCCTTATTAACAAATTGTTCCTATATTTTTTGTTTGTTTGTTTGTTTGTTCCTTTGTATCTCCCTTCTATGCATTTATTTATTTTTGTTTTCTCCCTATTGGCCCACTACTGGCAGAGGCTGATTAGTGTGTTGTCAAACAGAATTCTCTAAATGGGTCACTACATGAGAAACAATGCAGAGCTTTGAAGATCTTTGAGATGACATTGGCAACTTGCTGACCCTAATCACCTACATGCAGTTAGAGCAGTACTTGTTTCCTCAAAAGGTTTTTTGTACCCAAATGTGTACAGACTAAGCAATCTGTGTTTCCACATATGCAGAACTAACAGTGTTGAGTGCTTTAAGGAGGATGATTCGTCCTCTTGTTTTTTGACTTCGGCAGTCAAAAAGTCAGCTGTAATCTTGCTTAACTAAAGAGTTCAAGAATTCTCATATTTACCAAGAACTTGTTTCCAGTCATACACAAGATTCATAGTGTTCATATTTCACGCTACATTTGTTAGGTACGTACCATACCATAAATCACCTGGAACAGAAATAATACCATGTGGTGAACTGAAGATCTTCAAAACAAGCTTTTCATAAATGAGCTGCAGACCATGGCTTATTTCCTGAAAATAAATAAATAAATAAAAATTGTGAACATTTTTGAATTAAGGAAAGCATGTGAATTTCATGATCACTTTATGAATAGACAAAAGAGAAAAGATGCTAGAGAAGCCAACTTTTGCAAATATCTGCTATACTCAAGAAATTTATGAATTTGTTACATTTTCTGAGTAAATTATGTTAAAAAAAAAAAAAAAGATTGTATATGAATTGAAAAATAAGCTTACTTCACTCTATTTTCATAAGGGCTTGATCATCCATCCTGTTTACAAATAACTATGTTAATCATTACAATCTGAGAATTCAATGGCATTTTATTATAAATAGTTTATGAGTCTCAGCTTTCCTGGTTGTTATAAACAGTTTGCCTAATTACCTTTCAAGTCTTCCTGTGTCTTCTGATTAATGAAAGATCTGTCCTGTGGCTTACACTTGAGATGTTTTAAACCTAACAACAGAGAAAGAAAACAAAATGCTAATAAACATCCTGATGTCAGAGAAAATCACATGTTCTTGTCTAGAATGCACTCAAGCACATGCTCAATTTGCTGATGTATGTTATTCAATTTCAACTGAAGCTAAGCAGGTGCTTAAGTATCTTTTGAATAAGATTATTTGTTGTTGTTTTATTTGTTTTCTCTGAATCTGAGTGCTACCAGTTGACCAAACCAGAAGTATTTCCATTGCGACACCATTTAAATATAGAATAGTTCTATTACTGTGTCTCAACTGACAAACTGGACTAGATGTAATCAAAGCGGTCACCACTTAAGCAGGAAGAACATCATAGCAGTTAATACAGTACATCCATATGATTTTGGTGATATATTTAAGTGTGAAAGAAAATAAAGAAAATGAAATGAAGTGATGAAGGATGGAGGGCAAAATAAAACTGAAATGGTGATAAATATGTGATGAAACTGGTAGGGAAGGGAGTTGGGGCAAACAGCTAAACAAAAACTGAAATTCATGCTCAAAACAGTGGATCTACTCAGGTGAGTAAAGTTACATGCAGTCTTCCACTAAAAGTTGTTAAAGCTGATCATAACATAACATAGAAACTTTATTGAACACCAGAAATATTAATTGCAAATAATAACCACTCCTCCTAATCATACTACACTGTGAGATGGACTGTCTGTAGAGCAGCACTCAAAGAGTCATAGTGAATGGGGCTACATCTGGCTGGCAGCCAGTCACTAGCAGTACTCCCAGGGCCCAATCCTAGGTCCAGTCCTGTTCAACATTGTTATCGATGATCTGAATGTAGGAGTAGAATGCATCCTTTGCAAATTTACTAATGACACTAATCTGGGAGGTGCTGTTGACTCTCTGGAGGAATGAGATGCCTTACAGAGGAATCTAGATAGACTGCAGCATTGGACAGTCATCGGTGGAATGACATTCAACAAAGGTAAATTCTGAGTTCTGCACGTGGGATGGAGTAATGATGGACACATCTGGCACAGACTGGGAGATAGTGGCTGGGGAATAGCTCAACAGAAAAGTATATGGTTGACAGCAGGCTCCATATGAGCCAGCAGTGTGCCCTGGCAGCCAAAAAGTGCATTTTGGGATGCATAGCCAGCCAGGCAATAGAAGGGATTCTCCCACTATATTTAGAATTGGTGCAGCCTCACTTGGAATATCTTGTACAGGTTTCCACAGTATAAGGAGGATATTAAGGTACTTGAAAGCATCCAGAGGAGGGCAACAAAGCTGGTCAAAGGGCTTTCAGGAGAAACTGAGGGCATTTGTGTTGTCTAGTCTGGAGAAAAACAGGCTGAGAGGTGACCTCGTTGGTTTCTAGAACTTCCTGAAGAGGGGAAATGGAGAGAGACATGCTGATCCCTTCATCCTGGCAACCAATGATAGGACATGAGGGAATGGCACACAGGTGTGCCAGGGGAGATTTCGGAGTGGTTTCTGGATATTAGGATTTTATTATTATTATTTTTAATTATATTAATTTATTTTTAATATGGGGGTTGTTAAACTGCAACAGGCTTTCTAGAGTTTGTCAGTGGATGTCAGTGTTCAAAAGGCATTTGGATAATGCTCTAATATGCTTTACATTTTCATTAATCTTGAAGTGATTAGACAGACAAGATGGCCTATAAAGGTTCCTTCCAACTCTAATATTCTAGTCTGGTCTAGTCTACTTAGTGTATTCTTTTTAGTTAGTTAGTTAGTTTGTTTCTTTTTCCTTTTTTTTCTTTTTCCTTTTTTTTTTTTCTTTTTTTTTTTTTTTTTCTTCTAATTATTCTTCAATTAGTTTCTTTCTTCAGTCATGACAACTGATCTTGAAATTCTTTCAAGGAACTGAAAGTCTTTCAGTTCCTTTTCAGTAGCAGGAAACAAAGTATTATGTGTAGCATTAGAGAAAAGTTTAATAGTATTATAGCCATAGTATTATACTGTTCCATGGAACTACAGTATCTCCATTTGTGCAACTGAAAGCTGTTGAAACTAGCTTGAAAAGTTTGTCTGTGATAATCCATCACCTTTACATGATTCTTCCCTTATTGGAGGTAAGAAAAAGTGGAAAATTGTGGGATAAAAAAGACAAAGGAAATATGGTAGTAAGAGAAAAATGTCACTTATCAGAGTATCACACACATAAAACAAACAAACAAACAAACAAACAAAACCAACTTCTTTACCAAAAGGGTTGTTAGACATTGGAACGCGCTGCCCAGGGAAGTGGTGGAGTCACCATCCCTGGAGGTCTTTAAAAGTCGTTTAGATGTAGAGCTTAGGGATATGGCTTAGTGGGGACTGTTAGTGTTAGGTCAGAGGTTGGACTCGATGATCTTGAGGTCTCTTCCAACCTAGAAATTCTGTGATTCTGTGATTCTGTGAACTCTTTATTACATTACAGTTTGACAGAAATGTAGATCACTAATGCTTTGGACTCGTACCACCACTCTGAATGAGATTCCTTGAGTGACGGACACGGTCCTATCCTGTTCAAATCATACTGCTGAAAATCCTAACATATTTAATAATGGAAGAGTTACTCTAGATATATTTAGTTCTTATACAACAAAAATTTAGACTCATTAAATAATAATAATAACGATGATAATAATAATAATAATAAAGCTTTAACTGAAATCAAACACATTCTTGTAGTGTAATATTGGCACGTTAATTTACTTTTATAAACCAAATATTTGCCAGATAGGTTGTGTTTTATCAGCTGTCACAGCCATGAAAAAGATTCGAAGTAAATGAAATATGAAATAAAGTGGTAGCAACATTCAGAGTTCAACAGAAATGCTTTTCATTTATTTTCCTGCTGTATGGCAAGTTCACTTATAAATCACTATGATATGCACTACTGTATTTACTCTAATCACTCTTGTGAAAAAAAGTGTCAATAACGATCAGGGCCAAAATCTTAATATAGTATAGTGTGTTCTGTAGGCTTCTTTTTCTAAACAAAGAAGCAAAATAAAATTTTAAAAATAAGTTTTAGTCATTTAAGTTGAAATTGAAAACACATGCTATGATAGGGAAATGAGTATGGTTGTTTGTGGTTGAACCCACTTGGAGAAGCTGGAGTCATGTCTGTTTAAGGCTAGATACTACATTAGTATGAAACAGTGGAAATGGAAGCTTCATATGTGTTTAGATTAATAAATAGTCTCCAAATAGTTTTATACCTGGCGTATTCACAAGTATACAGGAAAAGTACTTACAGTATATGAGATGTCCTAATTGATGTCGTCATAATAAAACAATTGGGAAAAAAATCTAATAATTCATTTGCCATTTAAAGCACTGGTGGCAATATAATGTAAGAGAACTTGACTATTTTAAAGTCAAATGCGACTAAATAGAGAAATCACGTAGTGCAGATGTTGGTATCATCACCCATGCTGGTATCATAGAATTTTGTTTGCCTTCATAAAATCAATTCAGGTTTAAATGACACTCCACATTTAATGTTATTAATTGAGTATTTCCTGAATTGACTCAATTTATGTGTAAATATTAATATTGGAATATGTCTTATATATATAAGATCCTTTTTTCTTTTTCCAGTGGAATCTCTCATACCAACTACAAAACTTAATCACTTGAAAGTACAGACTGATAAATGATTTTGACCAGACTGACCATCTGATATGACTGTGACTGGGAAACTAAAGAGAATATCTTATACTGTTTTTGAATTAAAAGTATTAAAGATTTTGTTCAAAGTATGGCTATGAACAAAAAGTGCTAATGCCATTGATGTAAATTTGTCTTTTACACCCTTTTCTATGTATACAGGTAAATTTTTTGTACTATATAAACAGGTTTCATCCCTACCTTGAATACCAGTACTGTTGCTATCTTACTGAATGTGTGCTGCCTACTTAGCAACCACATGAACTAAAAAGGAAAAAGCTTGATATTCAAGTTCCAGGCTAAGGCTCTCTTCTTGAAAAAAAATGTATAGATTTGTGTATAAACTATACTGACTGGATCTGGAAAGAACTGTCATTTTCAAGATCTTTTTTTGTAATTATGGATGTATTGTTACTCTACAAGCAGAAAACATTATTTTGGTGTTTAAAAGCAGCCTAGGGACTGAAGTGTTTAAAAATTCTTTATGACTGACTATACTCAGATGTATAAACAATTTATTATATAACACTAAAGACACTAGATATGGTTTATATATGAGTTTTAGAAAGAGAATCTCTGTAGAATTATCTATACAAAGAATGTTCATCTTTTTGTTTTCTTCCTTCCTTCCTTCCTTCCTTCCTTACTTTTTTTTTTTTTTTTTTTTGGTATAAACCAATCCCTTATCTTCTTCATCATGACAGCTATAACCTTATATTTTTACCTATAAAATTACAAGGGGGGTCAACATTTGTTTCTAACCACTATTACAAAGTGTTCAGTTACGAGGAACATCAGACTTCCAGTGTGTTGTCTGACTGCCCGCTTGAGTCAAGCATATTTGTTTATGAAGTTATAAATTCTCAGCTGGATACATCAAGAGGGACTTTGGATTGTGCAACTGGTCATTGTCCAAATCAAATGCGTATTACTTCTTTCAAGGGATCTCTTCTTCTGTGGCAACCTAAATTCCAATTCAAGTCAATGGCAAAACTCCCATTGGTTTTCAGGGAAAAAGATTAAACTCAATAATGTGTTTTAAATTTTTTGTTTCTGTAGTCAACTCAGAAATGCAGGGTGGTCTGAGGAATACATCACACTAAATTTTTTTTTTTTTTTTTTTTTTGGCAGTAAGAATAAGAGAAAAATATTCTGCAAAAGCCATTGCAAAATCCTTTTTTCAATTAGAGATATGTCTGTCGTTAAATCAATGCTATCTTAAATACTTTTTGCATGTAGGAGAGGCTAACCTTGCTGTTTATGATCATAGTAGCTCAGTACCACACACAAACATCACTCTATCTCTGCAAACCAAATATTCACTTTTTTTTTTTTTTTTTTTTTTTTCTTATCACAAGGGAAGCATCCTATTAAGACCAAGTTGAATCAAGGATTTAATGCTAGTATTGGCCTTTCACTAGATTGTTGAGATAATGAAGAATTCTAACTACAGGCTGCTTTATTTGATTTCTTATATGGTAAGAACTCCAGAAAGCTGTTCTCAATTACATAACCTGAAACACATCCAGAACTAAAATTGTTATGAAATTACAAGGTGTGTAAACACCACTATTTCCGCAGTGTTTTAGGTGTACTTTTTGATGTGTACTAAATCATATAACAGTGATTTAGACCTTGTGTAATGGAAGACAACATAATTTACTTCCATTCTTAGTGTAGATAGTATAACATGAATAATATGGAAAAAAAAAAAAAGACAAATCCACATCTGACCAGACATCCAGTTCTAGTCTTGTATCTCATGCATGTTTTTTGTTTTGTTTTGTTTTGTTTTGTTTTGTTTTGTTTTTTTCTAAAAAAGAAACATAAGCTGTCCACCCCATCAGTTCTAACAAAATAGTACACTAGATAAGGATCTGATTTCTTTTAGGGTTCTTGCATGTTATATAAAATGATACATTAACAAAGTTGGAAAATTCTGTTGTAAATGTAAAAAGATGTTTATAATTTTGAACATGAGAAAGTGTTTGGGGAAAATGTGTCATATATCTGTTGTTTGTACTTTTTTTCTTTTAACTTTTCATTTAAGGGTTGATTTTTTTGTCCTACTCTGAAATTTAATATAGAGTCAAAATTGCTGATAACATTTTCTTTCAAAAGGCACTTTGAAATTCTACCATCTCTTAGAAGCCGTGTTTCTTTTCTGTTGAGATTGTATGTTACAGTCCTTATATTAAGTTCCCTTATTAGCAGCTTTCAAGTTGCCCACATAATCTTCAGTGAATGCAATGAGCTTAAAACACTGTGTTAAACAGTCTGGTTATGAAAAAGGCCAATGTCATGTCGCCTAGATGGTAATACCCTGTGTTTTGTCATAAAAACAGAAGTTATAAAATGATAAATTCCTGAGTGGTAGCCAGAAAAACATGAAAAGAAAAAAAAAAAAAAAAAAAACTGATTTGTAAAACAGATAAATTATATTATACTCTTTCTGAGGAAAAAAAAAAAAAAAAAAAAAAAAAAAAAAGACAACATTTTATGAGACAAAAGCCTTTATATTATTTTTGGTATGCTCTTTAGAGAGGGATGAATTTTATGTCCTCAGGTTTTCTGAGGCCTTCATAATTGCATGGCCAGAATAACCTTTACCTGGGCAAATACTTCCTTGTCTTTGAAGGGCTCTAGTATGTCAGGCATCGCAGCTTTAGAATATTTTTTTCAGCAGACCTGTTAACCTTGATACGGCTACTTTTGCTGAGTAAATGTTGCAGAATTAGAAGGAATTCTGCAACAGAATGAAGCTGGGGCAGGGGAAGTTTAGACTAGATATCAGGAGATTTTTCTCTGAGAGGGTGGTTGCGCACTGAACAGGCTTCCCAGTGAATTAGTCACTGCACCAAGCCTGTATGAATTTAAGAAACGTTTGGACTGTGCACTTAGTCACATGGTCTAAACTTTTGGGTAGATCTGTGCAGTGCAAGGAGTTGGACTTGATGATCCTTATGGGTCCCTTCCAACTCGGAATATTCTATGATTCTATGATTCTATGAACATCTTAGCACACACACTTGTAACAGCTCAAACATACATGTCTAAACCGTAAACTTAAACCTAAACTCCAGAAGTATTTACAGTGACTTCAGTCTTTTCCCTCTGTTGTTTATCTAGAAGTTTGAAACATTAATAAGTTCAAAATCCTTGGTATTTCTGAAGGGAATGTGTCAAGACGAACTGATTTTTATAAAACTGTCATTGTTTGGATGTTTTTCCATTATACTATTTACTTTATTTATATGAAACAAATTTATTTTATTTGTTTATTTTTTATTTTTTTATTTTTTTAAATAAAGGTATCTAATGCAGGACTCACATTTCTACATTTGTGGTTTGTAAATCAAGTTGCATATAGGTAGTGCTTAGCACATAGGTGATACATGAAAAACATATACTTTTGTCCCTTGAAGTCTATGGGAGATTATACATATATATACAAACATAATTCAATTTTGCATCAGGCCCATCTGGTTCTAGACATGAAAGCATTTCCCAGGCAGAATTTTTTCTAGGGGTCTGTCACTAGACTAAGGCTTTGAAACTCTAAACAGATAACTTCTAAGAAGAGGATTCTCTGCTCTCTTGAGAATTGCTTGGAGTGGGTGGATTGCGTATTTTATTTGCCTCTTGCTTAAACTACTGCTGAGCAAAAGCCACCTTCATATAGTCTATGCAATGGAAGCAGCTTTAGGGGGATTTCCAAGTGACAAGCACTGTTACTAATAAATTGTCTCCAAATGTAAAAATGTGACCCTCTCAGGTGGTTCAGCCACAGTGTTTGCAAACTGTGACCAGGTATCAAATTCCTGCCTTTTTGCTAAGCACTTGCCATGGAACAATACATGGCTGTGACTTCTCGCTCCAGCTCTGATTGTGTATGTAGCCCATAATTAAGGATTTGGATGAGGATGAATGGCAAAGAATGCTACTGTGCAATTGGCTGTAACCAATGTGACCTGAACTGATCCTGAATATAAACTAAAAAGAGAGAGATTGAGAGAAAGAAAGAGAGGAAAAAAAAAAAAAAAAAAAAAAAAAAAAAAAGACCTCTTGTACCCTCTTCCGTGATCCATGTATGTAGTTAGCACAGACTCCCCTGCCAGGCTTTTCATCGCTGTGCTTTTAAAACCATTAGCTTGCTTTGTAGTCTTAGCAAGACATGCATTTTTGAGCTATCATAAATGAAATCTTAGAAGATACCTTTCAACATATGCCAGGCACAGTTAAAAAAGAAAAAGGTGATTATGGTTCTTTAAAGATGGGGAAAAAATCTCAGGGTGAAATGGTGCAGACGTTTTATTGAATATGGAAAGTTTGAAAGAAACTTATAGAATAAAAGGACAGAAGAAAACATGGTTGCATTAGAGAGGGCAGAAGCTGCATAGACTATAGTTTCAATAGGATTCTTTCTCACTATATATTGTTTTTCATCTTCTGTGGTGCATCAGATGATGCCACTTTGACTTCCACTAAGTTATTCCTGATATTCTTTTCCTTAATAAAAATCAAGAATACATTGCCAAGAGGTTATTTGATATAACCTAGCTGTAGTCTGCTGCCCTAGGAGAAAACATATGACTGGAAAGAATGTATATCTCAATTTATTTAGGAAAAAAATGGGTTTAAGGTTTTTCCAGTGGAAGATTTATGTCACATTTGGATAGCACTATGTGGAACAGATTTAGCCTCAATATACAGAGATGTGCCAAACCACTTTACCTGAATCTGGATTGAGCTCTGAGTCTAAACTTAGCCCAGATATAGAACTTTTATGATTCACATTGGCAATGGAAAGGGATTTTTATTGCAGACCCAGATATGAATTGTTCTAGAAATGCTTTGAATCTGTCACTTTGTGAATCAGGTGGGTCAGAACACTCCTACACTCTTATGCTGCATGCTAATGTTTACTGATTTCAGTGGGAAAAATATATATATATATATATAGAGAGAGAGAGAGATTGAGACTGCTAAGACAGCTTCTTAGTGTTTTAGATCTATCCTGTACTTGGGAATGGTAAAGATTAATTTAATTTTACAACAGAAAAGAGCACACACACACATATATATATACATGAGTTGTGGATGCCTGGGACACACTATTAGATTGGGGAGGACACTTAAGTTTTCTATTTTTTTCTTCTTATGAAAAAGAACTGGAAAATGTGGAGAAGGCCTTTCATGGTAAAGATGCTTCTTTCTTAGTGCAATAAAAAGGAAAAAATCCTGTAAGAAATAGGTAGCTGCTTTAGCTGAAAGAAACATAAACACTGAATACAGAGGAGCACACAAGCAAAGCCTTGAATAGTGGATTAGTTTGAGTTTAAACAGTACTTAGATTTTACATTTCTGGCTTTATTTCTCTAGAGATTTTTAATTTCTTTTCCTTTTCAGTCATATGCATTTATTTGGCATGAGGTGGAGAGTGGGCAAGGGGCAGGAAGAGAGAGAGGAAAGTTCTCCTACTCACTTCTGTTTGTTTGGAACAGAGACCTTCTTATGGTCTTACTGTCCTAATGTTGTGTAACTGTATTTACTTTAACTCTGTCTATTCCCTGAAGTTAAATACACTTACAGAAAGAATTCTTTGGGCTTAGGATTCCTGATGCCTTATTTCATCCAGACTGTGCTCTATGTAGGATAAACCCACAAATGGAAAAGGATTCCCACTGACAGGTGATGATAATTTCCACCTTCCCTTGCCAGGAAAGGGACCTGTCAGGGATGGGCCTTTGACCATCCTGTAAACTCAGTCTTACATTAATGTGACACAAGCTGATCACCATATGTGTGAAACCTGCAGCCCTATCCATGCCTTTACCTCAGGTTCCTATGAAAGTATTTTTATTGATCCTCCCACACACTCATATATATTAACTCAACAGGTTCAATATTGCATAGATTGTAAATGAAGAAGCTAATATTGTTGTTTTTTGTTTGTATGCTTGCTTGCTTGTTTTTTTGTTTGTTTGTTTGTTTGTTTTTGTTTTGTTTTAATGCATTAATCCAATTACATTTATTCCTTACAATATATTTGCATCTAGTATACATCTACAGAAGTATTGCATATTTTCCATAATGTCCAGGACACAAGGACATAAGGACATATAACGACATAAATTCCTAATTGAGGAAGTTCTTTTTTTTTTTTTTTTTTGGTCTCCAAAAGACAAAGTGGATGATTAGAGAATATAGTTTTACAAGGTATATTGACAGCTATCATCATGATAGACATCAGTGCACTTTGCACTTGAAGGGTCTTAGTGATCATTTTGTTTCCTGCTATATTTTTGTGAAGTACAAAGCATATAAGTGCACAGTACAAAGTAGGAAGGAAAAAAAAAAAAAAAAAAAAAAAAGTCTTCTGGAGTACAAAAGGTTTTAGTGTGTTTTGGCAAAGAAATTGAAATGGGGTAAAAGAAATAGTGGAAGGGAAAGGGAAAGAGTATTGGTCAACAAAAGTCCTACATCTGCAGAGGACAGAAGAAATATCTTTTTCAATCACTTTTCAAGCCTGGAGTGTGTTTTATTTCCACATTTTTCACATTCTGATCTTCAAAATTCTTTAAAAATTGGCACAAAGTTAACCTTGAGGCAAGTCCATCTAACAAATGGTACTAGACATGTAGATATCCTGGATCTGTACAGTGCTTCACTTCAGTTCATTTTTCATTAATCTCTTTTCTTTCTACTTATTATTTATTTAGTGGGTAAAGAGTAAGTTTCTATTGTAATATTGTAATTTTTCCCACTGAGAACCTCAAAAACAAACAAACAAACAAACAAAAAAACTTGTTAGAAGCATTTGTTTCCACAATAACCTTATTATATATAGCAGATTATAAAATATACTAGGATAGAGACTAGACTTTTATTCCCATAAAGCAAAATATTTGTATGTTTGAAAGAAAAAAAAAAAAAAAAAAAAAAAAAAAGACTTGAGAAGTAAACTGCCTTCTTCATCAAACAGTTGTAAATCACATTTTCCAAGAGAGGAAATTATATACTATAGCTTAAAATATTAATTCACCTTAAAAGTATACAAAGTAGAGACTTATATTAGATACACACATTCAAATAATGGGCTATACAGCAGTGAAACACTGCAGAATACTAGTACTATAAGAGGAAAATAAGAGGATTTTTAGTAGTCATTAATTCTTCCTAGCACTGGTGATGATGACTGCCGATAAATAAGTTGCCAATACTCAAGTCTGCTGTTAGGAGATGGTGGAGTCCAGGATACTCCTAGAAGAGACAAGGCTATAAGCAGGATCACAGCCCTGGAGCTCAGGAGAACAGACTTTGGCCACTTCAGGGATCTGCCTGGAAGTATTCCATGAGATTGATGAGAAGTCCAGGACAGCTGGTTGATATTTGAGGAACAACTCCTCCAAGCCCCTGAAGCTCTCATCCTGATGAGCAGAGCACTTTTCAGAGAAGGATCTGGGTGTCCTGGCACACAGGGAACTTACACCAAACAGCAGTGTGTCCTTTTGTCAGAACAACCAAGATCCTCTTGGTCTCCCAAGAGCACTGCCAGCAGGTCAAGGGAAGTGAACATTCTCCACTGTTCAGTGCTGCTGAAACTTATCTGGAATGCTTGTCCACAGCTGATTTTCCCATTACGCGAAAGATATGGATTTACTGCATCAAATGCAGCAAAAGGCCACCAAGATGATTAAGGGGCTGAAGCATCTTTCACAAAATGAGGCAGAGAGAGCTGTGGTTGCTCAGCCTGGAGAAAAGGCTCAGAGGATCTTGGAAGTGTAGGTAAGTACCCAATGGGGGCAGTGAAAAAGATGAAGCCAGGGTCTTCCCAGCAGTGCCCAATGACAGTACAAGAGGCGATGAACATTAGCTGAAACGCAGGAAATTTTAACTGATTACAAGAAAATACTTTTTTTACTGTGAGGGTATGTAAGGTCCAGAGCAAACTGACCCAGCAAGTCTGTAAATTTTACATTCTTAAAAATATTAAAACCCTGAACAGACATGGTCCTGGACAACCTGTTCTCTCTGACCATGACCAAGCATTAAGTTGGACTACAGAATACCCAAAGGTGCCATCCCAACTCAGAAGTTCTGTAATAGCCACCTATTCTGTCATGTAGCCAGAGTATCAGAACAGTGAATATTTCTACTATATTAGTCACCCTCCTAGTTAAAACAGTCTGTTCTAAGATGAACTGCAAAACTACAATCTATTTCCACTGCAATGTTTACTGCATATGAGGTGGTGATGGGTAATCCAGCTCCCTAATGAATCCTGCATACATGATAAGCTGACAAGTAAGAGCATGTGGTTTACACACTCACTGCATGTGTCACAGCTCAGCTTGCTGAAATTTCTCAGTGAAGTGTGTATAAAATTCTCCCTATAAAAACAGCTTAAAATAGCTTGAAGAGAAGCAATTCCATTTTATTTAACTACCCACCTGTGAAATATCAAAGAACATCCTTAAACACTCAAGAGTGGCTTACTGATTATTTGGCAAATAGAAATGTTATAGATCCCAGTTCAGCATGGTACTTAACACTGTGCTTAAATTTAAGTAGATGCTCAAACCCTGTTTAAATTCATTTTCACATAGCTCAGTGGCACTTAGATACATGCCTAACTGTGTGCTAAAAATGTTTTGTTGCAGTGTGGTGATTTTGACATTTCTGAGACACTGTATAGTCCATGATGCTGAATAATGTTATGATTTGCAAATATGTTTGCAAAAGTAACCTCCTGGAGTTCTCTGGTTTGCTTAATACTGCTAATTGAATACACTGATTGCGGGAAAGCTTTATGCTATATTTGAGTAGTATACTTTAAAATTTATTTTTACTACATTAGCATTCACAATTTTAATTACAAAACTTAAGAAAACTCTAAAATCTCTTTACTGTGGTGGTATTACTTGGGTGGGTGGCAGAACTCCACCACAACCGCTCTCTCACTCCCCCTCCTCAAAAAGGAGCAGGGAGAAAATACAATGAAAAGGGCTCAAGGGCTGAGACAAGGACAGGGAGATCGCACAGTAATTATCGTGATGGGTTAAACAAACTCAGCATAGGGAGATAGTAAGATTTATTACCTATTACTAACAAGCTAGGGAACTGAGAAACAAAGGAAAGAAACCAAAAACACCTTCTCTCCCATCCACCCTCTTCCACGTCCTCCCCCCGAGTGGCACAGGGGAACGGGGGAATGGGGGTTATGGTCAGTCTATAGCGCTTCTTCTCTGCCGTTCCTTCTCGGTCCCTCTCGTCCCCACCCACAGGATGCAGTCTTTGCTGAGCTGATTTGGCATGGGCTGCCTATAGGCAGCAGCTCTTCAAGAACTGCTCCAGATATGGGTCTGTACCAGGGGGTCCATCCCTCAGGAGCAAAATGCTCCAACCTGGATCCCCAACGGGCAGCAGCTCCTGTCGAGTCACCTGCTCCTGCGTGGTCTCCTCTCCACGGCCTACAGGTCCGGCCCGGAATCTGCTCCGGCAGGGGTCTTCCACAGGCGCATTCTCCGTTGGTGCAAGTTCACTTGCTCCACAGTGGTCTCCTCCATGGGCTGCAGCACGGAACCCTGCTCCTCTGTTGTACTCCATGAACTGCAGGGGGACAGCTTGCTTCACCATGGTCCTCACCACAGGCCACAGGGAGCTTCTGTTCCAGTGCCTGGAGCACCTCTCCCCCTCCTTCTTCACTGACCTTGGCACCTGCAAGGCTGTTTCTCACTCCTCTCCCTCTCCCAGCTGGTGTGAGGTGCAGCATGTTTTTCTTTTTGTTGATGTTGTTTTGTTTTGTTATTTGATTTTTTTTTTTTTTTTTTTTTTTTTTTTTTTTTTTTTT
>CM021765.1:8727766-8747619 GCA_011076525.1 Nettapus auritus
TTTTTTTTTTTTTTTTTTTTTTTTTTTTTTTTTTTTTTTTTTTTTTTCCCTGTCTTAAATATGCTCTCTCAGAGGCACAAAACAACATCACTTATTGGCTCAGCTCTGGATATCAGTGGGGCCGTTACCAAACATGGGGCAGCTTCTAGATCCTTCTCACCAAAGCCACCCCTATGACCCCCTGCTACCAAAATCGTGCCACGTAAACCCATTACTTTTACATGGGCATTAATTCGGAAAAAAAATAATGATAGTAACATATGTCATTTTATATGGTTTTAGAAGTGGTGTTGCCTGGTAGGAATAGAAGATAAAATGAAGAAATAAAGTAAGAAAACAGCACTAAACTGCCATGTAAAGAAAGCTCTTTCATTTTTTAGCCTTTAGAACATAGGTTGTGTAAGGAAAGAGTTATTTTGTTTGTTTGTTTTTTCCTCAGAACTGCTTACATGGTAACTTCAGTTACTAAGACTGAAAAACATAAAAAAGCTGAAATTTAGCTGTTTTTTTTTGGTTTGTTTTGTTCTGGTCTTTTTATTTATTTATTTATTTTTCTCCCTATGGAAGGACCATCCAGTGACTACTTTATGTAAATTTAGAACTCCAGCTCTGTGGCTAATTAAGTTCCTCTTGCAAATCAAGACTAAAATTGTGTGCAGTATCAGTAACCAGGTGGTAGCATAGATCTGTTTCCAGTTGAATCCCCTTAGATGCACACTACATTGGACAGGTGACCTGTGTGCGGTTCACACCTTCATGACTGCCGTTTGTCTCACAAAGTTTTCTCCAGCACCCTTGAGCAAAGCAGCCATGTAGACCTGGGCTCTGTGTTAGTAGTGTGATTTTCCTGCACATAAAAAGCTTGGCTTGTGTAGCAGACAATGTCTGCTGAGATCTCAGTAATATCATATGTAATCCCCTGTTTTGTTCTCTCTCCAGAAGGTGTGCTAATTACATGTTAGATAATTAGGCTATAAATATCCAGTCGATGAGAATTAAGCACCCTCATGGATTTGAAGCTAAGCTCTTTGTGTCTGAGACAAAGTTTTTCTAGTTCTTTGGTTGTTCAGGGTCTTGCACAATAATGTGCACTTGATACCTGAGGTTCTGGGAGATTTAGTAGCCATATAATGAGGAGCTGAGTGAGGAAGATACGTGTACTTGTATTAACAAGTACAACATCGGGAATTGTATCACATCTGCAATGGAAGGCTGTTACCACTTGTTCAGTCTTTCTGAGCTTTTGTGTGATACCAGCTATGTTTTACCTTAATTTAAATTGTTCTTTCTAGAAACTGTCCTGAATTTTCCCAGTGACGTAAGTGATAGCAACACTAAGCCCTCAAAGACAACCCTTTAGCTTTTTAAAAATATTTAAATCCAGAGGAGCTTAATATAGTAGGTAGATGTTTTCAGTTTTCTTTTAAGACTGGATTTCTCATTTAACACTAATCCCACCTGTCACCTAAAAACCTTCTAAAATTGCCTGGCTTTAGAGCATGTTTGTTTATTTTGCAAGCACGCAAAGTTCTTTTTGGAGTAATTGTTAGTATAGGCTTGATCAATATGAAACATTATTGAAGAACACAAAAGCTCTGTATATTCTTGGGTAAACATAATTGTGCTCCCACAATTATCTTGGTGAACAGAGGAAAACTACTGAGTAATGTATTGCCCTTAAAATTATTCCTTTAAATGGTTTGTTTCCATTGAGCACAGGTGGTAAACTTACCTCACTTTTTTTTTTTTTTTAAAAAAAAAAAAAAGCCTGAAATAAATGAACACTGGCAAACAAAATCTAATGGTGTCATTAAAATGATTGTAAACATTCCTTTTGTGGCAGATGTGTGCTTTCTTTCTGTTGATATACATTTGGGTTGTTGGTTAAGATCAAACAAATGCAGACTTCTAGTATGTCAAAAAATGTCTGCATTCTAACAGGTTCTGTTCAGAAAGAGATCTGTTTCCTTCAGAGCCAGGATAGCTATAAAATAACCAGACTGCCTGATCAGATCCAATGTCTACTCTTATTTTCTTTGATTAGAGCTGTATTCCCTGTATTCTCTGCCATCTAATGTTTCAGCTGAACAAAAGATTATGTGTTGCATCATTCTGGTTTGAGGAAACATTTCAACAGAGTAATAAATGTAGAGAAATATACAAAACTCAGAGCCAGGAAACCATCAGCTTTTTCTTCTCTCTAAAAACGTTGCCCTTGGTTTAACTATAATTGCCAGCCTTCTAGTGATTATTTACTCTTTTATGCAAGGTAACACAGGCATGGCTGTTGTTATCCACCAGAGAATAGGATAAATTTAAACACATTTCATCAGAGCCAAATTCTCCAGCCTACAACAGAAGTTGATGGACAGCTGGGACTACAGCAGAACCATGTGCTTCCCTTCTGCTTGGAGCAGGAGCTGCACTCCTCAGCTACTTGTCGAGAAAAGCAGAGCCCTGCAGTTGCTCAACCCTCCTTCAAGTGAAGAGTCCTGGGGAATCTTGAGTAAGGCTCATGGGGAAAGAAGCCAGAGGATTTACAACCATGTGTTCATGCTCCCCCCCCCCCCCCCCCGGGGAAAATGTCTGTGAAGTAGTTATATGTCCCAGAGGAGGGATTCTTTCTCAGCATTTTTTCAGGCAACGCCCTGTATGAGAAAGGATTGGTTTGGCCATCCAGACTGTAAGCTTCTGTGTATTCAGAATAATGCTCAGAATCTCTAAAGGTTTGCAGTGTCACTCATACCAAATCCTAGCATTTAGACTTTATAATTGCAAAATTCATTTAGGTCATGTTAGCCAAGAAATACTGCTATAGCCCAATCTAGCTATTATACACTAGCTAACTGTTTTCACCTTTGCTCAAGTCCAAAAGAAAGTTAGATCTTCACTTTGTGTAACTGTGTGTAGCTCTACAAATAATAATGGTGTGATGCCAGGACATCAGAGACAGCCAATTTGAAGACAGCTATGGTCATATGTCTTAGAAGCCAAGCATTTCTGTGTTGGGAATGTACTGAATTTTAGATTTGGGGCCTGAAGCTGTTGTCATCAACTTCAGTGGAAGTCTAGCACAGTTTTAGAATTATGTAGGTGTAATACTGATGCAAAAGAGCAAAATCCATTCCATACAGCACAATGCATCTTTAGAAATGGGAAAAGACGTACAATGTGCCTTTCTTTTTAAAACACACAAAGCTCTTTACCTAAAAGTACATCAAAGTCTTAGACTTCTTGACTTCTTTCTGTGCTGTCCAACTGCCTGAATATAGGTTACCTGTGGTGTTATTAGATTACTGTATTTGGACTTGAGACTTGATACATAAGCAACCAGTATCAGCACAATATCTCTATCCAACCAACTTAGCTAATTAAAGCACCCCCTATGTTCTCTGAGCCAGAGGAAGCACAGAAGGTTACACAAGGAAAGCTTTCTCAGCTCAACATGAGCTTCAGTTCCTGAATCAGACCCTTTATTCAAATCCACCAACAGTGTGATGCAGAATAATGTCAATGTAATTATTTTGTGCATAAGTTAATGTGAAAGAAAATGTGGCTTTTTATAGCTATTCCCTTTTCCTTGCTTTCAAAAAAAAAAAAAAAAAAAAAGTCCTGGAGAAAAAAATAGCTACCCACAAATTTAGAATGAAAACATTTACAGTTACTTGTGGCTTTTGTGTTTCTCTGTTTACAACCAAAATTGCTGCAGGAAAAAAAAAAAAAAAAAAAAAAAAAGTATTACATTTCTATATTTAGTAAATTGTTCTGGTGGACATAGAGTTAATAAAGCTCTCCATACATCTTGGTGTTCAAATAGCCTTCTTGATTGACTATGCAGGGAGTAAACCTGCACTGTGGGCCAGTTCCCAGCAGCGCCCTGCATGCAAGTCACATCACATAGTTTCTTGAGTAGGTGGAGGTAGTTTCTGCTCTGAAGCACTCAAACACATTAGTTCTCTCCAGGCACAAGCTGAGGATTTCTCATCATGAAGGTAATGTAGGTGATTTTGTATTAATCTTTGCTTGGATTTTAACTTTCTTTTTCATGAGAAGCACTTTTTGATTTCCATATTTCAAGCTGTACCCTTCCAGGTGCTGAGCCACTTAAAAGTAATTTTCTGTATATTAACTCTCTGAAACCACTAAAATTTAGTGTGTTTTGTACATTGGACCGTACAATTTTTTAAATAGTACATGTCAATTTATCTAAAACAAAACACACCTAGAGGTACTCAGGCTGCTTGATCCACAGCCATTTAATTTAACAAGGTTAATTTTATTAACTGGATGAGACTCTTAAAATATATATTTGGCTTGCAGTTGCCAGCTAATTTCAAGAGTTTTCTAAGCAACAGTGATTATAGTTTACCTGCCCAGGGAAGGCTGTTAGCAGCAGCTGGGTAACATGGCAGGCTGCATTAAGGACCTCTTGTTTTACCTGGGCTATGTCCTACAGAGTCACTATCCCTTAAGAATATTCCAAGATCAGGAAAAAAGATATTAGAGATGGCTGATATCTGCCTGAATGGCCTACCTTCTGGGCAACAGAGGGAGGGTTGCTGCTTTAATTGGGAAACTGAAACACGTACTTAATCTGTAGCTTGATTGTAAGGGTTACTCAGCTTGAATAGAGGAGGTAAAGTGCCAGCCCCCAAGGGGAAGTTCTCTCCTCCAAAAAACAGACTGTTTCTGTATTTTATCTACTTACAGTCACTGAAGATAACTTCTACTATCTACTAAAGATAACATGAACTTTTGTAAACAGGTGCATAGTTGTGCCTCTTTTCTACTGATCCTTTAGTTATAAGTTGTTGAGATGTAACCACACGGCTGTTAAAGCACAGGCCACACTCTTCCTTGTCCTGCTTGACTGCCTCTTGCTCACAGAATATTTCTGGCAGTCATGCTCCTGTGATGGTTTGGTACTGCAATACCTAACCTCTGAATCCCAGAGAGCCTTGAAAAGGAGATGGAAAATTATCTAGCCATGTGATCAGATCAGACTACTGGTGATGTTCCTAGTAATTTATATAATGACAATATTTTTTATTTTATTTTATTTTATTTTTTCTAGTAAAGACAGCAAAAAGAAGCCAAAGATATATTTAGATATATATCTACTGAATAATTCATTTTTGTTGAATATGTTAGATTACAACTTTGTTTCAGTCATATTAGTGCATTGCTCTTTATCTTCTTAGAAACAGCTCCAGATTTTTTTATTATTATTATTTTTTAAAAAGGATTACAAATTTTGATAGTTAAATGTCATATTTTTAATGATACTTGGTAAGATTGCAACAAGAAAACTGCCATCTTAACTGAAAACATCAAAAAATAATTTTAATCACCATGGATTTGTAACAAGGCAACACAGCATTCTTTCTCTCTCTTTCTTCATGGAAATAGTGCAAAAATGCACATTTCTATGAATAAAACCAATTGTGTTTTTGAAGAGCAAGCAGAAATTGTTACATAATTTTAGGTCTGAATCAGTGTGGAATATATCACTTTTTATATAATGTTTATTACAATGGTGAAGATTCAGCATTCATGTGAGTAGTACTTTCTTCAGTATGTATATGATGCAGTTTGTTTTCTTTATGGGGGCAAGAGTTTGCTTACTGTAGTCTTAGAATTACATTCTATTTCTTTAACAAAGGACTTATTCCCTATGCATGTCAAAAAAAGTCCCTTGGAATAGCTCTGTAGGGACTCATTTAAATGACTTTTATCAAGGATTTATTTGCTAGATGCATGTTTTTTTATTACTTTTTGCCTGGCCCAATAAATAATTACAATGTGATCTTGTCTTCTATTACTGTTGCTGTTTGGAACAGATGAACTTATGCATGGTTTGGAAAGGTGAAAAGAGCTACAATATTATATGGGGTATAAAAAACACTGGGCTTCAAGAACGTATGCTGAGCACTATGTGCTAATACAGATGAAGAATAAGTGGCTAAATAAACCAGTGTTTCCCCTCACGGTCATTGATATTGAAAATATCAATATCAATATCAATTTTCATTCTACCAAAAGCAAATTCCACAAATTGGATTTTCATTACTGCTTTATTTGCATCACTGGAAGGTTGTTAAGAGGAAGAAATTGTTAGAACAATAAACATCTGCTCCAGAAGTGTAAATAGTGCTTATGCAGTTAAGATTTTGAATTTTACAGCCAGGAAGTTTAGAATCTCTAACATAGAATTGTAAAACCTTTTGCATGCAGATTGCATCTTTCAAGTCAGATCTGTGACTGCAGCCTCAGCTAAGAGTTCTGTTGTTGGGCATATTGAGCGAGCATTAAGTAAACACAAAGATACTTTGGTCTATGGACTTTTTAAAGATGAGTAGAGGTGATGGGTATTTTTTTTTTTTTCCTAGTGCTATGTGTGAACACAGAATCTTCTCCTGCACTATTCATACAAAGGGACTAATCATAATGTTTTATTCCTGTGAAGAGGTACATTTAAAATGTATACAGTATAGCTACGTGCTATAGCATAGTGCTATCCCCGGACAACTTACAATCAGTTACTTATTATATGATAATGACCTGTATTTTACAATCAACATCTAATAAATTATTATTATTATTATTTTTTTCCAGAAGCCTCAGACAAAAAATTATATTCCCAGTTGAAGTTCATTTAAATAAATAGTGACATGGCTTACAAAGGATATAGTTTTTAAAATAAATCATAGTCATAAGAACTTTACTTTCTAATACACATTTGGTATCCATCCTGAGATTTTTTCAGATAAATAAAAAATAATTAGATAAAATATAATTTTCATTCCAAGTTAGACAGATTTCTATGGAGCAAAAGCTTTTGTCCTTATAAGCATTAGTAATCATGGTTGGTAAATATTGGAATTAGAGTACAGGAATGCCTCAGTAAGAGCTAGGGTCAGACTGAGCTGGGTACTCTGAAAACAACTGAAACAACAGAGGGCTTGCAGTCTGACAGAGGTAAATAAATGAAAGTTCATTATGTTCCTGTATAAAGTCATTTTTTTTTTTTTTTTTTTTTTTTTAATCAAAAGGTTGAAGTGGGAAGGAACCCATTGAACCTTTAAGCCTTCTATCACCCTCTCTTTTGTTGTTGTTGTTGTTTTGTTTGTTTGTTTCATTCTTCTAAATGTGTCTGCCTCGTCATCTCATATTGACTTAAGTTCTCTACCTATCATCTATCTGGAAGAAAAGCAAATTAAAAAAATTCCTCCACAGGCTAAAGAGAATCTTTGCAGTTTATGAACTGTGGTTTTCTGTAGTTCTGGCAAGATGGCACATAAAGAAATCTAAATTGTTTTAAGAGGTTTTTAATGTAGATACTCTCAGCCATATGACAAAGAGTGTTCCACTTTTTGGGGGGCAAATGTACAGTCTTACAGTCATGATAGTACATGGCCAGTGTATTGACACCTACTGGCAAAAGAACATTCAGTACCATGAAAAAATGCAAAAGATTTAAGTGTGCATAATGCTTTTGGGGATGTATAATGTCCTGAAATCTTAATTTCTTTAAGATTAAGGAATGATAAGGGTTAATTTCCTCTCTCGTTTCCCCCTCACAAAGTATGTACAGAAATATTTAATAAAACTCTTTCAATAAGACATATAATGTAACCAGGACATATGAATGACACCAAAACAGCATTAAGAATTTTCTGTGTTGATGCTTCGTATGTAGACTTGATTTTTCAGGAGCAATGACCTCAGCCTCATTCCTCAACACTTTTCTTCTTTAAAGTCCAAACCATTGAGTCAAAATTGCCAGGAGTTTCATGCCAAAGTAATCTAATTTAGTAGTTTCAGCAATAACTAGTCATGCTCTGAATGTTCTGTCTTGCTTCATTTAATTAAACAAAACAACACAAGGCAAAAATAATAAAAAAGTGGGGCTGTCAAAGCTCTGTAGTGTGCTTGTTATCCAAGTGAAGTTTGTTTACAAACTTTTTTCTTTACTTAGAGTACAGTTAAGCCTTTCTTCCTAACTTGTTTGTATTATGATCACCTCACCCAGACTAAAGGCTATGAACTTTGCCTTTCTTCCAGCCAAAAGAGCAAATGTTAAGTAACAATATATCACTACTCCCAACACTCACCTACATTTTCAACCAAATATTTTATTCATTTAAAGTGCTATGGTAATTTTAACATAGCATGTCAGTATAAAACCTAGGTATTTGTATATGCATTTTCATAGAAAAATGAACAAAAAACAGCAAGACAAGAACATGGGTGAGTAGTCTAGCACTCTATTTTTTAGACTTTATTCTCCTTTGAGTATTGAGTAGAGAACACTTCTAGTAGAAATTAATTTGAAAGTCCTTATCAAAGTGTGATTCTCATCCACTTAGCTCTTTTTTTTTTTTTTTTTTTTTTTTTTTTTTTTCCAAATCCGTTATTGCACAGGTTAGTAAACTGCCAATACCTGGTAGAGGGTAAGGAGGTATTTCCTGTTGTATGTGATTTCTTGTATGATTGTGTACCAGATTATCTACAGCTTCATACACTTGTTTTTAAATATCTGACATTGTCCACTGTCACACAATGGATAATGATCTAAACAAGAATACTAACGTGTCCCCATATAAAGAACACATGACCATAAGGAAGAAACCAAATGAAGTTTAACAAGAGCAAGTGTAGAGTCCTGCACCTGTGAAGGAACAACCACATGTATCAGTACAGGCTGGGGGATGACCTGCTGGAGAGGAGCTCTGAGGAGGACCCTGGGGTCCTGGTGGACGACAGATTGGCCATGAGCCAGCAGTGTGCCCTGGTGGCCAAGAGGGCCAATGAGATCCCGGCATGCATTAAAAGGAGTGTGGCCAGCAGGTCAAGGGAGGTGATCCTCCCCCTCTACTCTGCCCTGGTCAGGCCTCACCTGGAGTACTATGTCCAGGTCTGGGCTCCCTGGTAAAAAAAAAAAAAAAAAAAAGACAGGGATGTCCTTGAAAGAGTCCAGTGGAGGGCCACAAAGATGATTGATAGGGGGCCTGGAGCTCCCCTATGAGGAAAGGCTGATAGACCTGGATCTGTTCAGACTTGAGAAAAGAAGACTGAGGAAGGGTTTATCAATGTTTATGAAAACATGATGTGTGGGAGACAAAAGGTTATGGCCAACCTCTTCTCAGTGGTTTGTGGGGACAGGACAAGGGGTAATGGCCACAAAATTGAGCACAGGAAGTTCTACACCAACATGTGAAAGAACTTCTTCACGGTGAGGGTGACAGAGCACTGGAATAGGCTGCCTAGGGTGGTTGTGGAGTCTCCTTCTCAAGATATTCAAGGCCCGTCTTGATGCCTACCTGGACAACCTTCTCTAGGGAACCTGCTTTGGCAGGGGGGTGTGGACCTGATGATTTCTTGAGGTCCCTTACAACCCTTACAATTCTGTGATTCTGTGATTCTCTGATAAAAACAATGAGGTGGACCACATTATCTCGTGAATGCATCCACATTATCTGTATTCTCTAAATGTTTAGACTTAGGTTTTCTATGACTACTTTGTGTAACATTTCAAAAGAAGGATTTGACACTTTTTTAATTTGTCTTATTTCCAATCTCATCACATTATTTTAACTCACTGTGAACATTTATGTGAACCAGAACCCTAAATGCCCTGAATATTCGCAGTTGACTAATTTAACATAATTCTTTGTTGCAGAAGTTGAATGTGACAAAACAGCTAAAGCACACTGGTGTTTGCATCTTCAGGAGCTTCCCTCTTCTTGCTATTTTCTACACAAATATTGGGATTAATCTGACCTAACTTCAAATGTCTGTAAGGGTCATACTTGTAAACTAGTGTCAAGGCTCCTTTTGTAGTCTGACAAAAAAATAAAATAAAATTTAAAAAATTGTTCATCTTCTTGTATAGAGAATGCCATTACAGACTGAGAACTGTTACACCAGCTAGCAGTGATGGCATCAACATCTGCCACCTCTGCAGGAAGGTGTGCTTGTTTCACTTAGCTGAGAGGACAGAGCTCACTGGCCAAACAGTTGTTCCCCATCTTCTCTGGGGAAAAGGCAGAAGGCCAGATATTTTTCTGCACATACTTTGAAGTAGTTTTACCACTACTATTAGTATACGTACCATAATTTGATTTAAACTATTTGTTCTTGCAAAGGGAACTGCAGCCAAATTATATGAAGTTGAGGAAAAACAAGACAATATAATTATTTCCCACTTGTTAGAATGACAAATGGACCTGGATGTTCTCACACTTCAGCAAAACAATGATCTGGATCCATGAACAACTTTGAGACAAACCCAAATTCTGTTACAAGCAATATAACTATCTACATGCCTACAATCTCTCATCTTCAGCACGAATAGGGATCTGATAATAAATTTTGCATTTTAGTGTCATTTTCTACTAAAAGGAAGTCCTCAGTTTAGACTCATCATGATTGCTGAAGCTCTATTTTCCCTGCAGAAGAGGAAAATAAAAAGATCAGTAAAACTTAAGATAGATGGTGTTGTATAATTTCCACCACCCACAGATACTTCCCAAATTAAATAACAGGTCTGAAATCTATTTTTATCTTTGTAGTCTCCTGTCTGGCCCACAGTTATATTCACTTTGAACCAGTTCCTTAAATCTGTAAAACAGAAAAAGATAAAAAGATATATATATATATGTTTTAATTATTGACTAGGGAAGCCACAAAGTGAAGGCAGGTAAGTTAGAGGGCAGCTAGACACTGAACGTAAATACGTGTGAAATATTAGAAGATATTACATGAACATGCAGTGGCCTTTTGAATCTCTAGTCTTGGTTCCACTGAGGTTTTGTCTGGACTCCAAATATATATTCATGTACTGCTTAAGCACATCTCCCAAGCCACAGGTCACAGAAATAATAATTATTGTCAAAGTCTTTTTTGGACTTAAAGCAAATAATATTGTAACAAACTGGAAAAGGGGGTAGAAATAGGTACATATTTCTAATAATCCTGATGAAATTGCTGGCCAGAAAAATTGTATTTGAGGACCATTCATTAAAAAAAAAAAAAAAGCCCACACTTCAAAAACTTAAAAACACCGGATCTGCATCTGTCTGGTTAATTGTCTCAATAATGCTTAAATCATAATCCCTGAGGATTTATCTAGGGTCCTAGTGGTCATTCATCCTCAATGACCAAAAATGTGGGGGCTGGAAACAATTTTAAAAGCCAAACTATTTTAAAGACCATTACATTTTTTCCACCAGTCTGGCCAAATGTCTGCTCAAAAAGAACCCTGAGCGTAAACATCAAAACCAGCTCTTCTGGATGGGCTCATAAACAATAACAGCTCCAAACTACACATTAATGTCACTTTCTGTGCCACTTAACTATTTCAAGCTATTATCAAGCACCAATGTGCTTTCTTTTTTACTATTATACTGTCCTGTGAGTGCGATGTGCTGATTTTATTTAAGCTATTGTGATTGGAGGACAGAGAAAAAACATTGACTTCTGAGTCAAACAACCCTTCATGAATAATGCTGGTAGGCATTTGAATCCTGCTTTGGTTTCTAAGCCTTATTCTTCTCTTTTATCCTGCCTGTGTTTCCAAAATTGTTGCATGACATTTATCTAGAGGAAGATAAGAGCCTTTACAAGTCCTGCTCAGTATAAAAAATTGTTTCGGTTATTGTCATAAAAAACCTTTTGCTGTTGAGATTTCCTGTTCTTGTGATATTTCCTTTAAATGAGAAGTACATTCCAATATTTTAGAAATAAGTCTTGGATTGCCAATAAAGTAAAATCTCAATAAGTCTTAATTATCCCCTAAATATTTGATGGAAGAGTAATAAATATATAAGAATGTCAGACCCTTGGCAATACAAGCTTTGTAATCCAGAGCAGTTTTTAAAGAATGTAAACACTGAAAAAGTTAGCCTATCTTGTTATCCAACTGTAATGAACCTATGCTATGTTGTCCCCATTTTCAACTTCAAATTCAATTCCCTGCCTATCATACAGTAAATATAAACTAGACTCTTGTATTTCTCTGTAGATATTGAACTCTGTGCACAGCAAAAAACGCTGTTCTTGTGGCAGATATTGCATTGATATACCCTAGTTATCAAGTATAATAGCCCTAAAGGAAAAGCATAAACTATGCCATCATACCAATTCATCATATAGATTTCCTGGCTGGTTATATTCAATGTTTCTTTCTCTTTCTATTCTTAACATGCTTCTAACCTTGAATTTACCCTTAGTCTCTGACCTAGAATTTTCAGCCATCATCTGTATTTCATACCATAGTAGGTACAAAAATTTTTCCTTTAAGAAAGTTGTGTAGAACAATTGTGCTTTCAGTGTTAATCTTCTTTTAATGGAGTATTTGCTTTCAGCAGTCTGAAACAATTTCCTCAGCTTGATCTCTTTTTAATCTAATGCATCTGGAGAAATGGTGAAAACTTCATTCATTTGCTCTGTGAATGGATAAAGCATTCCATGCTCATCTAGATGCACATTGGAGTAAATTTTATTCACTTCAATTCAACATTTTGGAAATTCCTAAGTTGTAAAATGCATCTAAATGTTTGGATAATACTATTAACTGCCCAGTTTGTAAAGCTCCTTTTCTCACAAGAGCACTGTTTCTGCTCACTTCCATGTAGCAGGTTTCTTCTTGGGCATTCTTTGAAATGGACCTTGTATTTAACTGTAGCTCTATGACTCACTTCTTTTTGTGGAAGATTTTTTATCAGTGTTAACCTTTTATTACAATCCATTGAACTATGTTTTAGTTGCCATTAGCTTTCTGGATCTTACCTGCATTTTTTTTTGGATTAGCTCAACAGTGTGTGGTTAACTATCAAAATAGACTACTGTACACATGAACAGTTTTGTTAGAACAGAGTAATTTGTAATCAGCTTAGTTAAGGACTGGCTTCTCCAGATGTTCTGTCTGCTGAAATCCCCAAACATTCACAGGAGTTTCTAAATAGCTGAAGAATCTGATGATAAAATAACATGGGCAAAAATTACTGCTTTATTTAGCATGCAATTAGATATTTACTGGCTAAATCAAATGCCAAATGACTTCTGAAGATGCATGGCTGGTGACACCCTTGATAATCAGGACTTGCCAATACATGACTAATGATCTAGTACAAACTGTGCTTGTCTAATTTTTCATCTTTAATAGTGTTTTTCCACATTATTATTTTTTTTTTTTTTACTATATTTATTTACTTTTCATTTGAAGTTCTCTGGGCAGACAGCTGTGCATAGCAGGATGATGACTGCTTGGTTCTGCAGGAGTGATTTATAAAGGTATCATACAAAGGCATGTATCTCGTAACCCCTATTTAATTTTTACACAACTTTTTCTCAGACAGATTCTTATTATAGTTGTTGCAAACCATTAAAATATTTGACTGAAATCACATCCATGAATTTTATGTTACTTCTTCATACAAAGTATATCCTTAGTAACACCAGAAGTATTAAAATACTTATAAACATGAATAAAAATGTTTGCTATTTTATCTCACTGACTCCACTATATTTGTGCTTTAAGCAAAGTATTTCAATGGGCATCTCTTTACTTAAGTTGGTTGTGTGTTTAAATATCTTCCTGGTATATATTTTCCTTGTTACATGTATTGAGAAGTTCATTTGATTTTAAATTCATAATAATTATTTTACGTTGATTGTCAACATACAAGTTGGAGATAAGTTAGTAATAATAATTTCTCCACTTCATAATCAAAATCAGTGTCATCACTTTGGAATTGTTTTCAAAGACGTGTTGCATTGAGCTTGGATGCTCAACTATCAGTACAGTGACAGTTACAAGTGTTGTCATAGTTTTGAGTGTTGTGGTTTCACACAACTGAAGGAGATATACTATAAAAGATGTTTTAAAAATGACAAGCTCTAGAAACACAACAGAAAAAAAAAATAGAAAAATAATGGGCCATAAAACACTTAAAAATAGAATTTTTCTTTCCATCTTTCTCCTTTTCTTTCTGTGTGGAATGTTGTAACATCTACATTTTTTCTGTTCAATACCCAGAATCCGATAAAACAAAGAGGTAAATTGTATTCTTCTAACTGGATTCTCTTAAGATGAAAGGTCTTGGAATAAGATAGGCATTTGCACATATTTCTATATTCTATGTCCAAATGAAGATGTTATATAGACGCTCCCTCTTGAGCTTGAAAACATTTTAGATGTCCTGATGTCATGTCCCAGTGTGTTCTCTACATCTAGATGCAGGTTAGAGTGAAACCAGACCAAATGCTTCTTCTCAAGGGACTAGAGGAGGACTAGGAGGACTAGAAGAGGGCAGATTTCCTCTCTCTTTCTCACGGTTCTATTGCCCAATTCACTGTGTATTGCAGACTCCATTTTCAGACTGCTTTGAGTCAAACATGGAAGCCAACTTGCAAACTCTATTTCGAGGAAAATACCTACATTTAGGCAATGTTGCAGTCATGAATACAGAAAATATATCAATATTTCTCTCTGTGTAGATAGATATTTATTTGTTTGTTTGTTTTGCTGTGGGCCAGGGCTTTACCTTAGTTTTAAATGAGATTTAATTTATTTGCTGATATATTTTGGGATGGTAAGGCAGCAGTTTGAGTTTAGTTTTTTCTTTTCCGTTTTTAAATAAATAATATAGAAATAATAATAATAATAAAACAACAGGTTAGTTCCTTGAATATGTTTTGTTCACTGAATTTTTCTAATGTATTCTTGGTTGTAATTTGTATTAGAATCATTTTTAACCATTTGAAACAGTCCTTTTCAAGCTGGCAAAATAATTAATAATAATAATAATGAAAAATATAAGGAGATTTCACTGAAATGAAAGGCACTTTCCATCTTACAAAACCTGTCAACACAGAAGATATATGCAAAAAATGTGAGACAACAAGCCATATGTTTTTCTTTTCATACATCTGGCAAAAATTTGATTTCTTTTGCCATGTTTCTCCTGTGATGAGAATTTACTTCCAAAAAATTATGCTACAAATTTCCTTGATTTTTTTCCTAGTCTATTTGTCTAAATCTGCTGTTCCGTACCAATGTGTGTGTGTGTGTCCTGGCGTATTTTGTCTTATACTCAGATCATCATCAGATCTTATTGGTCATGGCATTGATAAAATTGCAGGAGAGTCTCTGATCCAGAAGGAAAGATCCAAGGGCTGAAAAAAGAAAACAGAAAAATCAGTATAATAACTTAATAAGGTTGTTTATTTGTGATTTGAATACATAGGTATCAGCATGATGAGTGTTTTAAGATATTCCACTGAAAGATATTTACTACTTCAATAAAAAATTATGTGAATGCTAAAAAAAAAAAACCAACTTTGGCTAAATTCTTCAGTTTATGATGTCAGAGCTTCACCTGGATAATGATAGTGGTCTCTTCTGGTCTTGAAATCTAATAAAACATAATTTCTCCAGTTGAAAAATTGGATCATGCCTTGATCTTCTTTGCCTTGCTTCTTTCTAGTGCCCTTTTTCCTTTCCAATTTCCTTCTGAAATGTAGGAATCACTTTTTGATTTTTATAGTACAGTAGTAACATATTCAGCCCCTCATTTGTTTCCTTTTTCATACATGTAGTATGAAATTTCTTAGTTTACCTTTTTCTAAATTCTCAAGCCGTTCTTCAACATAGGATTTGTCTCATTATACTCTATTCCAGCTTTTTCTTAGCTTTTTATTTCTTTCTTTTACAAAATACTTTTAAACTTTCTTCTATCTTCCCCTCTATGTTATTTTCTTCCATGTTAATGCTAATTCCTTTATCATCTATTTCAGTGCTAAATTATGTTCTTTTCTGAATCACATTTAGCAAAAAAAAATCAGCAAAATATTAAAACTGGATAAAATCATTCCATTATTCTTCAGAAATCAGTTTTCACATGACCAATTAAAGGGTAAAAATTATGTAGTTTACATATTTAACTTAATTTTTAGAGTAAATTCCTTGAATAGTAATGTTTCATTTCCCATAGTCTGGATAACATAAAGGGAAGCAGTAATTATGCAAGGAATTTTTCTGTCTTTGTTACCTGAACAGGACTTAAGTAACATAACTACCTGTAAAATGTAAATTATTATCCCTAATTAGTACTTTATCATATATATATATATACATATATATATTTCAAAATGGCTCTACCCATTTTACCATCTCTAAACCATAAAATCTCCAGATAATGCAACAAAAAGAAAAGAAAAAAAAAAAGTACGTAATGAAACAAATTGTCGAGTAAAGCTGCACCACATGTGGAGGCCGAACCTTCTCATGAAGCAACTCCTTTCTTTTTCTAGCTCCTCTATGTATTGTCATTCAGTCTACATACCAACAGCTCAAAGCTTTGGTTTGCAAACTGACTGATTACTATTTGGTGTAATCCTGAAGACCCAACTGAAAAAAAATAATAATAAAAAAATTTTATTTCGCAGAATACCAAAAAGCAGAAATTGGTTCCTTGCATTCAGTTTGCAGTTACAATAAAATGGCATAGATTTCAATGGTGTGTCAGTTAATGCCAGAAGAAAGTGTTTCTTCCTCAATAATGTATGACATTATAGTCAAAAGTTCAATAACATTATTCAGTAAATGTACTAATTTCAAATATAAGTCTGATATAGGCAATTTAAATGCATGCCTTCAGAACATTGCACTGGTATATCTCAAACCTATATCACTTGCATCCCAGAGTTTCCTTTTGATATCATAAAGAATTTAAGTAGCTAAAATCTGGAAAAAAAAATGCATTAAATACTTTTGATGTAATACAAATTATCAATACCTAAAGATTAAATCAATGATTGCTGTAAATAATTCCATCCTGATAATTCAGTCTGAAGTTGACTACTTTTTTCTTACAAAGTCTTGGAATCATAGAAGCATAGAATCATAGAATCATAGAATCTTAGAATGGCTTAGGTTAGAATGGACCTTAAATATCATCTAATTCCAACCCCCCTGCCATGGGCAGGGAGATATTTCACTAGATCAAATTGCTCAAAAACCCATCCAACCCTAATTTGAAACATTTCCAGTGGTGGGGCATCCACAGCTTCTGGGGGCAACATGTTCCAAGGTACTCCTCCTGTTCCTCCTCCGCAAGTAGAGCTTATTTAGCCACAAAAATGAGGATAAAATAACCTTTTTTTTTTTTTATTTATTTTTTTTTTTTTATTTTCCATTATGCACAGAGAGACTGTAGACATCTAGTTTAAACTATGTACCTGTTTTGCAGATGGCTACATTTTGATGAGATGAATCCAGAGCTTAGAGCAAAAGAATGACTTCCACAGGATGATCTCATATGCTGATGATAAAGTCATGGGCAAATAAGTCTTCAAATTTACTTATAAGAAGGGAAATAATTTCAGATAAGAGTCTCATTCTTCAAAAAAATGAAAGCTACTTCTCAGTATTGTAACTATACCTTTCATGGAACTGTTTTACACATTTTTTTTATTATTTTAAGTAGAGCAAATACCCATGCAATCAATCAATTCATATTTCAAGAATATCCAGAGGCCATAATCAAAACTTGAATCACATACAATCACGTAAAATACAGCAATTACACCAGAATAGAGAATATCCACATGATTTGAAATACAAGTGCAGGTCTATTAGTTTAAGAAAATTATGGCTGGCATTAAATATTTTCTGAACTGTATATAGAAATATTGCTTGTTACTTCTCCCCCTTAAACTCAGCAGAAAATAACCTGAAGGGTTATAAAGTGAACATCTGATCAATCTGTTCACATCTGTGCCTAATCCTGCAGAGCATTTTGGTATACACAACTGCCTAGGACTGTTTTGACTATATTTATTTTGGAAAACCTACACTTTGTCACAGCAGCGTTAAATGAGAATCAGAACAATAGAAGAAGTCCATGTTGTGAAAACCAGGTGGTTAAAAGCTTTGATAAATTTAAAGTTGTGCTTCCATTAGTTCAATCATATCAAACACTCACATGTCCTTGTTTTCTTTGCTTTTATCTCAGTAAACGGTTTGTAAATGGCCTTAACGAACAGCTTTGTTTTTAACACTAGCCTGTCATGTGGACTCTAAGCATTAAATAACAAAAGGGAGTGGTGCTTCCTGTATCCCAGTGCATCTGGCATTCATGTATTCATAGCACCTTTAAGCATAACGATCTGATTTTTCTGCCGCTTGTAAAGACATTTCCAGTTTCAAATTTTTGCAATATTTTCCAAATAGATCATATATACATATTTAGTAATTGATAGGCATGGCATTTGGTATCCTTTTCTTGGACAGACAAATATGCAGAGATCTTAAAAATAAATTCAAACCCGAGGAAAGAAGTGTGAACATGAAGGACTTGGAAACATCTCTCTAAATGGGACTTAAATATTACATTTCTTAGATGGCATGTTGGAATGTTAGACAGGAAAAGTAGTTTCATCACGCTCCTACAAGGGTGGATACTGGCAACTGTAGGCTATTAATATTAAACAGACTTACTTTTTGAGAAGTCTGGCCTCTTAGAGAATCCTTAGTTTGCTTTGATGACTGGCAGAAACACAACAAAAGGCAAATTTCACACCTTGGTCCTACAAAAACAAACAAACAAACAAACAAACAAGCAAACAAAACAAAACAAAACAAAAAAAACACTACATGGTAAGTGTGAAAAAAGGATATGAAGGAAATGGGCTGATTTCTTTCTTTCTTTCTTTTTTTTTTTTTTTTTTTCTTTCAAGAAATTCTAAGCATCTTTGAGAAGAGAAAGACAGAGTTAATAGTTTTACTCAAAAGCTGGAGGGGTTTTGGAATAAACTGTTTTGAAATTCCAGATAAAAGTTATAGTTTTCATCTTAGCAGACTTGAATTCTGGGAGTATCCTTACCAGTATTTAAAATATGTTTTATCACTATTTTAATTCGTAACATTTTAACTGACTTGATTATTGGCTCCCTTTGATAACTGTGATCTGTGACAGACAAACACAACACACACATGGATATTCTTTGAATTGTTAACTATGGAAAAACAAATGTTTTTTTCTCACTAATGTCATAATTAAAAAAGAAAAAATTGCTGTAGTTCAGAAAAGTTGATTGTTGTCAAAAAAGTAGGGTTAATTTTATAGTCAATAAATGATATAATTGGGGACTGCTTTAGGGTCTTTTTTTTTTTTTTTCAATTGTATCAGGTTAAAAATGGATGTTCAGATGATGTTGTTCATGAAATAATGTATAACTGTATCCTTATATCTGTATAATTTTTTCCTTATTTTTTTCCTATTCCTTTTTTGAAGTGACACACAAGTTCTCAGCACAAAAGTTTTTAGTTATTCATGTTCTTCTTTGTGGCTTCTATCAGGAATCTCTGATTCTCTGGTGCAGAAAAAGGAAAAGAAAAAATCTGCTAAGGAAAGAATATTACACTAAAATTACAGTACTTTTTTTCTGCTGGTGTATTGTGTTCTTTTAGGAAAAATAACTGAGTAGGGTGAAGTTCCCAGGGTGGAAAAATTATTCCTTCCTTGGAAATTACTTAGTTCATTTTGGGAAACAAGCTTTCAGAGTAAAAGTTGGTTAGCAAAGTAAAAAATCACAGCAAAGTCCTGCACTACTGAGTAGGAGCACTGGCTGAGAGGAGCAGCAGGCAAAGGCAACCAGACATCAGAAAAGAGGAAGGAAATTTCCTCAGGGCCACAAAGATCTATGCCAAAATTGTTGCAACTCAAAGCTACTGAGTTGGCTAGAAACTAAGACCATCCCTGCAGAGAGATCGTAGAGTTATATATTATCCCCTCCCACCTTTTTCTTCTTTTCTTTTCTTTTCTTTTCTTTTCTTTTCTTTTCTT
>CM021765.1:8748019-8765804 GCA_011076525.1 Nettapus auritus
CTTTTCTTTTCTTTTCTTTTCTTTTCTTTTCTTTTCTTTTCTTTTCTCTTCTCTTCTCTTCTCTTCTCTTCTCTTCTCTTCTCTTCTCTTCTCTTTTTCCTTTCCTTTCCTTTCCTTTCCTTTCCTTTCCTTTCCTTTCCTTTCCTTTCCTTTCCTTTCCTTTCCTTTCCTTTCCTTTCCTTTCCTTTCCTTTCCTTTCCTTTTTTTTTTCCCATCCTTTTTGACCAAGTTAGGGTGAGCTGTATTTATGGAGTTGTCCTAATGTGTATTCTAATTAAATCTGTCTTTCTTCAGGTTAAAAGTCTTCGAGTCTCTGGTGAGTTCACTGCAAAGGAATGGTCTCTCTCAAAGCACTAGCCAGCTCTGAGTACTTTCAAAATGCCAAAGGATCTTATTGTCAGAACTCTGACTTGGCTTCTGCAAGAATAACTGTAGGTTGTATAGACATGTATATATGTTTTTACAATATTTATATTTATATCTACTATATGTGTAGATATTAAAATGTGCAGCTTAACACATAAGCCTTAGATAAACTCCCTTGGTTAAAGATAGCTTGACTGTAAAAGCAGAAAATTCAGTGCAGACCTATTTACTCTGCCTTTTGTATGGTAGACCTAGCTTACCTACGTAGTTATGACATGAAAACAACCTTAAAACTTATGCTTTTTTTGCTTTTTTTTTTTTTTTTCACATACACAAAAACAAATGCTATGCTTTTATTAGAAACATTGTTTTTCTCTATGCTGTTTTTACCCTAAAGAAATATATACATAGATTAGATAGATACATACCCCCCCTTTTTTTTTTAATTATTATTATTTTTATTTTATTTTACTTTTTTTGTATGGCTATGCAAGATTGCACCCTGTGGCCCTCTACTCATACTCAGTAACTCTGCGTAGCTGGGCACAGAATTTGCAATACAGTTAAGGTCCATGATCCTAAATGATGCTCTGTATTTACAATGTCATAGCAGCATGGGGTAGTAGTAGTGGGTAACTGTTACATGAATGATCTATTTATCTGGTTTGAATTTTGTTTTAACTATTTGTTCACAGTAAATCAAGCATTCTTATCCAGCCTCATTCAACATGCTTGGGCGGAAAGCCGGATTCTATCATGCTTACTGAGTACCACCTGACAAACTGCTTAACCCTTTGCAAATGGTTGTACTAGTTGCCTAGAAAGAGACTGCCCAGAGAGGTTTTAAGGTTTGTAGAATTTAACCCTCTAAGAATAATAAGCAGAAACTAAGAATAGGTTTCTAAGCATCTAAAACAATGTGATTTCTCATCTAATTACCTAAATTCCACTTACACACACCAACAAAAGAAAATTGGTATATCCAAACATTTTTTTTTCTAAAACAGGTGTCTGAAAGAGCTTGCTTTGTCGTTAAAGAAAAGTAAATAGCTGAGACTTAAATATCAAACCTCAGCTACAATTTGAAGAGGTAAATCCAAGATACATGTTCATGGGACTGATGCATTCCCTAAAGAGCTGCAAGTTGGCGGCACAAAGAGAGCAATAACAGCTATAAGAGGACTCCATATATATTGTATGTATAAGGTCAATATATCTTCCCTGTTCAGTACTGTTGTTTTTCGGTCCATGAGTGCATGTAACATATCAAAATGCTGTACAGATAAAATGATTCAAACTTTCTGAGGGAATATGACTGTGATCACTTCAGTGCTCCTTTCTTTAAATTAGCATCTGTGACCAACATGCAGAAGCAGTTTTTCTGGCCAGGACTGAAGACTCCTTCCTACTACCCCCATTGTAGTTTTTTTGTTTGTTTTTGTGTTGTTGTTGTTGTTGTTTTTTATTTGTTTGTGTTTTTTTGTTTGTTTGTTTTAATGGAGCAGAGCCATTTAAGATGTGCTGTGTTTCTTTTTTCAAGGGTTGGGCCCAAAGCCCTTGACAAGTTTTGCATTTGGAATTGATTCTCTCCCTCCTGGGCTTGAGAATAACAAGCAATGGATCATACCACAGGATAAGACATTTCATGATGAAATAATAAGGGTTGGATGAACTGACAGCTTTTCTCAATGTTCTAAAATGTTCAGTAAGTTAGATACTGTTTCAATTTTTGAGTGAAAAACTCATTTGCAAGCATTATAGTCAGAAGAAAAAATATTTCTGTGAGCTAGGTGTTGTGTGAGATGGATAAGTATAGTCAGACTGTAGCATTATTATCCTGGAGCATACGAAGGAACCTAGCATCTCTCCCAGACAATACACAAAAGTTTTTTTTTTTTTTTTTTTTTTTTATGGTAGAAGAAGCTCACTTAGACTCCAGCTGTTTTGTTGGACTCATGCTCTAGCAAATATCAGTTAAACTTTGTTCTCTCTTTCTGAAACAAAACTAAAGTTATTTTCAGTCTCAGTATTTCATAGTCTTTTGCAATGAAACAAACAAAAAACTGTATGTCCCATGCATCAATTGTGAAATGAAGACCCCATGACACTTTTAGGAAGAATACGTGAGTTAGTTCCAGTGTGGTTTTAACAATTACGTACTCTGGTTTGAACTATCTTAACATTCAGCTATAAAAATACTTTCCTTCACTTTCTTTAAAGTACTGTGCTATGCTTCTGCTTGTTATTGAACTATTGCTGCCAATGCCAGACCAGCAGGAAATAAATGAGATGAGCAAAACTTTCTGAACAGAGCAGGCTGCTCAAAAAATAAATAAAATAAAAAAATCAGAACTTTTCAATTTTTTTTAGTTTATTCCCAAACTGCTATGTATAATATGTTTATAACGAAAGTATATGGACTTTAGTATGGGGATCATCTGCTAGTTATGCATTAGAACTATTAACTACCTATGGTTATGCATTAAAACTTTTTTTTTTTTTTTTTTTTTTTTTTTTTTTTTTTTAGTATTTTTACCTCATTATCTACATTAGTTCTTTACAAAGGTAGGGGTTTTAAGAAATGATGGATCAGAACTGTTTCTGTAGTTCAGAAGTCTGTTCTCTCTTCTGGAGAGAACAAATCAGTCTGTTTCTGACAAAAGCCAAACCGAATATCTCATATCTTAATCTAAATTAATTAGGTATCAGATATGAGTCAAAGTTCTGGAAGATGTACTCCAGCCTTCTGGTAGTGCCATTGTAATAGATCTATGGATCAGAACTATGAATAGGAATTGAGTCATTTGGAATAATAATAATAATAATAATAATAAATAGTAATAGTAAAGTTATTCCTTGCCAAAAGAGAAAAACAAGCATAAATTAGATTTTTGTTTAATTGAAAGTACAGAGGTATAACTCAAGCTAAACCCAGGATATTTCATTCAGTACCATATAGAATACTTAATTTTCCTCCCTGTTAAGTTGATTTTAAAACATAATGAAATTAATTTTATTTTTCATTGTGTATCTCTCAGTTTGCTTGGATCAATAGCAAAAATGTATTATATAAATAATAAATGCATGATAGGTTAATCTGGTTACAAAGTAAACTGAGTGGAAAGAGTAGCTGGGTTAAACCTTTCAGGAAATAATGTGGCCTGCATCATAGATGAAGTGGAAAACTCTACTAGAAGACACACACTGCAGATGTCCTTCTGCATTCCTTTAAAGGTCACAGACTCCAGAGAATTTGTTATTACATCATTACAAGTCATATTTTGTTTTAAATATTTATAATATTATTTTATTGAAGCTTAATCTTCAGTTAGGACACAAGGACTTTTTTATATGCATCCATTTTCACAGCATTGTGTACACAGACTAGGCCTTCAGGGCAAGTTTTATTGTGCCAATGTAACATATGTTCCCAATAGGTAAGTGACACATGAAAGAAAATAATGTGATTTAATGTTTCAATTTTATTGCTTGCAATTTAACATATGGCAGCGAAGAAGATACAATCAATAAAGCTACATGAATGTGAAAGCACACAATAAAAGATACCTCAGAAGGAAGGTCTGATTTAAAGATTTATTGAATCTAACTAGTCAAATAATTCAACATAAAAATTGTATTTATGGTCTTGGTCTCATTCTTTATCGGCAAGTTCCTAGTGAATGGTTAATAATTTTGTAAATTTCTTCCAAAAATCTTGTGCAAGTTTTGCACTTCACCCATTTCCATTGAACTTGTTTAAATAAATCATAACCAAAACAATTCATTCCTTTTTTTTTTTTTCAATCTTCTGTATTTCACACACACTATCCATCTTAAAACTTGTATCAGTTTTAGTCAAATACTGCCCAAAAAGCTGCAAAGCACCAAAAAAGAAAAAAAAAAAAGAAAAAAAAAAAAAAAAAAAAAAAAAAAGAGAGAGAGAGATCCAGAAACAGAACTTTTTATTTTTATTTTTTATTTATTTATTTATTTATTTTGTCAAACTAAGAATGAACATTTTCTGAAAGTACTTAATAGTTTGGGGAAAGCAAACTTTCATTTGATTTGGCAAAAATGTCCCATTTTAGTGAAAAAGCACCATGAAAATCTGGAATATTCCATTTCATTTGCTTATATATATATATCCTATTATTTTCCAAAATTAATGCTATGGAAAGGTATTGCCATTTTAATGAAAAATATATATATTCTATGAAATGACAGCTATAAAAGAATTACGATGTCTTTAGTGCAAGGTCCCTAACAATTTATTATGTAGTTCTGGAGCCAAAAACTTTTTGGGATTTGAAATACAATATTTAAATATATATATATATATATGAATTCCAAGCAGATGAGTGTCTTATTTTGTAACTACTTACAAGCAGTCAATGTAAAAAAGAACTAAAACTGGTGACCCAAAGGATAATAAAAATGTGAATTCTCAGGAAATTATTTAATCTCTGAAGTTCATGATGTTTTATTCATTAGGACAAAAGAAAGAAAAATCTTGAATTGGTCTTCTTTAACTTAGAGAGAGCTTAGATGTTGATTCTGAAAGGAGTAAGCTCTTCTCAGAAGCAGCTTACCATGGCCAGTATTTACTCTAAATTAAAACAAACAAACAAACAAACAAACAAAAACTATTACAAGAGTTGCATCTTCTTTAATATTCCATGTGATTAATTTGGTTACAGTCTTTGCTTTTATTGAATATATCTTAGTTGTCATGAGGAATTATTATGATAGGATAATTTGTAAGACAACCTAAACCTTCACTGCAGTTTGTTTTCACTTTTGTAATCAGTAGTTCAATAAGCATAAGTTCAATAGAGATCCCTGAAGAAGTAGTGTTATACAAGAGAGTAGCGTTGTGGCAGTCACATTTACCCGTTTGAAGACAGCCTCAGGAATTGGCTTCCTGTCTAATATGGGATTTTCCTACATGAATCTTCCTCATTAGCATGTTCCTATCAGCTAGAAACCACCAAATTTCAACCTCACAGTAATATAGACATAAATATAATGATAGTAATATAGACTTAAATCTCTGCAGGATCTTGACATATGTGGAACTTATATATGCAATAAGCGATGAACAAGCATATATTATTTCAATTTCTTCATGCATTGTGGAACCTGATTTTCATGAATATACTATTCCAGTTTCCTCATGCACTGTAGAATCTGAATCCATGAACGTATTCCATTATGATCCCTGATTGCCTGTAAATGCCTCTTCAGTGATTGTGTTGAACACATGGTACCTATTTGCTTTGTTGTCACATTTTATGGATTGTGAAGCTCCTTAGGATATGGCTTGTAATAAAATTTCTATTTAAGAGATGACTGTAATTTTATATGCGTAAATATATATAGGAAGAGAGAAAAGACACTTGTTAGATGTCATCTACATTCATGTGTGCATTCCCTGTCAGTATGACATGAAGGATTATCCAAAACATTTGTAAAACCTGTGGGAGAATGGTAAAACTGTCATGAATTTCCATGAGGTTCCTGTTGCAACATAGCACTTTCTGTCTTTTGGGTTGAGGTGACACAAAGACTGTCAGGTTCATTCATCCTCTTCTGTCTTCTATCCTGCTTTGTTTATCTTTGCCTCAGTGGTGGGATACGGAATGTGAAATAAGTTTGGCACCAAGAGAGAGGTGTCATATACACCTCCTATAAACTGATGCAACTGGAGTACTAGTCCCATAAAACTGTAGTGCAGAGGTGCCATATGGAAAAAAGATTCCATAATCTGTGAAGCATTTGATCCCCATTTAACTTGTCAATATATATCTTCTAAGCTTACCGCTGAAGATGGAAATCCTTTTTAACATAGTACTCATACATTTCAGGTGAGCACAGAAGACGAGAGCAAAACTAATCAGATAAAAATAATTTATATATTCCCAAGCAAGTGTCCAGTAGGCTTCTGTATAAATTCTATGTGACTTGTTTTCCATCATGACATACATTCTCTAGGTAGCAACATTCTCCAGCTATTGGCTAAAAATAAGTCCATGGTACAGTGGTAACTGCCTAACATTGCAAAGAATGTTGCCTTTTGGAACTTAAAAAGCCGCCAGCAAAAACTTCCTCACAGTGGTTCAGCCTTCCTTACTGCCTTCTTTAAAGTGATATAATTAAAGAAAAGACATTCTTATTTGTGATTAGAAAAGAACCTTCTCTGTCTCTCCCAACATAAATAAATTGGAAGTCTTTCAGTACGTTACTGTGCTTACCCCTACGTGTCTTCAAACATTGCTTCCCCCCAAAAATATGAGTTTGACTAAAATACGGACCTGCCTTCACATGCTAGCAACCTGAAAGACCAAATTTAAAGAATGAGTTATTTCATTACAAACGTCTGTACATGATGGGCTTTATATATGAAGGAAATGGCTGAAAACTGAAGCCCTCAACGTTTAAGTCACCAACCCCAAAATGCTGACTGCCTGATAGCTGCTGTGAGAGTGCCCAGACTGTCTAACCTAAAACCACCTCAGCTATTTACCCCATGTGACCAAAGCCACAACTATGGGAAACAGCTTTACAGAAATTGTTTGCAATACCCTCCCTTTTCCAGAGTCCTTGCCAGCCTTCTACACAGTAGGATCCCTGGAAATTAGCTCCAAACCCGCTCCTTCCTGACACATCCATGATGAACAGCTGGAACTCCTTAGGCACTGAATAGAGCTGCCTTGAGCTGTGCCATTGAAATAATCCAAAAAGACAGCAAAAATGGAAATACATTATAGAGTGCATGGTTAGCGGTCTTCATGCATCAGCTAGATGGGTGGTTTCCAATTCATGTTGCTGAGGCTGCTGGAAATCATGCAAGAAACACAAGTCTGGTTCTTTTTTTCAGTGTTTTAGTTCTGGAGTTATTTCTGGGTAAAGAGAAAGTGAAGAAGACCAAACACGATTCTAATGTTCCCTTCTCCTCCTTCTTGGCTAAATTCTTAATTTATACTATTACTAAGCTTTTACTGCCTTCAGGGGCACTCAGTCCACATCCTAGAGAGCAGTTTTGTGGTCATGAATATAATGCTTCACTGCTGTTTGACGATATCTGAAGAAGTACAGATACAGAAAGTAGAAAAAGCTCATTAGCATGGATTTCTATTCAGGCTAGTTAGTAGGCAGCTGAGAAGCAGGTTGTATTTAGCTGATATGATCACTTTATGAACATGACCCAGCACCTGAAGTAGCTCAAAGAGGACACTGAATTGTGTTGTTGATATATCCTAAATCAGATTATGTTATGATTTGATTTACTGGTTAAGAAATACTTGAATTTAGGTATCATAACTTCCCTGCACTTAGCTAAGTGCTCAACAGCATATCTGGGCAGGCTTAAGCCTGTATGATGTTTTATGAAAATCTCCTAGTTGTCTGGGTGCTTCCTGTGAGGCCTACAGCAATTCCAACCACCAACATTGCAAGGAAATAAAAGACAACTGTGTGGGAAAAAAAAAAAAAAAAAAAAAAAAAAAAAAGGTAAAAGTTATTTGTAAAAAACAGTGCCCCACAGTGTTCTATTCATGGCACAAAATGATCCATCTGGGAAACCTTTGCATGATTATTGCTTGAAAACATTCTTCTTATCTGATCAAGTGTTTCTTAGGAATTTCTTCATAGACTGGGGCCATGAGACTCTTTCAGAAAGATATGATGCTGTCTGGTGCTGAGAACTTCAGTCCCAGTCCAGAAAAATATTTGGCTCTAAGCAAGTTGGCAGCTCCTTTATTAACATATGTGAATGGTATCATGATTTCAGAAGTTAAGCAAGGGTTTAAACAATTTTGTTTTGTGTTGCTTTCCTATTTCACTGAAGCAGGCAGAAGTTTTCCGTGTATTTTCTACAGCTTATTTTACACTTTCCTCTGTTCCTGGCAAGGGCTTGTGACTCTAATAGTTCCAATTTCCTCTTGAAATTCATAGAGTATAAAATATCACACTGTATATAGTTAATTTGCTCTTCACTTGCTAAAATGCCTAGTCCTAAGAAAACCTTAGAAGTTATTCTCTAGCAAGCTTAAGTGGGAATCGGCCAGCAGCCTCCCAGCTCAAAACTGGCAGTGAAAAAAAAAAAATTAAAAAATATTGTGTAATTTTTTTGAGAATGTATGTACTTCCATAGTGTACCTACACTTTTCTTCCTAAGAAAACGGCACTGAGAAATAAGAAGGCAACAGATATATATATAGTGTATATTTTTGTATGTATAAATATAATATATATATATGTAATTTCATTTATAAAGTTTTCATGAGGGAATAGAAGGAGACTATATGCGACTTATTGGTATATACTGCATTTTTTGTTGTTGTTGTTAAATCTGGGCAAATGTAGAGTTCACATTGGAAAATTAAGAATTTTTAATTTCATTTATCTAGGGAAAGTACACTTTGTTTTGTCTTCACTATGCCATTAGCTTTTCATCTGCATCAAATGATAGTAGTTACCAAACAATGCAGTAAATTAAAATAGACCCTTCATCTCCCCTCATCTCTAGAACAGATTATTACAGAACTAAGTTTGGGCAACCAGGCTTTCTTCAGGATCAGTATGGCAGAATCAAAATCCTATGAAGTTCATTGATGTGTAAATGCACCGTGACATTTTTAAAATGTGCACTGACTTTTTATGAATAGACATGCACAGTGAATATAAAAACTACATTTAAATTTATCAGGGTATTGTGAACCTGTGTTTCAGCCTGGTAGTGAACACTGGATTCAGGCACAGGCTCATATACTTCATTAAGAAACCTGTAATTCTGCTTGTTAAGCTGAAGGTAAGTAAAAAATGTATTTGCTACATCTGGGTTGCAAGATGAAAGCACAGGATTTATGATTAACTATGCACCTGTCTTTGATAGGAGACAACAAGCAATAACTTGTTCTCACCATATATAGCACCTTCCAGATGAGAAATGCACAGTGGCCTGCAAATTCAGGGCATCTTCGTAACACTTCAAAGAGTTATTTTTTTCTTGAGAGATATTATTATCTCTATTTTACAGCTGAAAAATGGAGGAATGACTAGCTACAGTCAATCTTTTCAGCCATTAGTTCCATAAATAATTCCTGCTTGTGTGTCTTAAAGTTTTATTCTGGCACCTGTCAGAGTAATATACAAGCTCCTCCTATATTAACTCAAGATGCTGGATGTATTTCAGCTTGACATCTATAATTAGTGCCTAAATAAGTAGAATTCAAGTCATCTGTGGTTGTTCGTCATTAAGCAATCAGGACACAGTTTAAAGCACTTACATTTACTTTTAGGAAACTTCTGCTAGAAATGTAAGTGAAAGAGGGAAGTTCTGGGAGTGGCTCAGAACGTCTGAGCCTGCAACCGTCAAGTACAAGGTCATTCTTTCTTTTGAAAGAAAGGATGCAACAGTATGTGGAATTATACAGGAAAATGAATGGAGAATTAGGAATGTTTGCAAGTGATTTCAAAAAAATAAATTTGTTACCAAGTATCTATTTTGTTCTCCATTTTGGTAGGGAACATGGTGAATGAAAAAGCAAAATCAATTTTGACATTACACTGAACACCAAAACAAATTCTATTTATCAATTCTTCTTGCAATGATACTTCTAGGGTAACTTGCAGTGCCAAATGAACATTACATACAAAGACATTCTTAACATATTTACAATTAAAGATAGTTACTGATTAAAGAAATTAATAATATACTGCACTTTGAAATGAAACACTTGACTACTGGAACCATACAATGGAATCCAACGTGCTCATACGGATAGTAATCCCTAACAGCTAACACTTTTTTATCTTGCAATAGTTATCAAAGAAAAAGTAAATTTTTGAGGTTCCAGGGGGTAGTTTGGTAACGTAAATTGCTCTAAGCCAATTCTGTAAATATATTATTAGTGAAATCCCATGAATACTTTCACAAAGATGTGTGTTGGTGATGTAGATAAAAATACCTCTTGTTCTACTAATTAAAATCAGTAGCTAAACCTTGCTAATCTACCTGAATTATCATATCAGTGTGTTTCTACTAGTTTCCTGTTTTGTTTGTTTGCTTTGCTTTGTTGCTTTTTTTTGGTGGTGGGTTTTGTTTGTTTGTTTTGGAAGATGTGATACATGGCAAATGCTTTTTAATGCATTTCACGGAACCATAAAAACACTAATTAGAAGGAAATTCTGGAAGTGTCTAGTCCAGCTTCATGCTCAAAGTGGGACTGTTGCCAACACTAACCTTATGATGATTTTTTTTTTTTTTTTTTTCCCTGAAAGTTTAATCTGAGACTCTCAAACTGCAAATTCTGTTGCTTGTCCCTTGTTTTGCTGTCTACTACTGTCAAGAATGGTCTGGCTCTTCTGTCATTGGAACTTCTATTGATCTCCTGTTGTTTCTGTTGTTGAGCCTATTGCTGCGGCTGTAAAACTGTTGAGTCTTTCTGTTACTGAATGTAGTAATATCACAGCATTTAAAAGAAAATATCCCTTTACCACCAGTTAAGTTATAAATATGATTTAATATACTTTTATGTGAACATACAAGTACATGCACATAAAATTATTTTAGATTTGTATAATATATATCTTTCTGACAATATTGAAAGTAAATTTAGTTTTAACCTGAAGTAGTCATTTCTTCTTGATTATGGTGATGTCAGAATTGTAAGTTTTCATTTATATCCTTCTTTCATATATGTATCAGAATTGAAAACTATGTATGCATGTAAAATGCACACATAAACATGCATATGCTCATTCCATATGCAGTGCAGACGTACCACAGTTTGAGATATTTTATTCAGGAAACAATTGAAGAATGGGATCTGTATAGTTTTTTCCTCTGACGAGGTTGCTTCTCTGGCCTGTGCAAACTTTTGGCTTCAAAATGGAAACATTTAAGTAACTAAAGTAGGAATCTTTTTCCTCTGGGCAAACAGATTTTTTGACTAGAGATGGACATGAGCCATGCAGATCAGATCGAAAGAAGGATTTAAGGAGATTGAAACTTCCACTTACTGCATGTTGGATCCAGAATTCTAATTTAACCCATTACAAAGATAGGGACTGTATATGAAATACATGTACTGATCCATCTGGATGTTATTTGCATCTGTGATTTAGTTAAGGGTCTCATTTACATTTTATATTTGAATTCAAAAATCTCTTTAAAACACTCAGCTAAGTACCATTGGGATGGAGAAATCATTCCACCAGAATAGTGTAAAAAGTCACTGCAGCAAAATTTTAAAATGAATTAAGATTTTTCATGGTATTACAGAGAAAAGTTTTTTGAAAATGAGAAAAAAAAAATATCAGAACAAAAGCTGGTTACAAAATACAATGCAGAGCATACTTTCTAGGTATGGCAATAAAATAAAATAAATTTTTTTAAAAAAGGTACTAAAACATACTTATTTCTTGAAATAAGACTGAGCTTTTCTTACATGTTCCTCTCCTTCCCCCCCCCAGCTTTGTTTTTTGTTTGTTCATTTGTTTTTGTTTTGTTTTGTAGATGAATGCAAAACATAATCTAATTTTTTGTTTATTCATGGGAACAGTAAAGATCTTTGTTGTTGTTGCACAAAACCAGATATCACTGTAAGTTATAAAAATATTCTTGTCTGGAGTCCAGAGGTTACTTTATTAAATGCTGATGCAGGGAAAAATATATAAGGAGAATCATTTTAACATATATAAGGATTTATTACACTATAGAGGAGGATGATGATAATATACCTAGCTTTTCAACAGCAGAGGTTACTTTTTTTCAGCATCATAAAGAAGATTAATAATTTTATTCCCATTTTACAGAGGGAGTATTTAACTCCAAGAAAAACAAGTCCTAATTGCATTACAGAAATTGTCTCTAGTCTTGAGATTAAATATAACCATATCATCATATATGCCATGAGATAAAATATGTTGTTAGCATTGTTCTTTAACCTTGCTTATTCTTAGACACTGTCAGTAAAAAGACAGTAAAAGCCACATTTGCTATATTATTTACTGCTACAATAAAAGGTGGTAGTTAATTCCTGGGGAAAAAAAAAAAAAAAAGAAAGAAAGAAAAAAAAAAAAAAGAAAAGAAAAAAAAAAAAGAGCTTTAATACTATAAATCCAGGAGTGGCCTCAAGTATATGACAATCATGCGACTTAACATGACAGTACCTAATAATACTATAATTGCTCTAAGACAAAAGGACAACTTGTGGTTTGCAGTGGCAGGCTTATGTCTTGGAAAGGTCCCTGGAGTGACTCATGAGGCTAAATGTTTAATTTAAAAGCCAGAAGTTTTTGTTTGTTTGTTTGTTTGTTTTTTAAGTATATTTTTTACTTTGTTAAGTATAAAATGTCTGTGTATACCTACTATGCACATCCCATGCTCCTTCAGTCCAGTGGATGCTACTCCTGCCAACAGCAGCACATTTTAGCATGTAGTGTGAGTTGTCCATTGATCTTCAGATTCTGAGATTAAAGATGCTGCCTACATAGATGGATATCCTTACTTACAACTATTATATTAGATTTACGCTAAAAATTGTTGAGTATAATAGTGTGATTGCAAAAGTTTTTATAATCTCAACATTAACATTAGAACTGTTCCATAGGGTTATTTTTTGTGGGGACAGACAACTATTTAAAGGAACTAATATTACAATTTCAGCAGGATCATTCATAAATTATGACCATTACATGGTAGATACTACACCAACTCAGAGCAAAATGAGCAGGGTACCCTAGGGGTCAGTACCAAGTCCAGTCCTGTTTAACATATTCATTAATGATCTGGATGATGGGGTAGAGTGCACCATCAGTAAATTCACAGATGACATAAACTGGGGGGTGTGACTCACTCACCAAAGGGCGGTGCTGCCATCCAGACCTCAACAGGCTGGAGAGAGGGGCTGACAAAAATCCCATGAAGTTTAACGAGAAGTGCAGAGTCCTACACCTGGAGTGGAACAACCCCAGGCACCAGTACATGCTGGGGCCACAAGCTCATCGGAAAAGGACTTAGGAGTACTGGTGAGCACCAAGTTGAACATGAGACAGCAATGTGCCTTTGCTGCTAAGAAGGTTAACAGCATTCTTGATTGCATTAGGCAGAGTACTGTCAGCAAGTCGGGGAGATGATCTTTCACCTCAGTGATGATAAGGTCATACCTGAAGTATCCAGTTCTGGGTCATTCAGTACAGGAGACATTGGACATACTGGAAAGAGTCCGACATAAGGCCACTAAGATGATCAGGGGACTGGAACACCTCTGCTATGAAGACATGCTGAAAGAATTGGGACCTTTCAGCCTGAAGAACAGGAGGTGTAGGGGGATCTTATCAATGTCTATAAATGCCTGAAGGGAAGGTGCCAAGAAGATGCAGCCAGGCTCTTTTCAGTGTTGTCCAGTCACAGGACAAGAGGCTATGGGCTCAAACTAGTACACAGGAGGTTCAATCAGTAAGCACTTCTTTACTGTGGGGCTGACTAAGCACTGCAACAGTTTGACCAGAGATGTTGTGGAGGCTCCCTCACTGTAGACCTTCAGAAGCCATCTGGACCCGTGTGGTGGTTTTACCCAGCTGGACAACCAAACTCCACCACAACCACTCTCTCATTCCCCCTCCTAAAAGGGAAAGGGGGTTAAAATCTCATAAAAGAGTCTCAAGGGTTGAAATATGGACAGGGAGATCACTCAACAATTATCATGATGGGCAAAACAGACTCAGTGTAGGGAAATTAGAGAAATTTATTGCCTATAACTAACAAGCTGGAGAAGTGAGAAACAATAAAAACAAACTGAAAACACCTTCCACCCATCCACCCTCTTCCACCTCCTCCCGAGTGGCACAGGGGAATGGGGGAATGGGGGCTGTGGACTGTTTATAGCACTTTGTCTCTGCAGCTCCTTCTTGGTCACTCCCTGCCCCTGCTCCATGTGGGGTCCCTCACACAGGATGCCATCCTTCCCAAACTGAGCCTGCGGGGGCTGCCCACAGGCAGCAGCTCTTCAAGAACTACTCCAACATGGCTCCATACCATGGGAGAAAACTGCTCCAGCATGGGTCCCTCACGGGTGGCAGCTCCCCCCAGACTCCCTGCTCCTGCATGTGCTCCTCCACAGGCTGCAGCTCTGGCCCGGGACCTGGTCCTGCGGGGGCTCTCCATGGGCCACAGCCTTCTCCAGGCCACATCCACCTGCTCCACCTGGGAGGAGCCTCCATGAGCTGCAGCGTGGAGATCTGCTCCATGTGGTACCCATGGGCTGCAGGGAGACAGTCTCCTCCACCAGAACTGCTCTCCACAGGCAGCAGTTGGACTGCTGCTCCATGCCTGGGGTATCTCCTGCCCTCCTTCTGCACTCACCTTGCTGTCTGCAGGGCTGGTTCTCACTCTTTACTCTCCCAGCTGATGTTGTGAAGCAGTTTTTTTTTGTCCCTTTCTTAAACATGCTGTCACAGAGGTGCAAAAAATGTCATTCACTGGATTTGCTCTGGACAGTGACAGGTCCCTTTGGAGTTTTTTTGAAACTGGCCCTTATCTAGCATGGGGCAGCTTCAGGATTCTTCTCACAGAAGCCACCCCTGCAGCCCCTGATACCAAAACCTTGCCACATAAAACCAATACAACATGGCACTTGGCTACCTCCTCTGGATGTCCCTGCAGAGCAGGGGGTTAGACCAGATGACATCCAGAGGTCCCTTCCAACCTCAACCAGTTTATGATTCTTTGATTCTTTGAAAAGAACAGTTTCTTCTCCAAAGATATAGAAACCTAAATACAAGAAATAACACAGAGGTGGGAGGCTTCAAGGGAACAATTAAGAAATACTAATTAGCACTATGACCAGTAGTTCAGAAAATACTGTTTGCATACATAACAACATTTTTTTATGAGTTCAGGGCTATGAAGTTACTTGTCTGAAAACATCAGCAAATAATATTTATTAGCAGGAGCCATGTCTGCTAATCACCACACTTTATCTTATCTGTGATATATCTGAGATAAATATATAGGGATATAATATTTGATCAATACATACCCCATCCCAAAGTGAGAAATAAATTTCTCAGTTTTTTATATTTTGTGTGTTCTATACCGGCTTTATCCTAGTGTTCACTTAAAATAAAATTCAAAATACTGGCACGGGTATTTTCAAGAGAGGGCAGTGACGTTTATAAAACCGGGATAAATAAATAAATAAATAAATAAGCACTCTTCAAAATCCGTGAAATAGATAGAGGGAGCACCTGTAAATAAAAATAAATAAATAAATAAATATTTAATCTAGGTGTCTATAAGAGTATATGAGTAAGATCATGCCATGAAAATAAATTACATGGAACATGGAAAAGTAGATATTGATTTCAATATTGATAAAAATACTGATAGGCATATGTTATTATAAAGTCTGGTCAGGGATAATTTCAAGAATGGCTTGACTTTTAAAAATTAATTTTGTTGTTTTGCCAAGATCAATAAGTCCTTGAGTATGTATGACTCTTATTTAATAAAGAAAAAAAATTAACTATGGCATCTAACTTTTATAAGTACTTACAGTACAACTTTGTGACCTTCACTTCCAATGCATTTAACTTCTAAGGTGATTCTAGCTTTTGTCTCGTAACTCATTTTATAGCAATTTCAATTTTTGTCATGCCTAAATGTACTGGTGCATAATAGATGGATTTCCTTTTGCATAACTTAGAAGTGTTTCAGTTCTATAGGTTTGTCTTTACATACTAGCTGTATAGCAGAGCAGGGAGATTGTCTAAATTTTCATGACATTCACTCCAGTAAATTTTTGTGTACTGAACAGTTAGGAAATACAGGGGAAAACTGCAGACAAAAGCAATGGCCAAACATTTTATTTCCCTGTTACATACTACATCCAATGGGTTACATTCATGAGAGATCACTATGTGCAGAAAGGATATTGCATCATTACCTGATTGAATTCCCACCAGAAATAATGTCAATATGAAGAGGAATGTGGGGAAGAATAAGAAAAGCCATAGATGAAGTCATCCCCTCCATCAGGCATTTCATGGAGAAACTGAAGAGGAGCAGTTTTTGCCTTCTGATAATAATAATAAGAGACAGTTACCTCTAGAAGGGGGTTGAGGTGGACTGAGTAAGTGTCTGTGTCTGTTCACTGGATACAGAAATTTATTTGGAAGACAAGGGTTTCTATATTAGGCTAAGAAGAAGGTTCAATGCTTTGTGACATGCATCACAAAGCATATGTTTCATATGGGTGTATTGCATGAGGAGTAGGAAATACTGGTCTGTCCTGGGAATAGAAGTAATTCTTTCACATAGTATCAAGAAATATTATCAAGAAATAAATAAAAGATGCTCATTTTTTATTGTAGGATATTTTTACAAATAAATTATTTTATATGGCATGTTGCATCCTGCAAAATATTCTTGCTTAGAACTTGTAGGACAGGGTCTCAGGGAAGATTTGTTTTAGTACGTCAGAAAGTCTGAGGGCTCAAAGACTTGAAGTGAAGCTCTGTAATATTTTTTGAAGGAACTTCTGTGTTGGACAGTGTGTTCCTCTTCATCAAGTGGTTACTACATATTCTGAGGGATCTGCAACTAAGTGAGAGAAGGACATGTTCTCAGCTTGTGTAGCTGGCACAACTATGATGCAGTGACAAGGATACAGAGCGACCTTAGAGAAACTGAGCACAAACATAAATTTTAGGAGTGTCTGAGTGGGAGTGTGGTGTTTCACTGCACTCACCCTCTATATTTTATGTCATAGATCTGAAAACACTCAACAAAAACAAGAATGAGCCACAATATTCAAATACTTCAGTAAAGATTCAGATCTCCTGGGGTTTATTTCAAGCTGTTAGACCAACAAACTCCTACTGGCCTGTGAGCTCAAGCAATAAAAACAGCACATACACAATAGGCATACATTAGGTACTGATGATTATTTCTTCCATTATACTTAAAATGTAACCATTCCAGGCACAAACAAGCTACCTGAATTATAGTTGTCTGAATTTAGTAACAATAGTCCTATCTCAATATTTTACAGGTAGCTGTGCCCACATACAGCTGCTGTTATGGGTCTTGATTGACAGCTTGCTTTCAGAGGTTAATGTTCTTCTAAGGCCCTCTCAAAGGACCTCAAGTAAACTGGAATCTTTTCACGGGGCTCCTTGAAGTCTGAATATCTGACCTTCATTTCCAGGTTGCTGATGAGGATTTTTTCACCTTCTTGTGCCACATAGGGTTCATCCCCTCTCTGACTACACTCACTTTCAGTCCACAAGTGGCTGTCAAGACTAAGCTGTGTATATTACAGTGTAAAGTGCATAGAGATGCTCATCCTTTTCTTTCTTTCTTTCTTTTTCTTTCTTTCTTTCTTTCTTTCTTTCTTTCTTTCTTTCTTTCTTT
>CM021765.1:8765814-8867284 GCA_011076525.1 Nettapus auritus
TTTCTTTCTTTCTTTCTTTCTTTCTTTCTTTCTTTCTTTCTTTCTTTTCCCATGAGGGAAAGAAATTAACTAGGTGTGTAGGTCTCAGCCTGTGCAGAGAGGGAAGGACAACATGTAAGATTATCTAAAAACAGGGCTGCCATCAGATACGTGTCCATTGCCAGAGCATGTCAGTAAGGATTATTCAGTCCTAGTGCAGCAGTTTGCACAGCTGCTTGGACAGACCATCTTCCTATCTATGGCTTTTGGGGAGTTGTGGAGAACTGCAGTAGAGAAAATAAACATCTGTGGCATTCAGTGAGGAAGTGTGTCTCTTGATTAAATTCTCCTGATCTGTGCTGAGCTTTGATTTCAGCCTTGATCAGTTGGATCTGACAGTTTGTGTAGTCAACTGAGAAGCTGATTTTGTTAGGATTCTTCTTTTGGAAAACCTCAGCCCAAGTTGAGATGACATTAGCATCTGAAAGCTAATTTTAAAATTCCAAAGTAAGAGAGATTACCCAACTCACTTGCAATAGTGAAACTTGCAATAAAAATGTTTCTTCGTGCAGTGCTTGTATTGCTGGACTATTTCGCCAGTGGCATTTCAGCCCCAGAAGTCATTTATCCTTAAAAGTGTATTCATTGCATAAAAAATGTCAGAAAACAGTTATTATTTACTGTGTGTCAGCACACAGACCTACATTACACTTCATTTTAAAATTCCATTTCTGGTGAATGGGGAAGAAGATGATTAAGCTGTTAGGAAGATGCAGTAGAAATACCGGTTCTTCTTGTGTTTCAACCAATAACAGGTTCCAGTAGGGAAAGGTGAATTAAGTCAATCATCGGTTTACTTTCTGCTTCCTTCAGGAGATAGTAAAATGTTACTGTATGTTAGTGGTTAAGAAGCCAGAGAGTCTGGTATTCAAACAATATCAGCATAAAGAACAAGTGGGCCAAGAACCAGACGTTGTAGTTTGTTTCCTTGTTTTTATATTATCTCTTCTTTTTGACAGCTGCATAGCTACACCCAGAAAAGCAGTAATCATATCCAGAACCCATAGAGGTCCCTCATAACATGAAAATGTTGTGACATCATAGTCCTTGGTTAAGGAAATTATAATGATGGCAAAGATTAAAGCCAGAGTGTAAGACAGGCAAGGGAAGAGAAGCGCCTCAGAGGAGAGTTTCTTGCTCAAAAAAGCATGAAGCCTTTCTGTTTTGAGAGAAAAAATTGTTGAAAGGTAAGTCACCTTGATTTTACAATTCTTCTTTGCATGGGGGTGTTGTTGCAAATATTTTTCTGTTGGTGTAGGTTTAAAACCACTCATGAGTAAGGTAGAAGAGAGGAAATGAGAAACAAATTCAGTGGAAAAGCAAGTGTTGATGGTGTGACTAGGCAATGAAGTAAATTTATGAACTGATTTGATCATGGATATTAGCACCTCCTTTCCTTCAAGTGTGACTCAGGGTGAACATAAACATCACAGCTATGTGGAAAAATATACTACTGTGGAAAAAAAAATAGTATATATATATATATATTGCAAGAGCTTTTTTAAAAAATTGTTTTGATATTTTCTAAGCAAAAAAAAAAAAAAAAAAAAGTATTTGAAATAGCTGGGCCTTTACTGTTCAGAATAGAAGAAATGTATAAGTGCTAAGAACACTGTGTTGTCACAAATTTCTAACTGCAGTGCTATTAAGATATTAATTTTATTAAGATACCAGTGAACCATTATCCACTGTTGTGAACTGTAGTGTGATAATACAAAAACAGTTTTTGACTCAAATTTTGCTATATTTTTTAACATTCTTGGGCTGACATTTGAAATGCTGTTCTTTACAAAATTTGAAGTAGTCTAACATTTTTACAGGCAAATACACATCTTTTTGACCTTTCCTATCAAAAAGAAAGATGACATGAGGAAACACTAGATTGTCTAAGAGAACCATTTGACAAACATTTCACATCTAGAAATGACATGATGTGACTGTTATTCTAATAGATTATGCATAGATTATTTATTCGCTTTGCCTTTCATTTTTAAATAAATAAATTTGATTCAGTAAAATTCAAACACTGGTGACCACTGATCATTTCATTATCAGTTCTTCCATCAAATCTTAGCTTTTCTTTGTTGCACCCATGTCTTCACTCCTTCGTGCAATATAACAATCTTGTTTTTGTAAGTTCATTGGAGCTGGCAGATGACTGAATTGAGCTTGAATTCCAAAGTAGAGTCAAAATTTACCATGACTAATGTCAAATCTGAACTCTATCTAATAGAAATATTGAGTAACCTCATGTTTATCTCTTATTGATGCCAGCTATGGCTAGCTATAATAGCTGAGGTCAGATCACTATCCATTATGCATATATCCTCCTTCTAAAGAGTTTTCTTTGGTAAGGAAAAATAGTGAGGAAGAACCCCACATCTAGTTCAGGCTGGCCTGGTACAATGAAGATAAAAAACATTATAAACAGTCTGTCATTTAAAAGTTCTTGACTCATGTCTGCAGGAATTCAACAGAGCTTAATTATTAAATTGTTTTTTGTTGTTGTTGTTGCATTTTTTTTTTTCAAGATACTTTTAATCTATTCATGTATTCTAAGGTTTTCTTAATCAAACAATTTTTAAAACATAAAAAATAGATAGGTATGTGGGTAGCAGAACATGCAACCAAAAATTTTTAGTCATTATCTTAAACTGTGTAAGGACTTCCCTCAAACTGTGTTCTTAGAAAGAGAACAAGCAGACAGAGCTATGACTAGATTTTTCTTCATGAGAGCAGAAAATTGCATGATGTAAATATTGTTTTTATTGTACAGATCTGCTGTAATGAAGAAAAATGCATGTAATATTACATTTTCTCTACTATAAAAAAAAAAAAAGTTACTATAAAAAAGTCTAATCCCTAGCCTGTGTTGTATAAACCTAAAGCAATGGTAATCAACCTTGATGCGTGACTAAGGCACACATCTGTCTATATGATTTATGACAGAACACAATCAGAGAATAAACCCTGTTATTTTTTTACAGAAAGAAATACAGTTCCCTGTAAGACGATATTTTGCTCTACAATGAAGCATAGCACTTCTTGTTCTCATATTTTCTTTTCCACTAGGCTTTCTAAGAGCTATACATCTACATGATTTGGTTTCTTAGTCATTATAGAAATCCTTATCACCCTCTTCTGTGCAGAGGATTAGAGTTATTCGTGATGTCAGAGAAATGGTTTAGTCTGTTTTATTTCTTACGAAGGAACAAAAGTCTTCCTAGCAATAATAATAATTTTAAATAAACATCAAGGATTTTTTTTTTTTTTCTGTACAACAGATGAGTGCAAATAAATAGAGCAAAATTTATTTTTTTTTAAATGAACTTTAATCTTCAACAACACATTTCTAATAAATAATAGGAATAGCTACTTCATGTCTATTTCATAAAATTTCCTATAAAATACCAGCCATAGTCAAGAGATGTAGTGAAGATAGCATGAACAATTTCGCTACTGGAATTCAATGGAGACTATCTAATTAACATCAACTACTGAATAATCACCAGGAGATCACTTTTCCTTGATGCAGATACAGGTTGTGTTCAAAGCTGTAAGCTTTTAGGTGAGTCTTCATATTTTTTTCTTCAAAGTGTGTGTTTATAAGCACAACATTACTTGAGTTAATACAGAAGGCCTTGAAAAGTTTGCACTAAAGTCAGTGACAGGATTTCCACTGACTTCAAGTGTATATTGTTCGGTTATTTAAGACTTGATGTTTTTAGATGGCCTAGAGTCTTTATTACTGCATTTCAATGAAGGCCAAGGTTATTGAACACAAATTAGGTATTCTAATGTGCAGGATATGACAGAGCTTGGTAGCAGAATATTTTACTGAATTAAAAACAAACAAACACTTATTGAAGGCCTTAAAATGGTTGTTCTTTTCACCACTGTTGGTCTTTGTTTACACAGTTGTAATGAATCACTTTCAAAGGTATATCTCACCAAGTCGGTTTATGCTACTGGTGCTGGCTGGACCTGCCAAACTAGCTGGCAAGAAGTATTACATAAGAGACTTCTGTGTAAAATTTCTGGATCCCTGCCTCAGGGAGGAAGCAAACTGTGCTTATGTATTTCTCACATTTAATAACCTTTACAGAAGGAAATCACATGTCCTGTGACATCTATCTGCAGGAAAGCTGACTTAATAAAGAAAAGGAAGGTCTTGCATCAGTGAGAACAGAGCAGTCAGTTAGTAATTTTACAGTCATGCCAAAGTTATGTAGTGATGTTTATGCAACAGTCTATTTAGATGGGCCTAGAGGAAGTTCAACAAGAGTAGGAGGCATGGAAGATGGATTCATTCACTGCCTTTGCTTTAAGTCATTATAGCATTATGTTATGTTAATCTACAGTTATATCTGCTACTGCATCTCCATCACTCATCCTGGAACCTTAATCACATGGTGATCAGAAATGTCATAAATCATTTTGCATATGGAAGAAATGTAGCTACTACATTTCATGGAATTTTGTTGGGAAGGCATAAACCAAAAGAGATCAAACTGAATATTTATAATGATAAATGATTTGTCTAATTACAGAATAAAACAAATGTTAAAAGACCTGAGAAGAGCCAATAAAAAATACCAGTTGAGAAACTACTCTTTATTGTTATAATCTGCAACATGCACTAGCAGAAGGTTTTTACTATTTTTCTTCTTCCAAATTACAGCATTTGCCAAGGTATTCGAATAGAGTGAAATTTTTTCTCTCCCCAATAGCAGAAAATGTAATCTCTCCATCTTAAAAACATCTGAAATGGATATATATATATATATGTATATATATATGTATAGGAAAGATATAGACAAGGACAGTAGTGCGTAGATGTAAGAAGACAAAAGAATGTAATTTAAAAATATGGATCAGACAAAGGTTACCTGATAATGCAAAAGTACTAAAATGATCAAGTGTAAGTCTGGGCTCTTGTTAATGCCAGAATGATTTAATATCAAATATCTTGGAGACCTCTTCTCAAAGGTAAAAGCATGTTCCAAAACCTATCATATTTAATTTAGCATTTGCTGATACAAAAATCTTTCAATTCTTCCCCACCTTCATAGATTCTTGCTTCAGCCAGTACTGGGAACAAAACTTGTTATCATTATGTTTGCTTCAGAGCGGATTTCAGAAATTTACAATATTTTCCCACATCAGTCCCATTGGACTCAAACTCAAACTCAGCATCTTACTCTCTTGCCTTTGGACCCCTAAGATAGCCCTCAGTTACTTTTTTTTTTTTTTTTTTTTTTTTTTCTCCCCTAATTTTGCTAGTGTGTAAAACTTTGATTTTATTTTATTAGAAGACCACCCATTAGATTTTCCCCTTCACTTTTCCAAAGCTGTTTCTCATTGAGAATAATGTGTTTGCCCTTATATGTACCAGCCAGGAAAGGCTTTCATTAATATGTCTAGTACTGAAAATGTCTGTGTTCATTTTCACAAATAATTTCAAAGACAGTGAAATGTTTCTATGTCTCTTTCCCTGTTGGTGGTATTCCAAAATGTTAAGCACATACAATAATATGTGTAATATAGCTTCTGATAATGTTTATAACAACTGGAGACAATTAAACCCAACAGACAAGAACTGGATGTACTTCATACAAACACAAGCAGAATCTTTGACTGTCTGTGAGTCTAATTCTGAGAAGTCACATTTGCACAAATGCACCTTTGGACGTGATTGGGAAGTAAAAATTTTATATACAGTAACATACCATTTCTCCGCTAAAAGAATGTTGTTCTCTCAAATGTTACCACTCATCATACAATTATTATGTATAGGATATAATTTATCTCTGCAGAACACAAAAGTATGTTTTACATAGCATCTACATCCTGCTTCCACTTTATCTCAAAAATTTGTGATAAACAGTCTTAACAATGGGGCAAAGCAAATCATCATCTTTTAGGACTACCTTCTTATGCAAATATTGACATTTAAGGTCAGTGACAAATATCTTTCTGATAATGTATGCATTCACAGATCTAGCTCAAACCCAGACAAAGCTCAGAGATCTTAAGTGAATTAAATTAAAATAAGATCATTTGAATTCTCCCCCCTTCCCACTGTATCTTTCAGATCAAGTTTCTGTTCCCAGTCAGCACTGGGATTCCTATGTTAGCTGGAACAACCTCCTTTTCTGTGCTTCAGGCAGCTTTCTATGTTTGCTGCCTGCTTTTCTCAGGAGTGTCTGCCCATGCCACAGACTTAGCCTCCTTTTTTTTTTTTTTTTTTTTTTTTTAATTTCCCTCACCTCAGGAAGCCACTCTCAGCTGGTGGCATGAACATAGATATCCTCATCCCAAGGAAATAAAAGCCTTCCTTCCAGAGGATCCTTTCTCATCTTCAGCTCAGTAGTTCAGACAATGTTAGCTCACGGGATCTTTTCTTATCACTAAGACGTCTTTTTTTCTTTTTTCTTTTTTTTTTTTTTTTTTTTATCATGTATTGTATATAAAATATAATGAGCATGCAGTTAAAACAAAAGCAACATCAACAACAAAAACTTAAACATGGGAGAGTTGCTTGATCTGAATTTATTTCTGATCTGTGTAGGTCCTTTAAACGAAATAGTTCCCCAGACTAACACTTCATATGTGGAGTTTTCCACAGACAAAATGTATGTTAAAAAGTGTTCATAAAATATCTGCTTCTTTTAAAATTGCTGTATGTCTTCAAAAGCTCATAGTTCAAAGTTCTATTTCTAAATAGGACTTTCAAGTGAATACAAGCTAATCATATACACATAAGGCACCCTCTCTGCTCCCTTCTTTCCTTTTGTCTTATAAGAAATAATAAAATGGTCAGATTTTCCTATTAATATATATTTTTTTCTGTTTTAATAATAGGATACTTAACAGGGTGGTCTGTGCCTTTCAGTCCTTTAGCAGTTGTTCAGGGAGCAAGAAGGTGCAACTAGACTCTACTGCCCATATTTGATTATCAGAGCCAGCTGGAAAGGAGTCAAATGGTGCCTATAAAGGATTGAGAAACCTCAGCTGTGAAAAATGGCAGGAGGTAGTTTGGCTCCTGTGATTGGTCCTGAAGTAGTAGGGGCAGACTAAAAGAAATAGCAGTAAGGATCCTACAAGTTGTTTAGTAAAGAAAATTAGTTTTCTTTGTGTGTATATGTATGTGTATGGGTTAGTCAATCAGTCTTTGAGACTCTGGGTTTGAGCCATAAAACATTTGCATAAGGAAAATGTCTGAAAGAGGTACAAGAATGCTGTCTGTCCCTTCTTGCCTAGAGGAGCAGACCAGTGAAAATGTTTAAAATCTGTGGTGTTCATTCTACTTATGACTGCAAGGTTTGGAACGGACTTCATATGCGTAAGGAAAAAAAAAAAAAAAAAAAAGGTGAGCACCTGCAGTAGGAATTTCAGAAGGGATTAATAACTTTGGGTGCTTAAATTTTTGATGCCCCTCCTGAGAATCTTAAAGCCTGAATTAAAACCTGAAAACCTAAAACCTCTTTTTTTCTGTGTATGTTCTACAATGTGAGAAAGTAAGAAAAAGCAAAAACAAAACTTTGACTGTAAATCACTTAATTCACAGTTTTTCTCGAAGCTACAAAAATATATCTTTTCTACATCTGATGCTAAACAGCTTAGACTCTTTAACAGAATTTTAATTAGAAGCTTTTATGAAGAATGCTGTTCTGTGCAGATGATAAAACTACAAAAATACAGTTGTTTCTGTATCTCTAGAAAGTGTTGATGGAACTTTAACAGAAGCGTTTTCATAACAATATGTTAATATCACTCTAATTCTCCCATAACTAAGAATGTTTTCTTCAGCTGTTGTACATTAAAGGCAATAGTTTAGTGGTGTGCATATGCTTCACAGGAAATAGAGAAAAAAAACAGATTGAAAATGTTCTAAAAATCACATTTATTTAATTTATAGTCCAGAGAGGCTTGGCTTAGTAGGATGTTCACAGAGCTAGTGTAATAATTGCTAAGGCTTTAGGGGAACTGGAACAATAATTTGTTTTGTACTCTTAGGACACTCTCAGTTATTTTCCCAAGTAATTGATTAGGATCAGATTAAGAAAAGATAGAATCCATAGAAGTACCTTTTCTGAATTCTCCCTCTGTTTACTGTTATTATGGTTTATGTTGGTTTTGTTCAACCTAGCTCAGAGTGTACACCAAGTTTAGTTCTTGCTTTCATAGATCCTTGAAGTAATGCACGTGTCTTCTAATTCTCTGGGCTTTGCTCAGATTTTAACATGAGAGAGTAAGGTCTGAATTTTGCCTTTAGTATTTAGTAGTGGGGTTGGAGAAGAATCATAGAATGTCTTGGGTTGGAAGGAACCTTAAAGATTGTCTAATTCTGACCCCTGAAGTGGATACCTAGATGGCAAATCAGATAGTAGCTGTTGTATCATTTAGCGGCAGGGAGGTTAGGAGAAAACCTTACAAATGTTGTTCTCTTTAGCTGATAAAGTAATGTATTTAATGTTAAGTCACCAACAGTTTAGTTTACAGAAGATCAACACTTGCATTTCTGAGATATTGAAACTTTTTTTGTTGTTCCTAATTACTTTAGTGGTGTCTTATGTTTGACAGTTGATATGGGAAAGTTCACAATACTGGTTTCTTCCAATGAATGGGGTTTTGTCTGCATCTTTTTAATATTGGAGGGTAGACTGTCTTTCAGCAAACTTTTTGTAATATATTTCTATTTCTGTAATCTCATTTACCATTATCTTATTTTAAAAATATATATATTTAGCACTGTTCATCCTGTGTCGATTACTTTTACAAGGCCTGAACACTTCAATAGAGCTGTAAATCATGATCCAAATACAGGAACATTTTTTCTTTTCTATAGTTACATGTGTAATGTATAGTTACATTTTCTATACTCACACGTAACAAGCAAGACATAGCATAATTTTACGTGAGAATGTTACTAACTGATTTGCCAAGGAATGTTAGGTATTGTGAAAGCACATATAAAAATACATGATGTATTCTCCAAATCTGTAGTATCCCAGAGTATCTGCCATAATAAATGTAACAGCGTTAACCATCACAGTATATGTGTTCCAAACAGAAATCTTTAATTTGAGATGTTCAGTAAAATGGATCAACTGCAGATAAAACTGGTTTTAATTCCATTTTGACGTGATCTTTCATGGAAAAATTCCACATAGATAGAGCTTTTAAAAGGCTGTATGTAGCTTTTTCCCTTTCCCTCACCAACACCTCTCTTTAGAACCTCTTGATACAAGAGCGTATTCAAGAGCTCAGAGCAGGAAAGTGCAGCCCAGAGTGTCTCTACTCGTGATGCATTTCTGGCTGTGGTAAGTTTGTCATATTGCCTGTGGAAGTTATACACCAGTGCCTGGAAGGTCCATTTACATGAGAGGTGTTCTCATTAGCGAGTTGTAGGAAGTCTTAAATATTTTTCATTTAACATGTTTTCTATCAGGAAAGATGTGGGAGTGTGTGTGGGGGGGGGGGGGGGGCAGGAAGAGAATAGATGGAGAAGAGGGAATTCATACACTGTGAAGTTAGTGTAGGAAGGTGAAATGTTTTTTCCAATGAAGGGAGCAAGGCTTTTAGAGCTTGAAGTTAGGTGATCTGAGCTACTCCATTATGAGCCTGGCTTTCTGATCAACTTTCCTTGGCTGCACTTATCCTTTGTGAATAGCCACATATGTGTCTGAGGAGACCTGTGAGGCCACAAAGTGCATAGTTCTTATATTCTAGATTCTAGGCATGGGCAATGTGACATCTGTGTTACAGCACTCTGGATAATGTCAAATCAGGTTCCCTGGCATGTGCTCTTGTTTGCTGCTTTTTTGCCATAGGGTTGTACACACAATGTGCTATATGTACACACCTGTGCTATATGATATTCCTACAACACTGCAAAAATGACTGTCCCCTTTCCAAATAACTATCATCCCCCTCTCCTTTTCCTATTGAAGATTAACTGAGTGGGCCAAAGCATGCTATAATGTTTCAAAAATTGAAAACTATTTGATTCGATATCTTATGTCTAGGCTTTCCTTTATAAGGAGTTGTAACTTCGTACCAATAAAAAATGATGCATATGGAGAGTTGTATTTTTTTTTTTCTATTAATGAGACAATCCTAAAAAACTGCAGTTGCAAACCAATGTGACTTCATTTCATTACAGCAAAGACTGATATTTTATACAAGAGCAATATGACTGTGTTTCATCATAAGCCTCCTGCCATGCACTTTCCTAAATCATACTGAATGTAGAATGTTCTTATTATAAAGTCAAGGCTTTGAATACTTTAAAGCAATGTTCTGGTAGTTGTTCCTGATTATTTTTCAAACCGTATAGGTAAACCTTTGTTTTATCTGTAAATTAGTTGTATTTTTCATATATATATATATGTGTGTGTATATATATATAATTTCCTTTAGGAATATCAAAGAAGACATCAGTCAAACCAGATCATTTTGCTTTGACCATTAAGCACTTGTTGTTGTGTGAGTTTTTTTTTTTTTTTAATTTTGTTTTGTTTCTTTATCATATTTTAAAGTGTGTTACAGCCATTCTGTGTGAAATTGCTATGTTTTTCGAAGATCCCAACACTTTGAAATTTACACACAGCATTTGAATATTAGCTTTGATTATTTGCTGTTAAAACCTCAGCTACGTGTTCACGTAGACACAGCTGATTTGATGGACACAGATAAACACCATGCCTATATTAAGACATAGGTGCAGTCCGTGATGCGCCCTACAGTTCTGGTCTTGTATATAACCTGACAGTATTATACCCAGTTATTGAGGTGAGACCTGGTTGATCAGGATTGCTTCTGAATACTTTGCTTTTCTTTGGGGAATTTCAGTTGGTAGGCATACCAGTGTCCCTCCCTCTTGCAAACTGCTGGGAGTAAAGGCTATGATACTCCTGCTTCAGGATTCTGGACATGGCCAGAGTGTGGATGTGTGGACAGTAGGTACGTTTCAGCTTCAGTCTATAACTGCAATTGCAGTGAAAATGCTATTATCACACCCAGTAGAACTTTTGTGCAAGAGGAAGCAATATTTTCAAGAGTTTGCTCTTGCAAGTTAAGCTCTTGAATAGGTATTTGCATGTCTGAAATAATTTCAGGTGTAAGAACTCAGATACCACACCTATGATTCATTTGAGAAGCAATAACTTTGAAGGTGGAAACTTCAAATAGGAAAGGAAAACCATAAGCCTTTTAATACCCTCACAAAGCCCGTATTTACCTGGAGATTCATTACTGAGTGCCATTGGAATTTTTTAATATTTCCATTGTTATAGGAATTGTGGCCAATTATGGGGTAACTTTTATTTGCGTAGACCCTAAAGTACTTTTGATCACTAATATAGGTTCTTCTCAAAAACATAGGCTTTCAGTACTAATTTCATTTACATGCTCTGAGATATTTTTTAGAGCAGACTTATTTACCTAACTGCAGTGCAGTCACTATGCAAATGAAACCTAAAGCTAGATGATATGAATATTTGTTTGGAGTCACATCCTTGCAATACATGCTTTGACAAAAGGCCTAAAGCACTTCCTTTCTTGAAGAATTTTGTTTCTCACTCTATGTATCAGCTGCTGCACATGGAGCAAAGTGCACAAGGATTTTCTCATATTCCTGTCCTTTTCCCCTGGAGTTACAGTCACAGAGGGGGAAAAAGGAGGGGAGACTTCTCACTGCCTTGCACAGCCAAGAAATAGCTATGAAAATTTAGCCTTTAGTGTTTAAGCCATGGTCTAGTGCTGCTGAATCTAACTGAGCTTGGCATCATTTGAAGGAGCTTGCTGAAGTGTGAAAGACACTGACGTAACTATGATTAAAAAGTATTGAAAAATTATAGACCACACTGCAAGAGGCCCTTATTCAGGTGGATGAGGTCAAGGAAGGTTAACACACAAGGAACACTGTTGCAGTTGATGCTTGTGTACCTCAGGCAAAGATATATTAAGAATTGTTTCATTGAGTGTATCCTGTCCTTCACCTTACTGACAAGACTACAATTTGCAAAACAAATTTTAGAATCATAAAAGTTGATCTTGCTGTTCATATATTTAGAAGGCAGTATGCATTGGTAGGAGCCCCTCCCTCTGTACTCTGTCCATTTAATGTCAGTTTTTTATTCCTCGCTGAGAACCTGAGCAATAAGAGAAGGAAATAGAGTATGGGGTATCTGATGTGACCCAAAAGAAAACTCAGGTGACCAAAGTTCTAAAGATATGATAAAATTTAGGGAGGCTCCTGCTTTCTTGAGCACCTGTTCCCATTTCTTAATTGTACCTATTAGAAATGCAAAATAAGGGTTTTACTTAGGGTTCATTTAAAAGTAAAAACAGCAAGTGGTGAACTTCCAAGTCAGCTACATGCTTCAGGATGGGATGAATGTTATTTTCAATACTCTGGAACTATGATTGACCCCAATGTATAAAGATAAATATTTTTTGATACTCAGTAATATCTTAGTTCTATTTTCATGGCTGTATCCCAGACTATAGATGAAAGCTAAGTATCTGTTTTCTTTTTTTGGCATACAATGATCTCCTGATTTTTCCAATCTAAATTGCCCTCTAGGGCACTAATAAAACAAGCCATGGCTCACAAAGTAAATTTCCTGTGCACTAATTGAAAACGGTTTCAAATTTATTAGGGCTTCAAACATCTTCCCAAGATCTGATGCTTGTGTTCCCAGTAGCCAACATGACTATTAATATATTTACATGAAATGTAAAAGAAGTATTAAAAATCGTCCTCAGGTATTTTTAAAAAGAATGGAGGAAAAAAAAAGGGGGGGGGGGCGCGCAGCAGGGGAAAGAAAGAAAGAGAACAACAATAACAACGATAAGAACAACAAAAAAAACACATTTCATGTAGTTGAATGTTGTTTAAAACAACATCTGAAACAGAGCATTCATGAAATATTTGATTTTACTGTACTCCTCAAAACTTTCCTATATATGTTCCCAAACACTGGTTTTAATGTATGATCTACGAGAATTTGGTGGTAGAACTTGTTCAAAATGGTAGAAAAGTCATAGAAGCAATGACATTGGTTTCTCCTGCTTTTCTAGGTTTGTCCTTGTCCTTTATAAGCTACAGGAGACAGAGAGAAAAGGCTGTTGAAATGTTCTGGCTTTCACCCCCTTCCAACCACACCACAAAGTGTAAGTGCTATGTAAACCATCCCCCCAAAACCCACAGAGAGTCTGCCTTCTGCTCTGTGCTGCTTCTTCTCTCCAAAATACTGTACTGTACTGGGAGGGAGGGCACTTGTCAGATTTCCTGGCACTGCATTTCATAACAGAGTTCCTTTAGCAAGAGAACCGCAACCTCTTGTGCAGATTGAATTAATAATATGAAAAAAGCATTTGTCCTCCATATGGATGAGGACTGACTGAAAAATAAAAACTCTGGTTTCTGAAAGATTTCAGGGTTGGAGAATTTGTTTTATTTCCTTCATCATGTTAATAAATTGTATAAAAGAAAAAAAACAGGGTAGGAAAAAAAATCTATTTTTTTTTCTAATAATGCTGATATGTTGTGAATGCTCAAGAATAGAGCAATACTTATGACTCTCACCTGTAATTTAAAAGCAAAACAAAATATTTTTACTCTCATGTCTCAGGCAAATCCTAAGATAAAAACAGTCTCTTTTCATTGCTTTTGTTGCAAATGTTTAGTTTTGTGAAAATACTTAAACATTGGGCCAGAGTCTGGCTGGTCTTGTTGGGATAAAGGAATTAAGTTTCTATAGAGAATGATTCAATATCTCAAAAGACATAGGAGAATGACTGCAGTTGACTTTTTTATTATTATTATTTACTTATTTGGTTCAAGGTAATCCCCTGAAGAAGGGAACGGGGGAAAGTTCTGTCTGTGAAACATCTCCAGGGATGGTGTTCTTTGTGCTTGGAGACATATTCTTGGAGAGACACAGTCTTTATGGTGGTTCCACACATACAAATTATTTTCACTGGACCATACATAACATTCGTACATAAATTCCATGCTCTCATGTTTTGTCTAAGTAAAAGTAGAGTCAGGACAGTTGGGATATGCCATGAAGGATCTATCTGCAAAAGGTTTCAAATAAAAAAATTATTGAAAATTATTAGTTTTCACTAGAGAAAAATATATATATATATTCTGACAACTATAATTTTTGGATGGAAAAAAAAACATTTTGGAGAACCCACAACCAGCTATAATGCAGATGGCCTTTGTTTGTATGTGCCCTGAAAATCGTGGTGCAAAGCAGCAATCCCAAGTTTACGACTTCTAGTGCTGACAGTTGTTTATACGTGCTGCTGTACGTACCATACATTTTGCACCACTGCCTTTCCCATCTCAACACAAGAAGCTGTACTCAGTCTCCAATTTCTATTTTATTTAGCTCCAGACCTAAATGTCATAGTTTGAGCTTCTTTCTGCTTACAGAGATATATTCTCAACTAGTATACCTAGGGGGACTACAATAATATCTGCTAGCTATTCTGTCCAGCCACAGTTTCTCTGTCAAGACTCATGTTCATGGCAGACAACAGAAGACCAGATTAGCAATAGTTGCAATGCTATAAACTAATTCCCAGATGCAGAAAAGACTTGTTGTAATGGCTGTATTGTACATGTGGAAATTAAGTCTAAACATACTGCAGTCCCCATATGCTTGTGAGCCAATTAAAACGTCAGTCATGACAGCAACATAGTAGATGCTGTGTTTCTCCTTCTGTTCTCTGTATTCATATTTTTGATATACTCATGATTTATTGAAATAACAAAAATATAACATAGATATTTCTCCATCATTTGCTTCCTGTTATGCTTAATGCCATTCTAAACATAATCTCAAGCACTGAGATATACATTGAACTTCAGTAATTCTATTTTCTTTCAAACTATTCTAAGCAGTAGTTGCACTTTTTAGTCTTGCAGGCTAATATTGTCCTATAAATCTGTAATGGATAATTTGTCATTTTACAAAGGTTAGAATAGGTCTGTGTTTTATGCAGATAAATCTTTTTTTTTTTTTTTTTTTTTTTTTTCTTGGCAGGATTGTATTCCAGAAAGATGGAGTACAGCATCATGATGTGATTATAAAATCTGTCAATAGTCAGATATGTCTAAGAGAAAAAATCTTGCCACCCATTCTGTGCTTTCTGCAGGATATGAGCCTAGCTTTGAAGGTCAAGCAAAAATCATTTTATCACAGCTTATACAGAAATGACAACAGATCTGATTTTCAGGTTTCTTTCACATTATTATGAGAGAATAAAAGCTTCAAAATAAATTACATACATTTTTGAACCTTTACAATGTTTGAAAAGTGTAAAACATTTTTTGTTATTATTATTATTTTTTCTTTAATTTTACTTTGAAAATCTAGATCACCAAAACTGAATCTTCTAATAGAAATTATTTTATATTCATTAAGGAAAGTAGCAGTTTCACTTCTGTTTATATGTTCCTTTTGCTTATTATCTTTCCCCCTACAAATGAGGTAAAAGGAGGAGAACACTATTTTGGAGGGAACTGAGTTTGTAAGAAGAAGGTGTCAGAATTACTTACCTACATAGTAGCATTCTTTGATGAGCAGAACTGTTGTATTCAGGTTGCTATCTTATAGTGAAGTTTACTTTTATCAATGAAAGTTCTTTTTGTTTGTTTGGTTTGTTTTGTTATTGTTGTTTTTGTTTGTTTTGTTTTCAATTAAGTTTGCATTATTATTATTATTATTATTATTATTATTATTTTTTGTCTGGAGGAGAGAAATATTCTTGCACCAAACCCATCTTGTCAGTTACCCAACATGTAGGTTATAGAAAATGCTGGCAACTGAATCATTGAAGTTACTGAAGACTCAATGACTTCTGTTCCTGAGGTTTCTGCCATTTCCATTTCAAATTTTGATGTTTTATATTTGGGTTAAAAAATGCTGTCAAATATCTGCCAGTCCTTACACATTGGGCATCTAAAGTACTGTATTCTCCATGCAGAGTCTTTGATAAGCCAATACAAATGGGAAAAATAATAATAAATGGCAAGGAAAATACTGTATTTGTGCAGAGGATGATTTATTTTGTCTAGCAATAAGAAAACTGATAAAAAAATAATAGTATGTACAGGGAAAGTGAAGTCACTGATTTCCCTCTCCCCTTCAATATCTTATCTTTGAATCAGTTCACTGGTTTTCAAATGGGTATTTGCAAAAGCAACCACATCCGTTATGTATAATCTTTCTTATGAAGTATGTCATTGTGCAACCCCTTTTGAGCTAAGGTGATCCTGGTGGTTTTGGGCAGGGGTCCCTTATCTTATTTGTCTTTCCTTACTTTGTTGCTTTTTCTCCTTTTTCCAGCTGAGTGCCACTGTTTTCTGCTCCTCTGTTTGTTTAGGTCCCATGATTGGGCTACAATTTTAGGCCTAATTATGATATTTTTATCTTTGGCCAAGATTTGAGAAATGGTAATAAGAGATGATTTTAAAGCTCCAGATCAATATCTTTTGTACCACCACAGCCATTTGTACTTGTTGGAAAGCAATTACAAGTCCTTAGTGTACCTGATGGTATCTTCCTACTTTTGATTATTCGTTTGCCACATTTGGTTACTTTGTTGATAGTCCTATCTGAAGCATTTACAAGAATGGACTAAATCTAATTTCTGAAGACTCCTTGAAATGGGATGGGAAAATTACAATGACACTGAGCATTCTCAGTAGGAGATGAGTTTGGTTTCATCGGTTTGGTCTCTAGTACCATTTATAATTAGTTAATTCAATTACCTTTAATATTATTAGATTCACTGAAAGAAAACTCCTGTTAAGATAAATAAAGAATAGAGTTTATCTCCAGATATCATAGAAAAATAGACACCACTTCAAAAGATTTTAGTATTTGGAAACAACACTTAAGAATATTAAAAATTGCTCTGAGGTCAGTAATGCCTTTCTGTTCTTCAAGCACTTCTATTTGTTTCAGTAGGGGGCCAAATATTTTGGAATTTGAGTTGCATACTAATACTGATTAGAGAACTCCTAAGAAAATAAGCTATACCTTATCCTATTACTTTAGAGCATTTCCCATTTTACTTTTAGAGCAATATCCCATTACTTTAGAGCACCAGAACATTTCCCCCAATGGGGAGAAAAACAAGCAAATAAGAAAAATAATAATAATAATAATAATAAAAAATATATATAACTTTCAAAATATCATAGCATATTTTAAAGACAAATTAGGCACAAGTGAAAATGACTAAAGAAAGAATTATATGTTCCAATGTATACCTTAAACGTCTATAAAGTTGTTCAGAATAACTTCTAGATTTATCACCTTGTTTCCTTTTGTTTCTGCATTCTTATGCTAGAAGTTAGGCCTGAAAGAGGGGAAACTATACTTTTAGCTTAGCCAGCAGCTAGTACCAGTCAGTCTATCTGAACATTCCTCCTCTGTTGAAGGCAAACATCATTCTAATAGAAAATCTCAGCTATGTCCCAGGACAATGATACTTCAAAGGTCAATGCGTCATTCATGTCTAAACTTCAGGGACATAGTAAAAATGACATTTGAAACCACAAGCCACAATGTTGCGGTGGGATTTTTATTATATTTATTTATTTAACATGTAAGCAAGATGGACTGCAAAGAGTCATAGAGTCGGAAATGAAATGGGGACTCAACAAAGAAATGAAGAAATGATAATGTAGGGAAGAAAAAGTAAGGCTGTTAATGCAAATAAAATTTGTTTCTAAAAAGCCAAAAAAACATTAGTTACCATCCTCTTCTCACTATGTGGTAGCTTGATTCAAGTGGGAAATATAGATTTTTAGGAATGTCAACATGAAGATAAACATCACACTAGTAGGTCAAAGGACTGCAGAAGAGGATATGTTCACCACATTTTCTGGCTTTCTGCCCTACCTATGAAGCAGAGCATAGTTGTATGTGGTTATGATAATCATATTTAGAGACATATTGGCTATTTTGTTATTTAAAAAAGTACATGTGTATCTCTCCTGGAGGAAATGCAGATTTGCTTCTAAGCCAGCTGACACAGCAGAATGGAAATCTGGACTGTCCCTTACTCAGCTGCACAAAGATTCTTTTTTCACCACCTTCTATTTTGAGTCAGTTTAGGATGAACTTAATAGCTGCTTAATTTGTCCTGATTGCTTTGAAGAATAACTTGGATAAGCTGTATGATTTTTGGACAGGTGTTCATCATTCGTTAACCAATGAAGTGTTAAGTGACTTTTTTCCCCACTTTGTTGTTGTTGTTCTTTTAGTATTATTTCTTAATTTTACCTTCTTCATAATGTAATGAAAAATAGAGATATGTTTCTTTGGTACTCAGAAGTTAAATATTTCTGTACATTTCTATACACTCTGTCCTACCATTTACAATATACGTTGCATATAAATATTTCAGTTATCTCAAAAAAAAAAAAAAAAAAAAAAAAAAAAAAAAAAAAGCTGTTTGGAATTCAATACCATCAAATTTAGGGAAGATTCAAACTGAGATACTAACTTGTCCCAGAAGAAGTCTGGGTAATTTGACATAGGTCTGATGTTGCTCTAAAATTGGATTTACCAGTATCTGTTGATTTGAGTCTATCTTCTCTGTTCTTCAGTCTGAAACATGCTTGTATAAGGTATTAGTTATGCACTCTCATCTGTAAGTATAATTTTCCATGGACATAAAAAACACCTCCACCTCTCATAATTAAAATAATCTAGAACAGATTTATGAGGCAACTTGTGATTGCTTCTTCTATCCACTTTTAAAAATCACATGGAAATCAAATCTTCCCTTGCCATTAGCTTTGCACCCAGATTCTTCTTAAGATTTGTCTTTTCAATTATCAACTGCAAAAAAGAACTGCCTATAATTAAGTACAAGGACCAAGAAACAGAGCCTATTTTAGTAGGAACCTCTGTATCTTGTTCCAATAAATATACAAAATAAATTATGAAAATTGTACAAAAAAACAAATTGTACAAAATAACATATACTATCAGCTCTGCCATCAGTGAATCACTGATGGTCATTGATTTCCTTTTACACTTCTTGCTGTCCAAATAAGAGTAGACAATTAAGAAATCTCAGCTTTCATAAAGTTTATTTTCCAGGTTGGAGAAGTATGAAAGGAAGCTGCAAGGAATTAAAAATAAATAAATAAATAGAAAAATAGAGGGGAGGAAAAAAAAAAAAAAAAAAAAAAAAAAAGAGAGAGAGAGAGAAAGATTGATTTCTCTTCATTTAGTGAGTGTTAGCAATTAGGTAAGCTGATTTGCAGTGAGGTCATCTGTCACAATTGGAAGCTAATTTGAAAATGGATTAGCTTAGAAGTAGCAATTTCTGCTCCACGGGCTTCAGCAGAAAGTGATTCAGTTTTGTAACAGACCTCATAAACTGGCTGAGATCAATGCCTGCCTAATATACCATTAGGCACTGGTCATGCTCCAACTGGCAGCATGCACAGCTGTGGATGCAGGGAGTTTCCCTGATGGGTTTCCTCTGCTTTTTGCTCACTTTCCACAGGTGTGCTATTTGATTATTTTGTCTCAGAGAATAAACAAGTTAGGAGAATTGGAATGGGTAAAAATGTTTTCATTTTTCTTCTGAATGAGCTTTTCAGGTGTAAGACGAGTGACAGCAAGAGTGAAGGATCAGGATACCACACCACCACAGGAGAAAAGGGACAAATCTGCTCTGTGAATACAGAAGTCAGTAACAGAACAGTATAGATTAACACAGGAACTCCTGACATTTCCAGTGGCAGAAGGCCCTGATTCTGGTCAAGTTTTTTGGTCTTTGTGCACACAGGAGGAAAAGAAGGACATTTTCCTCTGCCCTGTTCCCAGATTTCATCTTTTCCCATGACAACCTCAAACACCATTCCATCAACTTTTCCAAACTGCTTCTTGAAATTTAAGATTACAGCTATGTTACCCTATCTATCCATCCTGGGTCACCATCTGCTAATTATTTATCAGACTTAGATGTTCATTGGAATTTTACTGTGTATTGTAACAAAAATCTGGACAAGCAAAGTTAATATAGTCTCTGTATAAACCATCACAGTCATATAAAGGTGAGTCTTGTGTGCCTTTGCTTCCCTGTCCTGCATTCCTTGGAAAGGAAATGCGTCTGCCTGCAGTGGCAGTGGCAGGGAGTCGCAATGTACTCTGCTGTATCTTTTATGTAGCCAGCTGAGGAATTGGGAAGTTAGAGTACTGTATATTCTGTTCAGTCTAGATATATGCTTAGAAACAATCTCTTATTCAATCATTAATTCTAATTCCTAATAGGCCTTCTACAATAGCAGTTTTATTGAAGTAAACAGTATTTTCACTGAATTTCAGAGCAAATATTTCAGATAAGTGTGCACAGTTGTAATTCCATTTTTTTTTTTTAATGTAGTTTTGCCTATTAAATTAACGCCAGTTTTTAGAAATAGCAGTTCCACCAGATTATCTCTGAAAACACAGTAAAAGTAGTAGTATTATATTAAATTTATTTTTCTTGGAATTTGCTTTCAAAACAACAGGAGTGATATACCGAACAGAATAGCAATTGAATAATAAATATAAGGGACAAAAACCCAAAGTAACTTTAAGGTGAAGTTCCACTAGTTTCTAAGAGAGCTGTATAAAAACAATGACTGCAAGTACAAGGTGGTAGAAGTTGGGACAAAGTATCTCCTGTAGTGGTTTGTACCTAGCTGTGCCCTTCTTCAACTCTACAGCAGCAAGCACACTTTTTCACATATAAATATTTTTTTCATACATTATGGGAGCATGATGGCATTTAGAACTGTAAGATTTTGAAATGAAAAATATGGATATGGCCAACTCCAGATAGTGCACTAGATGTGATATATGATGAAGTTTTAAAAAATCTTGAAGGAAATCAAGCTAGCTTGAGTGTCTCCTTCCTCAAAGGTTCTCAAAAAATTATGTCCAACTCATTATGTAAATCAGGTTCTCACTTCTGCCATTTTATCTGTAAAAGAATATCACCATATGTCACGAGGATGGGTCATTCAGTTATGTTCCTACTTACCTGAGTAAAGGGATCAAGATATATCATCTGAGATACTATGGGAAGAATAAGAACACATAGCGTCATTGCTGCGTCTGCTCTGCAGTACACTCCCACTAGTGAACTGCTAACTTCCCTGAAGATATAACTGTTTCCTAAAATATTCTACAGTCAAAGACTCAATATTATTATTCTGGTGTGGGTTTTGTTGTTGTTGTTTGTTTGTTTGTTTTCATTCATTTTACATGGTCACATCTAAGAGGGAATATATCATGGCTGATGGCATAAAAATATTTCAGCTTCATAAGCACATGGAAATATTTAAAATGAAATATTATTTCAGATAGCTGGAGAATTACCAAGTTCTTATATATTCTTCTTTCTGTGTGTGAACATGAATATAAAATAAAATAAAAACTAATGTCTAAGCATTTGTGTTTTCCTCTAAGCTTCCTTAAAGACCATTTGAAAGTCAGTATGTGTATTACATTATGACCCGTAACTTTTATTCCCTGTATCTAGTTCAACATCCACAAAAAAAATTCAGCTATTTACACCAACTTGGATGTAAACAGTATGTCCTTATTTATGTCAGTGAAGAAAGTAATGATCCTAACACTGAAAGCCTGGAGAATACTTAGCTTGTATTGATAAGTATGGCTCAGAGATTTGGATGCTTTTGGATCTTAGATATTATAGGGTGAAGAGAAATACATACTGTGTAGTAAACATCTTTTAAACAGTTACAAGTCTTCTTTGTCTTAGTGGGAGAAGAGATTTCAGAAGGCAAATGACAGTGACATTTTACACACACGAGCTGCCCCAAAATCTTTTTTTTAAAAAATTAAATAAATAAATAAATAAATCCCTTTGGATATTTTCTTGACATGAGGGAAAGGCAAAGCTGCTTGGGCTGTCCATATATTCTTTGTAACTTCCTTTGCATCTAGGGAATCCCCAATTATGTATATGTGTAGTGTCTTGCTTGTTTTGCAATATCACCAAGTTTACATGGGGATTTGGCTTCTTGTTGTTGAAGTCTCCTTGAAAAAACAGACTCTTTCTTTGTAAATCGTGACTCACCATCATTAATTCTCTTCCTGGCAGATAGTATTGCCAGTAGACTAAGTGGGATGAGAAAGCAAGATATTAAATAACCAGCCACTGGATTCATAAGAGATTTCCAGGAATCAAGAACAGTCTTTTTCCCAGTAGGCTTAATTATGAATTAGTCAAAAGATTTGCATATTAAGTTTTGATATTAAATTGACATCCAGTATATAGCTACTAACCAAATCGGCATCCTATCATGTATGGAGTGGATAAGCACACTGTTCCCAGCATTCAGTCTGAGCACACTTAATACAGTCTGATGAGCTTCAAGTTGTTTATATGGTGGTATTGATAAGAATAAACTCTGGAATCCCAGTTAACTCTTCTACTAACTTAGAAGAAAAAAAAAAAAAAAAAAAAAAAAAAAAAAAAAAAAAAAAAAAAGTAGTAATCTAATGTCTTTCTGTCCAGATCATTTTTTTATTATTATTATTTATTTAATCAAATGAACAAAAATTCTGTCTTGCATCCCTATGTCTGCTATAGGCTTGTTTAACACAAGTCTATGAGACTGGAGGACAAAGGTGCATTTCTTACTGCCAAAGGAAGAGGTATGATACTTAGCGAAGACAGAATTCTTATCCTACACTCTAGTGGCTTTGTTCAGCGTAATATGCCAACAAAGTTTAATGTGTAGCTTTTCACATTAACACCCAATCAGGTCGTCTGCTGACAAATTGCAAGGCAAAACTTGCAAAGCAAGACAAGTCCATAATGGTGCAGTGCAGACTGCCTTCAGGCTCCCTCTCCTGGACATTTATGCATCTATGAGCTCAGGAACCTGCTGTGTTTTTTGCATACGTACAGCCATAAGTTGTTCAGACCTTTACGGCACATGATTTCCTTTTGTGCCCTGCATACTACATTGTAATACATGTAATTACACAGGTCCTTTAAAAGGTAAACTTGATATTTTTAATAAGCCCTTTGAATTCAATCCTTCAGGTGATTTTCTGGTTATTGGCTGTTTGTTCATTATTTTGGGTCCCTGCTTTAAAAATTATGACTGTTATGCACTTGCATTTCATTTTTTTCATTTAATAGTGTCATTTTTTTTTTGCCTTGTTCTATTAAACACACTTTTGAATATTGCTTTGTTTCCCCACATGCAGGTGTTATGAGGGTTATTTATATTTTAAAGCCTATAGTATGGTCACTGCAATTTCATATTCTCCTAGCCTTTCAGATAAAAAAATATATATATATATATATATTTTATTAATCATGAATGGTTTAAATTTGTCTCTGTAATGCATCTCCCAGGAACTTGAAACACCTGTTGCTTTACCCTTGCCTTGGAAGAATTGGGAAGTTAAATATATTAGTTTGAGGCTTGTGGATTAAAATAAAGCTTTGCTTTATAGAAGTTCCACCTGGGAATGGCTGTTCTACAGTTCTATAAAAACAATGAAAATTTGTTTCCAGCCCCAACTACTTTGGAAAATAAAATAAATTAATATGAAAATGTAACTTAAGCAAAGTTGACAAAAATAGAGTGCAGTGAGAGAATCACAAATTTTGATCTGCCAACAACAATTTGAGACCTCCTATTTTCCCTGTAGGTGTCAACGTGGCTTTGATTTTCTTCTGATTATATATATATATATATAAACAACAACAAATCCATAAACATTGTCAAATGCAATGAAGAAAGAATGCTGACCCCACTGTGTGAGGTAGCACTTGATGCTGTGTGCCTTGGAAGTCTCAGTTTGACTATAAAGATGAGTTCAGTTGGTTTTAATTTGAGGAAGTTTTATATTTCAATAAAGCCAAAATGAAATTCCCTTTGTTCAGATTAGTAAGTTGTGGCAGTTGAGTTTTACATAGATCTTCTGACAGTTAACCATGACTGTTATTGTTTTCGTTTTTTTCTTTGTATTTCAAGGAAAGGAGTATAGGTAACTTTGTTAAGAAAAATGTAAACAAAAAGTAAATAAAATGGAGAAAATGTATAGCACAATAAATCAGCACTGTCTAATTTTCTCTAGCTTGTGTACAATGGGAGAATCAAATTTAAGGTCATATTCAGGGCTGTAGGCAGCTAGTTGCACGAGACAAGGTGACAGATTTAGAAAACTTTGGCCTCCTGGTATTGTGGCTGCTGTTGCTATTTGGCTAAGCCGTGGTGTTGGCAGTGAGAACAGATTTATGCACATAAAGCTGCATTCTATTAAGGCTTTTATAACACGAAATGCACTTCTCAAGTTGTACCTTAGTCTGAAAGAGCTGAAAGAAAGAAGCAATTGAGTTCCAAGAGAATGGTACCAGATGCTGGCCTTTTGACACCAACCAGCGGGCCATGGCTGAGCACTTCCTCAGCACACTGTGCTTTCAGCCACCTCAGCTACCTTAAGAAACCCTCATAATAAAAAATAAAAATAAAAAATAAAAAAAAAACTACCCACACCCATAAGTTTCATGAGCTTCATGTGAAAATTAAATAAATAAATAAACAGGTAAACAAATTAAAAATGCATGCTGCTGTTTTTGATTTCCAAGCTAAATGTAAGTTTATGAAGGACTATTTCTTACCTTTCTAACGTCCTCAAAATCAGTAATTGTACTTCAGTAATTATATGTGGTGGGACAGTGGGGAGAATGTAGAGGGACTGTGCTAACCAGAATACCGTCTACATGAAGAACTTGGGAAGGTATTCATGATATCTGCCTTCACATCCCTGCATACACTGCTTTTTGTGCATCCAGAAACAAATACATTAAGCTTCTTGTTTTCAGTTCTCACTCTGTAAAATGGGGATGACAAGTTTTAACTTCTTCTACCCTTTTATCTCTACTTTCTGTTGGGATTTAAGGGTCTTTGGGGCTGAGTGTGTTTTTTATATCTTCTAATTCCACAAGGGCAAGGTGAAAAGTGTGCTCATAAACACAGACAGATACATTAAGAATTGACTCCTGTGGTTTCAATTAACTCCTTTGCACTTTTACAGTACCTTTTAGCCAAAAATCTCCAAGCAGTTTACAAACAATTCATGATGATAGGTTCAGCTTCACCTTATGAGTTCTTTAAAGATTATTGCAGTTTTGTAGATAGAAAGAAATGGGGACAGATAAAGTCTTTGATGTCTGTGATAGAAAGATCAGCAGGCCATGGATTCTTAAGAGAGCCTGTCCTCTGTCTTAACAAATAGTCCATCCCTCCTCACTTGCCCTGTGCCAAAATATTTGCAAAGTAATTTTATGGGGAGAGAGGAGGGACTTGTCAAACCATAAGTGCTACTCTCTCTAATGAAAGCCAAAGGCACATATTGCTAAGTTATTACAACACCAAAATGTGAATAATAAGAGTGATGAAATCAGTTTAAATGGTAGAAACTAAGCACACCCTTCTGTGGTTTGGATTCAGAGAAAGAGGTAGTTTTTGTTAATGTCATAAAGTTGCCTCTTACTGAGCCATGACAACTTTAGCTTTAAACTTAGCAAAGTAGAATAAAATGGAAATGGGCAGCTCTGGGGCAAAAAGAGTGATTGTTGGGACATCCATTTTATCTCTCTCATACAAATGCTCACCACTATCTATTAATCAAGTGACAGACACACAATATTGTGTTGACTCCTACCCAGTAATATTTTTAATACTTTCTTTTCCGCAGAACTTTCTTTTCAGATATCAGATTATATTGCTATAACGCTTTATTACATTATATATTTTTCATTATGTTCCATACATCTATATCTTTGTTATATATTCTTAATCGTATTACATAACATTTATTTGGGGAAAGTTATGATGTCATGCTGAAAGCTGAAAACTTGAGACCTGGGTTAAGTTCCCACTTCTGCCACAGGCATCTTATGTCACTTAATTAAACCCTTTCATGTTTGGCCTTTTTTGCTTTGCATATTACATAATCCTTTAGAAAATGCTAGTTTTTTTCAGCTAATCCAAGCTGAAAAATACTTCCTTCTGCTGTCCCAGGACAACTCTAACTGTGTATGTCAATCTATACATTCAAGCAGTTAGTATAAATAAATGAACATGTGTTTATCTCTGTGCAAAAGTATATACCCATAAATATGGACCACTTTTTTTATTAAGGAAATTTAGTCATTTCTAAGGTAGAAGTATTATAAGTGGTGTTTCTCAAGGACCTCATGGATCAGAAAGTGAAGAACCAGAAAGTGAAGAATAGCTTCTCCAGTTGGAAATTCTTGGAGAATTCAAGCAAGCATAATATAATTACGTAAACTGGAATTAAGCCAGGACACTGGGGTTAACACCCCTGCTCAAGTGAAGGGAGCCAGGGGACTGTTCACAGCTATAAAAGTGGTCAAGAGCTGTGGTTTTAGGTTACATCCAAAATACAGGTAACTCAAGGACATTGCTAAATGCATTGCATTGAGTTCAAACTTCACTCACTTAGAAATGCCTAACATATTTTTAATATTTATTAATATTTGAAGCAAGTTTTTTTCACTTGTTGCTATTTGTGATACAGAGAGGTGAAGTGAGACAGAAGGAAGAAATATATTCAGTTAAAAACAGTTCAGTTGTGATCTGAGTGAAACCATGCAGATATGTCCCTGTTATTGAAAGAAGCATCAGACTTGTTTTCAATTTTGTTGTGCACAGTTAGGTGCCTAACAAATAGAATGTGAGTCCTTTTATAGGAATTTGATGTTCCTATAAAGAAACCTTATAAGACAGATTCCTACAGGATGAATATGTTTTGGTTTTGTATTCTGTGACCGTGTTTGAAAGAACATGTTGCTATACTAAAAGGGAAGTGGCTGTACTGTAAAATTTTAAACACTTTCAAGGCTTTTATAGTATTATTATTGTTGTTGTTTTGTTCTTTGTTTGTTTTCAAGTGTAAAGGTGAGATCAGTTTTGCTGTTGAGAACCTTCATTGACTTTCTTGTTTTTGCCCAGCTGAACAAGGACTATTTGTAGTTCAGAAGGTTTAGGCCCCAGAAGTGTACAAGTTGACTTGACTTGCTAGGCATCCTTAGATCACACTTAATGTAACTTGCACTAAATTCATTTAAAGCAGTATTAGTCTCTTTCAAAGAGTATAGGACTGTGCACAGTGTGAATCTTAGGAAAACAGTGAAAGCTGCTTGTCTTCTCCTGATGTGAACCATTCTGACTTTCCCTTCTTTCCCAGTCAGACAAAGGCAGCAGTCTGGCATGCACATTTTAAGCTGGGGCAGGCTGTGTACAGCTGGGCTCAGCAGGCACACAGGTGTTTCTGCCTGTACTTTCTGTCTTGCTAACACTGGCATTTTTTTTAGGGGAAGACAGGATCTTTGGCAATTCCACTCGGATGTTTTGCAGATATGGGGTGAGTGGAGCCCACCCAGCAAGAACAAGTGAAATCATCCCTGCTCCTCATTGATTTCCTGGTCATTCTCAGCCTTTGGGGAAGAAGTCAAAGGGGACAGGTGAATCATTTAGGAAGTGTTTCTATATTAGCAAGCTTATTTTACTGCTTTATAGCTAAGCTTGAAAGGTTTGAACATGGGATCTGTTGTTCAGCAACATTCCACCTTTCTCCCAGTTCTACTGTTGGCTTGCTGAGGCACACGGAGGTCAAGCAACTGTCTGCAAGGTCATCCAGTGAGTCAATGCCTCAATTCAAACTCACTCCCAGCATCTGCTTGACTCTTGATTTTTAGCTAACCACAAGACTCACACAAAATTAATTGGTGAGGAATTGAACACTGGTTGGATTAAGTAGGTCCTTTTATGTTTTTGACAATAGCATGTCAGTGTTTTCATGATGAATAGAGAAAATATGGTCCACCACATCAATCCTTACAGAAGAATTCAGTCCTTATAGGATGAACAAGCTTTAGAAACTCAAATAACCCCATACACAAAAACAAATGAGAGACAGTCTTGGGGCTATTCACTGTTTCAGTCAAAGACAAGTTTTCTTTGCTAATAGCTCTTGTGCTTCTGAGGCATTTTCTTCTGTGACCAAGGTCAGCATAACATGGCAGAAATCACTCTGTGGTAGGGAAGTGAACTGTTAGTTCTGTTTTGTATCTTCCTTTCTCCTTTCTAAAACTAGCTTTTTTACTTTTTTAATTTCTAAAAAGTAAAGGTTATATTGAATATATACCTAAAGTCGCCGTTAAAGCCCTAAAAATGTGAATGAATGTTCAGAGTTTGAGAACATGATGGCTCTTAAAAAATACATATAGTTTTTGGTGAACAGAAGATATTTAGATTTTATGTTTTACAAATTCCTTTAAAACCATAAAAGTGATTCTGATAATTTTTTTTTCAGCTATTCCACCAACAATTTACTATTCCAGAACATACTACTAAAGAGAAGTAGCTAAAGGTGAAAGACTTTTATGAATGGAATTTCTTGAAGTCTGACTTTCAGGCCACTAGTCACTTGAAGAAACCAGGACCACACCCCTCCAATCTTATCAAAAGAGCATATATGGTTGTTAAGTATTTACTTTTTCATTTAATAAATGTTTTCAAATTGCTAGTGTCATAGTTGGATAGAGCAGGAAAGAGTGTTGAGCGAAAGAGCATATATGGTTGTTAAGTATTTACTTTTTCGTTTAATAAATGTTTTCAAATTGCTAGTGTCATAGTTGGATAGAGCAGGAAAGAGTGTTGAGCGATGAGAGCTCAGAAGAAGATGGAGTGCTTTGAAGTCACAGGATGTTTTTAAATCAGCTAACAGTCATAAAAGTTTTGCAGGTCCATCATATTTTGTCAGGGAGATGATAGTTAAAACTGAAAATATTTGTTTCTTTTGTAAAAAGGGAAGGTGATCTTCCTCTTCAGCTGTTAATCTCAGATATCACCTTTTCCTTCCACCTTTGCTGGAGTCAGAAAACTGAGCTCTTTCCAAGATTAGTCCCAGGGTGCAAAATGAAACCCCCTTAAATGAGAATCCATAGGAACCCCACAGCTTTCCATTCCAAGCAGAAATACCTTTTCTGCCTACCTTCTTTCATACATTTTAAACACTGTAAACATTTAAAATGCTGTCAAATCAAAACACTACACAAAACAGACAGATTTGAAGAGCAGGTAAGGGAGTAGAAGTGACACAACCGGTGTCAGTCATACTGCCTAATGCTACTTTGAGACATTAGGTCACTGTAATGATAAGGGTGTCAAGAGCACACTATAGCAGTTTCTTGTCCTTTGTTTTCACCAATATATCATTTTGATCATCTCTTTACAATATTTTTTTTGTTTCACTTTTCATTGGAACCAGACTCTAAACTTCTTTATCATCCTCCTGTCTTTTGAGGAGATGTGACTAAGTTTTGAAAAGTTAGAAACATCTGACCTTTCATATTCTTACACAATTCTTTTTTTCCCCTTTAGAGAAGTATTTTTAAACAGTATCTCATGGAACACTTTACTAGCTGTTTTAAAATGCTTGGGAATGAAATAGTTTGCTTACAACTAAGTGGCAGCACTTGTCCTGGAAATGAAATTCACATTGCTAAAGTGTTTATGGAATATGTGGAATGAGATCATATAAATCATGGTCTCTCTCTACATACAGTTCAAAAACAGTAATTGCAAGCATTGCAAGTATTGCAATAAGTTGTGCTGAAAAATAATTCACCATTTCATGAGGGCAGGTGGGATGGCACTGGAAAAGCTTTTACCATGTGTAACAAAAAAGTTTAGATTTATGTGCACCTAAATAAAGAATACACTTGATTAAAATTCACTTGTGATTATCTTTTAAAAACTTCAAAGATTTTAAAATAAAGCTTAAAATAAATAAATGAAGATTTTAAAGATAAAACTTAAAACAGCACTGAGACATTGGTGGTCCATAGGTCACACACTCATGACTAACTCTTCCTCAAATAAAATAGTAAAAGAAAGAGAAAATGCAACACCATATTTTCAGTAATAAAAATAACAAGATCTCCACAAAAATTGACCCAGACTGGGACATTTTTCTCTGTTCCTACTTTGGCAAAATTGTCAATTAGATCTGCTCATCTAATAAATTTGCTTTTATAGTGGAATACTCAAGCAGTCAGATGAGTATATTATGATGTCCATCCTAATGAGTATATAAATGAATTACAAAGATTTTTGCCATTTCCAGAAATAGTGTAGAAAGACTGTTTTGTTAATACAGACTTAACCAGATTAAAAGAAATTACAACTTTGACTAACCCAAAATCCAGTGGGTAGAAAATTATTTGTCATGAATTTCATATTATCACTCTAAAAGAGTAAACACCTTTGTTGATATAAATATATCACATTGTAGTATTGCTTTAAATAGCATAATTAATTTATACTTTCTAAGTAGAAGTTTTTTATGTTCTGGTTTTTGGATTGCCCTTATCTCATTTTCCATATGCTGTTCCCAATTGCCGTTAGATAACAACAGGAGAGTATTTGGCTTCTCACACTACAGTACATAAATCTTATGCAATTGCTGTTTCAATTTTTCTCTTTCCTTTGAACTCTTGAATGGAAGGAAAGAATTTCTTAAAGAGTTCAGTAGGAATGTTCCATTACAAAACATCAATCATCAAATGCCCATTGTACATTGAAAGTTAGGTGATTGTAATAAAATTGACATAACTAAGCAAGCAGCATCTGACCTTTAGGAAACAGTGCTTATGATCTGAAGACCTAGTCTTCCAAACCTTAAAGAGTTAAGAGTTATCATCTCCCCCAAAAAATACCTCAGTAAATGAAGTGCTACATATGAATGTATGTGATAAAAGAGGTGGAATAAATTCTTCCCTGACCCTTAGTAGGGGAGTGTTGACAGAACAGAGGTAGAGAGTGACTTTTGAAAGGAAGAGAAATAAGGAATGTATCTTTGGGTGTAGATGGGAGCAGCTGCTCCCTTTATCTTGCATCAGTGTTAAAATAGTTGCTCTTCCTGCCATGTCAGCTGAGTCACAACACAGCATTCAATGCTGCCTTCAGTTGTTGCAAAGAAAAGGCACAACTGGTACCATCAAAATGTTGTATCCACAATGTGAATATAAATCTTCCTTGTGCTTTGTCAACCTGTTTGCTTTTGTCTAGGTTCTGTTTTCCATGTAACATGCTGTCACTACCATATTATTCTTTCTGAGCTTGCCAGGCCTTCCAAGATTTCCAGGGCTGGTTAGAGGAGGAAGAGCTACTGTAAGTTCTGACTCAGCATCAGACTGTTGAGTAAATGTGTTTGCACTGTTTACTTTTTTTTTTTTTTTTTCTTCTTCTTCTTTCTTTCTTTCTTTAGTTGCTCCCTTCTGCTTCTCTGTTTTATTTAAAATGAGTCAACACTACTGCTGTGAGTGATCAGTGCAAACCAAAACATTCAGTATTTTAAACCTTAGTGGAAGGCCTCAAATCATCCACTGACAGGGTTACTCTTCCCATTCAGGTTCCATATAATTTTACAAAAAAAGGTGTGATCATAAAGTGGGATGTAATAGCCTTCTGCATGCATACTGTGCAAAGAATATCAATGCTACATAGTCCATTCCTATATGGAATCCATAATATTGACCAACAGAAAATTGAATATTGACAAACAAAAAATACTGGAATTTTGAATGTAGAATTTCCAAAGTTCCTTGAAAAAATTTTCTCTTCCCCTTAAAGAGTCTTTACGTAACTAAACCCTTGGTTGAAGGTATATGCTTTCTAATAAATAGTGCATTACAACAGTATACAATTGAGTTGAGCAGCATATGGGCTACCCATAAAAAGATATATTTTTAAAAGAATTCTAGAGGAGACTTATGGAAAATAAAATAAAAATAAAATAAAATAAAATAGCAAACTAGCCTGTTTTTGATGTGTTCGACATTTATTACTTCCTTTAGTTTATTGTTGTTGTTGTTGTTGTTGTAGTTTTTGGTGGTGGTGGTGGGTTTTTGTTAGAAACACTTTGGTGATTTAGAATGCTAACTACTGGCTTCTGGGGCTTAACATTTAACTTAGGAAAAGGAAGAAAAATGGTAGATTGCCTTCTTTGTGTCTTTATCTCCATATCTCTCTCTCTGTGCTTACATGGTCCCCATTCCCAGGGTACTACAATATCTGACAATTTACATAACAGATTTGGAGAGCAATCTGAGGCAGACAGTTACTATGGTCTCCGTTTTGCAAACAGGAAACCGATGCACTGAGGAACTAAGCTTCATGGAAGGTCATCCAAGTAAACCACCAACACAGCAGTGCGTTATGTTCTTCCTTGGTCTATTGTTAAAGTTCTTCTTGTGAAAAGACATCAGGATGTACTTATCTAGTCCTCTTCTTTTCTTTTTCTGGCAGATTTCTATTATTCTCCTGAGCAGAAGATTTTAGAAAAGATCCTTTACTTGTCCTGGCTTGCTAAGGTTTCTCTTCAGGAGCAGATTTCTAGGATTCAAAGTTAAGTACGTTTATATCCCACAAACAAGTTTATAAATAAAACAAAAAGAGGTGCTAACCATATGCCATCTCCCAGTTTTTGATTTCAAGGAATATAGTTCCAAGTGTCCTTTGAACTGAGAGTAAACCTTCATCTTGTACTCTGTAGATGTTACAGCAAAGTATCATTGCTTCTCCGGAGTACAGTGTACTGTGACTTTAATTCAGCAAAGTGCAGCATGTCAAATGTCAGGTTGTTATGACAGCAATAAACTTGTGATTCCCTTGAAGCAGATGTTTTAATTTGTTAGGTGTTTTTTGGAGGGAGGAAAATCTGCTTGCATTTAAATAGATGTTCAGACCAAGAAAGGAATTTGCTTGAAAACATCTTTTCCACCTGTATAAAAACTGTATCAGAGAGGCCTATGACATGTGTGTAGCGGTGAAAGAAATAATCACAAAGATGACCTCACACCTGAAATACAACATTTCTGGAGCAAGCACGGTCACTTTAGCATAGGGTGTGGACCTGGATCATGGAGGCACTGTGTTTAATGTATCTGATATTGCAAAAAGAACATTAAAACCAAGAGTCTGCTGAGCAACCTTCCTCCATGGGTACAAAACTGGTGTATTGATGGCTCTTGCCACTGTAAATTACCTCCACAATCCAGATCCTTCACTTCTTTGTGCGCTGTTGCTTTTGCCCTTATTTGCAGTGATCAATGTGGACTACAATTTTAAAGCATGTGCTCAAAGTAGAAACCTTTGATGGTTTTCAAAGATAAGGAAGAATTATGTACCTGTCTGAGCAGCAGATGAAGAATGTTACAGCTGTGGGAGCACTAATTCAAGTAATTGAATTATTAAGAAATATATCAAGGAATTGATCTCTCTTTGCAGCGGAATACTTACTAGACCTTACCCTGTCCTCAGAAGATGGTGAGGTTGTCCCCAGTCTGTTTTGAAAGTTCATAACGTTGGATCCATATGGGAGGCAAAAGCTTAGGGAACAGCCTGCCTCAGTCAAAAGCATGCACAGAAAAACTGAGCTAAAAGATCAGCCTAGGGTTCTTCTTGTGCTGGAATTACATACCTCAAGTTTGACCATTACTATATCATACATGTTAGTAGTTTAATTGTTTTGTTCTGTATTTATTTATGTGGGTTGAGGAGGCCCTGGTTGCTGAGGAACATGTGCTGATGAAATTTCACACTTTTCACCATCCTAAATTTTGGTAACTCCAAAAGACGTAAGAAAATGTAAATGAAAATCAGATTTGGACATTTCTAGAGTTTCCTTGCCATAAAAAGAAAAAAAAAAAAAAAAAAAGAAAAAAAAAAAAAAAAGAAAAAAGTGGGGATGGGGGGGTGGAGAAAATCCTGTTTTCTTCTGGCTCTGAGAATTTTGGGTGGAGTAAACTGAAATTCATCTATGATCAAAGTGATTCAACAGAAACAGAGTTAAAGACCCAAAGACTAATATAATTTAGCCTAATGTAGACTGATCCCAGATCAGCCACTCAGTTGTATTCTGGGGGCAATGTGGTCCCATCAGCAGTGGAAATGTATTTTTCCACATTGCTTTAAATGGCTTATGTGCTGGTAGGTCTGTTTAATAGATATCTCTAATAACTAAATAAGGGAACAAGTTGGATGATTTAACTACAGATTATTATTATTATTATTATTATTATTATTATTATTATTATTTTAGTGAATATTGTAGTCTATGAAAAATTCTTGCATGTTTCTTTCATCTTAAAGATCATGACCATTCATATCTTAGAGCAGTGAATATATCCTGATGCAGCAGCATAGAAGCATTCAGAGTGGCTGAAGCCTTTGAAACGACACCTACCTGTTTCTAGTTTTGAAATATATTGAAATAATAATTTGGGTCATCTGTAGCACTAAATATTAACTTAATGGGAGTTTACTTTGGAAATTTTATTCTCGTCACACAATACAGCTAATAATATGTTTTCAGACACACCAAACTTGATGTAACATGGTTTGTAAGTCATGGGGACTCTCTCACTCCTGCCCTCTCTCTGTTCCCACACACACATCTGTGATTTGTCTGAGGATTTTAAAGCTTTACTAAATGGATATGGCTTTCCAGAACTGTGCACTGGTGCTGGTTTGCTGCTAGTGTGTTTGTAATTAAAAATCATGACATTTGACCTTTATACTGTGGCCACAGCATAATTGCATTCACCATACCTCATTTATGAATGCAAATCAGGTCAATTTAACTCTACAGTGTGTTTACTCTGCATATTTTTAAAAGCCTTCTCTTGCCACAGCATGTCTTTCTCCTAGACTGCTTCAGTTTGTGGTAATTGCAGAGCACGCTGTCACACTGGAATTGCAGGTATGGATGGTTTGAGTGGTGATAGAGTTTGAGTGGTCTGGAGATGCCTTGGATCTGTCAGCAGCCAAAAGTGATGAGATAATTTGAATGGGACAGCTTTGTCTTTGAACAGCTAACAGCACCCCAGAACAAGCTTTAATAAAACTAATATACCTTGGCAATAAAACTAATATGTCTTTATTGAAGTTATTTATGCTAGCTGAGGATCTAAATCCCAGTTTGTTATGCCAGCAAAAAGGCTGCAGTTTTCAGAAGGCTCTGCCCCCAGCCCTTGTCTACAGAAAGCCATTCTTCACTGTGCCTTTGAACCCACACCATGCCTTGAGGTAAACTCCTCCCAAGCGCCAGTGAATTAAATCACCCTTGTATGGAGGTACACAGGGAGAAGCCAGGGTAATTTCAACTGGTCATTATCAATCACACAGCACAAACAGTTTGGAGGAGTAATCAGTCTCTCTGTCCTTAGCACAAAGAGGTTTACAACACCAAAGGAGTTTATTATTATTGCTGGTCGAAGATCATCAAAGTCATTTTGTTTCATCTTGAACAGTAGTCAGAGGGGTTAAAGTGAGGTTAAACTGCCTAAACAAAATGGAAGCAATTACACAGTGGGATCATGGTGGACTGTTTGCTTTAACCCTCACTGACAAAAAAGGTACTATAAGAAAAAAGATCTGTAGCCCTTTACAATCATCTGTCTGTTTAAGTTCATGCCAGATTTCTTCACCTAAATCTTTTGGGGAGTGTCACAAGTTTAGACACTATCAGTTTCTTCACAGTTCCCAACACAGCCCCCATTTGGTGTCTGATCTGTGTGCCGTTGTCATCACTCTGTGAGCTGCTTTGCAGGACAGTACTTACCCTGCACCGGAGACAGGCCCGTAAATGTTATACGTTAGATTTTTCTACTTAGTGACTTGGCAGGAAAAGACAGGCCAATGTGGAAGAGCCGTATGATCAGGAATGCAGAGCTGGCCCTCTCCAAGCTTTAAATCCCAAGATGGGGAATTGATTCTTCTACTTCATTCAAGGTTATACCACAGCTGAATTGTCAAACTTGGCCTTCCAGTGACCTCAATCATGTGATGGGATGAGATCTGCCCTTTACAAGATTTGTTTTTCTCTTCCTCAAAAATGGAAGGCAGTAACATAAACAGCTTTAACTTACAGTGTGAGCACTTCTGTATTATGGGTCTAAACAGAGTCTTTACTGAATCCCCTACAGGTTCATTGCTGTTGAGCAGAAAAACACATGAGTTATATATAGTATATAGTAAAATATATGTAGTATATAGTATAGTTATATATAGTAAAAAAAATAAAAAATAAAAATGTTCTTTTAATTCTACAAACAAACATTGACACAGTGTTTATTGAAACATATGTCTGAAAGAGGACTGGGGCTTCCACAGATAATCCAAATGAAGAATTGCATGCCTAATTTTATCATTATGTAAGATGTTTGCAAAAGTACCCTGAGGAATGTTACTGAAATAGCTCCTGTATAGATGTGAATCTTCACAAAGTTAATGGGAAAATATTTCTGTGATCCTGTGTCACACCTCCAAACAAGAGGTGACTCTTTCAAAGAGTTCTCTGTATCCTGTGAAGTGTTTATCTTGTTCAAGCTTGTTGCGAGGCTTAAGGACAAAACAGCAGGGAATAGGATAGGAGGAGAACACTGTGCTTTTACAATTTGTAAGAAAATTTGAAATTCTGTGGTGTATCTTCTGCTGGAAAACAACAACAACAAAAACAACTTTATGCAGAGAAAGCAATAAAAACAACTTGTCAACAGAACCTGTGTCCAAATATATATATATAATAAATAAAAATAAATAAAGGATTCCTGGTGATAGAAGTGCATGGTGATGAACCAGGCTCTTCTCAAAACATTACTGTAAATGGTAAAGACTGAATAGTATTCTAACACAAATATATGTGCATCTCTGATAATTAATCACAGCCAGTGCGTGAAAGAACATATTTTGATCTATCTTGCTCCAAGTTTAAAGTAATGGAAATCTGTCCGCTTCAGTGGGCTAGTCATCATCAAAAATGCAAGGTTGTAGTACTTCAACAGAATTTATTGTTTATGAGGAGCTGTTTGGAAAGTGTTGAAGGAATAGATGAAAATGCAGATAAGCCCAAGTAAAGCGACACTGATTTGACTCAAGGTGGAGGGTAAATCTGGCATCTCTTGCAACTTATATGTTAAAAGAAAATAAGAGTTTTTTTATTATTAATATTATTTTATTTTATTTATTTATTTATTTATTTATTTTCTGATTTGTCCGAGAGAAGAAAGCAAGAAGGCTTGGTGGAAATCTGTGTTCTAATTCTGGAACATTTGAATCTGAACAACTAATACTAAGGTGCCAGATGACCATGTAGCAGCAGTACAGTATGACACTTTCTTAATTAAATACATTTCCTTTATCTCCCCCAAATGAATGGGCTACTGGACCATGGCATGATTTATGTATCCTCTAATACTGACTCCTTAGACACAAGGAGGGTGTAGATGTGAGATTGTAGATACTATTTTATTAGCAAGTATACAGCTAGATATGAGAACAGGAATAGGCAATACTTCCATCCTATAATAATCACAATGGCAAAATCCCTAATCTTTTACCATGTCAGTGTAGTACCGGGGAGAACCTTATTTGTTTGGCCACTAAAAGTAAGATATCCAAAATATGTGTGAAGCTGCACCTCAGTCGGGACACCTGCACAAGCTCAGGTTTAGCAGCTTGTTTAATCACACCTTGCACAGGAGGTTTATATCACATTCTACCAATGCTTTCACTTTGTGCAGTCCTAAAATATAAATTATATCAACCTGAATGTAACCAGAGCTTAGCCTGGAAGGTAATTTAGCCTGGAAGGGGCCAATGTTGTTTAGTGGGACCAGTGAAGTTGAGAGTGTAACTTACTGTCACTGGCTTACTGCTGACAGCAGAGGAAATAGCTCCCGAAGTGCTCTGCAAGTTTCCTCTCACTGATGCACCTCCTCCTACTGAGCGCATCTTCCAGACGCTTCCTCTTGTAGGTAAAAGGCCACTAAAAATTTCTATATTACACAGAATAATTTTGTTCAGAATAAGATGCACCAGGAAATGCTTTTGCACTGGATAAAGTTATTTGAGCAGCAGAAATATTTGCTCTCTAATTGGACTCCTTTATTGCAGCAACATGTATCTCTGAGAACTGTACATAGGATTTGCACTCAGGTCTCCCAAATAATAATTTCCCCACACTTTCTCTGAAGATGTCTGTTGGATGTCTGATCAACCAGGTTATCCTCAATAAGCACCAAGATTGAGTGCCACTGATTTCTGTGCACCAGACAGTGAGCTGGACATCCATCTCCCGTAAGAACTAGTTCAGAGTAAGATGCTGCAGTCAGGAGAAGGAACAGTATTTTTGTCCTTGATTCTAATATCAAGAGGAGGGCTTATTTAGCAAAGAAAAAGAAGAAAGAGTCAATTTGTCATTTGAAGTCTTTATTCCTGATGAATACTAGCTCACGCAGAGAGGAGAGATGAGACTTTTGGACTGTTCCCCAGTAATCCCTTGAGATTTCATTCTTTCCCCTTAAATGGGCAGGGAGGATAAGACTGATAGATATTTCCAGGGCACTGCTTTGAATTAACAGTTTCAGTAGCGGACACTGTAAACAGCTAGTCTAGATTGTGCCTTCTGATCTCCATTTTAGAAGCTATGAAACCAGCTGATCCTTTTCTTTTTCTTCATTTTTATTTCCTTTCACAGAACAATTCCAAAGTATTCTTAAACTATGAAAATAAAATTGTTCCCTATAAAATATAATTGGAGTTGCACTGCAGTTCAAGTGACAACCAGATGCTAGAAAAAAGTCCCAAACTGTTAGTCCAATTATGTAAGTTTCTTAGTGCTCTCACTGTATGAAGTTTTGTCCAAAGGATATTTGCTTCTGCTAAGTTCTTGATTGTAATTTTCATTCACTTGTAAAGGCCTTTTTGATAGCTTTTCTCTTTCTGTATCTGCCTGTTTTCTCAACATGCTGACACTAAAAACGTGTGTGTTCTGTGGGCTGGGAAGCAAATCCATAAGTGTAATAGGCATTAGAACAGGCTATATAAAACACATAGAGGACAATTCAGTGGCTGTATTTTTACCATCCCTTTGAAAGTACAAGTCACCTCCCCAGGTCCATGGGTTTCCATCAGTGCCTAATAAATGCAAATTAAAGATCAAGCTGCTTACATTTGCAAACCTGTTTTTTATTTTATTTTATTTTATTTTATTTTTTACTGTGTAAAGAGAGATGTTTTGCGCTAATTAAATAATCTGTTTTGTTTGTTTGTTTGTTTGTTTGTTTGATGGGGAACTCCAGTGCCTGAATTTGAATGGCTGCCTGATACACAAGAACTCTGTTAGAGTTTATCAAAGCTGAAAATAATGTTAGTACATATGTTTACTTTTGGATGATTGCAACAAGATGAATAAAATGGTTGTCCTGTCATTGTCAGCATTACCGAACTGGTGAAACATTTTTTTTATTATTTTTTATTTTTTTTTTACAAAGTTGGAGTTTGCTTGTTCAATCTCTGCTTTGGATTTAGTTCTCAGAGGATGCAGTTGAAAAGGGGATTTTTTTTTTGACTTCCCAATGTTTAATTTTACAGGGGTCTTTATGTTCTGTTCATTGGGTGATTGTATGAATTAGTAGCTTGAGCAAGGTTAGTGAAACGGTCTGTAAAAACAAGGCTCAGCTGCAGTGCTGTGGAATGCTGCATGGAGAGGAAACATTGCACACACATGGAACATTGTATTAGGATCTTGCTCTCTGAAACCTATGACAGTCCAAGTGAAATTAAAAGTCCTTTCATCAAGTGATAACTTCAAAGTCCTATTCTCCCAGTGCTCATGGACAGTAACTCCATTTTCAAATATCTGAACTGTACAGTTGTTACTCTTTTTATTTACACAAAAAGCCTGCTTTCTAGGGTTCTTGTTTAATTGGTGAAACCTGTTAAGAAAAGCACTGGTGAATTATGGCTTTTGGGGACATAAAGTTATTGACACAAATCATATAAGAAAGTGTGTTTACTTGTTTTGAACCTGAATAATTCCTTCTCTTCCTCACAAGAGAGTACAACATAAATGACTAGGCTTCTCTAACAATGTGAATTACCTAAGGTCAAAAATGTCATATTAAAATGTAGACTGGAATGCACCAGTTTGTAATTAGTGGATATCAAAGACAAGGCTATGTCTGTATTAAATATTTCTTGTAATGCTGCACTTGCAGCAGTTTCAGAATGGTTTATAGGCACAGTCTGAGATGGAGGGCTGAGTAATAATTCAGCTTCAAGGTGATAAAGACATGAGTAATGACTGGATGGTGGGAATCTAGAAGTGAGTGTCATAGCACATGCGTGTGTTCTTCACAGCTGTTACTTCTTAAATACTACAGTGTAGCTAGTTGTGATCAATGGGCAAATTCTTAGTGCTTTGTAGAACTGAGGCTCATTCTCATTAACTGCTAGCTCAAATATCTTTCTTGTGCTTCTTTAAGTGTTCAAAGACAGCTACCGTGTGTTGTCCTTGCAGAGCTGGTATGAAAATGTAAGAGTAAAGCAGCCTTTGGATTTTTACCTTCAGCTCCTTTTGTATGACCTTTAAAAACCACAGCTGGGAAAACACAAACTTCTAGCTAACAATGAAGAAAAATCAGAACCACTTGACTCAAGTGTCTTCGTATCAGCTGTCAAAGCAGTATTGTAGGAGAAAGAATAACTATTAAAACAATATTAAATAGAAGAAAACAAAGAAAATGAATTTGCTTTGAATGGGCAACAGAGTATCTGACATTTTTTGCAAGTGGTAATCATCTAAATGATATACATAATCTGTAGCACAAAGTATAAACAACCAAAAGGAAAATCAGGAAAATATTTGCAACATTTTAACAGGAGTTCATAAGGTTGTTTTTGTTTGTTTGTTTGTTTGTTTGTTTTCATTCCATACTTTTTAATCTCTTGAACAGAACTACTTGTAACTCAAAGTGCAGATAAGCTCACATCCATCAGATACTGTCAACGGAAATTCAACGTGTATTCATAAATACATACCCTTTGATGGTTGGTCCGTCTTTCTACCTATCCATCCAAAACTGTAGAGATATTGGCGCTTTAGAGCTCCATTAGACAATGCAACATACCGTTCAATTCATACTGTTCATACTGTTCTCTATCTGCATAATTGTTGTGTCTTCTTGTTGAAGTTGAAATTCAGATTTGAAGAAGGATTTTGAATGACTAGATCTAAAGATCACTATGTTTACGTAAAATTTGTGAATAGTGGTTATTTTTTGGTCTTGTCTGGTTTCAAATGTTCCTAGTATTTTCATCTTCAAGCACAACTATGTGATGTTTGCAGGTCTATGAGATATGTTTATTTACTAATGGTTCAGAGGATTGGATAGTAAATTTTTGGGGGCAGATATTATGTCTTGGTGAATGTAACATACAAGTCAGTGAGGACCCTGGGTCCCAGTATTCAGTGCAAGCAATTGGAGTAAAACATTTTTCTTTAATGGGCTTTGGATCAGCCATCTTACTAGCTGAAATGCCAAAAACAAATAATTTCATTTTTCCTTTCACCAAAGAAGTGCCTATAATCCAACTGTTCTTTGTCTTGAAGTCAGGCTTTAAATTTTATGATAGAGTACATGCCAGAGAGCTTTGCACATAGACAGGTTTCTCTGTGTTGTCAATACCAGTTTGTGAAATGTTGGAGAAGTTTGACTTTTGTCTTCAGCACTCAAACATAAATGGCAGAATCTCAGTTTTGTGATCACAGAAGCACAAATTATTTTTTTGTTCAGAACTCTGGGAAATTATTTATTTCATTTGGACTGAGCTTTGAGCACATACATGCTCATTGGGATTGTTCATATTCAAATTCAGGTCAGTTCATTCATTCACAGATATTGTGCTGGGGGCAAGTGGAGCAGACTAGCTGGCTTTGTGCTTTGCTACACAAAGACTGTGTGAAGGTCCTTCAATAGATGTACTACATTGGTCTGTAAAGGGCAGTCACGGTGTTCCATAGCGAGACCATGTTTCCATTCATAATAACTATAAGTGCTCTTATGGCACCTGGTTCAGCTGTGGGCATGCCGCTGTCCCACCTATAAAATATCTACTTCCTTTTTTGCCTTCTTCTAATGTACCATGAACTGAGTGGCAACCCTTCAAGCTGGTCATTCTGAAAGATCCACATCCTTGTCCTGTCCATCCCATAAACTTATAATGTAGCTAACACAGAGCAGCAGAGATATCCCCAAGATTGTTGTGTTTGACTATATTACATATGATTGTTATAGTAATATCTCAGCATGAATCCATCCAGGACCCACTTTTTTTCCCCAAAATATTAATGAATGTGTCAGATAGAAACTCTCAAGCATTTGTCAAGAGAATATAAATATGAACAGCTGAGGTCAGGAAGGTAATCTTTCCTTTTTTTTTCTGATACACGTGAACAAATAATTGGTTTAGTTGTTTGAGCTTTTTGCTTTGCTTATTTATAGATGTATGGATTTTTACAGAGATCTCTAGTATGAATAAAATACCTGCTGAGAACACAGACTAGTGATTCAAAGGCAATGTTGGTATTTGGGATATTTAGAACACATCTCAGGTTCTCTCACCACTGGAAAATCTCTACATTCAGTTCCAAGCACATGCTCATCAATTGTATTTCTCTCACTTTTGCTTTGCTTATATTGTTTTTTGACAATTCCTTTTTTCCATATTTTTGTTCCATTTTGCTTCACTATTCGGACTTTTCCCACCACTCCTTGTTTAAGTTTTTAAAATAAGTTTTTAAAACAGAAAGGTATAGGGAAGGTAAAAGGCTCTTCACCATTTCCCATAACTGTGGGTTTGAGACAACAAAAAATTACCAGGTAATATAGTTTTATTTTAAAGAAATATATATTTTATACAGCAAGAAGTATAATCTGAAGCCAATAGCTGCAGGATTTTGAGGAAGCCAAATAAGAGAAGTGAAAATGAGTTAAAAACAAAACAAAACAAAACAAAAAACAACAACAACAACAAACAAACAAACAAAAAACACCTTGGAGGAGACCTCCACCAGATTCACAACACAGCTTAGAAGGTCTGATTACAGTGTGCTGGGAAGATGGTTCCCTTCATTCTTTCTATTTTTTCCTGTATTATTTCCATAAATGTCTACCTATATCTTCCAGTTCCCAGCTAGGAACTGGGCTCTTGGTCTGAACAGCTATGGCATTTTTAAAGCTTTTAAGTGCAGAAAGGTTAGAGTGAAAAATACACTGATCAAGGTGAGGAAGTCATTCTATCTTCATTAAACTACATTAGGAATAGGAAGAAATCTTGCAAGTAAAACAAAACAGAAGAAAAATTACAGGGCTCAACTAAAAATATTCCAGTTGTCTTGTCACATAGAAGGAGTAATACCCGGACAAGGCTTTAGACTTATGCCTGCCAATAAATTTCTTGTAAAGAGACCAAACTGAAACACAGATGTCCCATCTCATCAAACATATATCATGATTGGTCTTAAGCCATGCTGGAGTCTTACTCATAACTGATTGGGCATTTTAGAAATCCCTGTCACTCAACTGGAAGCAGCAGATTTAGGAGCAAGAATGTGATTGACCGGGAGCTGCCCTTCAAGCCCACATGCAGAACCAGCCATAACGTGAACAGAATGGCAGAGTACAGTTAAAAACCAGAGATAAAACCTACACAGCCCTGACAAACTTGTGCCTGAACTGAAGAGTTTGATTTCACAGCACTTTTTCAATGTTAGCAGGAAAATATATTGCTTGGTTTTCACTGTCTATGCTGAAGAGTATTTGTGAGATCTTGTTCTCACTCCCACTCTTTGGATAGGCTCAGGGCTCAGCCTGCATTATACAGCTGACTCAGTGGCACCTATGGCTTCAAATGTCTTAAAGAGGTTACACAGGACCAGAAAACTTTTTTTTTTTTTTTTTTTTTTTTTTTTTTTTTTTTTTTTGTAGTAGTAGTAGTAGTAGTAGTAGTAGTAGTAGTAGTAACATGATTATCAGGGTAAACTTTTGCAGCACAAATAATGCTTTTGTGGGGATAGAAAATGACCCAGTTGGTTTCTCTAATCCTTCTTGAGAGAGACATCCTGGGGCAATCAACCCATTTATACATTCTCTACATTTTTTTCCCTCTTTTTGTTAAAGGAAAGGACTGGTTAGCTGCCAAGACCTGTTTAAATGTTAACCTATGCAATTCATTCTAAAAACACTCATTTATCATTCCCAAATTAATCTTGTAACAGGATAGCTGTTCTTATTTTCATTGTCATTTTGCCCTTTGGATAAAAGATCATAAACATATAGGTATCCAACTCAAAGATTCTAAAAAGCATATATAAAAGATGGAAAACAGGAATGGCATCTCTATAATTATAAACAGAAACAAGTAGCCATATATCTTCATTTTTCACATATCACATCTATTAATAATAGAATGAAATTTAATTTGTGCTGAATATTCTTCAGAGTTTTGTGCCAGAAGCATAATTGTTTTCAATCAGTTTGGTAGTTGGGAGGAAAACGTTTATTTTTTTATTTTATTTTTTTAAAACCTGCAGTAAACACAATTTATTCAGAATGGTTAAAATATGATATGTTCCATTTTCCTGGCACACAGAATTCATTTTGACATGAAAAACTGTATAAACAATGAACAGTTTGGTATGAAACTACTGTGTAGAATTTTAAAACCATGCATATATACACGCTGATTTGAGGATAGAAAATAATATCTTGGCACTGGCAAGAACAGCCTGCTACAATGAAAAAGTTATAGATGTTATTTTTTACTGCAAGCATGCAGCCCTTTTTAAACCACGTCTTGTAAAAACATTGCAGACATTTAAATGAAGGGTCAAAATTTCTGTGGCAGGTTTGGACTCTCTATTCTTCCCTTTTTTGGGGGAGTGGGTGTAAAATTTTATGGGTTCTGCTCACACACTTAGAGGCTTTTCTCTCAAAGGACACTCTTGTAGAGGAACACACTGCAGAATGTGTGATTTCTGACACCTCTCCTGTTCCCAGCAGCACAGGCCTAAATTTATGTTCCCTGTCCTGCATCTCACTCTGCAGGGACATGAAAAAAATAATATCTTATTTTTCCTTCATTTCCCCCACACACACCCTTTTCCTTCATGTGCTGCCATATCTTTTCAAACTGACTTTCCTTGTCCTTGGATAGTGTATATCTCTGTTTTGAAAAGATGTTCCCTTTCCTTGTACTGTTGGAAACTCTATAAATTATTTTTGTTCAAATCCACCCAGAAGCAGGAAACACTCCCCCAAACCACTAAACAGTGAGTCTTTCCATTGACTGCATCAAGCTTCAGGCCAATACCTTGATCTTCACTCCTTTTTGTTAATTGTTTAAAAACTGAGTTTCTTTGCTAATCTGCAAATTATTCTTTACAGTTTTTATAAAGAAATTCAAGTTTGTGGATTTTTTATTTAAATTAGATTTTTCTTCCTTTATCCATCACTGGCTGCTCACTGGTTTGTCTGTGGTGGGTTGCTGAGGTCACTGGTACTCTTTCTGTTCCATGAATAGAATGACTCAAGTGTTTGAAAGAGACTAATGACTCTAATAGCCAACAAAGAATGAATTTGCTTATGTATAAACATTCTTGTTTTTATGCCAGTTAGGACATTTATGCACAGTACATCTATTCTTCAAGCATAGGTGTATGCAGATTGCAATAACGCTTTGGGAGGAAATGGCAAATGAATCTTACATCTCAGAAGGAGAGACTTGGGAGCAGCCCAACTCCCTGGTGAGAGAGCCAGTGTGGTATAGCAGGCGCTTCCAATCCGGTCCCCCTGTCTATGCCCTGGGTTTTCCACTAAATTAAATAGCTGCAAGTCCCATCCAGCCTGCGTGTCCCAGCAAGTCTCTAGTTAGGACATTAGGAGCTGTAGGAGTCCGGGGCACAGCACTGCACAGGCCCACTGGTCACGTTATAATGAGCTGGATACGATCAGAGAGATGTAAAGGACAACTCCAGCTCATGAAATGGACCACTCCATCTTGAGAGGGGTTTTGGTGCGCATTACAGAAGCAAAAATACAAAAATAAGTATAACAGTAAAAACCTTTCAGAAGAATCCCCCTCCCTTGAGTTGGCATTGTCATAAGACGTTTTCCTGTCGTAAAGGTCTGCTTTTCAGTGTTTCTTTCTTCTTATTATTATTTTTTTTTTTAATTTACTTCTTCTCTCATTGCAAAGTGACCTCTGAAACCTTCTCATTTAAAAATATCATCAATATTGAGATGCTTCTGTGGAACACTTTAGCTTAAATAAACCACAATATATTGATTACACTATTTGAGTAGAAGTGTTCCAAATATCTCTAAAGGAAATCTTTCATTTTTTTTTTTTTAATTGAAAACATTAAAATGATTATTTTTCAACCTCTTGTGTTTTTTTTTAATGTATTATTATTATTATTATTTTCCTGTCTTTGCATAGTTTGAAGTATTTGTCTTGCGTGTTTGTTTTCTCAAACATCTGATTTCTTTTAATAAGTGTTCCCATGAAAATATTACATTAAAAAAAAAAAAAAAAAAAGAGGACATATCTTACATTAGAACACTAGATGTGTTTAGGGAAAAATAATTATAACTTTAAAAATTCATGCATGTATGAAACACTAGCAGAAAATCAAAAATCAAATATTTTCCACTGAGGAAATATTTGCATTATTCTGTATTTTGTCCCTTTTCAATGTATCTTCCATATGTCTTTATCTTCAATCTTGACTTCAATGTTTTGTCTTGTTTCATTTTGTGCTAATTCATTTCCTTGGTTAACCATGAAGCGGAATCTGGAACTCTGTAGCTCTGATTTTAAAACCTTTTAGAGCTCCAAGTGTCGGAGAGAGCTTTCACGAAGCAGCAGTAACAGCACAGGACCTGCTTCAGCAAGACCACTGCTGACCCCAGACCCACCTCCTGCCTTCGTCTCTAGGTTCATCACTATTCAAAGTTGCTTTCTCAAAGAGACAAGCCAATGTCCACTAGAGTTTTAAGTTAAACCTGCCCACTGTTAACATCTGTCTGAAGTCAAACAGCTCAATATTCAGAAATGTGGGTGTTTGCAGCTGGCACCATCATCTCACATGGCCCACGAGGATGACGTCTGCCTGCCTTCCTAACACATCCAAACAAGCAATCTTGAAACACTAAAGCACAGGGCTCTGGTCCAGGACAAACGTGTAATGTAGATACTGCCGTAGCATGTCTTTTTTTTCTCTGCAATAATGGTGATTCCAAGCTTCTACCCACAGCTTGCTTTAATGACAGTGTTGTGGAGGACACTGACGCCCACAGCTTGGTACTAAGCCTGTTGTCAGCTCTCAAAGTTTCTCACAGAGTTTAGCTCAGCTATTTAGGGCTGATGAGATCATGCTGTTTAATAGAAAAGAGACCACATACGGATGATTTACCAGCACTTTGGGGAGCCATGGTTTCAAAATCGTTGAGCAAAGCTAATCCATGGACTTGATTCTGGCAGGTAAGATTGGGCACTGGAATTGCTCCTGTCTAAGAGTGCAAAAAGCCTTGACTAAAGCAATATTTTCTGGATTTTCTTCTGCAAAGCTGTTATGACTTCACCGATACTTGTAGTAATATATGTGAATGAGAGAACAAACACCATCACAATTAGAACAGGTCTCAGCTTTGATGGTAGCACTTTCAGAAACCTACAATTTGTTCTTGTTTGGTACCTGCTTTAAGTTTATCTAAAGCTACCTCTTTTCTCCCAACCTATGCTGGCTTTTTTCTGTGAGTCTAAGCTTGCAAGATTGGGTCTGTTCCTTCTGCTAAGTGGGAGTTGGTGGCATTGTAATAATAATGAGCTATAGGAGTCATTATGGTATAGTGGTTTTCTCACGGAGGGTTGTTAGTCATGCTGGATATTGAGAGAAGTGGATCTGGTTGGCCTAATTCTTCCTTTTCAGCTGTTGGTGGGATCCCTGCTTGTTTCTGCAGGAATATTAGGGCAGGAACCTATACTCTAGGGTTTCCTTGCAGAGGCATCAGGGCTGGGTGCGTGTAAAGCTGTACAGCTGCTGTATTTTCCTAATGTTGTGCAGTGCAGATCCCAGCCAGGGCTTGGATTTGTGGCTGGGCTCAGAGCCGGCAAAGTGAAGGATTCAGGATTTGGCCTCGGTCCGCCTGTGTATTTATGTAGTGACAGAAAAAGCAAATTCCTTACAAGCAAATATGAGTCAAAACAAAAACATTGTGAAGGTCAGCTGAGCACGACAGCAAGATGATGTTATCCCAGCCACACATACAACTCTTGAGCTGCCAGGCCAGCCAGAAGAACTCACAGCCAAAAGTCATGAGAAGATGCCAGCTGGGAAAGATGCCACCCACCAACACCCCAGCTGACTTCTCAAAACAACTGGAGCCTCAGTGTTTGACACTCAGCTTCACGCTCAGCTGCAGGGCATAGCCCAGCCACAGGGCAATACCAAGGGCTTCTCACTGGAGTTTCCAACAGAAATACGGTATATAGACAACATAGCCATAAATTGTAATTTGTAAGGATTTCCTTTTTACATTAGAGGAACAGTGATGCATTTAAAGCAATTTTATTTTATTTTATTTTATTTTTTTATTTTTTTTTTTTTTTGTAACCTAGCTGGCATAATATTACTTCAGCAAGTCAAACTCTATTCTAGTTTTGTTTGTTTGTTTGTTTGTTTGTTTGTTTTTTCCTAAAAATATTGGTTAGCTTCTTGCTTTCAGCCAAAGTATTGTAAACAATTCCCAGTCACAGTGCAATGCAGAGTTAATTAAGCTTGATCAAAAAGCTTTTGTGCAGTCTTCAGCTCCTAGTGCTGAGGATAAAAGCACTGAGGTCTAAGTTAAGGATGTAGTGTCCTTGGAAATACATATTCCCCCTCTTTGGTTTGAATTTCATTTAATTTCATTATAAGCTCATGTCTATAAATGCTCTTCCATTAAGTAATAACAATCTAAATGAAACTCTTCTTGGAAAAGTTTTGAAACTATCTGGAGGCATTTGCCATAAATGTGTATTTCATTTTTAGAGATGTGGTAATGTGTTTGCTATACTCATTTTGAGAAGTTCCATAGCATTGTGATCACTTTTCTTATAGCATTGTTCGAGATTTGACCAGTTCTGTTATGTTAGGCACCATACTTAGTTGATACCTGGAATGATGCCAGGCCAGGTGAATAAGACAGGCAGAAAATCCTGTCCACAGCTAAATCTAGAATTAAAATCTAAAATCCTGACAAGAGAGCTGCCTTTCTGATCTCCTTGTCCACCTCTCCCTCACATATTCTGTGGCAAAGCCTTCATTTTGCACCAGCCGTCCCAACTTCTGTGTGAAAGAGAATTGAACCACTGGGTGGAAGAGCATTTGGCAAACAGCATCTGGGTTTGCTTTGGAAAAAAAAAAAAAAAAAAAAAAAAAAAAAAGATGGAATTTACACTCTGCATATTTGTTATTCAGTTTAGAGGAAGCCAAATAAATTCACATCTTCACTTTTAAGAATAGTTTGGTTTGTTCCATGTCATGCAGAATAAGTAAGGTGGCTTCAGAGTGCATCAGTTTTGTCTCTAAACTAGGTTGCCTTTAATAGCTATAAGCTCTTACTGCAAATGATATGGCATTTTTTTCAGTAACATTTTCAAGTTTTTCTACTTCCTCGCACCTGCAGGATGCATTACTCAGAGGCATTAACCTCTGCATACTGCCTAGCAGCTCCTAAACCATGCTTGTCTTTACAACCTTCAAACTGTTCTGTGCCTAGAACGTCTTTGTTCCTGAAGGATTATACAGAGAGTAAGCCTGTCCTTTATTCAGGGGAGCGAGTTTGTCTGGCAGGGCAGAATCCGGCATGGAAAGGCCCCATGTCTCACCCTTTGTCAAGCTGTCATGTTTAATACGCCACAAAAGAGCTCTTTCAGGTTATTTAAAACTATGGACCAGATGCTTACTCTGATTATAGCCACCTCCTGATCCTGTTTATAAGTCTACTCCTTTCAGAACTATTCATGAAATCACTGTCATACAAAATTAATAATGCCAGCTGAATATGGCCCTATCATAGAAATGGAGGATGCAACCTGTCTCATTCCTTTTGACTGTAGCAGGAAATCTCTCTGAAGACAGCCAAACTGCCCATTTTTCCTTTTAGGCTAATATACTAAATTAGAAAGACAGATATTTTGCTTTTCTTTTTCTTCATTTTCATGTGTGTGTGAATTTTGCTGATCTGGTAGTCTTAAGGACAAAAGTTTCTCCTTGTGCTATAGCACTTGTAGTTCCTCACAGAGCCTACACTGTGTGTGAAGGTAGCTACCCACTCTTTTCCTACTACTGAGACTACAAGTGAAAGTGGAGATTTTGCAGTGTACCCCTGAGTGGTTAATAAATCTCACTGGTCTTATTCCAGTGAGCCAGTGAATATTTTCTAGACCAAAGTCATGTTTCCATTTGCTAATGTTGGAATATGATTTTACATTAGGAGCCTAAAAGCAGAAGGATTTTCTTTTCTCTTGTTTTGAGCCAGTCACTGTTCTTCAATTAGTTTTACTGTCAGGAGGAAAAAAGATTATAGTAAAGTATAAAGCAAAATGTCAACATTTATTGCCTGCCTGGTTTTCTTGTTTTAATGGGAGTTGATCAAACTAGTGAGGGGTATGAAATCTTGTTCTCACAGTTTTTACAGAGCCAAAATTCTTGTGTGAACTTTGTATTCTGCCTAGAAAAGCACTTTGGGCTACTTGGTTCATATTTCCTGCTCCTCCATAGAAGTGAAACTTCTTTATCTTAATTGTTGCATCCTCTTCCATGAAAAATAAATAAATAAATAAATAAATAAATACATGCCATTGATTTGCTGACAGCATTTCTTAAGTGGTTAAGAAATTGTAAGCTTTTCATATAGGCTGCGCTTAAGAAAAACAAACAAACAAACAAATAAAAAAACACCTTCCTTGGGGTTGGATAAGTTAGTAGTTAAAAACAGTGATTCAGTGTCACACATTATATAATACAGAAAACCAGAGAGAAATGAAAAGCATGACAGGATAAAATGTCGTCTCAAATTTGAAATTACTTTTTTTTTTTTTAGATTTTTTTTTTTGTTTTTTTAGATTTTTTTTTCCATCCAGATCTTAGGAGAAGAATGGTTTCTGCTGACCTTAAAATAAATTTCTGGTTCTATGTTTCCTTCTTGGCTTACTATCTATTACTCCTCTTTTCACTGTAATCTGTGAGGACAGCACTACATACATTTGAATTCTTCTAGTCTTTTAATTGGATGTGTCTCTAGTGTTGTATTGTAAGTATCTCATTTAACATCAGTGGTTTAACATCCTCCAGAGCAAAGTGAACCAATGGCTTAATTAACTTCCACTTGGGCAGTTATCTGCGCTGGGAACCTGCAGGAAGTATTATCCTATTTGAGGGTGACAAATGAACGTACATGAGGTACCACACGCCACCCAGTGGGAGATCTGACAAGAAACATAATTTATTTCATTAGTGGTGCCAAAATGGGCTTTCAAGCTGAAAACCTAAATATGTAGCAGTCTTAGGAGAAGAGGAAACAGCACGGGCTTTGTCTGATATAATTGATTGTGTACAGTTCATAACATATATTTCCATGGGAAAGTTTAAGTTTGGTGTCACTCTTCATCCATCATATTGTAGTTTGTTAGGTGTTAGCCTAAGTGATAGAAAAGAATAAACAGTCAAAAATACTTTTGAATTAGGTAATATTTATTAAATGTGTTATGAAAAATAAATGTAAAAGAAAACAGCTAGCACTGAGTCAGAAATAACTTTGGTGTTTTAGGACACATTTATAATTGTTCTGGGCACTGTAGATATTGAAACATGGCTAAAGTCTCAAAGATCTTTGGCTTTCTTCAGATTTATTGTAATTTATAGAGCAACAGTTAGTGGCAGCCTCTAATTACCCACAGAACTGAAGTTTCCTGAGTGAAAACTTGAGATCAAAAGGCATGAATAGCCTTAAAGGCATCTCCCCTTACACGGGCTACTCTTAGCCCCTCTGCTGTCCTTTGGTATAAATTAAGCACCTTAAGATGAATAAAACATGAAGCACAGAAGGTTTAGATTTCACAGAAGATGAATGGTTGGGTTATTGATGGGAAAAGGAGCATGGGAAAGTATAAACCATGTAGATCTGAAAAATTAAAACTCTGTAAGCAATCACCTTTCCTTTAGTATTTTTTCTTTTATTTTCTTTTATTTTATTTAGTCGTTTTGTCCAAATCCTTTCTGTTGATAAGGCAGCTGGATTGCTCTGTGTCATTGAGCTACACTTTCAAGCAAGCTCAGAAGCCTTTCACAGTTCATTCTGTTGATTACAGTGGTCATACGACCAGGCCATAAAACCACAACAGCAATCACTAGTTGTTAAAAATCATACAAGCACTTACATTCAATTGTAATGAAAAAAAGTGCATACCTCTTGTGTCTCGTGAAACTCAAACTTGAAGGCTGTTTGCTTCCTCATATATATAACATGAATCCAGTTCCTTCCTGATGTAAATTTCATTGCCTTTCACTAGTGTTACACTCACTGAATTTTATTCCTCTCATATCCCGTCATGTTATAGATGCATGCAGCCATAAGAATTAGGTAAGCAGGACCAAAACCCTTTCTACTGAAGGCATATGATCATAGAATAAGATCTATCAGGATGAATGGGTGCAAGAGGCAAAAGCTGTGTATTTATTTTTAACAAAATTCTGTATTTACTTTCAAACAGAATGTTTTATTTGAAAAAGAAACAAGCAAAAAGAGCAAAATGACAAATTAGTGGGAAATAGTAAAATGAAGTGTTTCTCCATGAGCTGTGAAAAACGTTGACTATTCATCCTAACCACTTTTGTTAGAAAGCAACATATTAACTTTTTGGAAATTTTGATGTTTGGGAAAAAAAAAAAAAAAAAAAAAAAAAAAAAAAAAAAAAGTTTTCTTGGTCTCTTTCTACCAATGGTCAGACTCCCAAATCAACTTTCTTTGCAAACCAGAGAGAGATACAGTTATCATCATATCTCATTGTCCAACTATCAGGTCAGTCACACAAACATGGGAAAAAAGGGTTTTTCATGCTCCTTCTGCTTGATTAAACCATGCTTGAGGGTTTTGAATGAAGGTCATCTGCTTTCCAGGAGGTCTCTTCTCTTAAAGCTGTTCAACTATTTACAATTCAATTAAAAAATCATTGGACTAGAAATGGGAACCCAGGTGTCTCTCATCCCTTGGGACTGATCTAACCACTGTCTTACAGAGTTATTTTCTCACCCTGGCTCAAAAAATATTAAAGTATTTTATGCAAAGTGAAAGACCTTCTGTAGCAGAAATGGAGAAAAAATACATACAAAGTATACCATAAATTGCAAAGATTACAGCATCCTCCAGGGAGATGGGAGTCCTGCCTTTAATCCTTGCTCTGAATCAGGAAAAAAGAGTTTTGAATATGCCTCCTCATGTGGAATTAAAATTTATTTATTTTTTTAAATTGGATAAAAATAAAATAATAAGTGCACATAAAAGTCCTACCACTCTGTCTAAATGGATTTCCTGACTCTCAGTGCAGAAAGAATATAATTTAGAAACTGGTAATGAAGGGGTTTGGAGGGGTTGGATTGGAGGGGTTTGTTTTATAGAATTTGGCAAAATCTTTTCATTTAGTTCAGTTTATTTGTGCAAAAAGGTTTGGAGTGACCTAGAAAACATTTTTTGTGTGTGTGTGTGTATTCCTCTCCTCTCCTCTCCTCTCCTCTCCTCTCCTCTCCTCTCCTCTCCTCTCCTCTCCTCTCCTTTTCCTACTTTATTTTCTTTTTATAATTTTTAAATGACAAAAATTTCCATACCTTTCTAACCCCTTTTTTTTTTTTTTTTTTCCCTGTGCCCATTTATTTGAAGAAAGTGCTGTGAGCCAACTGACTAGATTGTAGACAAAAGGACAAAATTACTTTTTGTCCCTGGTGAAGTATGATGGAAAAAAATGTCATTTTTCAATCAGGTTTAATCTTATCTCTGAATAGGTGTAACTACGCTTAAATTGTCAGGTTTGGGGAAAACTTTGAGCTCCCAAAGCTGATCCAAAGCCCTCTCTGAGTAGGAGACAGTCTCTCTGTTGACTTAAGCTGTTTGTGGAGAGCACACAATCAAAGTTAAACCCTACTGAATGAAAAACTGTTCCTGTGTAATCTGATATATTAAGACAGAAATTTACAGAAAGGAGAGATACCTCAAAGTTATCTTAATATTACAGAAATTTAATTAATTTTGCTTTTGGAGTGAGGGTATTTCTATTTATTGTATTCTGCCCCCTCCCCCTCCCCTGCAACATTATGGACATAACATATTGACATAAAGGCACTGTAGAGGCTAATGAATTCTGATCAATACAAGCAAAATGAAGCAAAATCAGCCAGGCAATATGCAGACTCTGAAACCCTCATCGGTCAAACACCTCTAGCAAACAAAGCCTTTTTCTAACATATGGACACATACTTTGTACTATGCTGCAGAATAAAAGTGGCAGTTAATTTAGTTGATCATGAAAAAAAAATAAAATATTTTCTCATGGAGCAAATATTCTCACAACAGTCTTCTAACAATATGAATGGTTCAAAAGGGAAGGGAGTTCATAGGTCATTCTTATTAAGTGCTTGACTGATTTATTTTCACACAATTCTCCCTTCTGCTGGAGCTGGGAGAACTGAGACGCATTTTTCCTCTAGAAAGGCCTGCTAGCACTGTTCCAGGCTGTTGGATGTGTGGGAAGGAGGGTAAAGGGATGTATGGGAAGGGGAGGTAAAGGGGGGGTGGGGGAATGTGGAGTGTCACGAACAGTTATCCCATTCGATTAGTTACATTGATGCATCCATACTGCTCCGGGAGGCAGAATTTGCTGGATTGAATCCATCCCCACTCTGCCTCCCCCTGACCTCCAGAGTCTGCTATATGCCCTTTTTGGAGCTGTTAGGTGGTTGTTTCACTTGTCCTTGCAGGCAAGCTGGTTAAACTGTTTGCTCTCTCCATTGCTCTTTCCTATTATACTTATTTAAGGAACAGCCCATTTATGCTTCTGGAAAGCTGCTGTCTGGAAAGCATGTCTTGCAAAGTCAAACTGTACAGAATGCTAAAATTTAATATGGGATACAATTCCTCACCTCTATCATAAACTGTATCTTTTGGGACTCCAGCTTCTTTTTTTAATTACATCATTACCCTAATTATCTTATTAGCATCCTCTGGTGTAGACAGCCCTTTACAGAATAATAAAATAAAGAGGGTTTTCTTTGCCCCTGTGGCAGGCTCATGATCAAATGTTCAGATACTATTAAACTAATCATAACCATTTCATTGTTATCTTCCACTTTCCCCATCTGTTTGTCCATTCCCACTTGTCTCTTGCCATATACCCTTAGATTGTAAGCTCTCTGAGGCAGGGTTTCTTGCAGGGCTTTGTACAGCATTTGTTCTTAAGTGAGGTGTGTGGGTGGTGGAACAGTTATAATGATAGATTTGTTTTCTGGATTATCAATAACATAATTATGTTATATTAAATACTAACATTTTTGCCAATCTTCTTTCTTACCTCTTAATTTTATACTACTGTGTAACATTTCCAAGACAATTGGGACCACCAATTCATTTATTAATTAAAAGGACTGATAAATAGCAATGGAAGCAGTCTGAGTACAATACAGGCGAATGTTTCTCCCTTAGTGATTGCCATTCATCAGCTCAACACACTTTGCAGAAGTGAGATATGAAACATTAAAAAGAGAATTTGATAATGTGTTGCCATCCCAATTCATATTTCTCATTTCTCACAATTAGCTCATGCCCTTCATCTATTCATTTCATCCACACTGCACTTATACAACTGTTGTTTATCACTTTCTTCATTTTCTCCTGCTTTGAAAATGTGACATTTTAACAGTATTGCTTAGGAGTAAATTACAGATCAGAATAACTGGTCATGTTTTTTATGTTCCTTTATTTTGTTTAAAGCAAGAGGATATATTTATTGAAACCTGTGCTCTTCAGAGAGAGCATTGGTTTGAGAACATTGGATGTTGGTTTCACTAGTAAAGAATACAAGCTGAAAATATGATACAGCTGTGCTGACCTCTTTGCGATTGTTTTGAAAAGCTAGCTATCTTCCCCATCTGACAGTCTGTAAACATGGCAAATAATTTAACATTCATACCACTCCTGTTTTGGCATAATATATATGAATCATGGGGTCACCACTTTCCAAACTGGTAGTAGATCAGAAAAAAAGTTAATGACTAAAGTTTTGGTCATGACTTGTTCCATTGATTCCATAATAAAAAGCGTTGTGAAATGAAATATCAAGGCATAAAGGACATTTTGTGTTATGACTCAAAAGTCATGCAGAAAGTCTTTTTTAGTACAACTTAAGGAGTTTCTTTCTAATTTTGGAAGTTTTCTGGTGGGCTGATCAACTCAGTATCCCTGAGTAGCAGGCATGGCCCAGGAATTCATGGTTTCTTCTTTGAGACCAGAGGCTTCTACGCCAATGAGTAATCAGCCAATTACAATCACTTTGAGTGAGTTTTAAGAGAATATGCTAATTATATCTCACCTGAGCTTCCAAACTTTGTAATTAGAAGGAAAGTTTACAATTAGATTTTTCTTAAGTCACAAAACATCCACTTATTATATACCTGTTTTTTTGTTGTTTTGTTTTGTTTTGTTTGTTTGTTTGTTTGTTTTTAATATTACTATTAATATAAATTGAATATGTGAGAAGGACAACTCCTTGGTTAAGGCAAATGGCAAAACACATAAAAATCCTGAACATTGCTCCAACAAAGACTGTATGGCCTGCCCAAAGGTCTGGGATCATTTCTAGGTTCGTGCCTTCATTACACTTACACCATTTGTGTTAAGAAAGTTTGAGTGTGAAAATCCCACTGGGGAGCAGCACTTTTGATCCTAAGTCCACTTGAGCACTGTGCTCATCTGCGTGTCATTTCAGAGCAAAGCTGATAACCTAATTAGAGGACATGCTGGGCAATTCTCAACACAGCAGTAAGCCATATCACCTCACCAGTTCTTCTCTGTGAGCCATCATTATCTCTGAGCATGTGTGTGACCCCAATAGCTGGCTCGAGAGGAGCTTTGTATCAGCATTGCAAATTGGCCCTGTTAGAGATTCATAAGCTTAGGCTTATCTGATTTTTTTTTTTTTTTTTTTTTTTTTTTTTTTTTTTTTTTTTTTTTTTTTTTTCCCCCTCTGGCTGAGCCAGCACAAGCTGGGATTTGTGTGGAGATGGAACTAATGCTAGACTTAATGTCAAATAAACTCAGAGTTTTCAGGTCAGGGAAAGTACAAAGGGGCAGTGAATGCTAATCCAGCTATGGCAGAAATGGCTTGTACATCTGCACTGTGCAAGCAGCATGACTTGTGCAGTCCTCTTGCTTGTGTGTGAGAACCTGTTTAAGCAGTGCCTATGATGACATTCACAAGCAGAGACAAGAAGTGGTTGCCTCTATAAACACCAGTGTAACACCAAATTTCTCCCCTTAACTGTCCTCCTAAGCATCTACCATAGTTTTGTTCTTGTTTTTACAGAGAACAAGAAGGAAGGAAATAGTGTCATCAGTTTTCCTCCACCCTATGAAAGAGCCACACCATGTTTCACACTAACGCTGACAAGCTGTCTAGGTGACATGCACTAGATTTCTCAAGAGCATTGTGGGAATTCAAGCAAACATTGTCTCATCTCTACCTCAACAGTAGTCTGCTTCTTTCATCAAATAGGGCCTCTAGCTTGCTCTCTGTTGTGCAGAACTCATGCGTACACCTGCCATACATTTGGCACCAAAGGCATTGTACAGCTTCTGTTGCAAAGCAAACATGAAACTGATAGCAAAACACAGCAATCAAGAGCAGTCAGTGCTTCAACTTGATTTAATGTGAGAAACATGAATTCGTAACAAATACACTGCTTTTATTTTTGTCTTCTAGTGCTGTACAAGAACATTCTTTTGATGATAATTTGAGCAAAAAAGAAGTCTGTCAAAATTTCTGTAGCTAGAACAACAGGAATAGGGTAACATTTTGTCTTGTGGGTTTTTTGTTAGTATGTCTGTTTGTGTTACTGGTGCCACTAGAAATGGTCATGTTACCTGAGATGATGTGCAAAATTGTCAGCATCCATGTGTTATCCTTTGCCCCCCTCACTGAAGCAAAGCACTCTCTTTATCCATCTGTGACATTTCAATTGCCTACAGCCTTGGTTTTAGATTTGCTAAGTCAGATCTTTAAGACTAATAGTGTTGCTAAGATTTGGAGAGGCTTAAAATCCTTGACTCAGACTTTGTACATCTAATAATCTGTTTTACACACCTAATCTACTGCTCTCCAGTTTACATTCATCTGTCATAACTAGGATAAAAGAAGATCCTAAGAAGAAACATAGTCATAAAGTGAACATTAGAGAGATTTGAATGTAGATGGGAACAGCCTAAAATTTAAGGGGTCATTTTGTTTCCCATTCCAACAAAAGCTATGACTGGAAGGATAATAAAAGGAGGCAATGATCTGCAGCTGTCATTGAATAATTCTTTGAAGTTTTCTTTACATCTAGATTTTTAAAATTCATTAGTTAGCTTTGTTAGCATTTCCACTCCAAAATTGAGGTGAATATAGAAAAGAAAGAATTGCAATAGAGGAAAGATATTATGTTTGTGGAATTGTTCCCCATGGAAAATGGCATGCCCAGATGAACTGGGTGAGAAATAAATAAAAGTACTGAAGCAATATAGCAACATTTTCAGAGCAGGGGGTCTTGGAATACATCCTGCAGACAAATGTCCTTCAAAGACTGTAGTGGTTTTTGGTTGTTTGTTTCTTTGTTTATTTTGCTGTCTCCAGATAGTAATTAGATGACTCAGATTGTTATCCAATAGATTAAATGCAATTGATTTCATCTTGGTAAATCATTATCGTGTATGAAGTTTTGCACACACACGTGCACAAACACATTAAACTATAATCAGATCAACAGCAAATACACTTTTATTTGCTGGCTATACAATAGAAGAATGAGGAGAATTTGTTAGTTAATGATCTAAACAAACAAACAAACAAAAAAAAAAAAAAAAAAAAAAAAAACAGATATAAGGGATCTTCAGTGATTTTTAACAGCAGGATAAGAGCTCCAGCTACGTGAACTAAAGAAAACACTACCCGAATAATTGTTTTTCCCATGTTTGCAACACAGTTGATACACTTTTGGTGATAGAAGTAGCATACTAGCATATTTTAGACCCTTGGTTTAAGCATTGCTTAGAAGGTGAAAGGCAGCCAAATATGAGAGCCTGAATCAAGTACCCGTAAGTAATATATCATTCAACATTTACCATTTTGGTGCAGATGCTTGTTCAAAAAGTAAACAGTTTGAGCATTCATTCTCAGGAATATGACCAGAAAATCTGTTCAACCTCCCTAACTGTGAGTGGCAATATCCACCAGTGGGATTCATAGAAGCAGTAGCTGTTTCATCCGGCAGAAAACAGCTTACCCTGGTGATGTGAACTCTACAGAAAGACAACCAAGAACGCAAATTATAGAAGGACTTAGAAAAACAAGTCAGAGTACTATTTTTGAAAGCAGTAACAGCAATTAGTTTTTCTAATGCTAACAAAGGTGTAGGACATTTATTCAGATAAATGTTTTAAAATAAAGATTAAATAGTTCAGCTGGGTGGTTCTGAAATTTTATTTTCATGTTACTCTGTCTCTTCTACTGTTTATGTTTTACTCATTGTATGCAGTATGTTCATATATTTTTTGTGTTTTTCTTCCAACTGGCTTTCAGATGGGCAAGAAATGAGAATCAGGGATACTGCCCCAGCTCTTTTAGAGTTTTTTAGTGCTGTATTCCTCCAAAAATGCTAAGTCCAGAAATTTGAGTAAATTGTACATCATTTAGTTCCTGAGTTTTCTGAGTGGTAGGTACTATTCATATGAGACACTAAATAACTTTAGTGCTGGTTTAACAGACATGTGATGAGTCTTATCAAAAACATGGAATCCCAATATAGGTATTTTAATGTCTTCTTTTCACAGCCAAGCATTAAAAAAAAAAAAAAAAAAAAAAAAAAAAAAAAAAAAAAAAAAAAAAGCTCATAATCAGGTTAATACAGAACGTATATACTTATAATCTCTTTTTCAGTTATGTTTTATTCATTGGCTGTAACTCTAAAGTGACCAGCAGCCTCTGAAATGTTGTCCCAGATATCTTCATGCCTTCCCATTGGGACCAGTTTTGATTATGCTGTGCCCACAGGTTTCGCTGTGTCAACTTACTGCAACTGTTACCCAAGAAATACCATTTTAGGGAAGTGTCCTTTATAAATGTCTACTCAAGATTCTTAAAGAAATTACCCTTTCTTCAAAGTACATGTTAGTGTGGAGTGACAGTTTCAGACAGTATGCCACTTCTGGCCATCTATTCCCAGAATATGTTCTCACTTTATTTAATGAAAGGATGACTTCTCTTGATCATGTTAAATTAAACTTAGACTTTTTTTTTTTTTTTTTTACCCTAAGTGTCACTTTATTTTTGTGTTCAGTCTCACATCCTACTCATGATTTATTTTATTTTATTATTTTATTTTATTTTATTTTATTTATTTTATTTATTTTATTTTATTTTTATTTTATTTTTATTTTATTTTTATTTTGCTTTATTTATTCTGTAAAACATGTACTACCCCACATCAGCTTCACTGGTAGCATGTGTGACTCCCTCCACAGGTTTTAATTTTCTGTTATATTTTTGTTTATTTATTTATTTGGCAACATTTTCTTGCTAACTTGTAAAGCACTAGCAGTAATATCAATTAATAGTTGCATTCTGAAGCTGTGCTAAAACTGCCTATAATAACACCAGCAAATCTATCAGAATTTACTATGTAATAGGCCTCTATTAAAGTTAGAGCTGTTTTAGAGCAGAAAAAAGATTTAATACATATGGCTACATGTTTAACTGCAGTATTTTCTGCTAAAGTCATCTCTAGGGAGTCAGCATTATATCCTAATACAAGCCTATTTGTCCTTGCCAATCTAAACAATATCATCCGTGCCTGCTTTCCTTCAAGGTGCCGATTTTCCTTTATCATTAAAATGACTTTATCACTCTTTCACTTAGCTTTGGCTTATGTGGGAAACCCTGCCAATGTTCAATTTGAGTTGTTATAAAATATCTTTGCCCTTCCCCCAAGGTGTTTCTGGACCATAAAATTACTTTTGCATATCCTTTTGAATATATATTTTTGTAACACTTTAGCAATTGCCAGGTTGTTTCCTTTAAATAAACCGCCATCTAGGACTGAAGAGTCTCTCTTGAAAAACCCTTGGAAAATTCTGATCCTACTATCCCATGCTGGTAACTTTGATGATTTTCCACAGTCTTATCTCAGTTGTAGCTCTGGCAGTCTCAGTCTACATCTAATCCAAGACCTTGTTCTTGTGTCGACAACTGCATAACACAGTAGCAGACATTGTTCTAGTTCATGTATGCCCATACAGTGTTACTGTGGTTATTAAATGTATCCCACTTTTTATCAGTTTGAAATCATAGGTTTGTATCCAATAAAATAATTATTTCCAGGTTCTCAAACACTGGAATTTTTTGTCAGACCCCTTTTTTTAATGGTAAATAATGCCTCACCAAAATCATTTACGAAGGGTATAAAAACAGTTTTAAAGAAGGACATGAAGCTTCTTATTTACATTCCTTAAGGTCAGAGCCTCCTTCTGAACAGACTGAAACCCATTTTTGGTTAGTGGTTAGTGTGGTCAGAATCATGCACAAACCAGTGTTGAACATTTTCAATCACACTACTGTAAATAGTCTCTGCCAGAACCTCTGTTAGAGCTTCCACAGAAAAATTAGATTTTTGCTTACTGGCATAGTAGTTATGCATTACTGGTTCTTCAATGAGCCCAGCGAGTTTCAGAACCTTTTTAAGCTTCTCTGTGATGCTCATTAGACCTTTTTGTACCATTTAACTTAGACAGCATGATTTCACAGAATCACAGAATCACAGAATTTCTAGGTTGGAAGAGACCTCAAGATCATCGAGTCCAACCTCTGACCTAATACTAACAGTCCCCACTAAACCATATCCCTAAGCTCTACATCTAAACGACTTTTAAAGACCTCCAGGGATGGTGACTCCACCACTTCCCTGGGCAGCGCGTTCCAATGTCTAACAACCCTTTCGGTAAAGAAGTTCTTCCTAAGATCCAACCTAAAATTCCCCTGGCGCAACTTAAGCCCATTCCCCCTCGTCCTGTCACCAGGCACGTGGGAGAACAGACCAACCCCCACCTCGCTACAGCCTCCTTTCAGGTACCTGTAGAGAGCGATAAGGTCACCCCTGAGCCTCCTTTTCTCCAGGCTGAACAATCTCAGCTCCCTCAGCTGCTCCTCGTAGGACTTGTTCTCCAGGCCCCTCACCAGCTTCGTCGCTCTTCTCTGGATTCGCTCAAGCACCTCCATGTCCTTCTTGTAGCGAGGGGCCCAAAACTGAACACAGTATTCGAGGTGCGGCCTCACCAGAGCCGAGTACAGGGGCACGATCACCTCCCTAGCCCTGCTGGTCACACTGTTTCTTATACAGGCCAGGATGCTGTTGGCCTTCATGGCCACCTGAGCACACTGCTGGCTCATATTCAGCTGACTATCAACCATCACTCCCAGGTCCTTCTCTGCCTGGCAGCTCCCCAACCACTCATCTCCCAGCCTGTAGCTCTGCTTGGGGTTATTTATGACATATTTTTATATTTTTATGACATATTTATGACATATATTTATGACAAATGTCCCTATACAATTTAGCATTTAGAGAAACATGGGAAACTTTTTGTTGCATCATTGATGATTTCAGCTTTATTGTAATCTGTATATATGCCTAGTAGTGTTCAGGTTTCCAGCAGATATGTTATGTCTATTATATAGAACTCAGATTATGCTTTTTCAGATCTGAGCTACTATCTCTGTTTCTTCTCAAACTTCCAACAGCTCAGAGTCTTTACTTATGGATGTCTAATGTTTTATTTTGTTTTCCTAAAGCAAAATATTACTTGGGCAGGTCTTAGTATTGTCAATAATATGAATGTGCAACTTGTGTTACATAAACCAGCCACATACAACCTAAGGAGATATATTATTTAGACCCTGGGCCCTTTGTATGTTTTCTCTTTTCCTGAGTAAGCTGGAAAAGCCTGAGAGCCAGAAGGATCTCCTAGACAATGCAGCAAACCGCACCTCTGCCTTCCTCAAGAGTCTCTTAGGTATTTCTCTCTGTAATGCCATTCATTATGTGTATAATGGATGCAACTATTATTTTAGGAGGTATCTGTAAATCCATTATTTTTCTTTTTTTCTTTTTTCTTTTTTTTTAATTTTTCTTTTTTTTTTTTCCCAGAAATAGCAATTTTATTGAGGGTGCAGTGTATGTTGGTTCTGTACTTGCATAATAAATCTGATATTCCTGGGATGAGTGTACAGTATATCTGGAGAATGATTGCAGTACACCAATGACTCTCATAGCCCATTTTTAGTTGGTGCTACATCAGCTCAGTGGTGTCAGGCACATATATTCAGACATATCCAAGAAGACAGCAGAAGTAGACAGAAGAGCATGAATACCACCTTCTTGAAAAATATATTTTGCTTTGCATTATAAGGTGCTGAGGTAGTCCCACTCATTTCACTGCAATGTTGATTTTTACTACTCCAAGACAATGTTGTAAGAAAAAAAAATTAGGCAAGATTTAGGCAATCTAAATATATTTTAGACCTGTTACTATATATGAACTCAGATGTCACAGATCATTATACTGCCAAAGTTAGAAATTTTGGTTTTCTTTTACATTTATATATAAAAAAATCCTCCTCCACCACTAGAATTTTATTCTTATGCTCAGATATAGGTGTTCAAATGACTTGTGAGTCTCTCTGTGAGGAGCTGGAACAAGTTATGTGGAACCAAGTTAAAAACCCTACTTTCATGACCTTACCTACTTATTCATCTCCTTTCTTCAACAGTAACTGTATTGGCTCATAGTTTTTTGATTTCTTTGGCTGCAGTACTGCATGTGGTTCCTTTATGCTTATGGGATTTGGAGTGTACACACATGCAAAATGTAGATTGTTCCTGGCAGCATCAGAAGTTCCATGGTGACTGGGAGGAAGCCTCTACCTCTACTCCCAAAAACTAGAAGTGATTAGATTTTATTTTATTTTTTTTTTCCATCAATTGATGGCACTATTTATAACCACTTTGATCAGTTTTCTGAAGATGTGGTGTCTTATGTCTTTTCAGGTATCTCAGTTCCTTATAAAGGCAACTTCTCTTGCATCATATGTTGGGTACATTATTTCTGTTGAGAGTAAATAGGATTAGCCTTCCTTTTTTTCTTTTTTTTTTTTTTTTTTTGAATGCCCATGTGTCAGAGCCATCTCCACCACAAGTCAAATGGACAGAGCATCCATTTGTTTTTTAAAGTGAAGTTGTAAGATTTTTCTTACTCAAGCAATCAGATTTCCATGCCATGCGTTATTATTGACTTATTTATTGCATTAAGGTGATATTAGAAACTCCACCTAACAGTAGTATTCCATCATGTCATGTTCCCGTTGAATCATCATATGGTTTGTGTAACTTTCAATCTGTGTCTAAATGACAGCACAAAGGGAAAGTGTTGTACATTTTAAATATAGACTATTAATAACAGGCTGAAATTTATTCAAAACTCTGATAACACTTCTCTAATTAAAACAGTTATTAAATTTATATTATTATTGAAAGAATTTTATTGTGAAACTTAGCTCAGCTTCCAAAGTTTATAGATATGAGAAAAAGATAATTTATTAATTCTTGATATTTTTACTGTCTCCTTCCCACCCCTGGAGGCTGCTCTATTCTGAAATAGAATAGAAACACATAATTGAAGAAATATAGTAGAAACAGAGCACCTAGATATGATTTTCTTTTCCCCGTCATTAACAGCCTCCTCTTGTTTCCGAAACACTGGAGAAATATCTTTACCTACAAAAATTAGGTGAAGTCGGGCATGTGAAATCTTCTTTAGAAAAAGTTATTCAGTGAAGCTAATTTTTGAAAGGCAATTTATTACTCACTTAAGAAAGACATAAATAAAAAGAAGCAGCATATATATAGTAGCAAGTACAACAAATCTTGCCCTGTTCACTGATCCAGCTATGGATGGATCACTTTCTGGTAATACAGAATAAGAAATCCTTTATGCTTGCACAGTTTTTGTTTCTCCTTTGACAAACAGCATAATTACAGAACTTTTTATAGTGTGAGCTGCTTTCCCAGATAAAGTAATAGAAAATCCTTTAAATGTTAAATGTCATCTGCCTCAGTTAAATGCCTTATCTGACCAATGGATCTGTAACCCATAAAATGGTCTGTTCTGAGTTGAAGCTTGCATTACTTATTTATCAGTATTATAACATTAACCTGTCCTGTTCTAGACACTGCTGACATTCTGGCTTACATGTACATAACAAAGAGTTTCTTCTGACTGAGAGGTGTCCTAACAGAACTTGCTGAAATGAAGTTACAGCATTTTTACTAACTCCCAGCTACCATGAAGGAGACAGAACCGTTCTGTTCTCTCTAACACAATATTCTTGGTTCCTGAAAACAGCTTTTATCTGATACTAGCTGTGGCAGTAAAAAATCAAAATCAGAAGTGGATCACAACCAACTCTCTTCCACTTGTGCATAGGATAAGTGTGTCATTAACCATGCCTCTCTTAAAGTTATTTATCTCATGCAAGCAAATTAGTTTGAAACTTAAATATCTACATGAATGCAGATATCTGCTATCAGGGCTCTGCTGGTTAAAGTAAGTCACTTGACAGAAACTGCAGTTTACAGGGCCATAGGAAACATGCATATAGGATGTTTGTAAAATTATAGCTAATAAAAATAAATACCCAACTCCCACCCCCCTAAGCATATATGTAAAAAGATAGAATGAACCACATTATTGACATCAGCCCTTACCTTTACATATATATGTCCTGACACTGTGCTTTCCTCAGCAAAGTTGAGATCTCTCACGGACACAAGATGATATATACATAATACATGAATTGAATTCATAACTTTTTATGGGAAAGTGTCTTCATTTCTGTATATCTGTGACTGTCATAGTATGACTATTTCAGATTTTTTTTAACTCTTACAGAATACATAATATATCATATAAATAACTTGAACATTAATGCCGTTACTAATCATAATGTTTCCCAAAAATAGCTAATATTTCCTTCCCACCATGTAAATAGACTCTGAACTCAGAGAATATTACTAGATTTTGGGGTTGTTTAATCATTCCTGTCTTGATTTTTTTTTTTTTCCCATCTGCCTCTACTGAGACTTCCAACCACAAATACCAATGTTAGGTGTAATTGTTTCTGCAGTGTGTTATATTGAGGAAAAACAAGTATACGTTATAGGTACTTTTTTTGCACTGATGACAGAGGTATGAGATCATTTATTTTTATCTTACACTAGTGATAGGTTGAGTGTTTGCAGTCAAAAGATGCATAACAACTCAGTTACCCAGTTCTATATCTCAGCCCTATTTCATGAGCCTTAAAACTCCGAGTCTGCTGTATAATCTGGCGTTTCTTATTTCAGAAACATATATATAATACTATGTATTTATATATATTTCCCTATTCAAGTGCTAAGCTATCTGTTCTGCTCCCTAACCTGTTTCCATACATCCAGAGCTGTTTCTAGGCAGGTAGAATTAGTGCCACTAAATCCTGAAGCTCAAACATCCAGTATGAGCTGCCACTGTTTACTATTAGCCTTGCAGGTAACTCTGTTCCCAAGATCCTTCCATGTGTTGATTCCATGTCAAAGCAACTTGAATAGGCCTTTGGTACTTTAGTTTACATGAATGAAAAGAAAATCACAGAAGATACCTAAATTTTATACAGAAAAAAAATTTCCCTATAATTTCAAGCGCTGAAAAGAAGGCCTTTCCTGATTTGTCTGCTTGCACAGAGGGAATTGATGGCACAGAATTTTAGATAGTTTATTCTCCCACAAACAAATCTTTCCAAGAGATTTTAAGAAACGGTAGCTAGCTTTACCTGCCTCCAAATGAAATGTTCTGTGAAAGATATTTTTCAGGAGACCCATTATTTGAAATTCTGGCTCTTTTAATTTGCTTCAGATAGAGGCACTCAAAATCAATACACACTTATGAAGATGATGGTCCACATTGCACAAGAGCAGATGTGTCAGAGGGAGCTATGTAACACATTTTTCAGCTGCCAGCATGAGTATGTTAATGACACAATAGTGTGTTACTTCAATGTTTTAATTTAGCTGCTCAGGGATTATGCCTGTAACATGCCAGATACAACTATTATAATGTGCAAGCAAGAATAATGTTTTAAATAATTATAGAAACAATTGCAACACTAATAATATCACTTGAGGTGTCTCCATTCCTAATGCTAGAACAAACAAACAAACAAACAAAAAACTAGACATAGGGGACATAGGGGCATAGAATATTTTATAATAAAACAGATAATCAGAAATAAAAATTAAAATTAAAAAAATGAATAAATAAAAGATCAGAGGATGAAATAGCTTGCACAGAAAGTCTGCAAACTATTTCCTAGTCTCCAGACTTGAAAATGACAGAGAAGAACATGTGGCAATTACAGAACATTTTTTATTGCTTTAAAATAACACAGTTTAATTGCTTTGATATAAATGTTGAAGCATATCTCAACTAGGAGCAAAGCAGTGTACTCAATCATGTTACTTTTAATGGAAAGAGTCTTGAAAATTGGTTGGGCAAAGAACATTTGTCATAACTGCTGGCCTAGCAAGTCATGCAAGCACAACTAGATAAATAAGGTAACATGTCCTGCCACTCGTAACTTTATCCTCCAGTATATTTCATCAGAAGGTTCTTAATTTTAATCTGAATGTCTCCATCTTAATGAGAATGAGACTTGCATTTGGCTAGAGCCCAGATCAATTTCACGTAATAACAACAGTAACCATCTCAAACTTATCCTTTCCAGTAATTGAACTATATAGCATGCTAAAAAGCAACAACAACGAAAACAGATAAACAAGCAAACAAGTTAACAGTCTCTATCAAAATGTCCTTTATAAGTTTCGCTTTAGGAGTCTTGAAAATGTGATCAGTGAAGAAATACAACATTTGAGGAAGTGGCTGTTGCATATACAAAATGTTGGAAGAGATTAGTGAAATAGGTTTTGCATTTTTCATGCTGTTTCCACAGGAGATGTGCCGAAAGCCATAAAGATATGCTTCTTTCTCCAACTAATTTATTTCACATATACAATAATTTGAGGTCAATAAATCTAGGATGGATTTCCATGGTAAGGCATTGGTGTGGCAAACAGAATGGATAACTTTATTCATAATGTGGTTGTGGTATTTTTATAATCAGTTTTGTAATGTGATATCACTGGAGAGTGTCATCAACCAGTGTTCAATATTAAACAATGTTTTCCAAAGTAACACATGCTATATACTAATTCATGTCATCAGGGATCCATCTTATGGTGTAAGGGACTCATCTTGTGTGCATATGGCTTTTGGCGAGATGATAGCTCTGAGAAATTTACTTGTACAGTTTTATAGCTGGGCACTCCAGATGGAACATTTTACCATAGTAGGACATTTTACCAAGAGGAAAATAACTCCCTCACCAGCCAGACTTGTCTTGGCTTATGAAAACAAGACTTGTGGAAGGGTAGGTACTTCTGAGCTTTTTAATGAGAAATAATGACTTTACAATAACAATTTCAGTAGAGAATATTCACAAAACTGTTGTTTATTTCTTCCACCTGTCTACTTGTGTTTGACATCCTATAAAAAGCAAAATATTTAATCTGAGAATATAATTTCCTTAGAAATATCTATTAAAGAGGGAAACATGTTGAACACCAGTCATTTAAACAATCCAGAGTTTAATATTTGTGAAAAAATAATTTACAGTTCAAATCTCTGTGTAATGGTCTACTTATACCCTAAACTTTGAGAGACTAGAAATCTTGGTCCTGCATCTGTCTAAGTTAGTAATCAGACTTTAGTTTAGTCATAGTCTGACATTTTTTCAAGTGTTTTCAGCTGTTAGGCTGAGAAAATTCAGGTTATACACCATCTGATAACCTGTTTCCCCAGATTCCTGGAAGGCCTTCTTTAAAGTCCAAGGCCTGCTAAAGAAAAAAAAAAAAAAAAAAAAAAAAAAGAAAGAAATTGGCCCTCCTTAATTCTGGATTGTGCTGGATGTACTACTCATAACATTTCAAGGCACAGATCCAGCAAAACATGTGTAAAATTTGAAACCCATGAGTAACTCTAGTTGAAGCTGCCAAAGATGGTAGGATGAGCAGAGAAACCACTGAATTTCAGAACAAAAATATAGGATGAAACTATATCTTCAAACACAAGACTGTAAACTTTAGAAGGATACTCATTCAGCACTTGTCAAGAAGGATGAGAAGGATGTTGCTTTTCAGGTTATTCTCATAAATCATTATGGTATCTAAAATTAATTGAATGATTCCTGAGAAATATATTTACACTCAACTTTCCTTTTCTTAGGTTTCTGCTCGTAGTGACTTTTAACTCCAGTGGGAAACTGGACTAAATTTTATGTGTAATATTTTTCTGCTTCCGCAAAGTCATTGGACTTACATAACCAAGCACTGAGTAGAGTGGAAATACTTTTAAAGGTCAAATCATAAAACTGTAAACTCCAGAGGGAATTATCTCTAGGGAGTTATATTGAGTGTACCACTCCCCGTATGAAAACTTAATTGATGTCTCTTGGTTGAAATTATTATCTCTTGAGCTGTAAGTTGATATAATGTTATGTAAGATACCAGAGTAAAATGCATTTTTCGGATCAGATGTTAAGCCCTGCTTGTGGTATCACAATTGGTCATTGTAAAAAATGATTATTATGTCACAAACAGAGGATTATGATGTCAGGTGGGGAATAAGTGCAGAAGCAGATAAATTCTTAACAAACAACAGCGATTCTGTTTTCATGAACTGTCTTCAGAAAGAAAGAATGAGAAAAAAGAAGTACAGGGAAATATAATGCACAGAAGAACACTTGTGTCCAAATAAAATATTTCATAAAGTTTTCCATAAGGTGACAGCTGCTTTTTCAAGCACCACATTCTGTTCTCCGTTACATCAGCGCAAATCCAGAGGAATTGCTTTTGAATTGTTGTTGTTTGGGATTGACATCAGGGTAGCTGAGAGTAAAATTTGGCTTTAATACATTTTCTCAGAAACAGAAACCATTTATTCCCCTCAAAATAGAGAAGGGGGAATTACCACACATCATATGACATCATGTATCGTTCAACACTTTGAAAGAAAAATGGAGAGTAAGATTTGTTTGAAGTCTGAGATGTTGTTTTTTTTTTTTCCTCTTCTCCTCCTTCCAATTTGCACAATTTATTGGGAACCCCCCCTTTTTCTGAAGCACAATACAGACCTTTTGGGCACAGGGGAGTTCTCTCAACAGTTGGTTTTGCCATCATAATAAACCCTTTAAGGACACTAATTCTAGGCTTTAGCACACCTCCCTGTTGTTAGCAACATAACGCAAGTAGTTTCAGGACTGCTTAACAGTAAAAAGGGACTGTTTGGAACAAAATTAGATTTGGTAAACTTAGGTCTGAGGTGGAACATTGCCTTAAATGGGTAAATACTGGCCTTGTATCAACTTTGTCTGCAGTGTCATGTTAAATCACCTTTCTGAAGCCATCAGACTTATCATACCTTTGTCCTGTAATGGGGGAGGAGGAAAGGTGGGGGAGGAGGTGGGGGAGATTTCAGCTTCTAAAAACAAGTGACAAGTAGCTTCAGAACCTAAACACTAACACACCAACCTGCTGGCTTCATTTGTATTCAACAGATGCCTTGCTTTTTCCCCCTCGCTGCCTAGTCTGTACCGATCAGTATAAACAATAGATTTTTTGTCTTTATGAACATATTCTTGTTCTGCTTCACTTGAAGGTGGAGATAAACATGTAAGGAAAAAAATAAAATAAAAAGGAGGAAAGCAACCTTCATAGACACATATTTATAGTTTTTAACATAATTATGTAAAGCTTCGAGCAATACTCTGGAATTTGGCTGAGAGATTCATGAAATCAGTATAAGAGGCATATAAGCTTAACACTGAAAGAAAATAAAAGAAAAGAAAAAAAAAAAAAAAAAAAAAAGAAAAATCCATCTGTGAGATATTTGAAATGCCAGGGAAAATGAAGAAGGTTAATTATGCTAATTTTATATTAAACTTGTATACAATATGTATTGTCTCTATGTGTATGTAGGGTGTGCCGGCTTGAGTCCAATCTTTTTTCTATGATTGTTTTGGTATAACGTAAAGTATGCTGTAATTACACTATTTTGCATGTACAGAACACCTGGCTTATTAACATATATATCCTTTCTAGTTTGATCACTAAACATCAGGGTGTAGATAAGTAGCTAATTCTGGTTCAGAATTAAGAATTTATATTGCCATGGGAAGTATTTATTGGCAGTACCAGCATCTTTGTCTTTCCTTCTCTTCTGGTACAGGGCCTGGCTCTGAAAGAACAGAAGGATGTTACACAGTGTCAGCAGATCTCCATTATTGTATGACCTCCAGCGGGGTGTCAGGCTGCACTCCTCCCCACATCTGGCCATGTGTTTCCTTTATTACCTTTACCACTGACGTTAGTGCTTAGTCACAGGGTGGACTGCTCCAGGGAGCTCTGAGTGCTGAAACTGCATCTTCAGCTACTTGGAGAGAAGAGAGGGAAGATGGACTGCATCTGCTCAGACTTTGGTTTGATTGCACTTTCACTAAGCCCAAGTGCTGATGGTAAAAACTCATTAGAGAGTCAAAGATGCATTATATCACCTGATAGTCCTTCTAGTTATACTCTCTGCTTTCATATACAAATATTGAGATAGCAAAATATTGCATACTAGAAATATTTTTAGAATGCCTAAGAGTAAAATCAAACAATCAATTAAACAAACAAACCCAAAATCTTAGTTTTCAATTATTTTCCTACAGAATTGCTCTAATGGTATATGTGTGTGCATGTGTTCAATCTACATTTGAATTTTCACAGGCAAGATTTACATGACTGACAGGTCCAGCTCCATTCTAACTTTGTTTTGGATTTTAAGACTTCATAAGATAGAAGAAATCTTTCTTTCCTGTGTCTATATTTACCTGCCTAAAATATCGTGGACTGTGATGTCAGAGAACAAATAAGAGAACAATGTCTTGAAAAGATTCTCTGAAATAGTTACAAATTCAAACCAGAGAAGGGATAAAGTTCCCCTCCCTGTCTGAAAACCCTATTCACTGGGGATTCAAAGAGGGAAAGAGAGTTAGTTAATGCTTTTTTAGAGTCTGTTTTTCTTTGAATCCCCCCTCCCCTTTCCTTATAGCACACACTTTCACATAGTGCTGACTCTAAAAGCATTCACAGAGGTCAAATTATTGAAAGTTCAACCAAGTTTTCCTAGGCTATCACAGTTTACTTACTATTTGCAGATTCTACAGAGTAGTGATTAAATAGCTATTAGTTTTGGCATCAGAAGCCATAAGCTGACTCTTTAGCTCCTATGTTTTCTGAGATATTGTGTGATCTTCCAAAGATGATTTCCACCCACACACTCTATTCAACTAAATCAGACTTCTAATTTGTCTATGGAAAAACGTCCTCATTAAAAAGTTTTTCATTCTAGAAAGTCAAATAGGGCAGTTGTATGAAGATGACAGCCAGTGGTTAGAGTTTTGTTGCTTTTATGTCTTTGTCATATACTAATGAACTACTCAGCACAAGAGGGAAAAAAGAAGAAAAAGAAAAAAAAAAAAAAAAGGAAGAAAAAAAAGGTCCAGATCTTACAATGATCATAGCAGATGTTGCATACTCTGTCAGTTTGTGGTTAGTGCATATGACTGCTGCAATTCACCTGGGCTATTTAAAAGCCTGTGATGAATGGGTGGCACACAAGATAGTGTTGTGTCTTTCAAGTCTTTGACAGTTGGCAGTAAAGGTTACTAAGCAAAATTACATAGGGCCAAAAGGTTGGCTATGATGGATCCCAGATACAATAGAACTGGGGATTTTCTGTATACCTAGTGATAAGGAGGGACTTTTAGGGCTGACAGGAAGGACTTGTGTACTATGACAAATGAAGAGGTAAGGATCTGATTGTTGGCATAGTATGTGAGAAAAAGAGGATCAATTTCTTGACATCTTAATGTCTTAGTGTGTGGCCCTGAGCAAATCCCTAAGGATCAGACCTTGAAAGGTGTATAGGGAGTCTAAAGATGCAAATCAGAACATAAGGAGACTTTCAAAGACAAGTAGAAAATTTTGAAAACCATACTTTTATGTTGATCTACATCTTTCTAAGGACATTACCTCATTTTTCACAGTTACAGCAGTTCTTTGAGTTTTGTGCAGGAAAATAGGTATTGCTAGTTGTTCCAATTCTGTAAAAAACGTGGGTGTAAAACTTGAAATTGGATATGAATGCTAAAATAACTGAATCTGTAAGACATTTGTATATAATACACCTTGCAAGCTGGCTCTTCAGCCAGGACATGACTGTTATCTATCTTCCCAGAAAACCACCAGCTACTAAATCTATTAGGTTAGAAGAGTAAGTCATTCTCAGGGTGTTGTATGTGAGGAGACCTTTCGGCTTGATTACAGTTCCCTCAACACAGTTCAAAATGTCAGGCCTGGAATGAGATTTAAGGAGACAAAAGTTTCAGGGTTACTGTTGCTTTATTATTATTATTATTATTATTTTCCCCTTTGTAATTATTTTTCTTAAATTGGCTTTTATCTGAAGAATTAGAACATTGTATCTTTCTTTGCATTTCCCTCATCCCCTATAAAAAAAGAAAAAAAAAAAAAAAAAAAAAAAAACAACAACAACAACAACAAAATATCTTTGTTAGTATTTCCTCAATGAAGGCCCAACAGCCAACAAGCATAAGAAATCAGAGGGAAGGAAGAAGCTGTATTTGAAAGGTAATAGACTTGGAAATTTCACTCATTCTGGATGAGTACCCCAGAGCTAATTCATTGGAAACAGAAGCTACTGATCTATAATATGAGTTGGAAAAAATAAGCTTTTCATTCCTCTTACTAATGCCACATGCTTGGCACTTAAGGCACTTAAGGTGGGTTTCTTACTATGGCTCTGGGTATCATAGTTCACATACATTTGAATATGAAGATGAACAGTTGAGGCAGTTGAGGCCGAGGGAATAGAAAAGTTTTGTTTAGGTTTGAAGAGCAAGTGCTCTTGCAACGCTGCTGTTCAGACGGGCATATAACCTGTCTACAGAACAGGATGCAAAAAATATTTTTGAAGAATTTGATGAGGTGTTTAATAGACCTGAAAGTATTGTGAATAAAACACACCATACTGATACAGATCCTATTATGCTGCCAAAAGAACAAACATCACATATAGTGCAGTCTCATTAGTCCTGAGAAATGAAGGAAAATTTGATTATGGCAAGACGGTAAGATGCAGTGTTATTGAGAGAACACAGATACTAACTGACTTGGTTAACAAACTGATAACATGCAATAGCAAAAAAAAAAAAAAAAAAAAAAAAAAAAAAGTTACAGATTTGTGTAGATTCAGGAGACTTGAATAAAGCTACCAAATGTAATGTAGCCCACGGGAGCTCTGGGGATAGACATGTCTAGACTTCTAAGAGCAAGAATATTTCCAGATCTAGATGCAAGCCAGTGATTTTGGCAACTTTAGCTTGATAAAATGTTGAAATCCACACCTTCATCTCCCTTTTTGCTGATGCATTTTTAAGTAACTTTGCTCTGTGATTGCTTCACAGAATTTAAAAACTGCCAGTTCACGGAATTTTAAAGCCTTTAAGATCCAGGTGGAAGCAGTGATTTGCAGCTTCTTGAGCTACTGTGATAATCATCAACACTGTTAAAGACAAATAAATAAATAAATACATCCAATATCCAGTTCAGCAGGTCCGGATATCACAAGCATTTTTCTTTACTATGTAGACCTTTTAGAGCTTTCTTCTTTTTTCTTGATTTTTTTTTTCTTCCATAAGAAAGAGAGAAGAGCACCTACATTATGTATTATGTCAAGTAGGCTCCAGGATTCAACTCCTGTCTGATATAAGCATTTGCACTTAAAGATAAAGCTTCATCACATGTTGCCTTCAGAAGAGATGCCAATATCTGAAATTCCTCTCCATTGCTGCTTACTCAGCTTTTCTCCAATACCAGTTCACATTTTTTCTGCTCCATGAGCTGGCATATGCACTGAGTCTGCATGAAAAGCAACCACTTTCATATTCCCACATAGATTATTTTCAAACAGTCTTTTTTTTTATAATTTCTCTGGTATGTCCCCACAAAAAAAAGTCTGTAGCATCCCAAATGAAAGAGTGGAAGTCTGTAACATGAAAGCAAAATGTGGCAGCTGAGGTCTGGATATTCTTAAATGGGGTTTTGCTTCTGAACTCAATGTGTTGTGAAACTGCATCCTAAGCCTCTCACACATCACGTGACAAATGCATTTATTCATAATTGAGCTCTAGGCTAAGGCTGCTCTTGGACCAATAATTCTTCAGTTATTCTAATGTGTGTTACAGATATCATTATGTATACAATTGGAGCCATTTCAAAGGGACCCTTTGCAGAATTGTGAATATTCTGCTTATCAAGCAACTCACCTACTACAGGAGAAAATAGCAGGCAGTCTACAAGAGTTAGGATTTCACATTTTCTACAGGTATGTGTTCTCTAGGGAGGTATTTAACAATCAGATACACTCTAAGAGGCTGTTGGGGATTTTTTATTTTTATTTTTTTAATTTGATGTTATCCAGAAAGTGCACAATGAACCCAAGAAATCTTTCTTTAAAATATTACTAAGCTAGTACTGTCTATCAAAAACAGATTCTGGCAATTCCTTTGCAGTTCCAAGAAGTACCTGATCACATTGATATAAACAAGTAATGACTCACCTAAGACACAGGAAACAATTCTGAAAATATAAGTACATTTTTAAATCACACTAAAGACTTTCTTAAAGCAGTTAACCTTTCAAGAGCTTCTAAGTATAAAAATCACAGCAGCAGCAAGAAGATTTGAAGTAATCACGAGTCAAGTAAGGCTATTTCTGACTAATGAGAAGCACCAAATAATGCCAACTTATAAGTGACTGAAAGAATAATTCTGCATGGATGGTCAACAGTGAAAGCCCAGTCACATCCAAGTAGAAGTTTTTAAAGGATCTACCAATGTGAAGTTGTTGCACCTATTAAAAGGCAGTATAAAAATCTCCAAATTATAGTGCCACACAGCATGAGACCAGAAATGTTACACAGAACCCACAAGTGCCTATCTGGATTTTGGAAAGTAAAACACTGTATAGAATGTCATATAAATGCCATTAGAGAAAATAAAAATAAAGTCTGTAACAACTTTGGGAAATGATGCAGAAGAACTGTTGTTTCTTCTGAACTCATTGAGTAACAATGGAATAATTAAGCTAATGTGATCTTCTTTTCTTAAGGGGAGATTATTTGAAGAACCAAGGAGAGCTGGGATTTTACTTTTTCCTTCTCTCCAAACTCAGCAGTTAGATTGCTTTCAAAAGACCAAAGAAAAAAGGTGAATAGTTTGTCATTTGAAAGTGAGTTGTTGCCCACCCTGAATTCCCAGAGTTGACGTTTCTGGCACTTGCTGTAGGCACGTTGGCCAAATCATTCCTTCCAAGCACAGCCCAGTTTTTCCTTGGCAGAAGCAACATATGGCAATGGGCGTCTTTGAGATATAAAGCCTCTTCAAGCACCACTGAAGTGCTGCCATTGCCCCTCTCCTTTTAAGGGGGTGTAGCATATGCTAGCCTGACTAGCTGATTAGCACTACTTAGACCTAAATAGCAGGAGGACGAGCCACAGGGCCAGTTTTTACCCTTCTCTGTGTCTTTGGACTGGCATATCCCACAGAGGAAAGCAAAATGTGAGCAGTCTCACTCACAAAGGATGCAAAGAGATAACATCTCTCATCCTTTTTAACATCATTCTCTATTTTATCTCTCAAAATGCAATCTTAGATAAGATAGTACTCATTGTATCTAATCCATATGTTTTCTGGGCAAAATATATATTGGCTGAGGACCAGGCTTTATTTATTTGGTTTCTGGAAAGTAGCCTGGAGTGTTACACATTCATTTTACATTAGATGGATACAATTTTAGCTTCTTACTTTATTTTCTTTATGAAAAAAAAAAAAAAAAAGTTGTTCCCTCTTTCCCTCTTTATGCAACTAGAAGTACATTGAGTGTAACAACATCATTGTAAGATTATGTGCTTTATAAAGTCCTGAATATCCTGAATATGGTGTATCTTTTGTGTTTTGTTTCTAATTGTTTGCTGCACACAAAAGGATAATTCATTAGGCCAATTCTTCAAATAATCTCAAAGTGACATGAATTCCTTTGCAGAGCGAGTGTCTGTAGCAAGTAATCCATGGAAAACAGACAGGCATCTCTTGTCATTTTGGAGCTCTAATCCACTGCCTGGAGCATGAAAATGCTCAGGATAACAAGTGTGGGAATGACCAAAATCAACATTATTTTTGGATTTTATTTTCTTAACAATGTTGCTGATCAATGGAATTGCTGAATCTGGCAGATACAATGCCACAGGATTAATGAATTGAGCTCAGGAAGCAGAAGAATTTGTTAAAGAGGAGAAGGGAAAAGCCCCTTCTTTTCCACTGGTGTGTGAATATTAAGGATTGAAAGCAGCAATGCCAGAATTTTAGCCCTTGCTTTACTATAGCACCAAGCCTTGTTCTTCACGAGCCTTTACATTTTAATTAGAACCATACTGACACCCACATTTGCAACTATGAACTTCAGCTTCAAAGCTAAGAATATTTCTTAGACACTGGCTTACTAACTGGGTTTGAGCACAGAAAAGAAATGCCGTGTTCTGTAAAATTCAGAGTGTGGCGTGATCCCCTTTGGTGGGACTAGAGAACTGATTTTCAACCCACAGTAAATAATGGTGAAAGGAAGGAAGAGATGTCATCCAAATACTGCAGATGCTCTCACCTAAAGCATTCACAGAGTTTTTCTTCTGGAAAAGCATAGAGCAAAATAAATAGGATCACCTATTTATTATTAAAAGTTTTCCACTTTCCTGTCCATAACACACTAGGAATGCAATGGACTGTATATATCAATGCAGGACTACTTTTCATATTGCATGTTAAACTGATGTTCAGTACAGCACAGGAAATTTAATTAACCATCACTGTCTAAAAGGGTTTTGATGTGTGGGAGGGTACAGTTTAAGTTTGCTTGCATGTTTGTATTTACAACTCCTTAACATTTAGAAGAAGGTATTTTGTGTGTCCTTTTGTTTAAACAAACAAAAAACACTATCTGGTTTCATTGCATAATATATATATATATATATACATAACACTAAAATATTCAGAGTGCTAGAAATTGGAAGGTTTGGAATGTTTTTAACTTATAAGAATGCTTCAGAGAATCCTATAGTGTAATTTATAAGCCCCTCTAGACCTTTATGTGTCTTGAACTGATTGTTGAAGTGGGCTTTACCAGGAATTTCTTTTGCTGAATTAGAGTAGTGCAGGAGGTGGGGAGGGCGGGAAGGTTAGCACAACCTTCCCTAACAAGGCTTTAAAAGCTTCAGCGGTAAAGTTATGCTGATGGAAGACTTCGTTACTTGTTTTTAACTGGGAGCAACATGAAGAGGATTATGTTATGGGCAGGAGATGTTATTTGTGTGGGTAACAACATTGTGGCTTGTGTTTTTAAAGGGAGAGGGAGGGGGGACATTTTTTTATTGGAGCTGTAAAATGATATAGTAATAATAATAATAGCAATAATAATAATGATGATGATGATAATGATAACAATAATAGTAATAGTAATAATAAAAGGAACACAACCCCCTGGACAACGGCATGAAATAGCTTGTGCAATTTACAGCTCTGTGCCTTTCCCAAGCTCAGTGGAGGATTCTGCTCCCTCCTCTAATATCAGCCGCGATTTTTTTGTTATTGTTTTTTTTCTTTCCTTTTTTTTTTTTTTTTTTTTTTTCTTCCCCCCTTTACATGTGTGGTGTGACAGCAGGGGAGGGGGGAAGGAGGGGGGGCGGGAGGGGAAGGGGGGGTGTCTAGCTTTCCTGCTCTCCCATTGTCAGCTGCTCTCAGCTCGGGGAGAGCCGGTGTCACCTCCCCCGCCCCCCCCCCCCTCCCGGCCCCGGTGCCTCCCTCCATGTGCGCGGGGACCCGCCCGCCGTGCGGGGAGCGGGGCGACCGCCAGCACCCCCACGGCCCCGGCCCGGCCCCGGCCCCTGCCCCCGACCCGCACCGCCCGCCGCCGCCTCCCGCATCATGCCGCCCCCCCGCCCGGCCGCCACTCGCTCCCGGGGGCTGCCTCTTTTTCCGGCCCGCGGCGTGTGCGTGAGAGGGGCTTGAAGTTGCCCCGGAGGCGGCGGAGGAGAGGAGGAGGAGGAGGAATAGGAATAGGAATAGGAATAGGAGGAGGGAGGCCGGGGTTGCTGGCGGCGGGGCGCGGCGGGGCGCGGCGGGGCGCGGAGCCCACCCCCATCACCTGTTACCTCCGCTCCCCAGGTTGCCTGAAGTTCCCCGGCGGAGCCCGGCAGGACGGGGAGAGCCGCGGCTCAGGCTCGCAGGGACCCTCCAGTGGCTGCCGCAGCATGGGTTGGCTCAGGGGGATTGCCTTGCTTTCCTTGGGAGTATTACTAGCAGGAAGAGTGAACTGCCAGCATGTGAAGAATAACGTGCCGAGGCTCAAATTATCCTATAAAGGTAAGCCTGTTGTTCTCTCTTATTCTCCGTTTTCCTCAAAACCTCTCCTCCTCGTCTCCCCCACACCTCCTTCCCGGGTCTTCCTTATCTTCCGAAGGGGAAAGTGACACGAGGAGAAATTTCTGAGAAAAATACTTTAAAAAGCCACTCTGTGCTACGATCGGTACCACGCAGTTTAAACACAGACAAAGAAGAGTTAGTTGCATTTGCAGACAAGGGCTCGGGATCGTTCTGATCCGTGGAAGAGTCTTTCCAGTCTTGTGCTATTTCATCGGACTTCGCTCTTTAAAATGGTGAGATGTGTTTGGACATCCAGCTAACTCCCCCCGTTCTGGGTATGTAGTGCTGCCACGGTACCGGGTCTCTTTCAAACAGCGTGGAATAGATGAAGATTTATATTTTCCTTTATTTAGGCATGAAGTGGTTAATTTTCAAGTCATGAATATTCAGTTTGTACAAATCTGACAATCAGATGCCTAACATAAGCAGTAGATGGTGGGTTTGCCAAGAAACTATAAACTGAAAGAAACAGATCAGTCCAGAAAAGGAGGAAAGGACAGTTATGCACTAGAAAATACAGCCTATAGATGTTTAATGCAGTGCAATTTATTTGAGCTGAGGTTGTTTTCAGTATAGTCTGATGCATGTCATTAAATATCACAAGGAAGGTGTAACTGAAGAAAGAACTCTGAGATTACGTTTACGTTGGCAATTGTGTAATGCCACTCACACTGCTATTGTCAGTAATTAACTTTTGTATAATATTGCCTGTATGAAAGGAGGACTCTGAAGTAGGCAGACTCCTTTTCTTTATCAGCATAGGTCCTCTATACACACATTTCCAGGATAATTCACAAAATCTGGAGAATATGTAACTGGCAAAGAAATTTAAAATATAATAGCTGTAGTGTACTATTACTAAAAAGGATGTGTTTGTGTGTGTGTGTGTGTACATGTTTCTCTCTGAAAAACTCCCTTCTAATAATTCTCAGATTATTGAAGGCTGGGAGAAGGAGCAGCAACTATGATTCTGAAGGAAGGGAGGAAAAGTAACACACCATTTCTATAGTGGAAAAAAGAGAACATGAGTGTGCATGCCTGGTCATAGATGTCAATCTCAGTTTACAGTGTACTGTCAATACATCTCTTGCCAATAGAAATAAATTTTCAATTTATTTATTTATTTATTTTCATCTTTCATATGCTGCAAATAAAACAGAGAGAACTCCTCTCTGAGACAAGGCAGATGTCATTTTCACACTCCACATTTAAATAATAATAATAATAATAATAATAATAATAATAATAATTAAACACCTGCAAAGCTTGGATGCATTGTATGAAAAAAAAATACATGTGTGGGGCTTTATTAAGGAACACATATATGCTTATTTTTTGTGTGTTTAGACTTGAGAAGATTTATATGAAAAGAACAGTTTAAGGGGTTCAGAATGTGTTCATTGGGTTTTCATAAGAAAAGCCATTTCTATTTTACAAAATATATATATATATTTTGAATAATGTAGTCAGAAGAAAGCTTCTACCATAACTACGTCATGTCAAAAATCATTAAAAACCTCCTAATAGCTTCCAAACTTTCACGATCCTACTGAAACTCAGATTAGTATACAGAAGTATAAATCCTATAAAAAATATCCTGTAAAGGGGTTTAATGGGTTAATTTAATTATTGTTTATTATTTTTCACCTTTTAAAGTTTATTGATGGCTCCAGTCTGTGACCCCTGCTTATACTGGTTAATCTCACAGAAACTAATTTCAAAGAATGGCCAAATCTGCCTGACACTGATTTTTTATTTTATTTTATTTTATTTTATTTTATTGGATGTTACTGTATCCATATGCAGTTTAGCAACATTTTGCTACTCTGCTTATTGGTTGTTTTCCAGCTCAGCTGTTTCTGGGAGAAAGGATATAATTTTCATTTTTTAAATGTATCAGACACCAAACTTGAATATATAGTCAGTCCTGTGTGTACAAAACAAGAAACAAAAGGGAGCATTGCCATTGTTTTTATGACTGATAGGTTGTTGTAAAAAGATAATGAGTTCAAATGCTGAGCAACCCTGCAAAGAAAGTAAGTGCGTACTTAACTCAAAGCAAGTTAAAGTCTGAAGACTTACAGGAATTCACACTCTGCCATTTGATTTCTATGTATATTTAATCATAAATTTTACTTTAGAAGTGTGTAACCCTAAAAATCAAATCAGATTCCTCACATGCTTAATGTTAGTACCAGTGTAAATGCTTGGCCAGGTCAAGAGGAATATGCTGTGTGTGCTGCTACATTGATCCCTAAGTATGGGGATATCACTATTAGTCAGGGAAAACTAAGCCTTATCAGCTTGATCTTTTAAAGACAAATTTTCTTTCCAGCATTGTGCACAGATAAATGTTAACAGTTTGCATAGGAGCAGCCTGAAGAGATGTAGGTATTGAAAACTTGTCTTTTAGGCACTGACTGAATTACCTTACATGCTAATATGCATCTCCCAGGTTATACCTCACTGATGTGTGACTATGTGATACTACATGGTTCATCTCTAGTCAAACTGTTTACAATTATAAGATGCTACCCAGTTACTTACCCGTTCCACCTCTCCATAAAGAGCTGTGGTAAAACAAACTCATAATTTTGAAAAGAATATGTGAGGTAAAAAGACTGACCCAAGTGACTTCTCTTTTCAGTGGCTGTCATTGTGCTTTGTTTTAACATGCATGCTTGTCTTTTTGCTTAAACAAATACCTTGGAGCTAATTGTCAGTGCTTTATTTCAAAAGAAAAGCAAGGATGTATTTTAACTTCTTGTTTTTCTCGACTAATTAGATGTCAAACATGGTTAAAAAGCTCAGGCTTTTGCTTTAAAAGTTAGTGAAATGAGTCATGAAGGGTTAAAGCCCTGCCAACCTTGATTTCCTATGGTCACTTGTTTTCAAAGGTCCAGTATTAGCTCTGCCATTTCCAGGTTGCTGGACAGAAGTTTTGGTGAACTCCCATTTTTGCTTCCTCTTAACTTCACGTCACTTAATCTTGCAGCAGATTAGAAGCATCCTACAGGGTACATTGCGGATAGGAAGAGGAAGGGAAAGTGTATGAATACATATATTAAGGCCTCATCTGCAATCTGAAAAGGTTCTTTCTGTTTATTGTAAAACAGAGCTCTGGTTATTTGGTTTATATCACCTTGATTTTGGTGACACATTAACGGAAGGAAATTTGAGGTGCTCATTAGGGAAATCCTTGTTCAGATGAGATCTGTGGTGAAACTCCTGTTCGGTAGGATTGGGGCTTTTGCTTTGTGCATTTTAAAGTTTCCAGGCATATTCCTTTTAGAGCACAGATTGGGAAGGTTTTACACGAGTGATATCTGTATCCTTATTTCAGTCAAAGAGAACTAATATGATTAATTCTTCTGATCCAAAGTTTATTGATGTCAATAAGTTCTGGATCATAGCCTCAGCATGGTAAAAAATAAAAATAATAATAAAAATAAATAAATAAATAAAACTGAAAGCTCATCCAAGCCCTTCAACTTCCAAGCTCCTCATTTTATGTCCTTCAAAAATTTTGTGTCTTTATTATAAAATAACAAGAAATGTCATTTTTGATATGTCCAAAGTAGAAGAATCTTTTCTTAAAGATTTTTATTTTTATTATTTTTATTTTTAAAATCTCACTGGCTTGACTTTCAGTGTCAGCTGTAAGTCTCTACAGTGTGTCACCAGGTCAGAGATTCTGTTCAGGAAACTTTTATTGCTCACAGAGTTCTCAGAAAGATGGTGATCAAGTTGAGTGTGCAAAGTTTAAAACAATAAATATAGCCCTAACTCCAGATGGATTTCTTGTATCATCTATTGTTTCCTATTTTCTTTTGCTGTCCTTTGTATGGAGGGGTAACGTCACAAACAGAAACAAAAACAGCAACACTAACCTTTAAATATAAACATATAAGTCCAAAGAAAGAGTGAGTTTCCATTAACAATTCTTTGATTTATAGATTTTTCCTAAGACAACCCCCATTTTTGTCTCCACATGAGTAAATCTTGTGAACCCAGCTCTCTCAAATCCATCTGTTGCATCCTATTTCTCTATTGAATGTTACTAAATGCTGTATGTTTTGTAAGAGTACATGTGTGGTTCTTCTTTGTTATTGTTGCTCAATTGGATACATATTACTTGAGAACAAGTAAGTGGAAAAGCATTGCACACAGATTTAGCTCTATTACTCCCTGGCTCCAGTTCAAGCCATATTAAAAATAAGTGTTTTTTTTTTTTTTTTTTTTTTTTTTAAGTTGGAATGATAGTGAGAAGTACTCTGTCCTTGATGTGCAGTTGATTTACAATTTCATGTGATGGATTTTTATACGGATGAAATCCTGGCCCTAGTGAGAGCAATGGCAAAGCTTCTGTCTTATTGAATCAGTCCAACGTGCTGTGACGATGGATGAATGACACTGCACTGAATTACCTGTATGTATGTTAGTGTAAATATGATACTCGGTTTGTAGTTTGTTGACCTAGTTGGGTTGTAGCTGATGACCTGCTGGCAGTTTTGATCGTGGTTTTTCCTTTCAGTCAAACTCTATAACTCACAATTCAATAACTCCACAAATATTGGGAAAGCAGGCCAGGCTGGGAGAAGGAAAGGGAGAGAAATCTCAGCAATACAGGCTGTCTCTCTTGAACTGGGACCACTGTTAGAATTTGTCTCAGGTTTCAAGGTATCTACTTAAAAAGCCTTTTGCTTAGACTCTGAGGGAAAAGCCTCTCTAACATGCTTGAAAAGGAGATGAAGGGCTGTCTAGATTTGGGAAGAAGACCAGGTAGCAAGGCAGGCTGGTGATGTTGACAGATGAGAGGTGCAGGATTGTCACTTTCCTCAGCTTCCAGCCCTTCTGCATGGTGTTTCTGCATGTTCAGCTGCTCTCTGTCCTTGCCATCATCTCAGTGCATTCTGGAGGCAAAGAAGACATCAGATGCAGCCACAGAATCTTCAGCTTTTTTTTTTTTTTCTTTCTTTTTTTTCTTTTTTTTTTTTCTCCTCCCCCCTTGCCCCCCACCCGAAATGTTGAGAATTTCAGAGAAACACTGTGTGTTGCTCTTCCTACTGTTGGTTGAGCAGGGTCTTCACAAGACCTGAGGACTTTTAGAAGAGACCATAGAACAACCCAAATGCATCCCACGTACCTCTGTCATGTCCTACATGCTGACAGAAGGGAGAAGATGATAAAGAAAATGCCTAAGCTCAGATCTTGCCTATATAGGGAAATTTTCAGCTTGCTAATTAGGGCCCGAGACATGCAGAGTAATTGGAACAAGGAGGGTGAAAACCTAGCCCAACATTTTCTTTTTATGTTTCCAACTTTCCCATTTAATTCCAGTGGAAAAAGTGGTTTCTGAATTACAGAGCCTTCTGAATTACTTCTCTTTTCTGAGAAGCAGAAGTTCTCTGTAATTATTTGTGCTGTATGGATTACAAATGACTGACTTATTCATGGAAGGTGCTGTACTGACAGAAAAAGAAATGCAGCTCTTTAGCTCTGTACAAGGTGAGCAGCTCTTACCCTTGCATTTTTATGATAGGTTCTTTAAAACTCTCACCTAGAAAACAATTTAAACATTTACAATTTCACTGACCTCAGTGGATCTCCTGTAAGTGAAGTCTGCCTTAAAATCTGCTTCTGTGCTTGAAGTCTTTTAGATCAGGACTGAAGTACCCATCTGTTTGCTCAGGGCTTATTTAGGTGTGCATTTATTCCATAATGGTTTGGGAAAACAATATTTAAAATAAGAAACCTAGTCTTTACTGGTTGGTACAATGTAAATGGATTATATATGATAATCTCTCCTGCACGTGCATCTGTGTGTATAAAAAGCATTACCATCGAGCTCCTTCTGAGAAGAAACCACTAAATGATATTTATTTTCAGTTCTTTCTTTTTGCTTGGAAGTGTTTTTCAGGTTTTATTTAATGTATTGTTGTACTCTGATCCTTCTAATATGGTTTTGGTTTGACTAATCACTGGTATAGCATATGAGTTTTAATGCCCACAGCTGCTATTAGGGAGACATCATTTTATTTACTTCTGGGCCACGGGCTTTTTCTCTTACATGCACACCTGGAAGACTGCAAAGGAAGGATGAGTAATACAAAGTTACTTCAATGTTTTGAACATTTTCTACATCACCTAGAGCCTGGTTTGACCCTAGATCTGAAAGAAAATCAGATCTTTACCTGGGGCAGTGCCTAAGTGACTGAGAAGGAAACAAATCCTTCTAAGTGGTGTCAATGATTGTGACATTATCCAGTTGTTTGAAAACTAAAAAGGATAAAATTGTTTTCAGGTTCCCACACACTTATTTTTTAAGCAAATATATGGGGTGGACCCTGGCATCTCCATGTCAAAATTTTAAATAGAAGTTCTGTATCTTGTCTTAGTGCAATTGTTAATTAAAGTTACATGCAAAATTTGCTGCTGGTGTTGTGCCGGGTCTTGTGGGCGATTCAGCGAATTCCTTCCCTTGCAGGATTAAAGCTCCCTTCAGGAATGTCTGCAAGTTCACGGTCCTCCCACATAAAGCCTTCATATAGGTTAGCTGCTCTCTTGCAGTAACAGCTGTGAATGCTGAGAATAACTGTGTGGATAGTACTTTTACTTGACTTTTCCTATTTTTTTCCAAGTGGGACAGTGCCCCAATGTACAAGAGAAAAGGATGGCCACAGCTGTTGAGAGCATCAAAAATCTTAAGAGTGCTGTAGCCTTTATCCTGCACAGTAGGAGGTTCTCTGTGGTGTCTTTCTCTTTCTTTTTGACTGACTATGTCAGTCATGTTAGGCTCTTGTTACTGTCAATGGGAAGAGAGGGCTACGTCCAGAGAGCTAATCTTGGGTTAGGCAGGCTGAATGAGACTTTAAGGACGCTCATCTGCTCTTCAGTGACTGGAAAAGGAATTAACCTCCTTGTTCATTCATTTAGATATTCTTTCTGTGCGTATATCAAAAGGAGGTGCCAATTAAATGCTACAGAAGAATTTAGGCTCTGTCTCGATCTCAAAACTACCTAATTTAAGAATCTGTCTAAATGAGCATTTAAATTTGTGTAAAAATCCAACTGCTAAAACCTATGTATGCCCTCAGTGTCTGTGATCTGGAGATTGCCCGACTCTCTAAATTTCCATAAAACTTTCAATCACAGCAAGAAATATACAGTACTGCTAAATTCTGCATTGTTCTTAAAACAATTCCCTAACTTACATCTCACATTTCCCATGTCTCTTCTCCTTAATAAGCTCATTCCAAACCCAGTGACACATGCTGGAAGTGACTGTCTGGGGCTGCAGAGCTTTACTAATTTAATAGCTTAATCATTCAGAGCTTTCAATATGCTGTCCCCTGACCAGCTCTGTTACTTTCTGAAGATTTCTACTTTTAAATACAATCTGTTTCCAAGATTCAATTTGGTTTGTACTTCAATATATATGTACAACTGGAAGGACAGGTGTCTGGACCCTCACTCTCCCATTTTTCAGCCGACCTATTTCATTAGTGAGAGCCTAATTTAGGCTCATTTCTAAAAATTCTAAATAGTTGACTTACACTTTGGGGGATTCTTTTATCACCTTGGTGATTACAGATTCCCCTTCATCAGGCAGGTCTACAGCAATCTCTGCAATGTGTGAGCACTAGTTTATTTTGTGTCACATCTAGTTTTCATCCTTTGCTGTTTGATAGCCAAACACAGCAAAGTCAGAAGTTTTTGCTATTCTTCTAATGTTTTAAAATTGTTTGACATTTGTTTGGCTTCCTGCTTATCTCTCCAGCTGAATGTTACAGAAACTTTAGAAGTGAGCAGTCAAATAGAATTCTTGTCTCTTATAAATATTTTTGTGCAAAGTTGGACCTTGTGGGGAACAATCCAAGGAATGAAGTAGTTATTTGCTTTCATCTAACTTGTGGAAGAAGGAAAAAGAAAAATCTCCTTTACTCTCCACTCTAATGAAGTATAAAGCTCATGTTGGTTCTGACGGCCCCTCTTGGCTCCTTTTGAAATTCCAGCCTTGTGTGAGAAAAGGACACAAAAAAGCTCTGTGAGATAATTTAAAGGATTTAGAGCTGCCTTTCAAGGGGGAGGGGTTGGTGGCCTTTTCTAGAGGCAACAGACTATAAATACAGCTCACAAGCATCCAAAAGAGCTGCATAAAGTGCAGGCTACAGCTTTCATCAGCAGCTGACAATGGAATGGCAAGAGCTATCCTTTGCACAGATCCCACACCTGCCAGATTGAAGTCTCTTAACATGAAGTGAAGTTGTTAATATTATGTTTACATACTTCATGGATTTTCCAGTGTTTCCAACTTTACTACTTTTGCATGAACATAAAGTCTGAAATGTCTCTGGTGGAGCTCTTTTTTCTCCAAACACAGTGATCATATCTGCAATGATGAGTGTTCTGTAATACCTGTAAGTCAACTTGATCTCATCCTCATCATGCAAGGTACTGTACAAGCTCTGTGTTATGCTAGACCCACGTGACAAATGTCAGTTCCTTTCAAGTGATGGGAGGGACATCAGAAAGGATATTTTTTTTTTTGTAGATCTCAGAGGAAAAAAAAAAAATACCTTTCAGGTTACTTTTTTCCCATATACGCCCCCCCTACTACCACAAATGAATAACTGTATCAAGACTTCCTGCTCTGACAGCCTTGCAAACAACAATATAAATGGATTCCTGAGGTACCTGCAAATTGCATAGTCAGTAAATTGCTTTATTTCTAAATTGCTACTCTTCCAGGATGTGTCAGAGTGCATTCATGAAGAGCAAATGTAAATTCAGGTGTACAGAAGGACATGATAACATTTTCAAAGGACCCTTGTTGGCACTTATCTGAAATATCCTAAACATCAGCAGGGCAGTATTTGCAGAAGGTTGGCTGTGCTGTTATCAGTTTGGTAACTCTCCCCCATATTGCAGTTCAAAATACGTGTCCTCAGTCATACTACTGTTCTCTAGTCATAATACTTGAAGAAATAGGCAAGCAAAATTTCATCTTATGAGAAAGGATTTAAAGATTTAGGGATTTGTTAAATCTGAAAGGCAATTCTACATAACTTTTGTAAAAAATATTATGAAAATAAGAATATATGTCGGAAACTTTGTTTTTCTCTGAAGTCTGGAATATATAAAAGAATACATAAAATTAAAATTTAAGTCAATTTATCATTCTAACTGTTCAGTTTTTTATTGATTTGATTTTCCGTCTGTCTTTTTTTTTTTTTTATATATATACTATATTCAGGGAACTGTAGCCTACTGAGTGAGTATTCTACTTACTTTTCTGACATCCCTTTTCTATTTTGTGTCTTTCACCATTCTTCTAACACCCATTGCAACTCACACTCTTACTGGACAACAGTCACACAAATTAGGAAAGCTTTGTTATCCTCACCAACAAGTGGAAGCTAGAGGTTAACAGAAGCTCAGCATCACCTATGAAGGTACACAGAAAATCTGTACAGTAATAGGAATCAAAGAAACATCATAAATGTGAAATCTTATTAATTCTTTGGCTCTTCCATGTCAGTTTCTTTACCTATAAAGTGGTATTAGGTGATCTCTTGAGGAATTGCTTGAGGTCAGAGACTTGACGTGCTTATTCAGAACTGTATCAATTCTCAGAATAATCTCATTAATGTGTGTATTCAAAGTTCAGTCAGAACTTAGTTTTGATCAAGATACAAAGGCCTTACAGGTACTTCAAACTGATTATAAAAAAATATATTCACAGCTGTGTATGTGTGTGACATGAAACACATGCCTATTATCTAGAAAGCCCATCTAATTTAATGTGATTTGGGTATTCCAGATGGTTTTATACAGGAGCATTTCACAATTTTTTTTTTGAGTCTCCACCTCTATTTCACACTAAATACACCGTGAAGATGATTACAGATGGCACTGTCTGAAGGAAAGGAGCCTTTGTGTTTAGTCTTTAAAGTACTGTCTACCAAAGGTATGTGAGAGCTTGCAAGACCCTGGCCTGGTTCTCTGAGTTTAAGCTAGCCTTCTCCTTTTTTGTATCCTTAACAGATAATCAAGTTTGAAAACAAAGAGTAAGATAAAGCTTTGTGTGTGTGTGTGTGTGTGTGTGTGCATGCAATTATCAGAAAAAAATAAAAACTTTACTTCAACACTTCCTCCCTTTTCCATTTCGTTGGAAAATATCTTACCAGGCCACTGGTGTTTAATACTCCTCTTTTTTTTTTTTTTTTTTTACTTTTAAAAGTATCTTACTGAACAACTTCATACCATTTTTTGTGATGGTTTTGCTGGTACTAGAAAAGCTAAGCTCAATTCCTGAAGCTGGCAAACAGATCACCAGAGACCAACACACAAAAATAATCAGTTTACTGAAGTAAAAACAACAACAGCAACAACAAACAAAACAAAACAAAACTTTTTCATTTGCTTTCAAAGTATCAAATCTCCTGTGTACTATTATTCTACATTAGAAATTTTAAGCTAGCAGCAATTATCTTCATGTAAATCATATATAACTTCATTAAATGACTGTGTCTGCAGTGGTGCAAGAGAGAAGGGAATTAGAGCATTGATACTGTTAAATGACATTTTAAAAAAGGGAGTGAGGACAAGCGTGAACAATGTACCTTCTAGTTTTTGAACACAATTTCTATAGCTGAAACTGCAAACAGCTTTTTAAAACCCATTTCTCATAACAATCATTCTCTTAAAAACTTTTTCTATCAGCATGTACAAATATGACAAACACTGAATTTTGTTTTGCTGTAGGTTCACCACCGTAACTACGCATGCAAATTATTTTACCTTATGCCAGACATATGGAAGTGATCAATGTATGTAAATTATAGGAAGGGAGGTGAAATACAGCTTTTTAGGCTAGGAAACATGTACTTGTTTCTGGTTCTAAGACAGTGGAACTACACCATAAAAGGAGATGCTAGGTATTAAAACAAGTTTTCTTTCAAAATAGCAACTAGTGAGGGGGTAGAATAGCAATGAATTTTTGATAATCACCATCAAAGGACAATATTGTCCTGAGCAAGGCAGTCCAGTTAGGTTTTTTGGACATAGGGTTTAGAAGAGAATTGCTTGCATGTGCAGAGGCAGAGAGTGAACCCATTGTGTGTAGAGATGAACTGTTCTGGGACCATTTTTGAGTGAGTCCATACTGTGGGCAAGTGCTCATTAGTACTAGTCAAGAAAAAAAACAAAAAACATATAGTTTAACAGGCAGGGCCGGGTTAAGTATCTGCTGTTCACTTTCCTCCCCAGATGTCATGTTGGTGTGTCCACCATGCAGTGAAAAGAACCTAGTATAAAAAGCAAGTGTTTTTGCTTTGTTTTGTTTTGTTTTGTTTTGTTTTAGTTGGGGGAGGGCAGGGGAAGTTATTTTGTGATTCTTACTTATCAAGGTGGTAATCAAAAAAACAAAAAAGCAATAGCTTAAGTCAGCTCTGCCTTCTAAATAGTTTGTAAAACTACACTCCCCTAGCCCAACCCTAAGAAACTGATATATATTATATATCAGTTATATGTATTATAATATATACTATATATTATTATATTATATATTATAATATATACTATATATATTATAATATATATATATTATATTGTGATCAAAATGCATTTTTGTTCCTAAGATTTTCCAATTTTCCATTCCAATAAAGTTTTTTTCTTTCTTCCCTTTTTTTTTTTTTTATTTATTTATTTATTTATTTTTTCCTCCATATTCAGTACTTCAGAGTAAGAAACTAATCTACAGTCTGGCAGGGCTTTATTCTAAGGCATTGTCGTATTTTTCATTCTGAGCTGAAAAATGACAGATCACTGGGCTTCATAAATGTGTGGAGAAGCTGTCAAAGCTCTTATTTGCATGTGAATGGTCAGCCGAGGTAGGAAGAGAGATATGTAAATAATTCTGCAGCTAGCTCCTGGCAAAGATCATTGCATTTCAAAGTGCTGTGAAAAGCAACACTATAAAGCTTTAACCTATTCACAGGTATGGAAACTCCCATGCCTTAAATAGGTTTGCTGCAATAACGACCACTTGTGGAAAAGTGAGTCTTAAAAAGCAATATCAAGTCTCCCACAACTATACATTTTCTGCTTCTTTTAATATTAAAAGAAGAAAATAAAATAAAATAAAATAAAATGCTGCCCTTTCTTCCTTCACAGGGAAGAGATAAAATAAATAAATAAATAAATAAATAAATAAATAAATCTAAGGGGTAAGCAGGTGTAGACCTTCACTGAAAATCTGGCATACAAGTGTCATTGGAGTGGAAGAAATATGAAGGATTCAAGTATTTTTATTCTGAATTATGCCAGTCAGTATCTGACCCAGAAGGCACTCAAAATAATCATTACTTGAATCTTGCTTACAAACTGCTCAGCATTTCACTATTCTCTACTGTTGCACTTCATGCTTAACTAGGAAGAATAGGTTGATGTTTTAGTTTAAAATTAGATGTATCCTTCAAAAGATACAATTTTTCATGCATCCAAAAAAGCAAAAAAAAAAAAAAAAAAAAAAAAAATTGAAAGTAAACAGTAGAAAAATGAGGAACATGGAGTAAAATAAAAACCCTAATAGGCTCTGAGCCAGACATTTTTCTACATGTTTTATTGTGGTTTGTGACTGCTTAGATAGAATTGGCATGTGTATATATGGAGAGAGAAAGATTTACTAAGTCTTTCATGCCTGAAACAACTCCAAAAACTGTGATTAGGCAGGCTCGAGGACTAGAAAATGTTTCAAAAGTAAAGTTCATCTTGAAAGGTGGTGTGAATTATGTACCTACCTATTAATCATGAGATAACATTGGCCTGTTGCTGTAGTTTACTAAGTAGTAATCATTTTCCCTGATATTATTTTGTAGTTTCTATCTACTTACCTTAAAATGCCATGATGTATTTCATTCAAGCTCCATAATTCAGTAAATAGCTCATGTCACCCCTGTAATCATTTACAGCACACATATTCTTTTTCAAATAGCTTCTGTGCACTAATTTGATCTGGTTAAATTATGCTGAAAAGGACTCACAGAGACAAAGTTAAACACATTTTCATTCACTGAATTTATAAAGGGCAATTATTCAAAGGCTCTGGGATTTGCTCAGTCATGCTAATATTCCTGTAATGAAATGTGATTTGTCTCGGTATTGACCAGGAGATTAAAAACAACACCAAAAAAGGACTGATTTTACAAACTCCTACTCATATGAGTAGTCCCACTGATTTCAATGGACATGGCACTTGTGGTGTGAAGTGCCCTTTTGGGAGGTTATCTAAGTTATTCTTCACTTGTGAAATAATAATACAACAAAACTAAGCAATTGTTAGGAACACTTGATCTTTGCTCGATTAATGGAAATAAACGAGGAAAAAACTATTCAAAATATAGTTCTGTTTCCAAATTGAAGAGTTCCATCCAGTAACAATCTGTCTTGATCCCACTTATCCCATGGCTCCATCATGCTCTAAAATACTACAAGAAGAGCTGTGTTTCAGTGCATCCTTATGTCCAGTAGCTCAGTCTGCTGGAGTCCTTTTCGGGATGTGTATCAACACCAAATTTTTCAGATATTTTTTTTTTTTAATGCCAAAACAAGTTTAAACTGAGTTTTTGAACAAAGAAATACATCATATTTCATTTCCCATATACTCTGCTAACAGGTCTTTCTGTTAAAACCTTCTATGTAAAATTTCATCTGTGTGCATAACATACAGCACACACTGAATATAAATCACCCTTGAAGCAGTTCTACTGATTTTAGCACAGTAACTTTAGATAAGTTAGTAATATTCCAATCTTGGAGCAGAGTTTCCATAATGAAATTGTTCTGTTTCAGTAACTCTTCCCATATCTATCCAAAAAGGGCACAACATCATTAAAACTTTTGTTCTTTGTTGGAGTATTACTTACTCGGTATAGCTATAGCTTCAGGCATTCTGGGTGAAAGTTGCTACTGCCTGCCTCTCACATGAGCTGGCTCATCTGAGAGGGCCCAGGAGCTCTTCCCACAGTAGGAGACTCCGGAGCTTCTTTCCTGCCACTCCAAATAACTGCTAACACTAGCAGATGGGTGAGGAATCCCTGCTCCTTTACAAACACCTGCCCGACAAAGTGGGACAGCTAGCACAGGGCCAATGTGCTCCCTCACTCCAGACATCTTGTCAGTGGTCTCTCAGCGCTCCTCACAAAACAGCAAGAGAAATCTCAAATTTCAGCTACTCAGATGTAGCCACTCGCAAAGACACTCCATTATCCTTAAATTTATTGTGGTCTATGTCACATGTTAAGAAAATGCAGAAAGTCTCAAATGCAGTAAAAGATGGCAGGGCAATAACATTTTTCATGTTTTATGATAGGTATTTGTTTAAAGAAGGAAACGGAATGTTTTCTATTAAAAATGGGAGCAGAAACCATTTGTGGAATAAAATCCAATAGGAAAGACATTTACTTTACTAATCTCCAGTGAAGTTGGCTGTGAATTCCTTCAATAGGCTGGAAGGGGACATCGATACATCAATTGAATTAATTACAGTAGTTACTTGAACTGCATTAATAATCAAAGAACACACAAAGTAACTCATTAGTAAATAGATCTATGATGCCTTGGAACTGAAGCATCCTAACACTTCTCTAGTGCTGGCCAAGGATGATATTAACAGGTAGAAAATACATTATAAAGGAACGTAGACACGAAAGATTCATATATGTCAAGAAGGTCACTTACAGTAACAAAGCCTCTGAGCCTGTTCACATGTTGACTAGACGTCATACAGGCATCAGACATCTATGTAAAATTGTCAGACAGCAACAGGGTACATGGGGTATAAATGCGACATGGGAAACTCCTTCCCTTGCTTCGCCCAACTGAGGTGAGAAGTTCTCTCCCATCCAACTACTCCCATCTCTCCCATCCAACTACAATAGGGTTTTGGTACATGGCTGAGCTCAGCCTCTGCCTTTGTGGAGCTGAACTGAGAGAATAAACTTCCCAAAGTCTCTGAATTCTGAAAGTATCCTTAGGTGCATATATGCATTTACCTACATAATGTACACAAACATAAAGATATTTACACAACCATGCTTGGACAAGATCCATAAATAGTGCAAAATTACACCACACCCTGCTGCAAGTTATTTTTAGCTGTTCCTCAATGTAAATGTCTAATTCAAAATTACATTTCAAAATAATGAATGATGTGTTTTGTGTTTCAGCGGGTATAAACGTTTGCATTGCATAGTAGATGATTTAAACATGAAACGTCTTGCATTCCTAAGGCTGTTACAGAATGTGGGTGGGAGGTGGATCTTTTCTCCTTTGCTCATACCAGGAAACAATGAATAAATTAATATTTACCATGATGTTTCATGAAGACAGTGTTAGCATTAATGGACGATACATGTATACATTGTGGAGAGAGTGACAAATTGCTTACAGAAAAAAAAAAAAAAAAAAAAAGGCAATAGGTGCTCTGATAACCAGGACCACTATTTGTAAAAGTTGTTAAAGCTGGTATTGAAACAGTAGCCTTCTGCAGTAGTCAGCTAGATCAGGTACAGAGCAGATCAAATGCTTTTTTTTTTTTTTTTTTTTAAAAAAAAAAAAAAAGCAAAAAAGCCTAGGATGATTTTCTTCAACTGTAACATGAGAACAATCTGGAACTATGTATTCTCCTTTGCTCATCCCCTTTCCTTAATCGTCCATGGATGTTTATCAGTACATTAGACTGGTTTTTGTTCTGGCTGGATATTACTGTTCTTACATTGCCAGCTCTAAGACCAACGGGAGAATTCTCCATCAGTGTCAGGATAGTTCTGCCTCGAGGAACAAGACAATCCCCAAACATGTCTGCTAAGGAATAGCAAAACTCAGTAAGAAACAACGTGACCATAAAGAAAGGTTTGTTTCTTTTTTAGCAGTCTCCTTGTGCTTTAAACTCAAAATGGAGAGGAATTTTATTCTTACATGCATTAAATATATATATAAATAAATAAATAAATAAATAAGAGTTGTTTCTAACAAAAACATTACTGATGCTAGTATCATAGCCTTGACTTTACATTTATTGGCATAAATGCAAACTTCAAAGCTGTGTGGATGTTTGCCATATGCAAATCCATCCATCCATAAATCAGCATACAGACTGGAGACTGCACAGCTGAAGCGACTGTAATGGTAAATGAAACCTTTCACCACCAGGTCAAATGCAGGTCAGCATATGTGGAAAATGAAAAGCTCTATCATACAGGAATTGATCTGTGGCGTGTGTGAAATGAATGAGTGACCAGTTCATGCTGCTTCATTCACCACCACAACTGGCACCCCACATTTGAACTGGCAAACAAGAGCTGAGATGCAATGACAAAGTACTGAAGCAACCTGGCTCGTGGCTGTTCTCTCTAAGCCATGCATAAACAGAGAATTTGCCTTGTGGGACTGTCTGGTAATGTATTACGAGGATTAGGCAGGCGTTTTCCATCAAAATGAATTGTCAATGAAAAAGGAAGTTTCCATTTAATCAAAATTTTCCACTAGTTCTATCCAAATGAAAACATTATTCTGGATCATTGTGCTGATCTAAGGAACATGATTTTGTATTCATCTAACATTAAACTCTGTGTGTTCAGGGTGACAGCAAGGTTTATAAGAATTTCATGAGTTTTAGGTATTTGCTTCCCCATCCTGTCCTTCACAGGACCAAAGCTCACATTAAAATCTTCTTTGACAGTAACTCAGAAAGCAGCATAAGGGTTATATGATAACAGAACAGCATAAGACGTATAAGTCAGCCTTGAACAGGATGAGATCAAGGCTGAAGCATGTTTATGTTTTTATAGATTAGTGTCAGGAGATGCCATGCAGGACAGGACACTCGGAAACATTTCCAGACTTCTCAGAGGGGGATATGACTTGGCCATGTCTGGGCTGTGGTGTCTATGCATTGATTATCCTGTTAGAGCCTAAGAAAGCTGAACACACAAGAACAGACAGCGATAAAATCATCAAAAGAAAAAGATATACACTCTTGGATTTTTTTTTAAGTTGTCTCTCTGTGAATAGTTCAGCATTTTGACTGTTTGTCTTAATTTGAAAACAGCTGTTAGAATATTGTAATTTCCCTAAATAAATAAATAAATAAATAAATAAAAATCATTGCTTTTCTCAGTTTTTACTTATTCCTGCTATGAAGCTGTGTCATCTCAGAAAAGCAGTGCTTCATAAAGCTCCTATGTGAATACTGAAGCTCCAAACCATCTTGCCACATACAGCTATGTGTTAATGTCAAAGCATATTCCTCAACATTAATTGCAGCAAAAATTATATAGTACCTTCCTAGAAAGCAAAAATGGTGGTTGGATATATTGGATAAAATAAGATTATACTAGAGAAGAGATCATTTACTCCTCTTTAAAAGAATAAAAACATAGATAAATTGAGATATGTGTTTGAGTTTCAAAGGCATTAGTACCAGAAGGATTTAGTTTTAAGACTAAAATAGTTGATCTTCAATTCCATGTTCTAACACAAACTTTCTGTGTGACTTCAGACAACATTTCTGTGTGTCAGTTTCCAATCTGTAATTACTTTTTACACACATCTGTTTTATTTTCAAATGGTAGTGCATGTTTTTTGAAGGACTAGGTTTTCACTCAATGAGATTCTATCTGGACTTTCCAGAACAAATAGTACAAATGATAAATAGCACAAGTATTTAGTTCAAGGCTCAAACAAATGCAAAGTACTAAAACAAAAAACCTCGCTCTTGCTTTACTTTTACTCTAGTAAAAAAGTAATAGACAAGAGATTTAAATATACATATCTACATATATATAAAGACATTGAACAAATATACCTTAAGAGTATATCCAGCTTAATTTCACAAGTCCAGCTTTAGTCCAGTAAGGTACCTTTCTGAGTCCCTTGCTTTTGCAGCTGAGAAATGATTTTTTTTTTTTAGTAGCTTATTCCTTTTAGAATTAAAAAGGCATTGTTAGTTAAAAATGTTAAAAGATTATTTAAATGATTATTACCCCATATATAAAATTCAGAAGCTTACTATTTGTTTTCAAAATGTCTCCTTATATATCATCTTCATGTTATGCAGTTCTCCAGATATAAAAGCTGCAAAATTATTCAAGTTTGTTACATTCATTCGTTTTAATATGAAAAGACAATTTTGTCTCACATTGCTGTTGAGAAGAAGCAGTGTAATTTTGTGTGATTGGTGCTGAAACTCTTTGTGCATTCGCCTCACTTTTAATATAGATATATTTATATAATCTGTGGTTTCAGGTATAGTTTGTTATACTAGTCGACTGGAACACTCTAGATTATCAGGGGACTTCCAGGTGTCACACAAGAAGAATGACTGTTATCCAAAACAAGCTGTGCAGTCCCCTAGGTTCTGGCATAAATGTTACTAGTGTTACTAGGCAGAGAAACCAATTCTGAAAAGTTAATCCCATGTTGTGTTTAAATGTTAAGGAAACCATCTACTCATTCGAAGGGGTTTAACCTTTCTTCAGGAGGTAAGTCTGGAACAATGGTCCATATTTACAAAAGATTTCCTTAATTTTCCATAAGGAATACAAAACCAGAGTTTCTTCTTTGCTGGAACGGCCACATCCTTGATGTAAGTACTCGTTGCCATTGTTGATTCATTCAAATACAGATTATTACAGTAATAATAAGCGACAAGCTCTGTGTTATTTTGAAATAACACACATTATGGCTCACATCATGTCTTTAGAGATGCAAGCAGTGTGTTATTTCACATTGACAAGTGCTCCCAAGTGTTTGCTCTCATGAATAAAGACTTCTTCAGATAATGTGACATTCAGGTGTACACTGTACAGCAACTTTAGGGTGTTGGCCTCACCACAGTCATCCTCAACCTCCATTACCTTCCATACTTTCTATACTGTGGCACTTGTTCAAAACTTATGGGGAGACATCAGTAGACGTTGATCAGTTATTTAAATAACTTGTTCCTACTTGCTAATGCCTTGGCCCATGTGAAATTCTAGATATAGTTCTAAATGTTTTTATCACACTATGGAGGTACAATCTGAAGCCTATTATATTCAGTAAGAATCACATTGATTTTGGTGGCCAATAAACTAGAGAACAGTCTTTGGTTATAACTGATGTTACAACACTGTTTCTCTTTCTGAGCTCAACCCCAACAGCTGGCATTACTTGGCATGAGAGGGAGAAGTGTGACATTATTTGCTTGCTTGGAATTTCTGACAAAATCTTTTAAGTGATATGTCAACAGCACTGGATCTTGCCATGAAAGCTTTAAAGTGCTTTACCCTACAGAACTGCTAAGGTTAAAGGGCCAATTTTTGCACAGGTACTTGTCAGTTTTAAGCGTTTCATGTAATCATTGGTTTAGTCCTTTGAAACCATACTTGTAAATATCCACGAGAACTGAAAATTAAGGTTGCTAACATAAAGTAACATTTCACAAGCTACTCTGGGCCTCGAGGGAGCTGTACTGTATCTTTTGTTAGACTGCTTAGGGTGCTGAAAGTCTTCTGGGGCAGATAAACTCATGCTCCAGGTGTGCCCAAGAGAATGAATTCCATTAGACTGACAGTGATTTCAAATTTGTTCTCATAAAAGAAATATTCAAGACTGTGTTTTGGTGCAAAATTCAGGAGGGGAGAGAAAGGGGGGTGGGGTGGAGGAATTAAATCATCAGCACATCTTTTCCAGTTCCAATGAAATTTACCTCCTACATAACATTTCCAATATAGAAAGCATTTCAAGAGGAAAATCTCACGTGGATTAATGTTTATTGGTTGCCAAGGTGATAGTTTGGAGACCTTTCTAGCACAAAACAGATAATATCATAAGCAGAAGTAGGTTAGTATAAGGAGAAAATTTATTGGCTTCAGGGAAGAAAATGTTCTGAGCATTTGTTGTACATTTTAGAGGTTATATTAATTTCATCTTTGTTGTTTTTCTTTGCACTACTGCCATTTTTTTTACTGGTTTTGTAAGATAGAAGAAATTAAACCTCTTCATGAAGACTAGACGTGACTGTGCAACATAAAACAGTGTTTCTGTATGGAAAACCTGACCTTCTATTTAACAAAGTGACTCTGAGGTAGACAGAGAATGAGGCACCACAGGATACATGCCAAGATCATGCTGTGGTTCTCTGAGAGACATGGGAAGAGGATGCAATCACACCAGTCCTGATATATCCAAGTTTTTTTTTTTTTTTTTTTTTTTTTAAGTATTAATTGATTTGATTTTTGAGGAGTAAAAATAAATAGCCTTAGCAGCTACAACTGAGATTGACAGCTGAGAAAAAAATAATAAAAAAGCAGTAGAATTATAAAAGCAAAAATAAATACTGAGTTCTGTGTTTATTTATGTTCAGCAAGTAACATCTTTAAACTCTCCTTTGTAATAAAGTATCCATACATTAGGATTTTCCAAAGCAAACATGAATGTGGACCTAAGCAAAAGAAGACTTTCGAAACAACATTCACTTCTAATTAGTTCAAAACTAACAACTAATTACAAGGGCATTTCTAACAGAAACTGTGCTGAATCCTGTGCAGATCTATTCAAATGTATGACTGTACAAGATTTTACGGCAGGGACTCCCCAAGAAGGGCACAACAGCACAAGAACTCTTTCTATCTTTATATAATTTCCCTACCCCCATCATAGTCTGGTCCATGTCATGGAAGAAGAAAAAAAGTTGCCTTGTTATTTACGGGCTGAACACCTCACTGATTATTGTTTTGTTTTCTGTCATCTTACCTCTACAGCTCTTTCTATAGTTCTTCTAAGCAAATCCAGCACAAGGTGATAATGAATTTTTAGATTCTTTGATTGGTTGATATCAAATTATATTCAGTTTTATCTAAACCCTTTGATATTTCTAAAGCAACTCTGAATCTCAATTTTTCAAAGGTAGCTAAAGAGTTGGATATTTAACACCTTTGAAAATACTGTCTTTTAAGAGAGACAAGTCAAATCAAAATAATATTGCTCATTCATCTTTTAAAAGTTATAGGTTCTTCTCATCTCTGCCCCATGACATACGTTTTTAAAATCACATCCATAGTTCATGGATCTCATTTAATCAGCTGTCAAAGTAGTCTCTGTACTTTCAAATGTATATATGCATGTGTATATCCTGTTTGTTACAAATTAAGATAAAAATATTGGAAGTACATCATATTATATAGCAAATAGATTAGAGAGAGAGAAACATTTAGGAAAAAGGAGGGAAGGAAGGAAGGAAGGAAGGAAGGAAGGAAGGAAGGAAGGAAGGAAGGAAGG
>CM021765.1:8867294-8888805 GCA_011076525.1 Nettapus auritus
AGGAAGGAAGGAAGGAAGGAAGGAAGGAAGGAAGGAAGGAAGGAAGGGAGAGAGGGAGGGAAAAATGTGCTCAAACTGTGATCTATCCTCTTTAATCTTTACTGATGATTTGGATGAGGGAATTGAGTCGTCTCAATATGTTTGCAGATGACGCCAAATGAGGCGAAAGTGTTCAACCGCTGGAGGGTAGGAAGGTTCTGCAGAGGGACCTAGACAGGTCAGATTGAGAGGCAGAGGCCAATGGGATGAGGTTTAACATGGCTAAGTGCCGGGTCCTGTACTTTGGCCAGAACAGGGTTACAGGCTTAGGGGATAGTGGCTGGAAAGCTGTGCAGAGGAAAAGGATCTGAGGGTGCTGATTGATGCTCTCCTGAACATGAGCTGGCAGTGTGTCCAGGTGGCCAAGAAGGACAATGGCATCCTGTCTTGTATTAGGAACAGTGTAGCCAGCAGGACCAGGGAGGTGATTGTCCCCCTGTACTCAGCTCTGGTGAGGCCGTACCTTGAGTACTGTGTTCAGCTTTGGGTCCCCCAGTGCAGGAAGGACGTCGAGACACTGGATCATGTCCAGAGAAGGGCTGCGAAGCTGATGAAGGGGTTTGGAACACAAGTCCTGTGAGGAGTGGCTGAGGGAACTGGGGTTGTTTAGACTGGAGGAGTCTCAGGGCAGACCTTATTGCTCTCAGCAACTACCTGAAAGGAAGGTGTGGAGAGCTAGGGGTCGGCCTCTTCTCATAGGTAACTAGTGATAGGACTAGGGGGAATGGTCTCAAGTTGTGCCAGGGGAAGTTTAGGTTAGAAATTAGGAGACATTTCTTCTCAGAAAGAGTAGTCAGGCATTGGAACAGGTTGCCCAAGGAGGTAGTGGCGTCACCATCCCTGGGGGTGTTCAAGGAAAAGTTGGAATTGGTGCTTAGAGACATGGTTTAGTGGGTGACATTGGTAGTAAGGGGATAGTTGGACCAGATGATCTTGAAGGTCTTTTCCAACCTTAATGATTCTATGATTCTTGCTAAACTGGCTAATGTAGTTGTCAGCGGGTTCACTGAGTGTCGTGCTATATGCTTTGGCCATAATTTTTTTGAGAAGAAGGAAATCCATCTGATTTAGGGAAAAGCTGGAGAGAAAATATTACATCTGGAGGTAGACATAGTAGGTCCAGAGTTTTGGAAATTATTCCAGTCATGCAGGCAACATCTATTGGTGAAGTCTGATGCAGTAAGTTTTGTCTAATTGTTTGGATTAGCAATACCTATCAACTGACATTGATCATTACATTCCATAAAGCATGAGAAAATACAGTGACAAACAGAAAGGGGGGCTTTGTGGTTTGCAATAAGAGAATAAGGTCTAAAATATTCCTATGGATGTGAATAGAATTTCTCTGAGTCTTAAACAAATTAAGTAAAATTGGATAGTGTCAACCTTGGAAACATGGTTCCAAGTTCTAAAAATCCATAATAGAGTTGACATCAGGCAGTTGTCTCCATCTAAACAGTTTGATATCCATATCTTCTACTCATCTTTCTCAAAAGCAAATACAAAAGGATCTTATAGGTTTGATAGTGATTTATTTTTTTTCCCCATAGAGTTTAAAGAAGCAAGCTCACTAAAATGCAGTGCAAGGTTTCGAATGAGTTTTAAGGAAGAAGAGCTTAGTTACCAACCATGATTTTTGCCTCCAAGACCAAACTAAACTCCATGCTTCATCTGATAATGGTGCTAGTGATACCAAATCATCTTTGAACCATGTCTGAAGACTGGAGGTTGAAAAGTATTGATATGAATGATAACAAATTATAACCATGGACATTAAAGGGGATTTGTCTTCACTAACTTAGGACAGATTTATAATTCTGTTGAATCAGTTACTGATGTTATACTTCTGTTTACCACCAAGTATTGTGGTCTGGGGGAACATTAAGTTACAGAAAAATGAGAGCACTTTGAGGAAACATTTTCAGTATATGAAAAATAAATTTCTCTATCATACTAAATAAAGTGCCTGTGACCTAAAAGGTGATTTAGTCACATTAAAAACAAAAGAAAGTGTTATTACTGAAGGGTCAGACTGAGAACTCCTGAAAAGTTGTGTATATCTACTGAAGTGAGGAGGATAGCAGTCACTTTATTAGGACAAGTTTGGGCATTGTAATTTTGCTTCTGAAAATAAGTGAAATTCCTGCAGTTCTCACAGAAATTCTTGTCCACTCACATGAACACATCTTATTATTTTTTTTTTCATTTTTTTTTCTTTCTTTTTTCCTCATGTGTTTTGATTCTTAGCAGTTTATAGTTCTTAAACTCTAAAGATACAAGAAATATTCATTTTTGAACATTAGTAGAAGTTTTAGCTTATGGTTGATCACAGTGAAAAAGCCAGCTTGAATATCTTGCCTGGGATTTATATTTTGAATTCATATTGGATTTTTTGTTGAATGTAAAAACTCTAATGACTAGAAAATAAACAAAGATAATCACTTGTGAACTTCAACAACATGAACCTCTTATACCAAGTGTAAATGCCTGTTTAAAAGGATTTGTGTTCCTCATTCTTTATAATTCAGTGTGATATTGTATTCCATCACCAGAAGCTTAATTTATTTCTTTCACCATCTGTTCTTTTTTTTTCTTCTGCCATGCCAAAAAATCAGTACCACTCAGTAAGTAAAAGGGAGTTATTCTCTTATTCTACTAAGCTGGTTTTATTCTGTTGTTATTCATAATGGTCTATGTGGTCTATGTTTTACATTGGTTTTGTTTAGATAACCCCCCCCCCTTTTTTTTTTTTCTAAACCTGTAAAATAAATGACATAAATACTGTGTGTGAACTGTCAATGCCAGAACTTTATTAGCCACTATTTTATGAGACATGTATCATTCCAGTTGTTTTTTAACAATAGTCAATAGCTAAAGCCTAGTAATAAATGTGGGCAGCCTTGCCACAGCTCTATTCAGCTCATCCCTGGTATAGAGCAGCCATGTGCACAAACACAGACCAGCAGTCAAAGCACTTTTCACATCAAGCCGTATTAATCTAGTTATATCACAAAATGTTCTTATGTGTTCCCTAAACCACCAAAATAATTGCATAAGTTTTGTGAGCACTTGCATAAGTTTTGTGAGCATCCAGAATGGCAACTGTACTCTCTTTAACACCACCTGCCCCTGTGAAGACAAGAATATATGAGTCTTCAGAATGTAAAGTTTTAGATCAGAGCACCTCGTTGAACACAGGACCAAATGAAAACGAAGATCAATAAAACAGAAACTCTCTCTGAAGACCTGAAAGACAGAAATCGTATGGACGAGTAATCCTTGTTCATCAAAGTAATGTCTATCTGTCTGTGATAGGCTTACATAGAAGATTTCATGCCACATATTGCAAAGAAAAGATAGTAAATGAGAGAATTTAGTAACCTTACATTGGAGCTTCAAAGCTATGATCACTCTTCTGGCCTAAATAGGAATACGTTGAACATAGGTAATTTAGCTATTGAAATTCCACCTCCTACAACTTTTTCTAAATGACACCCAAATGGTGGAGTATATGATCAGCTAAAAACTGTCACAGCAAAACTCATACTTTTTAGCAGATTAGACCCATACTCCTCTGTATAAGAAATAAAGGATAATAAAACATATTTCACTATGGAAAACATAGCTAGCTGTTCAGAATCCCTTTCCACATAGATTTATAATTTAATACAATTCTTTCTTTCTACTGAATTCTATTACTATAATGCCAAGACTTATGTTGGATTTCACGTTCATATCCCAACTGTACAGTTCAGGATATGCTTCAGACTTGTTTATTCAAATTATTTTATTCAGACTGTGGCTAAAATAAGCAGAGGAGCAATTTAAAGAAACTTGACACAGGTCTTTCTAAAAGTGTACTAGACATAATGATTAATATTTCCAGGAAGTCTGATGATTAGACAAAACAAAAGTGTAGAGAAGAGCTTTGAGGGGAAAAAAAAAAAAAAAAAAAGTTATTACTGAAAATTTCTGGTGAGCTAAACCATCTGCAAAAATACAGTATTTGCCATAGAAGCCCTTCAAGTTAAAACAGAAGTGAAAATAATTCAATTATTAAATTGAAGATAATTGAGAAATAAAATGTTGTTATTAATAAGTGGCAATGGTGTGCCTACTGTTTTTCTTCTTTTACTTCAAATAGAGCACAATATTCATTAAGGATTCATTCAAATGGATGTGATAAAAAAAATAATACAACAAAACAAAATAGCAGAAAAAGTATATCATGGCTTTACACAGTTGTCATTACAAGATGCAGCTCTTTGTCAGCTAGCTATTAATCAGCACTCAGGGTGCACGCCTTCTGCACCTAACAACATCCTCATGTCAGCAGTGTTGTTTTCTCATGAAGTCTCATTTATCTTCCTACGCAGGTCATTCAATTTTGAGCTCACTTGCTTGAAGTCGTGTCTATGGTTGCCACTTTCTCAATAACCACCCCATAATATTCTTGTGTTCATGAAATCTCTTTATTTCAATGATGCCACAAACAAAAATACTGGAGATTTTGTTGTTAAAAACTGAGGAAAGGTCTTGTTTTAATTTCATCCAAGTTTTTAATTCTATTAGGTTTTATTCACTTTCCTTGAACTACAAGATTTCACTTTTTGTGGGACCTAAAATGTCTTAGTCTATTCTCTACACAACACAGAGTACATATACACTGCCATTACCTTGAGAATTTTTGTTTGCAGTGGTATCTCAGTGGTTCTGTTTTAGTTAACTATGCCATGACAAAAATAAATAAATAAATAAATAAATAAATAAATAATAAAATAAAAAATAATCCTAATTCATCTTAGAGCTTGTGACTTTCTTCTTGAGGAAAGTAGTTTATCAAGTAGACTGTTGTAGAAGTGGTAGGATGTATTGAAGAAGTTTTGAATGCCTATATAAAAATAAATAAATAAAATAAAATAAAAAGAGAAAATAATTAAATATAATTAAATGTATGTAAAACTAGATATTAGAGATGTCTGTGTAATCCTAGGTCTTGTGCTTTCTCCTCATTGAATGGCAGTGGAAAATGTGTCAATTACGGAATCACAGGGTGATTTGAGTTAGAAGAAGCTTCTGAAAGTTTACTTTGAGATCTAGCCCCTGCTCAAAACAAGGCCAACTAAGTCATGTGTCTCAGGGTCTTGTCCAGCCAACTTTTGAGAATCATCAAGGATAGAAATTCTACAGTCTCTCTGGGTCCCTGTTTCACTGTTTGGTCATCCTCACTGTGAATAATTTTGTCATTTTTTCTAATCAGAATTTCTTGTGTTGCCCTTTGTGTCTGTTGCCTCTTGTCCTACTGTTACTTGCCACCTCAAAGAGGAGTCTGCATAAGTCTTCTTTGTAGTCTCCCTTTGGGTAGCTAATGCGGCAATATAATATTCCCTTAGAATGCAACCCACATGATTATTTGCAGATCGGTACTGCAAGACTGTACTGAACACAGACAAACACCCATAACAAAACACTCTTTTATAACATATAAGCATTTATTTTATTTTTCTTTTATCTTAGCTGGACAAAGTACTGAAACACTTGCCTTGCCATTTATTCATGTTTACTTTAACTCTAAATTAAATTAATGTAATATATTCTAGCAGAAAGCAATCCTAAAGACTATAAAAGATCAGCTAGCACAGAAAGTTCCAACCCAAATTCTGACAGGGAGAGTATAATTATATATATTCTGTACTGGTATTCCGACTCCTGGATGAAATACGTATTAAATTTCTTGTCTTAAAAGTAGACAGCAGTTAATTTTTAATACATTTTTTAAATTAGTATTACTTTTAGGCAAAATGTAACTAGATTCCTTGTAAAACTTGAGATACTTGTTCTTTTTTCTAGTCCTCCCATGTTTTGTTCCCACCCAGAGTGTATTTTGATTCCATGATTTTTTTCTGCTATTGTGCTACTACAATCATTTGGCACATGATTTTTCTAAGTGATTGGATATGTGTATTCCACCTCTGGTTCATATACACTATATATATGAGATTATTTTGGCAGCTGCTGGGACTGTCTGGATTCTGGTTAACATCACCTTTTCCTTTACCCAAATTGGATGGAGTGAAACCAACATTCCATCAGTTCTTTCATGCTGTCATAGCTCATTTTGACTTCTCTACATACAGTATGATTTTTGATACCATTACATGAATAGCAGGGTTAATAGAAGGGTTATTCTAGCTGGTATATTTTGCATAGGTGTGTGTACTTCCTTCTTTTTTTTTTTTTTTTTTTTTCTTTTTTTCTTTTTTTTCTTCCCCCTTATTTCACAGATTAGTTAGGTTAAATGAAAATAAATCTTATTAATGTTATAGACAGGTTTGTTTCTTAATCTGCCCCAGAATTGTAGAGATGCTGAAGGAAGACAGCTGGTGTAGACAGACACTAGTAAGTCAAGAAATTGAAGAAGAACATCTGTAGGAGAAGGAATAATATTTGATTTTAGCAAGGCAGACATAGCAATGTCATCTCTTCTTAACCAAAAGACTTCAGAATAATTCAGGAACATTACTATATGTTGTACACTTTAAAAAAGTATGTGGGAGTAAGTCAGAGGAATCTGAACTGGCAGCTGAGTATTCTGCTCTCCTCCACATCAGTGCTTATTAATTACAGGCTACCAGAATAAGCAAAAATATATGGCAAAATTTAGCTTCTGTGGTACATATCTTTAAATGTGGTAAAATAGCAGCTCAATTGTGTTTTATTAGAGCTCTAAAAATATGTACTCAAAGCATTCCAAGATTTCTTTGCTTTATGAGACCACAGTTGGCAAACATCATGTAGAGTCAGTCCTTATTTCTTCCTACCTTTCCTTAATATCCTTTGTTCATGAACCCACCTAAGAATGCTTTTCTTTCCTGGAACCACAGTACAATTGATTTTGGTGAAAAAAAAACATCTATGGTCTAGTAACTTGCTCTTTACACCACGTAGTCATTGAAATTTTCTTTTCAGTAAGACTTGAAGAGTTGTGGAGATCCTTAGTTTCTACCATAATCTTAATGATGAAATTACCCCATACCTTATTTTGTTTTCCAAAAAGAAGAAAAACAAACAAAAACAACAAAAAATTTTGATGAGGTCATCTACTTCATGTTTTTGCCACACCCTTGAAACTTGTTCCCAAGGAAACCAAAGAGCATTTTTTTTTTTTTTTATTAGTTTGATTGAATCAGACTTTGTGAGAGCTTCTCCAGATTCTTTATACAAGTCAAGTTTATGCAACACTGGTGAAATACTAGCTGGTTATGTCTAGCCTAGATAAAATAGCTAAATTAGAAGGCTGGGGCTCTAAGGACTCAGACTTTGAAAAGTGTCTGTCTCTCAAAAATTTTTGGAGCAACTATATGAAAACTAGTCTCTTTTTAGCCTAGCACTGTACCTTATCAGAGGCTGCAGACTTTTACAAGGTCTCTTGGCAGCCAGTTTTCTCAGTTGCAAGGTCAATGCTTGCTCATCAGCAGAACTAGCATCCATGAAAAATGACAGCACAAGAATTTATTAACCTTGAATAAATCTGTTTCTTCAAAACATCTCTTGAACAGTTGACACGAGCCATGCTTCTTCCTCACTGCTGCAGTGTCTATCTGGAGTCTGAAATGGCAAAGGAATTTAGGACTGGTTGAGCCTGCTCTTCCCTGTATACCTTTGTGTGTGGGAGTCAGGAGAGGGTGAGATCATTCAGTGCACAACAGAGCCCCAACAAAGACTCCTGGCTGACAGGGTCTGAACCCACATTTGTGGGTCTCACACACACCAGAATAAAACTGTCAGAAATGGCCCAATCTCAGCTGTTCTTCTGCTAAGTGATTATTCTTTTGCTATCTCTAAGGTAACTGGAATCTGTGTGCTTTTTATCTTTCAGCACATCAAATATATCAGATAATAGTTAGAAGTTAGAACAATAGGAGATTAGATGCTGTGTCAGCATGTGGGCTGCAAATGGAACAAAAGAGTTTTCTTAAATTCAGTATGTTCTGAAAATACAATGTTAATGGCAATGTTCAGCCATGCAGCAGCAGGCCATAAAAGAAAAATGAGCTACTCTTAATCTTGCAGTTCTTTTGTCTTTCTATATCAACATCCCCTTCTTTCTTAAACAGCTATAACCCCTTACGTTAGCACTTTTTTTTTTTTTTTTTTCATTCTGATCTCAGTAAGTAACTTTGCTTATGTTTCCAGACAATTATTCTGCAAAATTGACAATAAAACCACTAGTTATGTTTTCTGAGGTTCACTGTACTCTATATGGCTATGCTGTCCAGCAGCTAGAGTAAGATTTTGGGGAATGCTGAAATCAAAATGACCGAAATTTGTGTTGAGATTGTTACTTAATCATCATTAAGGTCACGTCTACCTATGTGTTTTTAGCAGATATTTAACATATTGTTCCATGATTTTGTATTTTTATTTTTTCTCATGGTCCTTAAAGTGGTAATGCAGTAGAGGTAAACGGAAATAATAAGAGTGGGATGTGCTCTTTCTATGTGAAGATGAAACTCAGATGAAAGACAACATCCTATTTGTAGAGGACTTTCTGTAGAAAATGTCGGTCCAGAGCAACTATTGCCTCTTCATGTCTGCATGATTTGTAAATTATATTATTTAAAAATAGCTACATAGCTTCATGAGAGTATACTTAGGTTATTTGAGAATCTGGCCTAAATTATGCAAGAATTTTTATATCTGACATACATATGCTACAATGCAACATTTGAGATTTCTGTTCTCTCTTTCAATGAAAGCTATGGATCCTTATTTGCCCCTTAGTTCACAAGCACTTGTACTTATACTTCTCTGCATCTCTCAACTGATCATTATGTGCCATATCTCCTGTTGCTCATTTGGTTCTTTTCCAATGTTGCTTACATTAAGGAAATTGTAACCCTCTGGAATAATCAGCTTTAAGAGAGATTCACGAGTTTTTTTTGGTTTTGTTTTGTTTTGTTTTTTTTTTTATTTATTTTTTTTTAAGGTCCTAATTTATCAAAGCTAATCAGTATACTTAAATCATAGGATTAAAAAAAAAAAAAAAAAAAAAAAAAAGTATAACTGAAATAGACCAATTCAATCTCCTGGTTAAAGGAAGGCTATCTTCATATTTAGATCTGGTTGTCCACTCAGGTTTTAAAGATTTCAAAAACAGAGATTTCACAACCTCTCTGGACATCCCATTTGAGTCAAGACTTCTTTCTTATAGTGCATTCAGTATTTCCCTGTTTCAATTTGTGCATGTTATCTCTTGTCTTTCCACTATGCACCTGTGGAAAGAGTCTGGTTCTCTTTCTTTTATAATCCCCCAACTGGTAATTAGATCATCCCTTAGAAATTTATTTTTTCCACAGATATTACTCGCTCAGACACAGTAAGTTACAGTGTTGTTATGCCATGTCTGCTTAAAATGGCCCTCAGCATTGTGGATCCCCACAATTCAGGGCAGCCCAATTTCAGATTTTTTATTTTTTTTGCTTCAATGTCATGGGCATATTCCACATCTAGGATAGCACAATAGAGTTTTAAAACAATTATTTCCATGCTGAAACATTTCTGCACTGCTCAAATAAATGTCTGAGAGTGAGAATCAGGTCCTGTTGTTTATTAAAATGTGGTTAGATCTTTTCATGAAGATAATAATTGGTATCATTAGGTGTGAAAATTATGTTTACTGAACTGACATCTAATATACCTGAACAACAACAACAAAAAGTAATGCTTACTTTCTCTCATACAAAATACTCATCTTCCTATTTACATTCCATGGGTAGTGGTAGTGTAGATAAACATTTGAATGAATCAGGCTCTGGAGGGCAAGGATTGGACACAATTACAGTATTAACATTAGATCATAATTGCTGCCATAGTTAAATTCTGGTTTATTTAAATATAGCCACCAAATTATAATGGGTTCTAATGCATGGGAATGAATTGCACTCTTGTTATGTTCAGTGAATACTTAGCTATATCCTTTATGTAAACATCCTACTCACAGTAATCCAGTAAGGACATAAGGTAGAGTCTGTTTATTTTAAGAGGTAAACCACTCAGGATTATATAGGAATTAGGATGTGCATGCAGATGTGGAGGTTTCCAATGTGAGGAAACCACAGCTTGTCCATTTCACTTTGCTTTTACTCCACAATATAAGTCCACCTACCTAGAAAACAGTCTATATTCCTGATTTACAGAAACATTGATGTATATAATCTGAAACAGGATTGAAATGCTATTGACTTTGGTAAAAGATGAGCAGTTGCTAAATTTTAAGACTAGAAAAATCATACATTTCTTCCTGCTTTTATAACTACTGAGTATTATTCAAAACAGAATTGATATTTTTATGTGCATGTAAAAATATAGTAAGTGCCTTAGTATTTGAAAACTAATTAAACGTGCTTTCCTGTGATAAATCAATGGTTTTAGTTTCTCATAATTTATAATGGTTTGGACTGAAATTTTATATGTTGAGTATTCTGCTTCTTCCTGTTTGGAATTTTTGGTCAACACAATCAATAATGGATGTGAACATGTGGTATAAAGGTTGGACCACCACTTCAACCGGGTCTGAAATCCACAGAGGAAGCTTTGTTCTCTCCTCACCTAACTGGAAGATTCAGCAGCTTATTTCGTATTCATGAACTACATGAGTCCCATACAACCTTCGATTACATAGTTTTCACCTATTATTTCCAAGGGACTTTTTGCTTCCTTTGATGCACAGCATAGAAGTGGGTAAAAAATAAAGGTGAGGTTGGAGGTTCTTGTGGTGTATAGCACCCTTTCTTCATTTATTTCATATTCTGGTATCTATACCAGAGGTAATATATGAATTATGGTACTTGATTTCTGTCATGGACATGTAAACTATTATCTTGCTTCTCTATCATGTTTACACGATGTGTTAGATGGTCACTGTCTGTCTAGCTACCTTCCCTGCAGATCAACAGAAGTATTTCTGCAGTCTGCAGAGTATAGTGTTGTGATTTGAAATATCATATATCTTATCATGCTAAGTATTCTCAAAGATCAAGGCTTGTTGAGTCAAGTCAAATGCTCAGTATTTTAGGGTATTTGAGTTTTAATTCTCCCTGTGTTCCTTCCTTACTAAATAGGAATCATAATAGCTTTTCCTTCACTGAGTCACATTTCTGACTCAGATTTTTGCCATAGAAAAGTTAAAATGCAATTTAATACTGCTCCCTTCCAGACCAGCATTTGAATGCTATGTAGTCATTAGAGCAAATATTGAAAAGTTGGAAAAGAAAGATAAATATCACGTTCTACCTATTCTGCATATTGAACAAAGGAAGGAGAATATACAAAAATCCCACACATATTAATGCAAGTGGAAGCAATTGATAAATACATATAATTAAAATGCTGCAATCCAGTTTAATGTTGATATCTCTTTTGCTGAATTAAATGGGATTTGATTCATTTGATTTAGGTTTTTAAATTTAGGCGGACTTGATATCTTTTTGAAGATCCTCAGGGGCACCTCACGATGTCCACTGATCTGCATAACGCTTATTTTAGTCAAACTACTTCTTGACATGATAAAAGTTACTCCCAAATCACATAGCAAAAACTAGGTGTAGTTCATGTGATTTATTATTTCATCATTATTCTGGAACAGAGCTCTCAAATAGCATAGAGGACAGTAAAATATTCATATCTTCCAAAAACTTTGAGCCAATACCAAATCCCACTTCCTGAAGATCACTCTCAAGTCTTACAAGAGTTATATTAAGGGAAATTAGAAAGTTCCCACTACTTATATTTTCCCTACAGAGATCATTGCAAAGCATGTCAAATTGAACTTTTAATCACAAGATAAGAAAATATTTGGAGCATTGTGCATAAGAGTGTTACCTAGTGACATCCACTGGGACTCTATATTTTAGCTTAAAGTGCATACTTAAAAATAAATAAATAAATAAAATAAATGTTTCTGAGGTTATAAGGCAAATGTTCTGGAGGAAGTTCCTGAAAACACAGGTCCTTTGGGAACCATGCCCTTAATCCATTGGTTTGATTCAGTTTTCAGCACAATCAGTAAAATCCCACTGCCTTTACTTGTCTTTGGATTAAACATCAAGGGTCATGAAGTAGTTCAACTAAGCAGCAGAGCAGATGCAAACCTCCTCAACTTGTGGACCTTTCTACCAGATCGCTGTTCAGACTTGTTAACATTTGAATCTCAGAAGAGCAGTCCAGAATATACAGCTGTGGAAAACAGCATATACAGCTTATGTGATTTTTTTTGTCTTAAATCTCCAAGATTACATTTCTAAAAAGGGCAACTTTCCTTTTAGTGAACTGTGTATTACATTCATATTTACCTCCAAACTTGAAGACCTCTTTGTAGGGTGTTTATGCACACCTTAATCAGCTGTCATACTATAGTTTAATTAAGCAACATACAACTTAAACTACAATCAACCACTATGGTCAGGGTATTTTTCCCCTGACTATGGTGGAGATTTGGCTGTTCTAATTTCATTTGTTCAAATTATCATGTTAACTCTCTCTGAGGATGTAAATAGTGTGTCACAGCTTGAGGCAGGACCTCTGCACATGAATCCTTTTAGTTCGTAGCAGGGTTCAGGCATGCAAACGTTGACATTTTCAAATTGTTTCCTAGTAGGTCAAATTAGTGTTAGTGGCTAGAAGAAACAAACAAACAAACAAACAAACAAAAATCTACCCTGATGTCTTTCATAATTAGAATAGCTAGAAATAAACCCAAATGTTTGTTATTATATTTGAAGCCATGTCAGCTGCCACTGGAATTACATTTGTTTAAATAAAAGAAAAACAAAACAAAATACTTTTTCTTGAATATACACTTGTCAGTACGGGGAACATAGATGTTTACAATAGATGAATATAACTTTGGAAAAAGTAGTAGATTGCTTTTACACTGCCTGGTAATGCTCCACGGAGACTCAGAATTCACCAGTTTCAAGACTGCAAGATTTCTGGTTTTGAAGATCTTCCAATATATATATGTCAGTAGGAAACCTCCTATTCATAAGGACAAAGAATTATTTCCCCAGCTATTTTAGAAGTATGAAAATAATCTGCAACAGAATGCCGTGATGCAGCTTTGTAATGTCCTTCTTCATATTATTTAATCTTCAAACATTATAAGCATGTAGAAACTTTACTGTTCTGATAGTTTATTACAGATTTAATCAAAATCCTACTAGATAATAAGGAGCTCTACAGAAATTCTCAGTATGCTAAGGGATATCCACATCTGCTTTAAATTACTCTGGGTTTATTAAAAGCAACAGAGCAATAGAGTTGAACCATGTCATCTGAAATCTGCCTCTCTAGAACTCATTTGGAACCTCCCAGTATTGGTTTAATTTGGAAACCCTGGATCAGCGCCCTGTTCAATTTCAGGTGAACTGCAATTTTAGCTTATTATTATTATTGTTGTTGTTTAAATCTCTAGAGTATAACATTAACAACGTGTTAGTGTGTCAACTAACACATTCAATGAGAAATGTGTCCTTTAATTTCCATTTGTGTGTGTGTGTGTGTGTAAATGTTCCTCATCTGTCAACAGTGACTCATGATATCTTGGATCAATGTGGGCATTTGGAAGCTTGTTCAACAGTTGACATAACATATATGCTTGAATATTGCACCCGAAGGAACATTCTTTTGGAGGGAAATTAGCAGAGTAAACAGTGAAGCTGTTGAGAATGAAAAATATCTTTGGGTCTGGAAGGGTAGGTGGAAAATGCCCTGACTTTTCCTCCCAAACATTCCAATTTTTAATGTGTCCTTTACATAAACCAAACTTATATTGAGGCTACGCTACCTGCCTGAGCAATCCGTTAAATTCATTGTACTGGAATGGCAATTTGGTGCCAATAGAGAATGTTTCCTGAATTGAAGTGAAAAGTAATCCTGTTTTAAATCAAAGTATGAGGAAAATTAGAATGTGAAACAGTGAACTAACTTAAAATTCCCAGTATACTTTGCAGAAATAGTTAGCTTTGGTAATTCTCATTTTAGGTAATAAAGAAAAGGTGACAAACAGTGCTCTCCATCTCAGTGTATCTGGGCCATTTCATTAATACCTGCAGTCTACAGGTCATCCTCTGAAGGCTTCTGTTTTGACAGGGACACAAAGTAAATGGTATGAATATGAGCTCTGATCTCTGCCTAGGTAAGAAAAGCTTAGTTTTCATGGCTTGAGCAAAAAAAATGATACACTGATTGTTATTGATATTCCACTGAAGCATCAGAAACATACATTATTTCTCCTCTCTGGTACAAAATTCCACTGAACTTTATTCCTGATAATAATGCTGAGGATAATGATGCTATTGTGTTGGTGCAATAAATAAGCTGTCATTTATTTAGATAGACAAGTCACCTAGGATCAGTGATGTAGACTAGACTTCCATTGTCCTAGTGTTAACAAAGAGGATAATAATCCAAAAAAAAAAAAAATAACTGGGAACAGGTAAATTTGAAGCTTGGTAGGTAATTGTGCCAGCTTTTCTTGCCCAATTAATTTATTTGAACAAAATATCACTTAATCACTTGTTTTTGTTAGTTTGGGAATGGTATTTTCACTTTTTCAATGGTCATTTGTGTGCATGTCACCTTCTTCCTGCTGATGCTTGCTGCAGAATGTCAGAGGAGCTGGAGCTGGAGACACTGCAGTTCAGCCATTTCTGCTGATAGCATCCAGAAGGAATCCACTAAGAGGTGGTTCAGCCGGGGGACTGGCCAAGTGTGTTTGGAGTAAAAACTTCCTAAATTACATTCAATTATCTTTGAACTCCTTTTTGAAAGTGCCCTATATATAGACCCTGATGCACCAGGTGATTTGGTGTTCAAACAAGTCCTATTATATTGACATTGACATGTCTTTAGGAAAATGAATTTGTGCTCTGAGGTCAAGCACCATGAAGTTGTATCCAAATCTTGTCATGCATTAAGACCATCCAGACAGCAGGTGCTATGTGACTGCTGATAATCACTCACTTTTCCTATTCTGTCTACCAGAAATTGCTAATGATTCTTTCTGGTGTTCATTTAAAAGATCTAATATGTACAAGTTATTTCAAAACAAAAGATATTTAGAAGAATTAGATGTTGAAATGCAGTTGCAGAATATGGATTCAGTCAGCATGAAAAAATGCTGTTTGCAAATATTTCAGCTTACCTGAGATGGCTCCAAAGGCTCTGAGGGAAGGCAGAGGAGGAAGAAGGGCTAAGGAGGCCCCAGAGGCAGCCACACTGCACAGCCCAGGTGAGAAAGGAGTGGCAACTTTTATTTCATCTAATTATATTTCATATCTTGCAGTTGCCTCTCCTCAAGACTCAAGTCATGGCTGTACTTGTATGCACACATGTTGAGGTGAGATGTATGACATCTTCAACCACAGACATAGCAAACCCATAATAAGGGTTTCCACGGGAAGAGAAGGTAGTGTTAAGTCAATCATGTAGTGTTAGTTCCCCCAAATACTCACTAAACCTCTTAGACCTTGAATTGCAGGAACTCTGTTAGCTAGGAGCTGTGTCTAAATTAAATAGCCTTTTAAGGATTTTTTTTCTCAATCTTGTATAAAGCCTTGACCCTTGAAACTATGAACAAATCCTTACATCTACATTAGCCCATGTCAAGCATTTCCATAGCTTAACTGTGTGTTGTGTGAAGTGGATTAAGACATTTTGGGGGAGGCTTTGAAACTAGGGAAAGCACTTTACACTATAATTTACTTATGTTATCATAATTACAGTTCAAAGTTTTTTACATGTCACAAAATTTTAAGTAGAAATGCACTCTTCCCAGCCCCTTTTTGCTATGGACAGAATCCAGAAAAAAAAAAAAAAAAAAAAAAAAAAAAAGTAAAAATTATACATATATGTTTCATGTCGAACTTAGCTGTAATTTAGAAACTTCTATTTCCTCCTTTGAGAATGAAATAATTACAAAACCGCTGAAAGTGGAACTAGTTTGGTGTAACCTGAAAGAAATTTAAAACTTTCATTAATAGAGTAGTATTTAACATGAAAAAATTGAGTATCATCACTTATTCTCTTTTGGCATAGAATTCTGAGCAAGGAGGGTCCCTCCTTTTATGTGCTATGATTAAAGTGCATTAGTAGAGTTGTGGCAGTCTGTATGTGAGCTACAGAGACCGTTTAACTGCAGTCAGTGCTTTCAGCCTCTTGCTGAAATTCATCCAAATCCTCCCCAGCGGATTAGAAGAAATAAGAGCTATCAGAAGAGGGAAAGATGTAAATCCAAGCTTGAATTTTACTCATCCATTCTAATACTGTGAAAAGACAATTCCTCAAAGTGCTGGTAATGTGATCAGAGTGAAGAGTGGATCCCATTCTGTAAAAACAAATTTTAACAGAAGGAGTGTTGATAGCTATGTCTGAAATTGAAAATATGAGGTCACTGATTTGTACCCATATAAGAAAAGCTGGACACAGTCCATCTAAGCCAGCTGCTATATAAATTACCTACAAGTAGAACTACCCCAAAGTCCATTTGCATTTTTTTAACTACAGGACTTTGAAGAGCTGTTAGACAGATAAGCACAAGGATTTCTTATATGATTTTCAATAATAAAGAGACTTTTTTTTTTTTTTTTTTCTGAAGCAGGTCAACTGCACTTTCCATCATAAATCTATCCTTGAAGTTCTGAAAACTCATGTACTCTTATTTTATTTTGCAGTTTTACATATGCAACTGAATTTCCAAAGAAGCTTCCTAACCTTATTGTACATATTAACTAAATCACATTGGTAAATAATTCATGTTTTTTTTTATTATTATTTTCAGGTCAATAATTAAAATAATAATAATAATAATAATAATAATAATAATAATAATAATAATAATAGTAATAATTTTGAAACATTAAAAAAGGACTCATGTAATTTCAGACTGAATCTCTGTTGGATTTTCCCCTATTTCACAATATTTTAGGGTGAAGAAAGACACTCTTGCTTTCTCCTTGGCCAGTGACAGTTATGCTGTCACTCAATGTTGACTGACCCATCACAGGTTACTTTGAGGCCTTACACTGCCTCAAATTTGACTTCCAAATCCTTTATGGACCTACTCCACAAGTCTCTCCAAGAGTCAGTGATAAATTTGTTGTCAAATATTAAAGTCACATTTGAAAATTAAACCACAGGATTTACCCTGATATCCTTAACAAACTTAATACCTCATTAATTCTTTTAAATGAGCTCAATTGTTTTTGAAGTATACAAATTTGTTACCTGAAACCAAGATGGTTATGATGAACTTTCATACTCTCAGACCTGAAAAAGGAAGATACTTGGAGAGGAAGGATTTTATTATAACAGCTTCAACTCCAATACACTTGTTCACAAATTTGTTACTATTGATTCTTAATAGTCAATGATGTGTGACATGTAAAGAAACAGACAAGACTTTTGATTTTCAGGTTAAATTGTCAGGAATTATTAAGAGATGAATAAAAAATAAATAATAATAATAATAATAAATAAATAAAATAAAATAAAACAGACCTCACTAAGAGAACCTGTGACTAGTGGTGTTCACCAGGGGTCGGTGGTGCTGGGTCCAATCTTGTTCATCTTGTTCAACATCTTAATCAATGACCTTGAAGAGGGAATAGTGTCTGTCCTCAGCAAGTACTCTGATGACACAAAGCTGGGAGTAGTGGCTGACACGCCAGAAGGCTGTGCTGCCATTCAGCGAGACCTGGACTGGCTGGAGAGATGGGCAGCAAGAAAACAAATGAGGTTTAATAAGAGCAAGTGTAGAGTCCTGCACCTGGGAAGGAACAACTGAAAGTATCAGTACAGGCTGGGGGATGACCTGCTGGAGAGGAGCTCTGAGGAGAAGGGCCTACGGGTCCTGGTGGACGACAGGTTGGCCATGAGCCAGCAGTGTGCCCTCGTGGCCAAGAGGGCTAATGGGATCCTGGCGTGCATTAAAAAGAGCATCGCCACCAGGTCAAGGGAGGTGATTCTCCCCCTCTGCTCTGCCCTGGTCAGGCCTCACCTGGAGTACTGGGCTTCCCACTACAAAAAAAGAGAGGGATCTCCTGGAAAGAGTGCAGCAGAGGGCCACAAAGATGATACGAGGCCTGGAGCATCTTCTCTCTGAAGAAAGGTTGAGAGGGGGTCTGTTCAGCCTGCAGAAAAGAAGACTGAGAGGGGATATCATCAATGTGTATTGATGATATAATATTGATGATATAATGTGAGGTGTGGGAGACAGAGGGATTTGGCCAACCTCTTCAGTGGTTTGTGGGGACAGGACAATGGGTAATGGCTGCAAGATAGAGCTCAGGAAGTTCCGCACCAACATGCGAAAGAGCTTCTTCATGGTGAGGGTGACGGAGCACTGGAACAGGCTGCCCAGGGAGGTTATGGACTCTCCTTCTCTGGAGATATTCAAGGCTCGTCTAGACGTCTACTTGGGCAACCTGCTCTAGGGAACCTGCTTTGGCAGGGAGGTTTGACCCAACGATCTTTCAAGGTCCCTTCCAACCCCTTCAGTTCTGTATTCAGTTCACATGATTCTGTGATTGTGCAATGAATAAAAATAAATAAATAAATAAATAAAACAGACTTCACTAAGAGAACTTCTCTGAAAGTTTTCTCAAACATCATGGTATTTTAAATAATTTATTGTTTGGCCAAACTTGATAGGTTTGACATTACTGAGTTTTATTTTCAATTCAGAAGTTCTACTGCTGCTGTTGTTGTAGTTTTATTTTGCTTTGTTTTGTTTACAGAAATTATGGTGTAAAGAATTTAATTTTAAGGAGCAGTAACTGTCTTTAAAAAAATATGTAAATAAACCTTACACTTCCCAAATGTTATTTGTGCAAAAATCAGTGTGTAGACATTTTGTCTTTGCATTGAGTTTATCTGACTTTCGTTCGTCATTATGATTATAATAATGCATAGTCATATCATACCCGCCAAGCTGACTTCAGAGCAACTTGCTTGCCTGTTTAGCCTGGCAAAACACCCTAGTCATTCAACATGGCATGATTAGATGGGGAACAAAATCATTTACTAATATAACTCTTAGCCAGTGTTGTTAGTTACACTGTTAGTGTACCTATTGTTACACTACAGGTACGCAAGTGAATTTAAAACTACCTCAGATGTGTTTTATTGAAGCATGTTCAATATTTTGAGCAAATAGGTGTTCCTATAGGGCAACTGTTCCTTTCTTGCTCTATACTGTGGTTGGACCCAACTTGTGGGTAGGCTATGGAGAGGCTACGACATGACTATCTTCTTATCTTGTTCCCACGTGGCTAAATGAAATACACTTTTGCCCCTGGAAAACAACTCTCTACCTGTACTGTTAGTCTTTGAAAAGGTGTTCATGCCTCTGCCATATGATGTTTAATGTGACAAGAATTGAATTTTTTATAGATAAGGTAATCCTTGAAGTAACAACTACACACAATTTCACTTCTTGATAATGTTCTGCACATTGAAGCCTAAATTTCCAACAGTATCATAGAAATGGCTGAGAATTCATGAACATTTAACCAGATCTGATAACTGAGATACTTAATGAATGGGATTTAACTGTCTGCTAACCTGTACTAAGTCAGAAGATAGAACAATTTACAGTCATCAGTGTCCCATTAAACTATCCAGGCTCATTGAAAGTATATTACTCAAGGTACAGTACTGAATTAGTGTGCCTATAGTGCTTCTACTGTTTGAGCTAGAAAAGAATTATAGAATCATAGAATCATAGAAAGGTTTGGACTGGAAGGGACCTTTAAAGACCATCTACCCAATCCCCTTGCCATGGGGACTGCCTGAAACCCCATCCAACACAGCCTTGAATGCTTGCAGAAATAGGGCATCCACAGCTTCTCTAGGCAAAATGTTCAACTGCCTCACCATCCTCACATCAGTGAATGTCTTCTGAATATCTAATCTAAATCTATCCTCTTTTAGTTTAAAACCATTACCCTTTGTCCTATCACTATATGGCATTGTAAAAAGTCCCTCTTCTTCTTCCTTACTAGATCCCTTTAAGTAATGAAAAGTTACAATAAGATTTCCCTGGAGTTTTCTCTTCTGCAGGCTGAACATCCCCAGCTCTCAGTCTTTGTAGGAGAGGTGCTCCAGCCCTCTGATCATCTTCATGGCGTTCCTCTGGACTTTCTCCAACAGGTCCATGTCCTTCTTATGCTTAACACAGTGCTCCAGGTGGGGTCTCATGAGGATGGAGTAGAGAGGGAGAATCTTCCCTCAATCCCTCAGTCTTCTGGCCATGCTGCTTTTAATGCTGCCCAGGATACAATTATATTTGTGGGCTGCAAGCACACACTGCTAGCTCATGTCCAATTTTTCATCCACCAGTACCCCCAAATCCTTCTCTGTAGGGCTGCTCTCAGTCTCTTCTGATGTATGGGATTGCCCTGACCCAGATGCAGGACCTTGCTGAAATTCATGAGGTTCACATGGGTCCACCTCTCAAGCCTGTCAGTGTTCTTCTAGATGGCATCCCTTCTATAGTGTCAGCTGCACCACTCAGCTTGGTGTCATTCACAGTCTGCTAAGGGTGCACTCATTTCCATTGCCTCTGTCATTAATGAAGACACTAAACAACGCTGGTCCCAGTATTGGACACTGATGGACAGCACTTGCCACTGATCTCCACCAAGATATTGACTGCAACTCTCTGAATGTGGCCATCCAGCCAATTCCTTATCAATAAGGAATTCCTTATCCATGAATAATAAATGTTTGGAAACCATTCTCATTAGATCAGTATTGAGCTACTGTGAAGTTCACAGTTAACGTATATACTAAAACCTTGCTCACAAAATCAAATACATAATATGAGATATTACAATAGTTTCAGGAACATATGATATTGAGCTTTACAAGTCCTTGTTTAGCTTAGAGGTTAATAATTCTCATGTTTCATAAGAAAATGACTGAACAATAGAGATAACCTGGATTCACTTTCAGAGAAAAAAAAAAAAAAAAAAAAAAATTGAAAGAAAAAAGGTTAAAAAAAAACAGATAATTGGAAGAAGGAATGTTGCACCAATGTTTTGTTTCAGTTGCGCCATCATAAGCATGGACTCCTTTGACTTCAAAATACTGATGCATATGGTTTTTATACTGTAAAACTCAGAGTAGATTTTAGCTCATTAATGTCAGCGCTATTTAGCTACAAGACAGCCCTTAAAGTGTTCTTGATTTGAATAATTGAATGAGTCACATGATATTTTAAAGACATAAAACATTTAGAATTCAAAAGCCAACCTGATTTCCCTTTATTATTTACATTATTTGTCTTTTTTTTTTTTTTTTTTTTTTTTTTTTTTTTAAAGTATACAAATTTTATATATTTTTTAATTTAATTTTTTTATTAAAAATGAAAATTATTAACAAATAAGCTAAAAAAATTATATAAAATCAA
>CM021765.1:8894476-8926866 GCA_011076525.1 Nettapus auritus
TCTTTTCTTTTCTTTTCTTTTCTTTTCTTTTCTTTTCTTTTCTTTTCATTTTTTTTTTTGGAACTGTTACATATTCCAAAGAATCACAGAAAATATATATAAAAATAATAATATTATTTCTCTATATGGCTACACCTGGTCCTTTAAAGTTACACCGTGGGGGCTTACGAACATTGAAGGTGATGATATCATTTACTATTGGATATAATAAACTTTTGATTTCAATATTATAATCTGGAATTTTTCATGAATATTCGAAAGAAAAGAAAGCTTCAGTTACTATCTGTAGATGTGAATATTTAGAACTTTGCAATAGCAAAATCATATCAGGCTTGTTTTAAACTAAGAAGCTGTCTGCCTGATATTCTTTCCTTTTATATCAGATTCACATTTGTATAACGCTGACTTCAGCAGACACTTGTCTTTATCCACAGCTACAAAGAGCAGAATCATACCTATGTGAGTTCAAACCAAGAGAGATGAAGAAAATTACAAAGCTTTTTGACAGTTATATTATAAGAAAAATGATCAGATACAGATGACAGCAAAGTATTTCTAGCCAAGAGTGTTCTAAGACAAGTTAAGCAATCAATCATCTGCATCGCTCACTATTCAGTAAGTCGACATTCAACATTTGAATCAGTCATTACAATGTAAAGAGAATTAGTAAAGTCTCTAACAAAATGCAAATAAGTGAACTGGAGGACAATACAGTCAAATTCTAAAACTTGGCAGGAAGCCAGAAGAATTATTTTGACAAGACTGCTTGGGGTGATTTGATTTTTTCTTGTTATATTAAAAAGAAAAAAGAAAAAAGAAAAAGGAAAAAAGGAAAAAAAAAGAAAAAAGAAAAAGGAAGAAAGAAAGAAAGAAAGAAAGAAAGAAAGAAAGAAAGAAAGAAAGAAAGAAAGAAAGAAAAGAAAGAAAGAACTTGCCTTGAGCAGTATGAGTTTTAAAAAGTATTTTGTAATAAAAATGTAGTTATATTTATCCAGGAAAAAAAAAAAAAAAAAAAAAAAAAGAATAAGAAACAAAATATAGCACATGATCTGATAATTTGCTCTCTTTCTATATGAGTAAACTCTTAGTTGGTAGGGAGAGTTTTTTTCCAAATAACTGAAAAAAATACTGGGTCAACACTATGAATGAATCTTCTTAGGGTTATCTTTCTTTTTCTTTTTCTTTTCTTTTTTTTTTTTTTTTAACCCTTTCTTAGGGTTGTCTTCTTAAGGTTATCTTGAATATGTTGCCTGATAATTCTCTCCATTATAGAATATCTGTCATTATAGAACATCTGCTTCCAAATCTACCTGGTATAAATTAATGTGAAAAATAGGTTTAACATCTCTGGAACTACTAAGACGAAGGTGTTGAGATTCTGTGATATTATAAGAACCACTACTATGTAGGCCTCGAGAATCCTCACCCAACACCTTCCTTGTTCTGATTAAAGTAAAAGATGGGAAAAAAAAAGAAAGTGATGTAAAAAGCAACTGCAATAGCAAAAAAAAAAAAAAAAGGGAAAGGGAAAGGGAAAGGGAAAGGGAAAGGGAAAGGGAAAGGGAAAGGAAATTAACAGCAACTTTCACTAGATTTTTATATATATATAGGGGATGTTATCTTATACTCACTAATCAATTGAATCAGTGGTGGAAAATGTGAGTGATCTTTTTGAAAACCAAAAAGTCATAGCAAGTAAGCTGCACTGTTAGGCAGATCCTAAACATTTGGAAGCTGTTTTAAGAGAAAAAACATGCATCCTTCACTTGGTAGAGTTAATAAATTTTAGCAGCCTGAAGATGTGGGTATGTGGAGTGTGGTCCAAGCTCTTGGATCCCAACTTGTCCCCTCCCCTTCCTCATCTGTCTGCATGGATGCTGTGTGAGGAGTTATACTGGCATCTATGGAACTGTTTCTGCTCCTGAAACTGTGCTTTCCTCTGTGTATCACAAGGTCATGGCTTGAACCACATAAGTTTTGTCATCACACGGATAGTTTTTACCAGCAATTTGCTAGCACAGACATGCCTTGAAATGATAATGTTGACTTTGGTCCTGATATGAATTTAGGTGGACTAAATAAAAGGAATAAACAAAGAGTGTTTTTGTGAAAGTTTATACTTACAATGTCTGCATTATTTTATGGAAAACTATTTTTAAGAAGTTTCAGGTAAATGCATTTGACTTTGTTAATATTTGTGTATAGTTGAGAAGATTGTGTGGATCCTTGCACTGAAAAAAAATCTGTCCTTGGCGAGTGCAATAACTGTGAGGACTATGAGGACTAGATGATTATTCTTGAGTTTAAACAGAAGCAACATTTACTTCTCTAGTTTTATTCCTGTGATAGATAAGTACACAGTTCCAAGAAAAGGAACAACATGCCGCCAGTGTCAGTAAGCTGGAATGATTGCAGTGCATGTAAAAATGAATTACTTGTGTCTTTTTATGTCATTAGCTAGTCTTTCTTATGGTTTTCTCACAATTTACAGATTTGTAGAGTTGCTTTGTATGCTAAAAGTATGAGATTTTGTGTTTAGATTTTTTTTTTTTTTTTTTTTTTTTAAGCAGGTCATCTTCAGCTTCGTATCATTTTTTGAACAAAACAACTTAGTCCAACAGCTGACAAGTTATATGGATGTAATTTCACCACCTAAAACCTCATACCTCATAAACCTCAGTTTAATTGACTTTACTGTTGATCTTAGTGTGTGTAGAGCTGAATCTCACTAGCAGTTTGGGTGTGGGCACTTGAAATAATAACATTCACAGACCCAGGCACATAGCACTTTCACTGTATTTTGCTCGATAAGTATAAATTCCAGAAATAAAATCCATACAAGTCAAAACATGTCTGTAATTTATTTGACCATATTAGCATAGAAAGTATTACCTTTATCTTACAGAAATGTTGGAATCCAACAATATAATCAATTTCAATGGACTAGCTAATAGCTCCAGTTACCATACTTTCCTCTTGGATGAAGAAAGGAGTCGGTTATATGTTGGAGCAAAGGACCACATATTTTCTTTCAACCTGGTTAACATCAAGGAATATCAAAAGGTACCTTTAGTCATGTTTTATATAATATAAACATATACTTCTAATGTTGTACAATTGTTATTATCCAGACTATGTTGGGTACTAAATGAATTATGTGGTGTTTGGATATCAGGAACACTACTATTGCTAAACAGACAAATATTTGCTGACTCTTGAAAGATAATTTTATAATGAAACTATAAGCTATGATTATTTATTTATCCCCCCCAACTATAAAAAATAAATTGCAAGTGAATAATCTAGTTATCTTCCAAACAAGACATACTTCATGTTTGCTTCTAAAAACAAGCAAACAAACATAACTACTATGTCAGTTTACACAAAATGGCCTAATTATTCTGCATTTGATAAAAAGAAGCTGTTTGTCAGTCCAAATGTTGATTTCTCTTCTTTAGCCACCCTTTTAGGCACCCTACTTCTGCTGCTCATAAACCAAAATAAATTAAGTATTAATAAAAGAGGAATAGATTCATAAAAGCTGGGCATTATTGAAGGAAAGTATAATTTTCCTGTAGAAGCTGGAGACAAATTAAAGGTAAACCAATAGTTCAGAGATGTTCTGGTGTATTCTTTTGTTGGAGTCTAAATAAAACATTTTATCTTTTAATTTATTTTAGTGAGACAAAATACTAAGAAGGTAAATAATGGCATGGAAGTTTGTTTTGTTATATTTAAGTATTTTGATGGCACATTTTAAAGTTCATGGAATACCCTTTTATGAGAGATATATTGCTCCAATACAGGGGGATTTTTTTTTTTCTTGGTGTTCCTGACCTTTTGCCCGTTTGACTATTAGCTTCCTAAGATGATAGCAATAAATACCTTGTGCTTTCTGTTCAGAGGGAACATTCATTTGTATTCTCTAAGGAAAAAGGATAAAAAGAAAACTGGGTATTTTATTTTCTATTCTCTTTAGAGCAGCTATAAAGGAAACTAGCTATTTATTTGAGTTCTCTTAGGGATTCAGTTTAATGTGCAAAACATCTGGAATAATTAAAGTAAAAAAGGTGTTTCCACTGTTGAAAACAGTTCTGCAGAATGGCAGAATGGCAAGGATTGTATCTTACATACTTAGGCATTCAGATGCCTTTATAATACTAATTGAAATTATAAAAATATACATATCATTATATTAAATAAAGAAATAGTATTGGTAACATGGAACTGAACGGTGGAAACAAACTTAAAGAACAGACTTGCAACTTAGACTTTAGATTTAAGAATAAACAAAAGGCTTAAAGAATTTTTTGATCTTATTATTAAGTACAGGAGGGTCACTGAAGAAACTTCAATCAAAATCAAGTGAAGTTGGTTCTGCACCTGAACTCCAACTTCCGCAGTCATTGTTCCTACCACAGTAAAAAGAACTATAGTTTCTGCCTAAATGTTGATAACAACATATGACTCCAAAGAACAACAGCTCAAAAAGCTAAATTTTTCATTCTATTTAAAATAGTTTGTTTTTGCTGATGCTTAAACCAAACCAGAGGAAATACTGTGCTGTGACAATAAGAAAAAAGAACATCTAGCCTTTAATTTTATGGATTAAAATATTGGTTTGATTAATATAAAAATCTTTGCCCAAAACTTGAACTGAACTTGAACTGGTCCTTTTGGGAGATCTGAGAAGTTTGGTTAATGTTTTGCCCTAGTAAATTTTAATTTTCACGTTTCTGCACCTTTTAAACTGAGAATAGAAACAGGAAGTAAAAGGAATCCTTTTGAGAGATAATGTTCTCATAAAATTTTTAGCCTTATTTTATAGACTCAAGATGTTTGTTGTTTTTTTTGTTGTTGTTTGGATTTCATTGCATTTTAAGAAAATTCTGAATTTAAAAGCGTGGTTGCAAAATGTTTCTTTAAATGACACCTATATTATCTCCTTCATCCTTTTTTGTCATCCGTATTCTTTTGTTATTATTTTTTTCATTTTGAATAGTTTGCCTTTCACTTTTTTTTTTTTTTTTTAACAAACAATATTGAACACCATGGTTGTAATCCAGACTTACGGCCATTTATATTGCATTATCTGAGGCTCCCAAATGAATAGCCTGGTATTTTATGTGAAGATCAAGTTTTATTCTATATGTAATTCCTAAAAGCTTAAAAAAAAAAAAAAAAAAAATAAATAATGAATAATTGACTGTGAGCGTCTCTGGATTTTCTCTGTATGAGGTGAGATCCATTTTCTGCAAAGCAGACATTACAGTCAACCTAGGTTTACATTTACTTGTGTTAGAGTAGCTCTATAGGAAAAACAACAACAAATCTACTTCAATGGTATGATGCTTTTCAATTACCACATCTTCTTTGTTTTTGTTATTTAACTAAACCTACTAAAAGAGTGAACTGCACTGAAATACACAGAAAAGGTAAATGTCTTAATTTATGATTCTGAGAACTATGAGAATTATGAATCTGAGATTTCACATAGATCAGGTTTATTGCTACTATGATTTTTTTTTTTTTGCATTGTCTTTTTTCATTATATAACATTTAAAAGTGGAAGAACACTCACTTAACAGAGAGTCAACCTTTTCTTCATTCGTATTCAAGATTCATTGCTGCAATTCACAATACAGATTATATCACGAGATTGTTTTTACCATGATTCCTATCATCTCTGTTTTACTCGTATCATTTCAATTCCTTGTCAAGTTTTATGGAAGAAAAGGAAATAAGGAAAAGAATGGGTAAAAGAGAAATTGTGTAAAGACATGTTGTAGCATTTGGTCTGCAATTTGCAATTACTGAAGCATGAAATAACACAACGTGATTTTTGTTCTGTGTCTTTAGATTGTTTGGCCTGTATCTCATTCCCGAAGGGATGAGTGCAAGTGGGCTGGAAAAGATATTCTGGTAAGTACAAATCTTTTTAGCATTTTTTTTCTTTTATAAAATATTTTAAATATTTTATTAAGTCTTATTTTATTAATTCTTAAAGTATTTTTCCTCCTCTGTAAGGCCACAAGTATGATTATAATTTCAAATTTAAGCTACTTCAGCCTTCTCAATTCTTCATAATGAAATTTTACCTTTATGATCAAGAGGTTAAGTTTTTTAATGAAAATTATGCAAAAGAAATTGAATTTATTTACAAGACAAAACAGAACAAAGCCTAAACAAACAACAGCAACAATAAATACAACTCTTCTCAAGAAAGAAAAGGGAAGAGATACATCAAAATAAGAAATATTAACCCTTGCATAATTGTCTCCTGATCTCAGGCCACTTAAATTTTCTTCATTTTTCACTCTTTCAAATTCTAAACAGACATTTCTCTTTGTGACATCTCACTGAAGTCAGTGAGTTTCTCTAAACTTTCCTCTGCATGGAGTTCATAGGAAAACATGTTCAAAGTGATTTTAACATTCTGCATCACTTTTGGTACCTCAGGATAGACACTTACAGTAGACACAATTTTCTGTACATTTTCCCTCATTTCTCTGTACATTATATTCCCTGTATTTATGAGGTAGGAGAGACATAGCCCATATCCCCCAAATAATACTCATCCTGCACTGATAATCACTGTCTTCTTTATAACAACAGCATGGAAATGTGAGGAGAAGGCTGAAGAAGAGAAAAGGGAAAAAAAATAATCTAAAAAAATACTTGCACAACATAGCCAAATGAGAAATTATTGTGGTTGCCAAGGTATAACTGAGAGTAGAACCTGGCCTCCTGTATATATGCTATTGGCCTGATTTTCAGAGATGTTTGTAAAATATTCATAATGCCAACCATATGCTTCTAGAGAGCTCCATTTGAATAATTTCAAAGGTCATAATAAAAATAGTATCATTGGTCTTTACCTAGGACATAGAGGACAGTTGTCTTCATAAAAAGCCATCTGGGAAGATTAGAGGTGGATTAGGTAAAAGCTAAAAATCATAGGCTAAGGTATATATGTGAAAGGGCAGCTACAGTGTCAAATGGCACCTACGATATCAGATACTTGGGTTATCTTGTTAAATAGAAATAATAAGTTTAAATTAATCCTATTTCATATTAACAAATAATTTTCAGGAGTGTATTACAAGGTGATGACTATACTATCTAATTGTCAAGTTTTTTTTTTTTTTTTTTTTTTTTAAAAAAAGAAGTTAATGTTAAATGTCTGAGCAAATTAACTTACCTGACAACCTGATCTTGTACTAAATATTGGGATATTACAGTAATTTTTTATGGCTGGTGTTGAAACCTAGAAAAATAATGAGATTCAGCACTGAGAATGAAAGCCTTCCTTCTGAATTTTTTTTTTAAATACTTTTTTCAGAAATTCACAACAGTACAGTATGAGTAAATTCTACAGTTTGCACTAGGCTAATTCCAATCACACAAGAGGCACTTTATTATAAACGGAGTGAGCTTGGAAACTCAAGGTCCACCCCGTCCTCTGACTCCTGTAACCTGTAACTACTTTATTCACTTTTAATCTTTTGCTTTCTAACATATTATGCTTCCTATATTTGTTTCCTATGATATTAAGACAGCAACACCGTAAGTAAGACACCATAAGATCACAAGTAAAAGGTGAAGCTAATACCATGCTACAATGCTTTTTATGATCTGGCACATCTGGTGCCTGCTATGAGTGTATTCATTAGAAGTAGCACAACCATAACTTGGTGCAAAAGAGCAAGACAGAAGGGGAGGACACAATGCAGCCCAAACTGAACACTGTAGTAGTACAGAAAAATATTGCTAGAAGCAGATAATTAATTTTGGAAAACAATTTTCCCGTACTTTTTTTTTTTTTTTTTTTTTTTTCATATTTCTCTACAAGTTTAGATTTGAAATAAAAATGCAGAGTTTATAGTTAGTGCGGGTCTAGTTTTGGTAAAAAACTAGAAAGATGAAATATATACCTTGGTGTGCTCATGACATCGTCCTGGAATAATTACTGCTACCTGTTATTGCTGTAAAACAGTGCATTACAAAGTATTTAATGTAACTTCTTTAACTGTAATTACAGACCATTTAAGAAATGTATTCTTTCTTCCTTATTTATTCCTTAAAGCCGTTGTCAGTACCTTGGGAGTGTGAAACATAAAGGACATAAAAATAACTCAACTGGTTCTCATTACTGAGAACTAGAGAAATATAGGACAAGTAACATGCAGTATGAAACATGCTTTATTTAATATTGCTTTCAGCAATGTAACACTGCTAAGATATTAGATACTCTTCACTTGTTATGGTTCAGAACTTTCTAAATGGTAGTCTATACTTCTACATTGAGGTCTTAAAAATTCTTTTTTAATTATTGATCTCTAGGGGAAGTGAGGGCTGAAAATGCAAGTCCCCACTAATAGGCCAGGTGTGCTGCAGCAGCTGCAGTTCAAGTACAACCCTGTCTCTGCCCTGCTCCTAACCTCAGCTATGACCTCAGAGATTTCCTCTCGTAATTATAAGAGGTAATTTACCATCATTTTTACTCCTTCAGAGGGTTTCCTTGTACTGACACTGTCAGTCATGCCAATCTGGGAGCAGTAGGACAGCTGGTGTGGGATTCAAGGAGCACGGCCTACTTGGACTGCTCTTGCTCTCCCAGTATCCCTTTGTTCCTTAAGCAGTCATTCTCATTTCTATTTCTTGAAGGGCTTAGTGTATGTTAGTTAGTTAAGCTTTGCTCACTGTACAAACAGATAAACCTTTTTAAATATGCTTCAGATCTCTTTTCCTATGGATAAGCTGGGGAGAAGGGAGGCTGAAAGACCTCATATGCAATAAAGCAGGACTTCTCTGACAGCAGTTAACCGTTAGACTCTCCACAAAATACAAATTAAATAACAATAATAATAATAGTCACTGTCCCATGTAAGTCCATAGTATTACAATGTATTTCCATGATGGAGTACAAAAAACACGACAGTAACATAGTAAAAATTAAAGGCTATATAACTAACAAATATGATATTTGTTTAGGTAATTCTACTAAATGAGCAGTTCTGCGAGGCTTTCTTGCTATTCTGGGCCTCAGTTTCTCATTTGAGAGACATTCTAATTGCTTCAAGCCCTGTGAAAGTTTCTCATGATTCCTGACTAGACCTTAGTAATGATCAAAGAAGACAAGTTCTCTACAAAATAGTTCTCAGCTTTTATACTCAACTTTACCATAAAGACATGTTCATAGACATATCCCTCAGTAGTGAGCCTCAATATTTTGGTTTTAAGATCTCACAGGCACCTGGATCCCAGCAGGAACACATGGCAACCTCTTCATTACATTACATATGGGTTAAATAACAGGTAACTGTTAAAAAATATATATAAAAAAAGGCAGGTACAATTCTACTTTGACATTCCTGGGATGTCAGAAACCAGCAAAGCAAAACTTGAGTGATTTACAGATGTTACCGGAAACACTAGCTGCTTTTGCAGGAAGGGATATATAATTTGTTGGCTGGAAAGCTGTTCTAGTCCTTAAACCATTAATTTACTATATTTTAAAAAGTTTTGACTACTGTCTAGTCAATACACTTCTGACTAGGTTTGGCTAAAGCGCTATAACAGTAGTTTACATGTTACACAAATAATCAGAGAAATCCCAATTAAAGAGTATGATAGGTTTCAACTTGAAAGCTACAAAGACGAGCTTCTGAAGGGTACCTTAGGATTTTATTTTCAAGTGTGATTTGACTATCTAATTTATTTAGACACTCTTAAATATCCCAGCACAAAGTAAATTGTTAAAATGGTCCCTTTTGGCCTTGACTTGTTTAAATCTTTAAATTCCAATGAGTAGTTTCACAGAGTCACATAGAACAAGATACACAATGACAGGTACTTGTAAAAGACTTGCATATAATATGAAATCATGTTTTCCTTGGATTTCTCTAGTGAGAATTAAATGGTGGTATTCAACCAGATACAAAGAGTATGAAGCTTTTTTTACTTTGTACCAGCAAGTTTCTCCATACATTTCCTCACATAAACAAACAGGTATGCACAGAGTTAGACTTTCATGTCATTGCACTTAGAGCTAAACAGTATCATCACAATTCTGTGTATCAACACATCATCTGACGTCTAAGTCAACTGTTTAAGTGTCATTATATTTTAGATAGTTAACATTTACCTGAATTTAACTGTGATTAACATTTTAAACTTGATAGTTCTCAAGATGGTGATTTGGAAACACTTCAGATCAGAAACCTATTTCCAGTTTGGAAGAACTGTTAGACTCTGTATGGTACACACAATAAAGCTATATTGTATACTGCTTCTTTTTTTTAAATGTGGCTTAATCATTGAGTTTATGATTCATGTGAGTAGAATCACGTGACTGAAATTTAGTTTGCTATCTCATTTGTTAAGATAATGCTCAAGTCAAAATGTTCCTCTAAATTTTTGCTTTCTTAAAGTTTTCCAGATCCTCCCTAAATCATAAGATTAACATTTCCAAAGCAATGTATGCAATGATTTGATTGAAAAAGGAAAAGGAAAAAAAAAAAAAAAAGGGGGGGGGGGAGGAAAAAAAAAGAAAAAAAAAAGTGGAGTGTAACTTAGCAAGTGTCCCTCAGCCATATCTGGTGATACTTTGGAAAAACAAAGTTGGCAACAAATGAGCACAATTCCCTTTAACTCATTTTTTTACTGTTGTTGCCTTAGGGAAAATAGAAGAACATGGAGGAAGAAAGCAAAAGTAATTATTTTCATCTGTTATTGTAAACAAAGATCTGAAGACAGATTCCGAAAATTAAATATACAATGCTGGCTGGATCTAGAAAGCCTGATTCTAAATTCATCTGATAGTCACAGTTTATCAGGTCAAATTACCTCTGGCCTTTTGTGTGTACCAAAGAGAAGTTTGTCCCTTTCTTTCAGTGTTCTTCCTTTAGAGGACATTTAGAGATTTTCTATCACCAATTTTTATCACCGTAACCTTTTTCTTTCTGGCTCCCTGTCTCCAGCTTAAACCTGAAATCTTTTGATAGAGCATACAGACCCAGGACCATCCAGTCTGGGGAAAGGGGAAAGCTGCATGTCCCATGGGAGTAGGAAGGGATAAGGTAAACAATAGATCCAAAGCAATGGACCTCCAATTAGGTTAAGAACAGAATTTACTCTTTGTGTTAACTTCCACAAAGAGAAATGTGACTGCTGAGCTCTTTGGAGACAAACAGTGCCACTGCATATCCTCTCCAACTCTATCACTTGTCCCAGTCAGTAATCCTGGAAGAAATTATTACTCTGGGGTCTTCTCACTCCTTATCCTTGTGGTATCCTTATCTTTAATGCGGGCATGATTTCCTACTAAGGCATTTTTACCATTTGGGAGAAGAGGGAGTGAGGCATTTTGTAAGTTTTGTGCTGCTGCATAGAACTGCTTTGCATAGAAACTACTTAGACCGAAAGGGAAAAAAAGTAAAACAAACCTACAGTTCCTTCACTTAGAAGAAGAGAACTGAGTGTGGTAAAAAATAATAATAATAATAATAATAATAATAATAAAAAAAAATTATAACACACTGGAATCTTTTAAAGTTCTGTGGAGATTTCCAACATTATTTCCCTCCCCCCCACTCCCCCCCCAAAAAAAATATATATATATAAATAAAAATAAAATAAAAAATTTGGCCGTGCCAGCTCTAGTTCTTGGACACTTGCTGGCATAAAACCTCATTTAGGGCAGAGTCCATTCAAAAGTTGAGCCTACAGCTTGTGTTCATTTAGACATTCGCATATGTTCTTTATATGAACTTACCAAGACAAATCAGTTACTGTAAGGTAACAAGTTATATACTTACACAGAGGAAGGGTTAAGTTAGTAATTGTTCAGATGTTCATAGTTTACCCATTTATGTATCACAGGAAGTCATTAACGTCTTTGAATGTGGGGAAGAAATTAACATAGATCAAGGAGAAAGCTAATTTTCCAATTTCTGGCTTATTGTTTTGTTTATAGGTGTGACTATGGAAATTTGCCTCTGAAGGAAACTTTATATTCATCAGATTTAATGCAGTCTTTCAGAAATAGCATGTTGTCTTTGAAGTATGAAGTTACAGGGGAAGAGAATGGGAAGTAAAGGAGAAATAGAGGAAAAATTGTTCCCCAAATTATGGGTTTTAGTTTCCTATCAATATGTGTTCCTCATGAACCCAAGTTCGGCCTTCACAAAGTCTGAGAATTGCTTTTAATTGCAGTTGGGTTACCAGCCATTGCTCTTTTAAAATGACTTTGGGTAATTTCTTGTTATGATTTATTACATCTCAAGATGGACAGAGTAGATTTGTCCTTTATACATTTCTTTTCAGAGAAACACATAACTGGATAACTAGTAAAAATTATGGAGATGTTTAGTCCCTGTTTTCTTTCAGAACTTCAGGCTGAAGTTCACGTAATTAGAGAGAAGTGTTTCTCTTGGTATCATTAATATTTTTTTTTTTTTTCCCTGAGTTTACTAGAGGTTCTTTCTATTTTAGTGAACAGACCAATTTTTAGGTTGTTGCTTTAATAAAAGCAAGTATAGTTTAAAATTTAAGGATAGGTCTGCTCTCAAAGATCACATATCATATTTCCTTTATACTCAAGATGTGATCACTATTTCCCTGTTAATTTAGTCCACAACTAATTTTATTTCTGCAGTTCTGTTACTTGCATACAACAACCAGTAGTTTCACTAAATTCCTTTCTGCTGCTCACAAGTTTAATATTTTCTGTTTCTTTTTGAATAAGTAAAAGAACTAAATACTAGTTATAGGGAAAGATCCTAAAATAACCAAGGAAATGATACATAATTATTTCCTATGTCAAAGCTAATGCTTTGTTCAGTTTCTACATCTTCATGTCAACTAATCTTCTTTAAAAAAGCCTTTTTACTGTAGAGAAAGTTTTGTATTTTGAAGATGGTGGAACAAGAATATTAAGAACACTAAACAAAGAAAGAACCTGTATATTTGTCTTTTTTTTTCTTCTTTTTTTTCTTCTTTTTTTCTTTTCCTGATTGTTCAAAATGGTCTTTGTTGGAACAAATTATCTGTTGATTTCCCCTTGGGTAATCCCTTGCTGATTAACCTGTTTCAAAACTTTAGATTATTTTCAGCATATCATGAATCTTACAAAAAAAAAAAAAAAAAAAAAAAAAAAAAAAAAAAAAAAAGGTACCAATTTTTTACTGACTTGGAATTTTAGGCTTCTGTCCCAGTTCAATATCCCTCTGTGGTTTCAGAATAGTTTAATTTCCACACCCAAATGTAAAGATTCCCACAATAAGAAACATGTAACTTCGTAGTCTAGTTTACAAAGTGTTTTTATTTACAGGCCCACATATTGTTAAGCAACTCTCACTTATGAATGCCACAGTCTTTTGCTTCCGTTCAACACTTCACATATTTACGTTCACTTTCAACACAGAGGCTTTAAGTATATTTATTTTAGGTGGCTGTGAGTGGAAGTCATTACAGGATATGTCTAATGCTGAATAAAGACAAACTGACTGATATGGAATCTAAGTGCTTTATGTGCATATAGCAGGCTTGGCAACCTGTTTGTCTGAAATACTCCACCCAATTAGCAGGTGTTGATTCTATTAGGAAAGGCAGGATGTAATCTGATTTCTCCAGGAGACAGGTGATTACCCCACCCAGATAGAAGAGATAACTGGGAGAGACTCTTTCGATCTAGACTGTGGTCGCAACTTAAATTGCTGTTGGGCTTGGTGAGACTGCCTGAGTTGAAATCAAGCAGTATAGTTCATTGCTTTGCTAATAAAACCATGCCCAGAATGTGGGACAGCTTTGGTCTACAGAGCAAAAACTGTTTGTTTGTTTGTTTGTTTGTTTAAAAAAAAAAAATGGTAGGAAAAGGACTGTCTTCCATTTGACCTCAAGGCTTCCCAATGTTTTCAGTTGTTCCTGAAATACTCTTCTGTTACTTAAATAACTTAATTGTGCTCTGTAGGAAGTAAATACTACTGAAAAACATAACATTTTAAAATAAAATAATTTTCTTGCTAAAGCTCCTGGAAGGGTTCAGTGTACAACAACCATGTTATTTTTGCAAAATCCTGAAAACAGTTTTGCTGGACTGCTTCCACAAAAGACTTTGGTTTGTCTTGTTAACTACACATTAACCAGATGTACAAAAATATGAGATGGTCATTAAAACAGGCATGTTGTACTGCAGCCTTTTCTTGGCATATGTCTAGCTGTTCACAGGTCTAGAACAATTATTATCTGCATCTGCTAAATGGAGATTTATGGACTGGAAACATGTCTCCTAATTTGGACATAGTGAGTGCAGAACAATTTGGATAAACTTTACTTCTTAAAACCTTAAGAAATTGCTAGGCCATATGAATAGTGATAATAACAAAGATTTGAAGACCTATTTAATGATGTGTTTGGTCCACAGTACCAGTAGTGAACAATAACCTTACAGGTAGAAAGACAGAAAGGCAGGCAGGCAGAGTCATTTTTTGTTTTATCCTCACTGACGAAATGCAGGAATCCAAAGAGCTTTCCATCTGCTGTGCAAGTGTGCTGACAACTAGACTGTTTTCTAATATGACATGCAGGTTTGTGGCTTGAAGGAATCAGGATATATCTGCTGTATTTTTATGGCTTTTTTATCACATACTTTGTTAGTTAGCTTCTTTTTTTTGTGTGTGTGTGTTTTTTTTCTTTTTTTGTCTTGATGCTTTAATGGTTTAAATTAATGCAGACATCCTGCAACTTGAGTAAATTATACATTTAAAATATTCTCATGAACTCTTGTCTTATCAAAAAATCAGACAGATAACAGGCGTAACTTAATTGGGAAGATAACTGGAAGTACAGTAAGCTGCACTAGGCAAGCAAGAAAGAATGTCTTATCAATCCTCATCTGTACCCTCAGTCTGAAATTTCTCAGGGCATGGCTTGACAGCAAAGGAAAGTCTAGATATGGAATTAATCAAGCATTCATTTTTAATTTTGGCAGTGGTGACCATGTCTAAGAGTAGTGTCATTCCTAGCATCTCGGGAGGGGTCAAATCTTCTAGATCACAACACATTACAAGGGCCACTGGATCTCAGGATCTGGCAGCTTTTTCAGAGCTCTAACGTACTGAAGATCTTCAAAGTACAATGAGAATTCAGTTCAGAAAATAACATAGATTTAAGGTATTTTAGGATTTTTTATTTATATTTTATTTGCCAAGAGATATCCAAGGTTTCTATTGAATATATATATATAAATTATTTTTAACGGATTTTCACTGATGGGGAATCCCTGAGAACTAAGTCAATAGAAATCCCCTCTGTAACACAGACCACAGTAACTGCTCAACTAACTTCGCAGACAGATTTTCAGAGGGTAGGACCATAAAACATTGAACCTGCTGACTGCAAGGTATAGTAATGAGAAAACAGGGATGGAAATAAATTTACTGATCCAAACTCTGAGAGATACACAGCAGTAAATCATAGTCTGCAAATGTTTTCATGCCAGCTGCATGCATCGCTGGCCTCCCCCACTCTAAAATCTTATACGTGCTTATTCAGGTTCATTTGAAATGTTATCTCATGGAGTACAGGTGCCACACATGATTTTCCTACCCATCAAACCCTGTGCAAAACTTCTAATACTGGGAGATATTCCCATTACTGACAATGCAGCCATGGTTTTGCAGCAGTGTTACCAATTAGTTTACTCCAATAAAATAAAAATTACAAAGAATCATTGCAGTTTAACAGGACTGGAATGATTTGCTCTATTTCCTGCCTACTCTGGACCTTTTTAAGCAGACTTTACTCTTTGACCAATGTTTTTAAGTGCTACTCTAATTCAAATAGGGAAACAGTACAAATTTTTAAATAATCTTGCTGCATTTTACAAAAACAAACAAACAAACAAACAAAAACCACCATGCAAGCAACAATGAAATGCATAGCTGTGAAAGCATATGCATTGCAGAGCTCACACCAAGGAGGTCTTCCTTGCACATGCTTGCTGATGTGCTAAAGTGTTTGCAGGATCTAGGTGAGAACTGCTCATCTGTGTACAAGGAATTAAATATATATTTATTGCACTAACACTCCAGAAGTATTTTGCCTGAAACAGTGCTATGGCATACAGAAAAAGACACCTAGCCAATACAGACTGAAATGATTGCAGCTTGCAGTAGACCACCAGCAAAAGAAAGAAGTAAAAAAGCTCGCTGATAACTTGGGAACATCTTTCAACAGTGTGATAAATATGAATGACAGCAGTAATATCAGGGATTACTTATTCTCCATGGATCCCTGACCTCGCCTCTTGAGAATTCAACTAATTAGACGGAAGAAGAAAAAAAAAAAAAAAAAAGTAAACATATTAATTAAACTCATGCATGGGACTTAATATGGAAACTGTCTGTTCACTTGATTTGAAAGACAAAACATGTATTTGTTTTGTTTGTCCAGCTGTTAGACGATAGCTTTAAATCCCCTTGTCTATCCAGTTTAGACAAAACCTTCTGATATTTTAATCACGTAGCTATGTGGGAAGGTTGAAAAAAAGGAATAATTTGTGACAGAGTCTGATCATTATCTGGATTAAATCAGCAGAAAACTGTTGAAGCTAATGATACCATAATGGATTATTTGGCCTTTTACTCAGTTCCCTGCCTAATCTGTCCACTTATATTTGCTGTAATATCTGTGAAGCGGTATAGACATCGATGCTGTTTTTTTGTTTGTTTGATTGCTTTTTAATAGAAACATCTTATTTAAAATAAGGAAAACAAATCTGGATATTAATTAGTCAGTGGGACTTACTCCTTAAACATCCCCTTAAAAAAGATATAACTGAAAACTCTTTGCTGCATCAGTAGTAATCCAGACTGAAGGATGTAAATTCCAGGCTTCTTGGGGAGACATAATTACTGGAAACTCATAAAAAGCACCTAAATTCAGTTTTAATTTTCATATGCAGAGCAGATGTTTTGACAGATGGATGGACTTTATTTTTGTAAGTGTCCGGGAAAAGTCTGCATAACACAGCCTAATCAGTGTTATATATCTGTAATGTTTGTTTTTCAATCTTTCTGCTTTTGGCTCCTATGCTTTTTGTTGCAGACATTTTCTTTTTTTTTTTTTTTTTTTTTTTTTTTTTTTTTTTTTTTTTTTTTTTTCAGGATAATCTCTCTCTTCATAATCCTTTCTATCAATTTGATACATAAATATTGGAAATATCTTAAAATTTAAACATGTATGTTTGGTTAGTGTCAGACATATTGATATTCATATGGTGGGTGTCCTGCTGGAAAGCTTAATTAATACTTTATCTTCTCTTCAAGACAGGCCCTCTGCCCTTATTTGTAATATATATTTGGATTTGGAATTTAGACTTAAGGTCTCTGTCCAGGCACACTGGAAATCTTTGACTTTAATTCACACTCTGACTGTAAGTGACAATCTAACAATTTCTCAACTTGTACTACAAATAAGAGTAGTGCAGGAGGACTAGCAGTAAGGTTGGCTCCTTTGCTGCAATACCTTAGTATGATGGAATAATTTTAGCTACTTTAATCTCAATAAACTGTCAGTACATAGTATAACCAAGAAGAAGCACTAACCATTTCTTTGGGCATGCTTTAGAGCATAGTGGTAATCATGTAATCACAGCAGCAGCTCCAGAATTTACATGGTGGGAAAAATAAATAAATAAATAAATAAATAAAAAATAGTAGCTTTCTGAAGAAGTTCCCTTTGTCAGAGACAAAAACCTCATAAACTATGCTAAAAGTCTCCAGTCATGATGCTGGGGCTTAGCTGCTTAGATTTTAAGTTAGGGATGTTTCAGCACAAGGCAAAAGGCAGAACCTACACCTCTCAGGAAACCTTATGCTATTTATTGAAATATAAATGAAGATTAATCCTCTCCTGCACTAGGCAAGACAAATGAGTGGGAGTTTTCAGGACTGCAGTAACTCCCACATTATGTACCTAATTTTTTCTTTGAATGTCTACCTCAATCATTCTGTACCATATGCAATCACTTATGCTTTCTGCTATGTGTATGTATATATAAACTCAAGCTTTAGGGTATAAATCTGTGTTTAGCTTTATACAGACAAGAAAAAATTCCTAATATGAAACTACCCATTATAAGAAACAGGATTATTAGGTGGAAGAATTCTAGTGATTCACTATGGTGATTCCAGTACTCCTCTTTTTCAAAATGTATTTTCATTACCTATCCAAGTTGTATTTTCCTGCTACAAAGAGCTCTGCAAACTTTGCTTTCATTTTCATATATTCATTTACATTATTAGGCTAGAAGTATTTTAAACTCCCAATCCACTCAGCTTTCAAATATTAAAAAATAAAAATAAAAATATTTCCACCTGGAAAGTAATTTTTGAAAGTCTAATTTTCTTCCTTAAACTGTTTTACTTGAAGAACAACAATATCCAAAGGATATGAATTTGTCCAGAACATGTTCCCTTTAAACAATGTTCCCTTCCCGGGAAGAGCAAAAATGGATTCAGAGGTACCTGGGGCTGAACTCACTTGTGGACACAGTGTTTAAATTTCCTGATAATTTGATCATTAGAACTTCTGGCTCTTGGTTCCTTCCTGTTCCTCCACTGAATATTTTCTCCCAAATGCTGTAATTTACCAAGATACTACATTTATTTTGTAGTCTTCACTTCCTTTCCAGTATCTTGCACTCTGAGACCATATAGTGAAACCTCCTGCTGGCATGGACCTTCATACTATATTGTTAGTATGAAGTGTTGGCCTGAGGGCCTGGCAACAGGGGATGTGGCTGCCAAGTAGGACAAGCCCAGTTAGAGAAAACCAAGTCATTCCAGGCCTCTAGCCAAGGTGGTTGGTGGTTGCTTTGTAGTCAAATTGATGTAGCAATCAGTGTTGGGACTGGCAGAGCTGAGTGCCAGATTTCTCAGCTGAATACCACTGCACAAGCTGTGAAGCCAGGGCAGGGTTGGGGAAACAGGTCCTGGACATCTGACTGAGTCACCCAAGTCTCATATAGCGGTAGACCCAAGTCCTCTCAAAGCACACACTTTTTCTCTGATTGTAATATCTTCTTTGGCGTACATGTATGTTGAAATTTGGAGTTTGAACAAATCATGGAGAGCTGTTAAAGTAGTTACTGTATAGATTTGTTGTTGTTATTATTCCTATTATTATTTTATGTATATATATTTTTTCCCAGAGTCACATAAACTGGTAAAACCAAGAATTTACCTTCATGAAGCAAACTCTTGTTCTGCTCAGTATATCACTCACAAACTCACAGGTACAATGACATTTCCACACATCTTGCTGTATCTGTGCAGCTGTACTTAAGCACAATTAGGCAAAGGAAGGACTCTGATTACACTGCAATAGAAATCAAAGAGACTGTTCCTATTGTTCCAGTGAGAATAGTCCTGTCTCCCAGGCAGGGTAGAAACTTCACTTTGAACTTCCTGAGTTGACAAGGGCTTAAATCAGAACTGTAACTTTACTTTGATGTCATTTATTGTGGTTTAATACCCCCCTTTATTTATATTTTACAGTCATGTAAAATATATAAAGAAACCTAATCTGTTAGGGAGGCGTATGAGAATTTACTGAATGGATCTTAATGGTTCCTTTATGCATCTATAAAACACGGAGAAGCTATATAACCAGTCTGAGCTGGACTAGGGACTTTAAATGTTATACAATTTTATTTGTTATGGTCAAAGGTTTATTGCTGTAAGTATTTACCTTCCCCGTTTTTTAACTAGGGAGTGTATTTCTTAGATATCTATAATAAAAAATATGTTGCACAATGAATTTAGGAGAGCTTAAAGGCAGGGATGAATAAACCAAATATCTTATAATATGAGTGATTATATATAGAAATAGAAATTCTACTGATATGAACTCAGTTACAGTACAATCGAAGCTCAACAGTTGAAGCAAAAATATGGTTAGGAAAAAGTTACATTATTTTTTTCTTCTCCTTCCTACCACAGACTAATCTGGAATAATTCAGTAAAGCTGGTAGAATCTTTCTTAATTTCCCTCCAAAGAAATCAAAGAAGTGAAGAAGGGTTTTCCATCTCACCTTTAAAATAGTAGCTATCTAAAACCTTCTTGCTGTATAGCAAGATCATCTGCTCTATGCAGATGAACAGTATTTATCAAATGCCTGTAGAGTCACAGGTACTGTGTTGTTATAAATCAGAATAGCTCCACTGAAATCAGCAAAACAAATTGTAATTTACCCTGGCTGTGGATCTAGCCCACGTACTCACAGCATTTTGTAAAGATGTGTGTCCATTGTCCTCTGTTATTTCATGTTCTTCAGGTAGGCAGTTCTTAAATAGTAGACCACAAAGACATTTCTAAAATCAAGATATATCAAGTCAGACAAGGCAAAGCACAGTCCTACTGAAACAGATGTGCGATTATATTTGACGAGATACAATGTTAAGGAAGAAAATTCTGGATGCTTTATAATGCATGAACCATTGGTCAGTTTTAAATTATGCAGTGTCAAGTTCTGATGCTTCAGCTGGAACACAGAATATCAGAGTTTATGCAAGGATCGACTTCAATTTTGTTCATTGTTAATGTTACGTGAATTTATGGTATTTAGTCATTTTAACTCTTGCAGGTTTTGAATTTGTAATACATTTTCACAATTTCTCTATATTTCTTTTATTAATAAGAACAAAGGACAACAGTATTAAGAACAATATAGAAACATATAGTGTAATTTTGATGATTTATGTTAGGTATTTGTTTAGTACTCTACCATTTTGACAGTGAAAAGCAGCTTGTGAATATATGTAATAAATGTATGTTTGTGTTTATATATGTGTGGGAGAAGAATATGTATGCACCAGAATTTGTGTGTGTTTTTATTAAGAAAGGTCAGAATGGAAAGAATTAAGAGAGACCCTGGTAACATTTATCTCTATTTTTTTTTTCAATTTCCTGTTGGATTACCTTAACTACCTCTATGTTTTCTCTTCCATCTCAGTTGGAAAGATAACTTGTCAGCAGGAAGCCAAGGACATAGTAGGATTCTATATACTTTTCTGTACAGTACTCTTTTTAGTACTTTGCCATTAACTGTTACATAAATAAGCAATAAAATTGGAAGAACAAAGTCATTTTGGTGCAGTCCACTATGTGAAGCAGGAAATCAGTATTTTATATAAGTTCACTGCTTTTCTCAGTGGTGGCCTAAGGCATGCCTCAAATTGCATACGAATTTTCATGTCAGTGCCATTATTTTCTAGTTGAGATTATCTGGTTTAATTAATAAGCAAGCTACAGAGTAAGATGATGCCAGTCAATGAGATCTCTGTAGAGGTGCCGGCTAAAGTATTGTTTCCATGGGCCCTGGTCTAATTGGAGAGGTAAAACTGAGCGTTATACTAAAAAAGCATCAACTATATATTGAAAAGTTTCCTCCATTATTTTTACACAAACTTTACTGGAAATGGTTGTTCTATTTTAATGTTCTTATTTTTCTCCTATTTGAAATCCATTATAAAATTGTGTTAGTAGACTGATTCACAGACATTTATTTTCATTGTTAGACCTGGTGGAAATTGAAAGATTAACTAAAGAAAAAATAAATAAATAAATAAAAATCTTAAATCTCAGGCTAGACATTTGCATTTTAATATGGAAATTAATAATATTTCATTAATAACAGGCATTAATAACATTTTTACTAACAGATAACAGATTATGTTTGTGTTAGGGACTGTTCTGTTAGAACATTTTCAAGTACTGAGAACTAGAATTACTCATGATGGATAATTTACTCAAGTCAAATATGCAAAGCTTATACTTTAGGGGTCATAAACAGTTCCAATAAAGTGTATGTATTTATCTTTCTAAAACTGGTCCCTCAACATAGGCAATGTGTGTGAGGCAGCATTCATATTGTTGGTAGAAATGTTATATCAATGATTTGTTTTTCATCAACTCCTTACATCTGGCCCATCTTTTTTTCTAATTGTTACTTAATTGAATACAAGCAAACAGTTGGTCCATTTTTCTTCATTATTTCATTCTGACACATTTCTATAAATGGGTTTTGTCTTACAATCATGGCAATTCCATAAATTACAAAGATGAAGAGTGCCTGAAGCAAAAACAATGAAAACTGTATAATTTTTTTTTCAGGGTTGGATGCTTTATTAAATGACAACCAAAGATACTTAAATGAGATCCTAAATCAGGCTGTTTATTAAATGCTTAGTGATAAACATGCTTATAAACAGCTTGAAATGATCACACCTTTAAAATCTGTTCATTCAGCCATAAATCCACAACACAGAAAGCATTCCCATTAGTCATAATCACCAAATTAACTTCATGAATGCATTTTTTTTCCTTTTCTTTGCAGAGAGAATGTGCTAATTTCATCAAGGTGCTCAAGACTTATAACCAAACCCACTTGTACGCCTGTGGAACAGGGGCTTTTCATCCAGTGTGCACATATATTGAAGTTGGAAGCCATCCTGAGGTAAATTATCTTAAAACAATATTTCTTGTTTAATCTTTATTGGTGTTTAGCCATGAGCCCTCTGCCAAAATGCCCTCGCTCTTTTCTGCAGCTCAGTGAGTGGATCTGGTAGGACCTGCTCTCACCAGACTCTGGTGCTGATTGATAAATCACAACCAGATCTGTGCTTTCCTCTCCCACACGGCATCCTTTCTGCCTGGCTCTTAAGTAAATACCAATGAGCCCATTCTGCCTCATTCATAGTTCAGCCTGTGCATTTATTCTGAGGCCAACTTTGTCCTTTAGTCTCCTGCTCCAGAACCATGACAGCTGTCTGACACCATGGCAGCTTTCTCAGTTGGGAATTAAAATAGTGCTATGCCTTCATAAATCCCACTTCTCAGATTTGTCCTAACACGTCAAAATGTTTTCATATATGACCTATGTTTTGTTTCCTTACTTTTTTTTTTTTTTGTAAAAAAAAAAAAATTTTTCCTCTCTTTTCCCCCTTTTTTTTAATCTCTCTATCTCTCTACCTTTTTTTTTTTTTTTTTTTTTTTTTTTTTTTTAACTTCTGACTTTTGCTTAGTACTGCATGCAGAAGGCATGGCATAGCTCTTGTAATACTTTGTCAGTGATTGTCATAACTACATAAGCATGGTCTTCTGTGAAAAACAGTATCACTCACAGAAAGCAATAGGTCCATGCTGATTTTCCTGGCTGCAGATTAGACTAGAATGTCTTTGAGCTCCTGCAGTTGATTCAATCCTTTTTTTTATTTTTTCCAGAAAAGCCAAACTTTTACTTTCCTATTAATCTGAGTACTTAATATCAGTAAATCCACTTTATTTTACTTTCAGTCCAGCTAACCTAAGTATTGCTCCATGGACTGTTTCAGTTTAGCAGCCAGACTCATTATGTGTTTTCAGCACTCACTTACTTCATTTAAGGATATGTTTTATTGGTGAATCCATAGTTACGTTACTTGTAGCTTCTGTGATCTCTGAAGAACAGTTCTTTCAACTTACCTTATGGTTTTGCAATTCAGGTTTTCAGGTTTCTCTGAATAGAAAGATATCATTGTTAAATGAATGAGAACTCTGTTATTTAAAAATCAGAATTTCTTCTCCTAGAAAAATTAGCAGACATTTTGAGTGTTGGCTTTATAGTCTGGAAACCATTTTTCTCTATATAGATGTCTTTTGATATTTGAAATATTAGTCTTTTAATGTTCTAAACATAAGGTTTTGAAGGAATAAAGGAGCTGCAAAGTAGAAGGGTTTTTTATTATTATTTTTTATTATATATATATATATATATATTCATTAATGCTTTATTCCAGAATGCATTCTTGGCAATTAGTGATTGTCTCTTGACCACACACAGTATGTCATTGCTTACTGCATTAAACAGATTCTCTGCTTCCTGAGATCCATTTGGGAATTGGTAGACATATTAATTAACTCTAGTTCCGTAAGATGTGTGTCAATCAATCCTTGGCTATCTGCCAAGTGAATCTATCTGCAGAGAGATAGCTGGTATGAGGTCATTTACTTCTACATGTCGCTGTTTTAAGACTGTGCCATAAAACTAACACACACTTTATGAAGGATTTATAGAAAGAATGATCAGAGATGAGAGGCCGGATCCAACCTTGGTTTAACTTTCAAGTGTTTTGAAAGACTTGAGTCAATGATGTGTTTGGCCCTGGAGCTGAAAGAGGATGTTTGTTTTAGCTTCCTTTTATCAGTCCATAACTATCAACAAAATCTAAATAATTGCTTTTTTCTTTTTGGTCATTATGCCGTAAGTTTGTTAGCCCCCATGTGCCCGAATGATTCTCATGAACCATTGTTTCAGCTTTGCAAACCAGGGAAAGGATAATTTACATCTGATTTGACATAGTCACTGTTAACTTCTGATTTCCTTTTCATGCTTAAGCTATGAGTGAAATCACCCTTAACTTCCCCTTCATTAGCACAAGTTTTTGTATCCTCTGAATGATTGTGTAGGAAGAGCCATTACCTTCTCAGTCCAGTTCTTACTGTGCAGAGAGAAATTGGGGCAGAGAGGAGGCACTAATATCCACCTACTCTCGTGCTTTGACAAATGTAATCATCTATGTCCTGTCCCTTACAAAGGTGAAAATTGGACAAGTAAATGAATTAATTAGGTTTTCAATGAAAAACAGGAGTTTCAGCAGTTTCAATGTGTCTTTCGCAGAAGCAGGGGGAAGAGGAGGGTGCTTGACTGACAGCAGCTATTAGAGACATAAAGAACAGGGGGACACGTTGTTAACCCCTCAGCCTACACTCTGCTTCTGTAAGAGACAGCTGTTTTATGTGGTCATGTCAGACAGCAGCACTGGACATGTCAAAGGGCCACTGCTTCTGTATTGTGTATAGTTTATACCTCCCTAACATTCTAAAAAAAAAAAAAAAAAAAGGTAAAGAGTAAAAGTGAAAACAAAGGGTTGATTTAGAGTTAAAAAATTACCATCTGAAACATTTCCTGAAGATTCATTTTCTGCCATAACACTTGTGGAAAATTAGCTGACTTCACCATCTGCTTGTTTATTTTCAAGCACTTAAAGAGGTAAATGTGAACTGATTAGGGGAATAGTAGGGGAATGTACCTACTCTCTAATAAGACTGCCTGTTTATGTGGTGGTGGAATGGAACCCACCTGTCTGAGTCTGATGGAGGAGTGGAAATTAGTATGTGTCAAACTGAAGATGGAAAAAATGAAATTTAAAGAAAAGAGTGGGAAGTGATAGAGAAGACACTAGAAGCAATTGGAGCAAGCTGAAGGGGGCTGGAATATGGTACAATTCTTATGATTGGGAAAGGAAATAAATTGCTTTGTGTGACAGTCATAAAATGGGAATATGAATTGTTAAATCTGTTGAATATCTCTTCAATATGAAGCAGCATATTACTACCCATTCCATACTTGAAGAAAACCATTTCTAGTGATGAAACTAGGCAGATCTAATTGAGTTTGATGAAGTACAGTATGAAAAATAATAATAAAAAGGTAAAAGGATATGAACAGCATGCTGTGCATCTGATTAAAAATGATCTGCACAAATGTATACAGCGTAATATGTTGTGAATTACACCGCATTCTAAGGAGTAAAGCAGACTAATCTGAGCTTAAATCCATTCCAGATGTGGGAGTGAATAACCACAGTATTTAGAGAGAAGAATAAAGCTAATGTTTGAATAGACTTTAAGCACGTAAGCCATGAGTAAGCAGGAAAGAACATAGTTAGAGAGAACACAGCATGTGTATATGCACAAAATACCTGAGGAGAACCAAATTTAAACCTTGAGATCATCCACTGCAGAGTCTATATTTGTACCTTCACTGAGTAGGACAAACTGGTTCATATGCAAATGACTACAATGTACATCCCTGAATTTAAGTCAGATGACCTAACACAGACACCTACACCACCTTCAGGGGCTTGTTAGGCAACAAGTGGCATTCTCTCAAGATAACGCAATATAGCACAAGAAAGCAATTACTAGACAATACAAGAAAGCAATTAGTAGAACTATGTTCTGCTCCCACTGACTTCTGAGGATACAGGATTGAAAGACAACAGGAATGTTGTCTTTACGGTTGCAAAACTACACAAGTCAGATCTGTGCTCAAAAGAAACACATCCAACTGCAAGGAGACACAGAGGTGCATTAAACCCACTAGAAAATCACAACAGGATGCAAAATTCACCTGCCTGTGCATGCCTGAGCAGGGGGAAGCAGCCCTGTTCCATTTCCCCAGGGTTCCCTTTGGGGTAGTTTGTATGAACATGCAAAGAGCAGTCCTGTTTAAGGAAAGATCAGGATTTTCCATTTACTTAACCCTTATGTACATTAGAAGTACAGAGAGTGTGCTTTTTTTTTTTTTTTTTTTTTTTTTTTTTAAACACTCAAGACAGGTACTGCAAAGAGCTGTACAAAACTGTTTGCCAGACCTTCAGCAGGAATACATTAGGATTTCTTCAACAGAGGTAAATCAATAGACTGTCTGAACAACTAACCCAGCTTCTTTTATTGTCTCCTAATTCCAAATTTCTTGTCATTGTCCAACAGATTAAAACTCATTTTTAACTGGATGAACTTAAAAGATCTGGGATCACTTTACTTGCAGGTTATTTCTCATTCGTAATCAATAAAGAAGCTCTAAGCTTAGTTCAGATTTATGATGTACATAAAACATTAAGTTATTGCATATGAAGTTATATAACGCTACCACCTGTAACATATTTGCTTTTTCCGGTCTCTGTGTATTTTAAATATCTTTAGTTCAACTCATAAAATTTTGCTGAATTATACCTTCTTCATTTTTTTTCCTCTTCTGTACTTCACATTAAAAGAGGTCTAGAGTGCATTTTCTAAGTAATGGACATCCTGTTTTATACGTTTACTTACCTGCCTTTTAATCTGTCTGTCTGTATATAAGCATGTGTATGTTATACTTATTTATGTATATAGTGATGGAAAAGCTTTTGGGGAGATTTATTTATTTATTTATTTATTTATTATTATTATTTTTTTTATTTTCCTAAAAGAATGACTTTGAAGGAATCCATTACTTGAAGGACGAGTGCTACTGCAGGTAGAAAACACGTGGTGTTTCATTATCTAATATAAAATCCAGGGTGAAACATTGACTTCACTAGCAGCAGATGTGGCATAAGTTGGCCTAACTTCATTGAAGACAGCAAATCTGTGTCAGTTTACATCAGTTAAGATTCTGAACAGTGGTTTTTAAGTGAAACATTTGAGCAAATGATAAGAATCAGTTCAAGCTAATTGGCTTCCCTTCTAATTTATGTACCTTTATGTAGTTTTATATGTTTATCAAATGTTTATAGAAAATATGAAGGAAAAGGAGATTGCTAAAGGATGATCTTCATTCGTGATAAGGATATAGCATTGTGATATAGGAATTATTTGATACAATTATTTGCAGCATACCAGGTCTAAGCATGACTGTAATCACAGATAAATGCCAATAAAGGAATATCTACTTTGCAGGCAGTAGCAGCCTATTTTAGTTCAGAGATGCTTGTACCTTTCAGATTAATACAGATCCAGTTAGTATATTACACGGAAATAAAATGTGAAGAGCCAGATCTCTGGCTTATGTATAGTGTAAACACTTCTTAGAGCATTACTTTTCATTGTCTAGCTGGTTTTGCCTAAAAAAAAATAAAAAAATAAAAAAATAAAAAAATAAAAAATAAAAAAAAATAAAAAAAAAAAATCAATGTTTTCTGCTATACTGGGAAATTACAGATACTCAATTTTTTTTGCTGTAGTGCTGGTTCAGGTTTGCAAAAATTTGGTACGTAATATGGCAGTCAGCATTAGTCACACATCTGTCCAGGCATCTCTCAGGGTCACTGGCCAAAATCACAAAATAAAGGGGCTTGATTTCTCTGGAGTCTGCTGGATCTGCAAAACATCACTTCTGTTGCTGCATATTATATTGATTTCCAGACCTTCAGGCTACCCTGTATGAAAACTCTTTGCATAGAATTAGACTTTTCACACATGTACAATTTACCTCCACTGTCAAAAAGAATAAATCTTGGCATAGCTGTAGCATGTGCTTCCTAGCACTTAAGAAGTATATAGTATATGTATATGCAGCTATATGTAGCTATGCATAGCATATGATTCTTTTTCCAAGCCGTAATTAACCGCTGTATTGGACTTCCGGAGGGCTGACTTTGTGCTGCTGAGGACACTGGTTGGTAGAGTCCCTTGGGAGGCGGTTCTGAAGGGCAGAGGAGTCCAGGAAGGCTGGGCACTCTTCAAGAGGGAAATCTTAATGGCGCAGGAACGGTCTGTCCCCACGTGCCCAAAGACGAGCTGGCGGGGCAGAAGACCAGCCTGGCTGAACAGAGAATTGTGGCTTGAGCTTAGGAGAAAAAAGAGGGTTTATAATCTTTGGAAAAGTGGGCAGGCCACTAAGGAGGACTATAAGGATGTTGCAAAGCTGTGCAGGGACAAAATTAGAAAAGCCAAAGCTCATCTGGAGCTCAATCTGGCTACTGCCGTTAAAGATAACAGAAAATGTTTTTATAAATACATCAACACAAAAAGGAGGGCTAAGGAGAATCTCCATCCTTTACTGGATGCGGGGGGAAACTTAGTTACAAGAGATGAGGAAAAGGTGGAGGTGCTTAATGCCTTCTTCGCCTCAGTCTTTAGTGGCAATACCGGTTGTTCTCTGGATACCCAGTTCCCTGAACTGGTGGAAGGGGATGGGGAGCAGGATGTGGCCCTCACTATACATGAAGAAATGGTTGGTGACCTGGTATGGCACTTGGATGTGCACAAGTCGATGGGGCCGGATGGGATCCACCCGAGGGTACTGAGAGAACTGGCAGAGGAGCTGGCCAAGCTGCTTACCATCATTTATCAACAGTCCTGGCTATCGGGGGAGATCCCAGTTGACTGGCGGCTAGCAAACGTGACGCCCATCTACAAGAAGGGCCGGAGGACTGACCCGGGAAACTACAGGCCTGTCAGTTTGACCTCAGTGCCAGGGAAGCTCATGGAGCAGATTGTCTTGAGAGTCATCACGCAGCACTTGCAGGGTAAGCAGGCAATCAGGCCTAGTCAGCATGGGTTTATGAAGGGCAGGTCCTGCTTGATGAACCTGATCTCCTTCTATGACAAAGTGACGCGCTGGGTGGATGAGGGAAAGGCTGTGGATGTGGTCTACCTTGACTTCAGCAAGGCTTTTGACACCGTTTCCCACAGCATTCTCCTCAGGAAACTGGCTGCTCTTGGCTTGGACTGGCGCACGCTTCGTTGGGTTAGAAACTGGCTGGATGGCCGGGCCCAAAGAGTCGTGGTAAAGGGAGTCAAATCCAGTTGGAGGCCGGTCACTAGTGGAGATCCCCAGGGCTCGGTGCTGGGGCCGGTCCTCTTTAATATCTTCATCGATGATCTGGACGAGGGCATTGAGTGCACCCTCAGTAAGTTTGCAGATGACACCAAGTTAGGTGCGTGTGTCGATCTGCTCGAGGGTAGGAAGCCTCTGCAGGAGGATCTGGATAGGCTGCACCGATGGGCTGAGGCCAACAGTATGAAGTTCAACAAGGCCAAGTGGTAGGTCCTCCACCTGGGACGCAATAACCCCAAGCAGAGCTACAGGCTGGGAGATGAGTGGTTGGAGAGCTGCCAGGCAGAGAAGGACCTGGGAGTGATGGTTGATAGTCAGCTGAATATGAGCCAGCAGTGTGCTCAGGCGGCCAAGAAGGCCCAACAGCATCCTGGCCTGTATAAGAAACAGTGTGACCAGCAGGGCTAGGGAGGTGATCGTCCCCCTGTACTTGGCTCTGGTGAGGCCGCACCTCGAATACTGTGTTCAGTTTTGGGCCCCTCGCTACAAGAAGGACATCGAGGTGCTTGAGCGAGTCCAGAGAAGGGCGACGAAGCTAGTGAGGGGCCTGGAGAACAAGTCCTACGAGGAGCGGCTGAGGGAGCTGGGATTGTTCAGCCTGGAGAAAAGGAGGCTCAGGGGTGACCTTATCGCTCTCTACAGGTACCTGAAAGGAGGCTGTAGCGAGGTGGGGGTTGGTCTGTTCTCCCACGTGCCTGGTGACAGGACGAGGGGGAATGGGCTTAAGTTGCGCCAGGGGAATTTTAGGTTGGATCTTAGGAAGAACTTCTTTACCGAAAGGGTTGTTAGACATTGGAACGCGCTGCCCAGGGAAGTGGTGGAGTCACCATCCCTGGAGGTCTTTAAAAGTCGTTTAGATGTAGAGCTTAGGGATATGGTTTAGTGGGGACTGCTAGTGTTAGGTCAGAGGTTGGACTTGATGATCTTGAGGTCTCTTCCAACCTAGAAATTCTGTGATTCTGTGATTCTGTAATTCACTGTATGATTGGTTGGGAAGGGATATGGAACTTTCAAGGGAACTTTCCAATGACTGAAGACAGTATTTACTGCAGGAGTACAGGGACGGGACAGAGATCATGATAATCCTTTGACATTTTCTCTGGCAAGGTTTGACAACCATTTCCATAAGGATATGTTGTTGGAAGCTCTACACATTTAAAGCACCGTTGCACAGAATGTATTTCTTACAGACTGTTATGTCCCAAATGGCACCTCCTGTTACATGATATTGTCTTGTGATAAAGTTACAGAAGTAGAAGGTCAACACAAAGAGGTAATTTGATTCCCATTTAAAATACTTTTTGAAAAACTCCACAAACCTCTTTGTAAACAAATATGAATCAGGTTGATAGTTAAGGCCTATTATTTATGAATGCCTGTCTTTGAATGCATTGCAGATCTCTTTTGACTTTAGTTGTATTTTGAACACTTGGTTGTTAAAAGAGAAGTCGATAAAACTAAGATTTTTCAAAACTTCATTCTGTTATCCTGAACCAAAAGATAATTCCAAAAAAAAAAAAAACTTATTTCCAGAGTAGATCTTTTCAAGTAGAATTATAAGGCTTTGTGTGTTAATTCAGCTGTTGGAATAGTTTAATTTATGAGGTAAACTTCTCTAAACTGAATAGCGCATGAGGTAGCAATGGCTGACATCTTTCCTACCCCTCCCTGTTAAGCTACACAGCTACTACTGAGGTTTCATGCTGAGCAAAGTGAGGTACTGAAAAGTGTTGAGATTTTTTTTTTCTAAGTATCCTATTCCAAAAAGATAGGAATTGATTTTCCAATGCAAATTATAATACATAGTAAACTTCTGGTGTAAACCACGCAGTTAAAAGTATAATCATTTAAATTTGCAGCCTGTGTTCATTTTCTTGATGTAGTCAATGAAGAAGGATGTGCCTTTATAACAGCTGAATATTTGACATCCAGCTGATTCATTTTGTCTTCAATTTAGCAATAAAAAAGTACATATTTTAGAATAGGGCTATTCAAAATCATATACCTGCAAAGCACCTGGTTTACTATCTAAAAATTCAGATACAGTACAAATACCTTTGGGGGGGAATATTTAGCAAAAGGGTCATGCTTTAATCATTGTCAGGAAAAGTGAACACCTTAGGTTTTCAGTTGTTTAATGCATTTAATGCATTCAGTTCTGTTCTTGCATATTTCATAATTACACCTAACCAATTTGGAATCTATTTATGTCTAAAGTGACAGAAAATCAGTAATTATGTCTGAGGTTCAGTCTGAGATTTACAAGTTGAACACTTACATGCAGGAAATGAAATCAAGTTTTAAAACTATCACAAGTCAAAACCCTGTGTTTGGCTATTTTATTTCTTCATCTTTATTCCTCAGTCTACAGACTTAATTGGTTTAGTCAAAATGGAAGCATGGTTCTTTACTCTCATACAGAGGAGAGATGTAAGATATGAAGAGAAGCAGAACAAAGACATGAAATATAAAATTGCAAGGGCCATTTCTGCATAGCAGAAAGCACTAATGAATGCCCTATTATTATTCGTCTGATCAGTTCAACTATTCAGCAACTAACTTTTGTTTAGGACTTGATAAATATATCCAAATTGCTAAGGCAGACTGGCTTTCTTTTTCAGATAAAAACAAACAAACAAGCAAGCAAGCAAAACCTATCAGATCCATATTACTTTATATATGTTTTAAAGAAAATGTAATTGAAAGTCACTCCACAGGTGATGTTCTGGCACTCTGCAGTTTGTTTTTAATTGAAAACTTCCCTAAGATGAAAGAGAATTGGTAAGAATACGGTCTATAGAGAGAGCATCAGTGTTTCTGTGGATCTGGCCTGATCGTTAGAGACAAGAAATGCTGTAAAGTTAAATTTTGTTGTAGTAAGATCCTGTTTATTCTCCTCCAATACTCAAAAGGAAGGAAAAAAAAAAAAAAAAGAAAAAAAAAAAAAAAAAAAAAAAAA
>CM021765.1:8926966-8944221 GCA_011076525.1 Nettapus auritus
GGAAGGAAAAAAAAAAAAAAAAGAAAAAAAAAAAGAAAAAAAAAAAGAGAAACCTTCACACAAAGTAACAGAGAAACTTTTAGATTATCTCAGTGCAAAAAGAGACTAGAATGAAGTGTAGTGTTGAGTTCAAACCCCTTGCCTCCTAATGAGTGCAATCTATGCGCTAGCATGCTTTCACTGAGATAACTGAGAAGACCATTGTTCCCCCAATGTACATTGCTTTTGGCCTTCTGTTGCTGACAAATGCTGGTTGATTACAGTGGAGAACTGTATACAGTATGCCACAGCTGAATGACTTCCATGAATGAGAAACTAAAGCCAGTCGACGTATTCATTAGGTTCAAAGAAATGAGTCTCAGAGCTGTGGGAAAACTTTTGTTTATGCTGCTAAAGGGGAGGGGAAAAAAAAAAAAAAAAAAAAAAAAAAAAAAAAAAAAAAAAAAAAGTGAGATAGAAAGAGGCCTCCACGGAAGGAAATTCACTGAGTAGAGTGTGTACATGTGCACATGCAAGACTGCCGAGTGGATTTTCACTTGTATACCACATGTACCAGCCTTCTTTATGAGTCCATTCCCTAAAACTATATCACTGAAAGGATAGATAACTTCAAATTTGTTCAGATAATGCATGATTCGTGTATAAGGAACTCTTAGGGTCTTGGCCTAATTTTTATTTTATTTTTAAATCTGGGGTGCTTATTTCCATGTAACAGTTGTCTTCAGAGAAGTCCTGAATGAAATATAGAAATGTAACTAAGACAGAGATGTGTTCATGTATATAGTCATAAAAAAATAAATAATAATAATAATAATAAAATAGCTGTTTTTAAAATATTAGTTTTCATGATCACTACCAGAGAAGCTGAGAATACATCCACTATTTGGATGATAATTATATCTTCTATCAATTAAAGGATGTTATGATTAATTATTCATTTCCAGAATGTAAATATTTCCATTGGTTACCTCATTTAAAGTAATACCTCATAAGATAACACAGTTTCCTAATTCATTACAAACTTATATTGTAATATTTAGAGAGATGGCAACCAGATTAAGATGTAGATCCAATTTTCTTGGTGTTAATATTATGGGCGTTCATCAGCAGAGCCTATAGTGTTTCTAGTAGAACAGAAGCTCAACATTTGATTCTTGTTAAAGTAACAATTGAAAACCCAACTTCACAGTTGTGCAACATATGTAAAATTTCATCCACACACCTTCTGAAATAAAAAGACAAGCATGGATGAATTCTTTGATCTCTCAACCAACATGGGGGAGAAAAAAAATAATAAACCACCATCTGTTGGGAAAAATAAAATAAAATAATATAAAATAAAATAAAATAAAATAAAATAAAATAAAATAAAATAAATAAATAAATAAAATAAAATAAAATAAAAAAAATAAAATAATAAAAAAAAAAAAAAAAAAAACGCTATAGAACCCGAGTATACATTATAGACAGCCTTAATTAAGGAAATTGTTTATAAATAGAATTATTTCTTCATTTAGAGATTCAGGAGGAAGCAAAACTGAAAGAGGGTGTTACCAAGCACAGATTTGGATAGATCAGCGTCAAAGCAACATTTTTCATTGTGGGATCCATGTCACAAAATTCCAGTTGACAGGGCCTGACCTCATGGAGAAGAATCCCATTTTAAGTATGCTTTCTGCAGCTGAAGGAAGTGACTGTATTGTGTTTGTAGCTCAATGCAAACATCTTGTCAACCAGGCTTTAAACAATCAAGATCACAATGCAGCAGATTTCAGCTGTGCATGATGCTCCACATATAGACCATGGAGCTGTGAAAAGCACAACCACAAACTAACTAGAGCATATAGTAAATAATCAGATGAAAGGATCTAACGAGGAGCCTGTTGACATTAGTCAACTTCTCTGGACTGTATCTAAAATTTTATGAGAGCTGATGTATTGTGAAGTGCTTTTCAGACTTGATTTTTAAAGACTGTGGGATACATTCAGCTCTCAGAATTTGCATGTACCTTTTAAACAGCATCTCTGAAAACATTGTCCATTTTCATGCTTTCAGACCAGTCTCATATTTATCCTTTCTGCATATTCACAGTGCATGTGTGCTTAATGGTATGCATGCACAGTGACAGGCTTGAGATCAGTCCCTGGATAGGACAGGGCAGGCTGTGCTTGGCAGTGGTGCAGCCTGCTTGGCCACAACGGCTGAGCTTGCTCATGCCCAAGCTTTTGCCCCAGACCTCCTCCTGATGTTGCATCTGGCTATAAGAGTCTCAGCTGGTCAGAATACACAGAAAGGGAGCATTTCCCCAAAGGAAAGATGAGAACACTCATCTTGGATTTAATGGATTTAAAAGCAACCTTCCAAACAGATTCAGGAAAGAAAAAGTAGCTTTCCAACAATAGGAGGCCCACTTTGTGTGCTTCCAATAACCTTTTACATCTCTTCCTTTCATCAACAGCTGCATTTGGCATGAAAAAACTGGCTTCTCTACAGTGACTTAGTCTTATTTCTCCTTTGATAAAAAGCAGAACTACTGCAGGTGAAGCTACTATTTCTGTGAGTAAATAGCAGTGCATAGGTATTTCCAGTGGTTGCCCAGTGGAATAGTAAATAACTTTTCTTCTCTTTCTATCTTGACCATCCTCATTTTTATGGACAGACTCATATTTATGTGAAAATGTTTTCATAATATTTTCCAGATGCCTTCTTGCCTTTACAAGATTTGGAAACTGAGTTTCTTCTCTGCCCTGTGTAATAGGAAGAACATCTAAAAATCGTTACTATTGAAATAAGTTCAAATCATAAAATGCCACTACTTCACAGCTCAGGAGGAAAATAATGGTAAAGATTGATGCTTTGATTAATGATTAGAACTTTTCTTTTTGAGGAGAGAATCTATATGAGATAATAAATAAAAATCTCATATATGCTGTACTTATGGAGAACATGGCTGCAGGAGGATCCCTGCAAAACAAGAGCTGATTAAACATTGTATCACTTTTTAACTTTTCAAAATACCTTTAAAAACATAAGGACAATGTTTTTTGTTGGTACACAATCTTTCATCATTTTTCATCATATGTTTTGATAGCATAAGATGACATAGATTAGCAATCAGGTATTTCAAGATCCTAAAATTCTGACAGGAGAGAAAAATACTTCATCCTTCTTTAAACAGTGCTTTTATGGGAATATGAGTCCCAGTACAGGAATGAGTGCTTGATTGCTGCAATAGTACTTGTCACTAGGAAGAAAATCCAGTTTTAGGAAGAAGTCATGGGTTGCAGATTGTATTTTTTGCAGGGAAGTAACATGGAACTGTGCATTAAATGATCTAGGAATAACAGGCACTTAGAGAGTTCATGGCCTTAATAATCATTTTCCTTATACATCAGTACTTCTATCTTTTGCCATAAATAGGTAATCAATTTCCTGTTGGAAGAACAGTGATTATTAAGAATAGTAGTGAAACAGGCAGTTTTTTAAATATTTGTGCTAGTTCCATATGCCTCCTGCTTATGTGATGTTGGAAATTGTTCTAAGGGAATACAGCATTTCTTTCTGTCCTACACATCTAAGAATAAAACGTCTTGTAGTCATTGGGGAAAAATATTTACTCTTCCATTCATTCTCAGTTCTAGCTTACACAGTTTGTAACTTGTTTTCTGTTTGTGGCAATCAGTAATTCTGTTTGGAAACGTACTGGCTCCCCTTTGAGCTCTTGAGTATAAACCAGACCAAATCCCTTAAATACCATTCCTGTGAGAGAAATGTACTGTGCCCTTCTGTTCCTTCTTTCACCTCTCCCTCGTTTATGTAAGACAAGTAATTTAGTGACTATGACGTGACTCAGAAGAAATATATGCCTCAAACTTGTATGTGCCTCTGTGGACTCTGAGTAAATTAGTTATTTCCTAAGTAACTCATTTCATTGGAAAAAGGGTGAGTAACTTTCCAACATTACTTGAGAACTCAAAGCCAATCAATTTTTTTTTTTTCTCTTTCAGCTTATGAATTATTTGTGATAGACAATTGACATATGGTTGTTTTAATTTATTCCCAGCAGGAAAATTAGTTTTATTATTATTATTATTATTTATTTATTTATTTAATGTGTAAAGAATGTGAGGAACACAATGGATGAAAAAACAGTCACAAAAAATTAGATAAAAAAAAATAGTGCACAGAACAAATAAATAAATCATGATGAATTCATGCATGTTAAAAGTGGTGGTGACTTGTTATGTCATCTAATCTATACTAATTTGTGTACATCTGCAGTCATCTGCAAGTCTGGACTGTCTTCTCACCTGTAGTGATATAAATCACAACTAGCAATTCTTGCAATGCAGCATAAATTTGCGTTTAAATCATTTTTGTCAAATACTTATAATCATATATACATATATACATATATACAAATCATAACCATATACATTGTCCAGTCCTAAGCAACTCTCTTCATTTTAAGTGTATGCATCAAGCAGTTCCAAAAGAGCTGTCATGCAACTTTTACATTGTATGATTACATATATTTTAATTTAAAAATACTACCTCATTTATGAAAATATATGGATTCCTTTGAGTAGCAACGTGGTCACACTCAGGGAGATAGGTTAATAAACATTAACAAATACACAATCGAATGAGAGCACAATACACTCCATTAATGAAATATGATCCATAATGAATTTTGCATGGGAGTACTAATAACTACCTTTAGGTTAAAGAGCTCAGATGTCACAGTATAACAATATCTGTCTACATGTGTATCATTACAGCAAAGTAATTAAAGGTTACTTAGCTGTTAAATGGTTACCTTGGAGGAATCCTTGAATAATGTGGCTTCAAACATGCTTTCACAATGAAATTAATTAAGGAAATTAAAAGTCAGCCTTGTAGTAATCTATTTTATGTGCAGAATATCTGGCATATAAATATTTAATATTATTGGTGACAGAAAGCTGAGAAGTTGAAGATATGCCCAGTTATTTTTAAATGTAAAACAGTCTCGGTTGTTCTTATGTGTAAGATAATGTTTATGCTGTTGGGTTGAAAATAATGGTGGCAAATGTCTGAAAAGGAATGGAGTATCAAAGTTACCATTGTCCTGTTCCGAGTCCTGCTTGAGTGCAAAGCTCAAGTAACTCGGGATGGGAAAAGTATTAAAATTCAGTCAATTCTTTTCACACTGCTGCACTACATGGAGTTAAAAGCCTGGTAATGAGTGACTAGAGTTTTGCTAACAGCTCTGTCTGACTCATCAGAAGGATGCTTTCAGGGATTACTAGACTGGTGCCTTCTTCTGTACTTAGCATAAACCACACCAGAAAAGTTGAGCAAGTGGCTTGATCTGCGTGTAAACATTTCTCAACACTGTTGAAGTGGGAATATGATATGGGTGACACCCTTGACAGAGCAGGGCCCTTCAGAAATGAGAGAAATTTATTTTTCCTCATAATTTCTGTGCTGGAATGAAAATTCATTTCATAGTTGTTGACTTTAAAATCATTTCCTAGAATTATGCAAACCAACAGTGACAAATGCACAGTACATTTTGTTTTTCGTTTTGTTTAAAGAGAAACAATCCACTAGGTAAATAGATTCATCTGTGAGATATGCACACAAGAAGGTGTAAAGTTCAAATCTCTGCTGTCCTCCTGAAATATTGGCCTTGCTCCAGGCAGTGGCATTATTCACATACCTTAAGTCTTCACCCTTATTTAAATGTTTTGCCTAATCATGTCCCTCGACAAAACAGAGAGAAAAAAGAAATCTGTCTCATGCTGCAGAAAGGTTTGCTAATAACATGGTTAGAAAAGCATTAACAAAAGGAAAGGGAAGATGGAGATTTCTCGATAGAGGTAGATTTACTTCTTTCATGCATGATTTGTGTTTTTGTTGTTGTTGTTGTTGTTGATGATGATTTGTTTTGTTTTGTTTTGTGACAGTGAGATAATTAGCACTGGTGGCACCATCTTATCAGTCATATGTAAAGTTGCTGCAAATTTATGTTGAGGATGACAATGGTGTTACAGATTCTCCTCCAGTCCTCAGGCTTCTACAGAGGCCAAGAAGTTTGGTCTTAATTGGGTTAAGACCCAATCATCTTTCAAGAACTCTCTGCAATTGAGAGTTCTTGAAAGATGAAGCTTCAGTTCATTGTTATGTGAAAATCATCCCATGTCCCTGGGGAAAAACAAACAAACAAACAAACAAAAAATAATAATAATAATAAAAAAATAAACAAAAACTAAAGAACTCCAGGCAAGCTAAAATAACAATGACAGAGCTATTTGTCCTATGGGTAATCTGATGTCCTTCAGACACATAAGCATCCAAAAGAGACAAAGTTATAACCTATAAGTGTACAAATGTATAATAATTTTAATAAATAATAATGATAATAAAGTGTTGAAGTCTAAAAGAATAGGTCAGATTTCTGTTCTGCAGTTTCTCAAAAATTGCAGTTTTTTACTTCTTGAGCACAGTAGAAGTACATATACTGATTCCAGACCTGCTTTTGAAGGGAGATGAGGGGAAAAAAAAAAAAAAAAAAAAAAAAATCTGAGAGGAAGACTCTCTTCCAATGAGTTATTTTGCCCTGAGGCATGATTTATTTTTATTCTAATTATGAAGCAGTAAATGTGTTATCAGAAAACAAATGGCATTGACTACTTTTTCAAAACAGCAACTCTAATCATTTCATTCTATACTTCCACGTTTTTTGAAGTACAGAATCAACACAGAACCTGAAAGAGTTTTGACATTTGTATAAATCAACCTTATTTTCTGTAGCTAACGTTTATTTACCAGCTTGCAAAGGATTTCATAAGGGATTTGACTGCACCTACAATACAAACCATGTGTTAAATGGCAGAAAACTGTGGAGCAATCATGTTGTTGTTTTTTTCCCTTGACTTGAGCCAAGTTTCATTTTCTGTTTGGCTAAACATCAGTGGTCATGAAGGTGGTATATCAACAACAGTCATAGTGACATATTCAATTTAATTAGAGTTGGTTGAGGTGCTTAATTTCATTTACTTTTTCTGAACAATTTATTTTATTCTGCTTTAACAAACCTTTCTATTTATACATTTTGTCATCTTTTGCTGTAAGAAACAGGGATCTGGTTTCATTACTCAAGAGTGGGAGTAATGAAAGAGTAACACTCTTCATCAGCCTATGGTTGCCAAGCCCATGGCCTTTTCCTGGGATACTTACTGGACAACAAAACCCTTGAAGTCAATAGAGTTTAGCCTAGATCACAAAATCTGTTTCCTAACTAAGAAGCTGTGAAATTCATACTGAATTTAGGACATGGAAAGTCTGGACATCATTTAACATGGAACAAGACCACAAAAATTCTTCAACTAGACACAAATACAATATTTATGTATTCTCTTAAATATCGGTAAGTATGTATACAGCAGTAATGGAAAAAGTTGACTTTTTTTAACCTCAGTCAAGAAAGGGAGCCAGAAAAGGAGAGTATGGACAAGGTAGTGGAAGTCTGGTTTGTGGAAGAGCTCTCTGCATGATTTAAGCCTTGTTCATATGCAAATTTGTGAAAGTCTCACCAAGATAGTGCAAATTCTTGCACAGACATTCTCATTTCAGTTAAAGTATTATTTCACATATTTTAGCTGCCTGAAAGTGACTGAAAATAAGCTGCTCTTAAACTAGGCTCAGTGTGTAGACACAGAGTGCATCTGTTTACTGGGATCTCATTACATTCAAACATACTGATACAGCTCTGCAGATTAGTGCTTGGACTGAAAAGGCCATTTAGCCTTTCAAACGATTTTGCAGGAAAGCACGCTGGAAAGCAAGCTGGGAAACAAGACCTCTCTTCTTGTCATTTGTAAGTTTGTGAGTTTGGCTTTTATTTCTTTGTGCAAATGTGTTTTGACACAGACGTTGAAAAGCCATGACCCACTGTAAAAAGTATTACCTTGAAGGGTAGTAAGAAAACAGTGTAAAAGATAGTTAATCTGGTGCTTAGGGACATGGTCTAGTGGGTGACATTGGTAGTAGGGTGATGGCTGGACCAGATGATCTTGGAGGTCTTTTCCAAACCTAGTAATTCTATGATTCTCTGATTCCAATGTAGCAATAAAAGCCAGTATATTTTAAGAAGGGAAATAAAGGTTGTATGTAAAGGTTAGTGTCTGTTGTCAGGAGAAGAATCATAAATACACTTACTCTCTCATAGGAGGCAAGGATAGCTACAAAAATAAGCATAAATATTCCTTTTTGTCATTAAACAAATAAGGGAATGAAACTTAGTGCTGAATCTAGTTGTAATAATAGAAAAATTTTCAACTCCTTTCTATTAAAAAGAGATTTCTATATTTTTTCAAGCAACTTCAGCAAACAATTTAAGACAAAGGGAAAGAACTTGGGAGTTGAATATTTATTTTCAAAGTTGTTTTAAAGCCAAAACTCTTGTGCCCTGTGATCACTAACTACTCGTAAATTTCTTTAGAAGTAGGATTAGGCTCTGTATGTCAGTCTGTCAAACATGGGCATTAATTACCTATGTATTTAATTGCAGACTAAGATGTTTTTATGTAAAGCTGTCTCAGAGTCCCATTCAGAAGGAACAAGCAAATGATTTCATCGTTTTCAGGGAGATTACTCATATATGTAAATTAAAGAAAACTCTGAAACATTTATGCATTTAGGTGTTTCAAAAGGACATATTTATTTAATTATTTATTCCCAGTTCTCCATACTCCCCACAGAAAGTATCATAGACAGGGCACTCTGAAGGGGAGAGGAGAGAGAATTGCCGTTTCTTGCACTGCCAATGAGCAAAGGGTCATGAAATGGAGAAGAAATGATACTAAGGAACATGGGTAAGATGTCAACAGGAAAGTATATTGGAGGATCTGGGACTTTCAGTATTTTGCTCTTTTCTGTCATTAAATAATTTATTCACTAATTAGTTTACAGCTTAATTTCAGAAGGAGAGAACTATACATCTTCAGGAATCTTGCTTAGCTTTTGCACCTGTCATAATATCTGGGATGTTCACTACCATGAAGTAAAAATAATTAAATAAAATGAAACAGAAATTCAGAAACAATGCATTTCAGAAAAGTTTCTGAATATCAATTTACATTTCTTTGAACTAGAAAGAATGAAATTATACAAATCAAATCCAAGAAAAGAACTCAGAAGACAGTATGAAATGTCAGATTCAATTTAATTGTACAAGAGTAAAAGCAGACTATTATTCAGATAGAAACAATCCACTGTAACCTGCAGAACAACATGAACTTTGGTACTGCTCTTAAACTTATATTTTAATTTTCAGAATCCTTGAAATGTAACAGTGCACACATGTTAAAAACATTCGGTGTTCTTCCTCAGATTTTACCATCTAAAATGGTAGATCAGATTCCCATACTGAAAATCATTTCTGTGTATTCAAGTATAAATGGCTAAAGGCTAATGTGATGGCAAGGTAGAAGTGATAGACAGGTAAGAATGCAGCTGAAAGAGAAAAGCATCTGGACATTGTAAGATAGAGCAAGTCTGGTCTATTTTATGTCATTGTTGTCACTTCATTGTTTCTTTGTGTCTTACACATACTAATTTTCTAACAGGAATCTTCTACTTCCCTTTAGCAGTTCTATGTAGGGTTCTGTACTCATCATGGTACAATTTGTAATAAATGGGTTTTTAACCTCTCGTATAAATTAAGAAGATTAACTGTGCAGAATTTAAAACCTGTGATAAAAAAAAAATAATAATAAAATTAAAAAAAAATTGATGAAATGACTTAACATGAATGACACTCAAGATAGAAAGAGGCTTCTGCATAACAAGAGACAAAAGCCAGACAGCAGGAAAGTAAGTTTAAATGTATTCTATCTGAAACCATTTCACAAAAAGAAGAGGAAATGTATGACTTATGGTATCAAGTAAGGCACTTGAAGTTGAGTCTAAAAATGTTACAAAAGACAACTGTAAGTTTGCATGATTAAAAGGGGAAATGAAAGATATTGCAATATATCAAGAAACACGGAAGAGTTATGAAACCAGAGATGGATTTGTGGGATGTTTGTTTGCTTTTCTTATCCAGTAGTTTCTAATGTTTTTACTGAATTTATCTTCAAATTGAACCTCCACCCCTATCTTCCATTCTGCTTCTCACCCTGACGTCAGTGCTGGCTATTAGCACAAAAACTGGGTGGATCTTTGAACCTTGAAACCAAATCAAAGAACAATTTAGGGAAAGAGATAATTGCATATCAGCTCTTCTTCCCTCCAATATGTTTAAACAGATTAGATTATTTTAATAAGTTTTGGATGTGATTGAAACATTTTAGAATAATATTGTCATGTGAATCTCCACTGACTGTGTTTGAATCATAAAAACCAGTTAAAAAAAATGAAAACAAAACAAAACAAAATTCTATTGAATTGTTTAGTATTCATTATCTGATCTTTGTTCTAAGTTTAATGACTTATTTCTTCTTAATTTTTGTCTATGAGATTGTTTAATATTAAGTTGCTTTAAGTGACTGTATATCACAGACTGGAAATTTTTGAGAGGGATTTTTTTGCTTCTTCTGCAACTTATTATTAAATCCAAGTAAATAAAAAAGAAGTAGGTATTTGCATATGGCAATTTGACCATGCACTGGGAACCAGAGATATTCCTTGGGAATCACAGGGAGACTAAAAGCTAACTGAGCACAAAGACTGGTGCACTTTCCCCATCACAAATGATCCTTGTTTACAATTTTACTTGGCACACTGTGCATAGCTTTACATGTTCTGACTAAGCTAAGTTGCCATTATCTTTACTAGGATTTGATACAAGACTATATACTTTTGTTCATGGCACTGGAGAAGGCTCAGGAACTAGAACATTAGCTTTTTGCTTTGGCATAGATTTCCTGGCTAAATTACCTAATTTCTCTCTGCCTCATTTCATAAGAACAGTCAAATCTGTTCAGACCAAAGCCCAGTACTTCAGTTCTCACAAGGGCCAATAATGGCCAGTGGAAGAGAATAAGGCAAGCATGCAGCAGCTCTTAGTGATATAGTCTCCCAGGCTCAAGCACTCGTTGTTCTGGGATTTCCTGAACTACGGGTGGAATCTCTGTTTAATGCTTTTCAATGACTTGGTTTTGATGAATTAGTTCTGGCGTTTCTTGAGCTCATATATCTTTTAAATATCCACAACATCCCATGCTCTAGAAATGGTAACATGTGAGAAGCAACCTTTTATCGTTTCCTTTAATCCCCCTACCTGCCAGTTTTTGATTTTAGAACAAAATGAGAACAATCTTCTTCTCTTCATCTTTCTTCCAATTTGCAGTATAGTTGCTAAGTCAAAAGACTATAGCATCTTGCAGTATTGAAAGTGACAAAGTACCGTGGATTTAGAGGTATAAGGATGGTGGTTTTGTTCTCTATTTCATTCTTGGAAATTCCTAATATTAAACTTGCATTAGAAAATAGGGAAAGGGAAAGGGAAAGGGAAAGGGAAAGGGAAAGGGAAAGGAAAGGAAAGGAAAGGAAAGGAAAGGAAAAAGAAATATGACTTTAAGATCTCACACTTGATCTATAAATTGAGGCACTGCAACAGTGTTTTCAGAATTCTATGTCTGGAAAGATACAGAAGGAAATGGCCATATACAAAGTGTCTGGAAGTCCTTGAAGGAAATACATACGTTGTTCTGGTTTATTCTGGCTGCCTTCAGTCTGTTATATGAGATTTTGTCTCTAACCTTAACAAATAAAACATTTTCAGGCATAAATATAGTTTTAAAATTCCTGTTTCTTTAATCTGTACAAAAAGTGATGCTTCCTCTGGTCTTTTGAGGCCTTAATCAGAGCCCATGGAAAGATGAGAGAAGAGTGCCACAGGCTGAATTGGCTTTGGAGCAGATGCTTAGTCATTGGTATGAGAATAAAATGCCAGTCCTGCAATTGACTTCTCTGCTACCACCAGCACCTCCAGAAAGAGGAAGACAGCTGCACTATTATATTTCAAATCACATTAGTAATTGTTAATTTTAATGCCTGAATAACAAAGAAAAGGAAACGGGCAAGATGTACTTCATTCACACTGTGTTTCAATGTATCTCTAAACATGGATTGGCAGACCTTGCTAGCCCCTACAAGATTTTTCTTAAAATTTCAGCATCATCAACATTTGATCACTTTCCCTACAATGCTGTATCTCTGAGGTCTTCCCCTTCTGAGGGACTTATGCTTTGACAGGAACCTATTACAGTTGACAGTGTTTCAAAAATGGTCTCCTATTTCTCAGGAGCCTGTAATCAGTGTTCAAATCTTAGGTAAACAAAGCTTCATCTATAAAGAAAAGATAAACTCAGAGGAGTTCAGAAGGTGACTCAAATAGCACAAACACCTTCTCCTGTTGAAATGTTTACATCCAAGGCGATAAAAAGCTGAGCAGCATTATCTATGCAGATAGTCTGAACAGGTTTTAATAAATAAATACAAAGGCTCTTTTTTTTTTTTTTTTTTTTTTTTTTTTTTCCCTTCCAATTAATATATTTTTTTTCTGGATCCAGGTCTAATTTACAGTACCCCATTGGTAAACCTGAGACTAGACAGTTTAGAAACAATACAATGCCTTAAAAAAAAAAAAAAAAAAAAAAAGTATTTTTCTGATATTTGTCCTCCTTGTTAAATTCCCAAATTGTTTTTCTTTTCTTTTCTTTTCTTTTCTTTTCTTTTCTTTTCTTTTCTTTTCTTTTTTTTTTTTTTAATATATATTGGTTTTCACTGGGTTTGCTGGAGAGACAGCTCAGCTCCTGGTCTAGATATGCTATTTTTTATGGATAGGAAATTAAATGGGTAATTTGACACAGCAGGTGAGACAATATTTCATATTTTACTATTTTTTCTTCTGCATATATGTGTTTGTATGCTATTATGTATTTCAAAGATCAACAGTTAAGTGTGGTTAAACATTTATATGCATAAACGCAAATGAAGTTTTCATTTCAGTTGGATATTCTGAAACAAGTAATCAGTACGAATTAAGAACACATGATTTTTCTTCTCAGTTTATTACCATTACTTTAATGATGACAAAAAGCAGAAGGGTGATTGTACGGATGCAAGTTTAGAAGTCATATATTCATCAGTTCATCAGTTCAAACCTTTTAAATTGATAGTGATGGAGAACAACTGTTCTAATTCCCAGTCATTTGGAAGGATTTGCTGTGACCGCAACTTAACATGTAAACATGGCAAGGGATATGAGAAAGATTCCTCTGGCATTCACTGAACTTGAGGGGATTCTTTCTTTGACTTCAGTGGGCTTTAGGATGAGGTTGTAACAGAATGGGACCTGAGAAGATACGCATGAGGGTCTCAGGGATGACACCGTACTTAGGATGGCAATCACACCTAGTAACACCCTGTAGGATCTATTCGTACAGTCCTTAACCCTCCTCTTAGCACAAAGATTCCTGTAGAACCCAATTCGTGACTATAACTACTCCACATTGTGGGTGTTATCCCATAGTGGGTGAGGAAACATTAATTAACCTAAATGCTATCCTTCTTTCTCAAAAAAAAAAAAAAAAAAAAAAAAAAAAAAAAAAATCATCATAATAAATTTCATCTAGGTTACATTAAAATTGGCTACAGAAAATTATCCCAGAAATCAAGAAAACTTGAAGGAGAACAACAACTTTCTATGAGAATTGGTGCATTTGCTGGTTTGCTTTAATGAATAAAATTGCAAAGTTGATCTATACTCTACTGTACTGTACTATACTATGTTATGATCTTTGTGACCAGGATTTTGAGCCACAGTTCTTTCTCTTAAATAGAAGGCACCATTTTTTCTTCAAAAAATATTAATGATACTAGCTGAGTTATCAGACTGGATGGATACTGATTAGACTTGGTAACACTGAACATTCCTATTTGAGTGTCCATATACAGATGTAGATGTATAAGCTGACTGTGTTTTTTTTTTTAATTATTATTTTTGCCAGTTTAATTTACTCTCCCCTTCTGGGGACTCCTAGATGCTAGAAAACAGGCAAGTTAGTGAATTAAAAAAAAGTGAATTTTAATTTTTTTTTTTTTTTTTTTTTTTTTTTTTTCAGTCACCCTGAATTAAAAACACTTAAGTCCATCTGTTTTTATGTCAGCAAAGTTTTTGTTGCACTGGGAAAAGAATAGCAAATATTTTTGACTTTCAAAATAAAACCCCCTCAACCCGTATGAAAAATGCATTGCTCTTAAACAGTGCCAAGAGGAGTAATTGCAACTTGTCACAGAGAGAGCTTATAATTACGTCTACATTAATTATATCTCTGTGTGAAGTTAGCTTTTCAACTGTATTGTTCTCTAATGCAATCCCAGTTATTAACATGTTGAAGATATTATTTTTTGCCAATGACAAAAAATAAAATAAGGCTGCAGAAGGTCTAGGTGGTGTCACACTGAAAGTAAATGGAGTGAACAAAGACAAAATACAGGTGTTTATTGCAAAGGTTTTAAATCAAAGTTTTGATTCACTGGAGGAAAAAGCAAATTTACAGTCAGCTTGTATATTCCAGAGCCCTTGTTTATGTTTTTTGTTTCTTTGTTTGTTTTCTTTTTCTTTTCTTTACTTTTTAAATCTGAATACTTGTCAAACACTGGGCTAGACCTGTCAATACATCTTGAGAAAAGCTTAAGAGTTGATACAGTAGCTTCTGAGTGTGTAATTCTGTGTTGCTTCGTTATTTCTTGTACAAATTATCTGAAAACATGCTCAGTAGGTTTTGTTTGAGGAGGAGAGCTAATGGAGAACGGAAGGGGAAGAGTTCATAATATTGTTATGGTCCTTCTCATTCTGTCACTCATTTAGAGTCTGCTTTTGGAAACCTTTATTTAGGACTTGTGCTCATAATTATTATTATTTTTTCCACACTAGGAATTAAAAAACAGATAGGCTAAAAGGCAATGCAGACATATCACTAAATTGTTCAGAAGTGACTAATAGTTTCAAGTATCAGAATTTTAAATTGCACGGAAGGTATTCAGTGAAAAATAGAGCCCTTGAGCAAGTCTTAAATTGGGTGCCCAACTTGGGAGCATGCAAAATCACTCAGGAAATCAGAAAATCTTGGCCATACGCTTATATGTTAACTACACTTCACTAAGTCCTTTCTATGCATTGCTTCCCCAATTTGCAGTTGTTTTTGTGTTGTAAATAAGATACCCTTGACAAAACCTGTCTCAGACATGAAAGTTCCCCAGGAAAACTGGAGAACCTTTCTCTTGTTAAACAGCACCCTAATTATAAAGGCAATTTTACCAACAGTCCCCTGGGGGAAGCATTTTCATTCTCATCAGGAAGGCTCTTGAATAAAATAACACCTTTGCTAACTTCATTTATTTACAACAGGACACAAGACTGAGACTAGGTTAGATTTATTGCCATTACATCACTGATGCTCAGTAATTCATAAAACATTGGGCCTAGGAGTTAGCACTGCTGTTATTTCCTCCGATGCCTGACCTCACCACAGTCTAATAACATACAGGAAATCCAGAAGACAAAGGAGGAAAGCAGTGGTCTTGAATGCTAAAAATAACCATAGAAAACTACTACAATCCTGTAATAGACTATGGCCCAATAATTTATTTAACATAGCAGTAGAATCTGCTAAAGCAATTAGAATTTGTTCCAAATGTTTTTAATGGAAAATATGTTGGGGGTAAGAATAAGAACACTAAAAGAACTGAGACTTTTAAGTTATGTAGTTCAGTTACGTCTACTGGTTTTAGGTTTGTATATCTTATTGCTTAAATATGCAGACCACTTAATAACTTGACTAGAACAGACAGTCATTGTAATAGTAGTTATATGTCCAGAGGTCATCCTATATGAGCCAGACAGTGATTTTAGGTGATGTATTACACTTGACAACCCAGAAAGTGGAAATACAAAGACATTATAATTCTCAGTGTCCTCTGAGAATTGTTCAATATCCTTGATGATATCTAATGTCTGGTATATCATTGGGACGGCATTTTGTTGTCTTTACTAATCACTCAAGGTTAACGTCATTCATGTTAACTATGTGTGATTTTTGTTTTCTGTTTTTTTATTTATTCTTCATAATCACTGTATTTGAAAGGTTTTGCAAAAGGAATAAGTAGTACAGGCTCTTGGAGAGGGTTTACCTTGAACAGGAAGCAGGGCAAGCCACCTGAGATCAGGCACAGAGATGTGGGCACATCTTAGGAGCTCATCATCACTTCTGCAGGTAAATTATCTTCAACAAAGTTTTTAGCACAGCACAAAAAAAAAAAAAAAAAAAAAAAAAAAAAAAAAAGGAGGTTTAAGCTGAAGGTCCTACAGAAGCTGGAGGTCTCTCCTTGGGGCATTTTACTAAATTACTAAATTTAACTAAAAATCTGTCACTTAGAAAGTTTTCCCACATAGGGTTTTAAAAGTGGTTTCCAATGACTCAATTTGGCTGAGCCCTGACTTGGAAAAACAAAATATAATAAAGGTGTGTTTTTTATTCCAGAGTCCACTATCACCCAAATGTGTACAGATAAAAACCCTATAGCACATGGAGCCTGACCACTAGAAGTCAGAAGCTCATTGTGTGTATTTTTTTTATTTTATTTTCCTTTAAAAAAAATAAATAAATAATAATTAATGATTTAAAACAGTTGCATTATTGCTTCAGTAACTTTTCACCTATTTCCCAAATGTAAAAAAAAAGCTTGCCTCAATATTTACATTTGTTCTAATATTTGTATTTATTTTTTTTTTTTTTTGCATAGTTTCTCGCATTATATTTATTTGCACTTGCTCTTTTTTTTAAAAAAGAAGTAATCCACTCGGATGACTTTAATAAAAGTTCCTTATTAAAAGTTCCGTAACAGCATGATTCCCAAACCTGAAACCAAAGTCTTCATATTTAAGTTTTCATGACTCAATAGATTAAGTGTGAAATAGGAAATATAATAACAACAACAACATAGCCATATCCCACACAGTTGTTCCACTTAAACTTCTTCTTGAAAAGTAACATAATTTATTAAAAAATAAATAAATAAATAAAATCTCATAGAGTGAAATGTACTTAAAAGAATGAAATATCCTTGATATAATCAAAAAATGTGTGCTGAAAAAGTTGTACTGGGCAAAAGGAAAAAAAAAAAAAATCACTGATGTAACTGTATTGGAGAGAAAGAAAGAAAGAAAGAAAGAAAGAAAGAAAGAAAGAAAGAAAGA